>JAOTPV010000038.1:0-600000 GCA_028011355.1 Lentinula aciculospora | reverse complement strand
AACTCTGCTTCAGTAGAGGATAGAGTAACCACATCCTGTAGTTTACTACTCCAGCTAACAGCACCTGATCCAACCTTAATGATGTATCCAGTAGTTGACTTTCCATTGTCTCTGTTGCCACCCAAGTCTGAATCACTAATAGCTGTGATCAAGTCAGGAGCATTTGGATCTGGCCCTAGTTCCAACTCATAGTCAATAGTTCCTTTTCTTTCAAATAGTGCCACAGTGTTATGATCATGTACAAAGGGATCGTTGGGAATGATTGTGGGATGATCGCAGGAAAATACAAAGTAAAGTACTTCGCAAGGTAAAACGATCCTAGACAAAGTAGTTGGACCTTGACTCCACTATTAGTAGAGTCCTCGACACTTCATGTGTCCGCAAGAGAAGAAAGATAAACATGTTCCATTCGCAATGACTATCGCGGAACGTACTGACAGCGAGGATGTTAAAACGATGATACAGATAGATGATTAATTGGTATCACTATTGAAGTGCTATCAAGGTTGATATTTAAGCTAAGGAACTACCTATTCAATACCATAGCTTTATACTAAAGGTAAGTCAGGATCGCGAAGCAATGCCATGCCCGAATGGGTTAGCTTGTAAGTAAAGAACAAAGGAAAGGATATAAAAGGGATAGTGTAAATCTGATAAGAATGATAAGAGATAAAGAGTAATTGCTTCGCATCGGAATTCCTTCACAAAGTAATTGCATAGTAGTAAAAGGATATAAGTGATATCTAAGTAGCAGAATGGATCACGAAGCTTCATAAAGACTTAGCTTGCATAGATATAACAGTATCCCCCTCTTAGGCTTTCGCCCTCAAAAGCCTACGCGATTGTTAATGATTAACGAATCTAAAATTAGATAGAATGGAAAAGTAAAAAAGAAAAGTAAATTTTCAAAGTGCCACACGAGTTATGATTGAGGTAAACAAAAAATTTAGAGTCAAACCTGCCCTCAACGAACAAACGTGTATAAAATGCGAGGAATTTCTTTGTTTTTTCCTAAGTCCTCATCACTCCACGATGTCCTTTACTGTCACTGCCACTGAGACCATGCAAGAACAATGGGCGCACCTTGTTCGTGAACAGGCAGAGCGAGCCCGCCTTCGTCAACTTGAAATTGCTGCACAGGAGGCCGCCTTCGAGGAGGAGATGGTGAGGTTGGAGGAAGAAGCTGCTCGTGAGGCAGAGGAGAAGAAACTTGAGGAAGAAAGAAAGCTTGAGGAGGAGAAGCAGGCTGTGAAGAAGCGGGAAGAAGAGAGACTCGTCGAGGAGAGTATTGCGAAGGCAAAAGCTGATGCTTTGAAGAAGTTGGCTGAAGAAGAAGCCAACTGGGATCGTCGTAGGGCTCAAGCCCTGAGCGAGTTACAAGAACGTCGAGAGCATGCAGCTCATGCTGCATCGCGAAGAACTGGAACTGTGAGGAGCTCGCGGGAGCCTTCGGGCTCAAAGCAAAAAGTTTACAAGTCAGCCTCTGTGGTTTGTGATACCCCAGACATTGAGATACAGGTTTTGAAAAAGAAATGGTCAGTTCCTCAGGTAAGTAATTTGGTTTCTTCACGATGTGTCTTACTGATTAAGACAAACACAGGTTGGTTCACCTATGGACCCTGATGATGGAGACAATGACGGCAATGACGACAACGACGACAATGAAGACAACAACACAGACGACATCCCTCCCCCCACGCCTTCGTGTAATCGCGAAGGATGTGTTCATTGTGTTTCCCAAGGGAACACTTCGAACTGCATCGTGCAACCTGGAAAGCCCCAGACTCAGGCCTGCCTGGCCTGTCACCTCCAACGACAGAGGTGTAGCTGGGCAGGAGATAATGCAGCTTGGAGATCCAGGAAGAAGAAGCCGAGGGTTGATGAAGATGGTTTGTATGAGGGTCCCGCGAGGCGCGTAGCGGAAAGGAGTATTGGAGGTGCTGAGTGGGGAATAAAGTTGGATCTGCTCGTGGAGCAGAATGAAGCCCTGAAGAGGCAGATGGGTACTCTCCTCAGGTTCGCAAGTCGAGCAGCCTTCACGATGGAAGAGCTGGTTCGTATTGTGCAGCAGCAACCTGACAATGAAGTAGTTGAGGAAGAGAAGGACGAGGAAGAAGAGGAAGAAGAGGAGGAAGATGAAGATGATGAAAAAGAAGAAGACAAGGAAGAGAGGAAAAGAAGAAAGATTCGCAAAGGAAAACAATGCGCGAAGGGTTATAGTAGTTTTTTGACTTGTAAATAGTTTTTATCTAATTTTGTAATAGTTTCTTTATTGGGTTTTTGTCTGTTTTTGTTTTGTTTAATTTTATAAGTTTTTGCCATTTTTGGTGGTTTTGGATCGTAAGGGTTTTGTTTTAGGAATAAGTGTAAGGAGTTAAGATTCATTCCGTGAGGAAGGAATTGCAATGGTTTTGGAAATAAGGGAATGTGAGAGTTCGAAGTTAGCTTCGCGAAGGATGGATCGCGGAACTCCTTGACGTGAAAGTTTGGAATTTAATAGGTAATGTAGTAGGTAGTACGGAATGTAATGGTGATGAGTCGCGAAGATTTCATGATGGTTTGTTTAACTAGTAAAATAAAAATTAGTATTTCCAATGAATGAAAAGAAAAAATTAAATGGTCATTAATCATGATGGTCCAGGTTTGTGAGGGTAACGAAGATGGAAAGCTGGAACCAGCTCGTCCGCGTGAATTTCATTCGTGGCAACCCAGGAAAACTCTTTGTCTGTACCTTCATATCCTGCCCACCGGATGTAATACTGTAGTGGACATTTCTTGTATCGACGATCCAATTTCGAATCTAATACCTCCGCGACATTGTATTCCTCTTCGCCATCGACTTCCACTGGAGGTGGAGGAGTTTGTTCATGATGAGGGATCGAGTTCAGAGTATATGGTTCGAGTTGGGATACATGGAAAACTGGGTGGATACAACTGAGATAGGAAGGGAGTTGTAACTTGTATGAGAGTGTTCCTACTTGCTCAAGAACTTTAAATGGTCTGAGGTACTTCTCGGAGAACTTCGCGGTAGGTCGAGTGGTTTTGATGTGCTTCACTAATACAAATACCTGTGAATCAATGGGAAAATTAGGGTGAGTAATACGTTTTCTGTCCGCTTGCTCTTTGTATCGAGTTTGCGCATTAGTAATTTCTTCGTGGAGGAAGGAATGAATCTCATCTAAATTCATTGTGAAGTCAATTGCGTGATTGGAATGGATGTTGATTTCAGGTTTCACTGTAATGTTAGGATGATAACCTTTATTCGCGAAGAATGGAGTAATACCAGTGGATGCGTTAGGAGCATTGTTGTACACAAATTCCGCAATAGGCAGAAGCTTTGCCCAATCATCCTGTTGATACACACAATACATACGAATGTATTGTTCCAGAGTCTGGTTAACTCGTTCCGTTTGTCCATCCCCCTCAGGATGGTATCCCAAGGTGAAGTGTAGTTTGATCGAGAGAGCTTCCCCTAAAGCGCAAAAGAAAGCCAAAATGAATCCCGAGCCTTGATCAGAAGTGACGTGACTAGGAACTCCGTGTTTCGAGAAAACATGATGGACAAACAATTCCGCGAGCTCTTCAGATGTTATTTTGTCATGTGTTGCGATGAAGATGCCTTGTTTTGAGGCTCAATCCATGATTACTAAAATAGCCGTATGTCCTTTAGAGTCCGGTAGTTGTTCAATGAAGTCCATCGATATAGAATCCCAAGGTTGGATGGGAACCGGAAGTGGTTTGAGTAGACCATAAGGCCTATGTCGACGAGGTTTGTTGCATCCGCAAACCGTGCACAAATTAATATAATCGTGAACAAATTTGCAAACCTTTGGCCAAGTGTATTGTCGTCGAATAGCTTCTAGAGTCCGGTTTTGACCAAAATGACCAGAAAGTGGGTGGCCGTGAAAATAGCATAGAATTTTAAGTCATAAATTAGAAAGGTTAGGAACGTAAATGTGATCGTCAAGTCGTAACAATCCATCAGACCCTAATGTCCAACGAGTGTTCGTACCGTCCTTCGCGAACTTCAATCCCGCGATCGATTCCGGATCCCGTTCGATTGAATCGCGAATAGCGGAATGAAGTGCCTCTAAATCCATAACAATGGAGGCGCAAAGTGCCAGTCCTTCTAGGAATGTAGCTCGAAGGGAAGTAGTTAGTTGTTCATTAGTGAAAATAGGTCTGAAATTATGTGGGTTAACTTGCACGTAGCCAATATCCCCCTCTTTTGGGTAGACGTCCCAGCGTCTAGTCATTGAATCAGGTTTTTCACCCAACTTACCTGGTCTGAATTGGATCACCATATTAAATTGGTGCAGGTACTCCAACCAATGAACTTGTCGTCGCGTAAGGATTTTCGTTGTCAAGAAGTATTCGAGATTCTTGTGATCAGTAACGACATCGATAGGATCTCCCAATCCCTCGAGGTAATGTCGCCAGCCTTTGAATGCTTCGAAGATCGCAAGAAGCTCCTTATTGTGTGTGTCGTAGTTGAGTTCTGCAGCTTGAAAGGTCCTCGATAGGAACACGATGGGGTGAATTTCTCCATCAGGTAGTAGGATCAAGAGGATTGTGGCTAATGCGTAATCCGAGGCGTCTGTCTCCATGATTAGATGTCAGTTTGCTTCCCAATGTGCCAGAATCATGTTGAAGGGTAACTTGGCACAGTTGATGTTGCACACTTATTGCAGCTAAGGCTGTAGACAATAGAGTGTACCCCCGTCAGAAACACTGCTGTTGCAGTCTATGTACAAGGGTAGTGTTGTACTATTGACCTTGCAGACTCCTCAATACTCCAATAGACACTAGTAGTGAATATTGATTTGGTTCCTTCTAACTGTAGTAGGAATACAGGTCTGTTTGGTCTTGTATGTACTAGAAATGCATGAGGCGTGATAATAGGTGTCCACAATTGTGCGCTCCTATAAGAAATGAAAAGGACTCTGAAAAATGAAGAAATGAATGTGTAGGTAATGTTATAAGTAAAGTAGTGGATACAGTAGTTAGCTTATAAGTAGTGTATGTACTTTATATGTAAACTAACTATGTAGGAAGTGTTCTATCACTACAATTAACATCACGAACCTTTGGAAAGCTGCTGGAGCATTAGTGAGTCCGAATGGCATAACCTTCCATTCGTAAGAACCCCAACAAGTTCTGAATGTCATTTTCCATTCGTCACCTTCCGCGATTCGAACTAAATGATACGTGTGAGCAAGATCAAGTTTAGTATAAAACCTTAGCTTTTTTCGGAGCATTTAGTAAATCAGAAATGAGAGGAAAAGGTGTTAAAGTCATGATGACAAACAAAGTGACCAGACTGGGGATTGAACCCAGGACCACTGGTGAAATCCCAAGATGCTCTAACCACTGAGCTATCCAGCCATGGGTACAATTAATGAACTAAGAGGTTTATAGCACTAGAGCCAAGTCACATGTCCCAACTACTGAGGTCTTACAACTTTGCCTGGAGGACTTACTTTTGCCTTGTGGTCTTACATTATGCCTTTTGGGACTCTTGGATAGTTATAAACATGTTTCATCAGAGGAGTGTCAGATTGTTAGATCTTAACATTGGCTCCTGAAGATCTTTTGCTATCAGAGATTCGAAAGAGTAGAAACCAAGTAGATTGACTTGTACAGGATGCCCTAGCTACCAAAAACCCTGAGTGGACCAAAACTGACAAATTTATTACATGGAAAGGGCGCATTTATGTACTGAAAAACTGCCTACTCCAGTCCAAAGTAATCACTCAGTACCATGACACACTGCTAGCAGGGCACTCAGGACAGTACAAAATGACAGAACTCATTACTTAGGACTACTAGTAGCCAGGAGTTATAAGGGACGCCAGGAAATACATCAAAGGTTGCAAAAAATGCCAAGCTACAACAGCTCATTGTACCAAACCAGTAGGACAACTGCATCCACACTCAGTACCAATGGAGCCTTGGCAGATAATTGGTGCTGACATGATAGGGGAGTTACCGGAATCGGGAGGTTACAATGCCATATCAGTGTTTGTCAATCACTTTTCCAAGAGATTACAACTAGTTCTATTGCATACTACAGTCACATCAGAAGGAATGGCCAAGATATACTGTGATTGTATCTTTTCTATCCATGGGATTCCACGAAAAATCATACACGATAGAGGACCTCAGTACCACTCCTGGTTCATGAAGGAACTCTACTGTCTCTTAGGAATAAAAGCAAACTACACTATGGCATATCATCCACAGACTAATGGCTGGACAGAACAGACAAATCAGGAGATTGAGCACTATCTCTGTCTGTTTATCAACTATCATCAGGATGACTGGCACGAATGGCTACTGATCGTGGAGTTCACCTACAACATCCAAGTACATTCGGTGATAAAGGTTTCTCCCTTCTACGCTGACAATGGCAGACATCCCTATAAAGGTATGGCACCTCAGATGACTTCAGACAACCCCACAGCACAGGCATTTGTGGATGGAATGAAGAAGGTTCGGGAGGAAGTAGGGGCAGCCTTTGGGAAGGCCAATGATGACATGAAGAAGTTTTATGACAGGAAGTGAAGAGTTGGGGTAGAGTATAAGCCAGGCAATAAGGTTTGGCTTGAGGGAACTAATTTATTGACAGACCAGCTGATGAAAAAATTAGGAGACAAATGGTTTGGACCATTTACAGTTCAAAAGAAAGTAGGCACTAGTTCTTATAAACTAGATATCTCTTTGATGTGGAAACATATTCATAACGTTTTCAATGAAGTCCTCCTCACTCCCTACAGAGAACTGCAATTCCCCTCTCAGCCATGGAACACTCGACCACCTCCTGTGGTCATAGGAGAAGAAGAAGAGTTTGAGGTCAAAGAAATCCTTGATTCCCGAAAGGTAGGAAGAGGGATCAAGTACAAAGTTAGATGACGAGGGTACAGACTACATGAAGACACTTGGGAGCCTCAGTCCAACATTACACATTCCTCCAATTTGTTGAAGGAATTTCATGATAAAAACCCAACTAAACCCAAATCCGCCACCCTAAATTGACTCGAGATTCCTATTTCCTTATTCCCTACTGAATTATTCTGATCTATGCCCCAGCTGGATACCAAAATGACACCACCACAACTACCTTTCAAAAATTTTGTATGACAACAAGCACTTCATGGAACTCGTGCTCTAGGGAGGGGGTAATGTCACAAAACAATTTTCTTATTATTCTTTTCCTTTTCTTTTATTTACTTACCTAATCACTAAAGCACTTGTTATATTTTCATTTCTGTCTAGATTACACATGTCAACCTTATTGTTCTTGCATTGTCATTTCACCTAGGCACAACTCTCTCATGTCTGTCAGCTCATTGACAGGATGTTGTCACTATTGTCCTGCCATTGCATTTATTTTATATTTCCTTACTGTTTACTCACTGAATACCTACAGCTTTACTTATGGATATGGGCGACTCTTATTGTAGATCCTCATGGTTACAGCGTGAGACAATTCTCATGGCTTCATTTCCCACTAGTATATAAGACTCAGTATTTTGTAGTTATATTCCTTAGCTCTATTCTCCTCGGTAGCTAGACTAGTATTGGGTTGTTTTATCCATCCTCATCCCTTTTTTGTCCTCTTGCTCATTGACTATCATGTGACGCCTGGTTGTCTCTTGTGAGAGCTAGCAAGTCGCTGACAGATTGATCCAGTGTCATTATGTTAAGATCAAAACAATATCACACTTCTCTGATGGAACATGTTTATAACTATCCAAGAGTCCCAAAAGGCATAATGTAAGACCACAAGGCAAAAGTAAGTCCTCCAGGCAACATTGTAAGACCTCAGTAGTTGGGACAGGTGACTTGGCTCTAGTGCTATAAACCTCTGAGTTCATTAATTCTATCCATAGCCAGATAGCTCAGTGGTTAGAGCATCTTGGGATTTCACCAGTGGTACTGGGTTCAATCCCCAGTCTGGTCACTTTGTTTGTTATCATGACTTTAACATATGTTGCAGATACACTGATTGCATAACATACTCCCAAAACATTTGAGAATATAGACAAGGCCTCTAAAATCAATATATACCTTTGATCAAAGACAACCAATAAGAGGGACTTACTAAATGACTTGCAAGATATGATAACCATAGCAAAAAAGGCACAACCTAAGGCTAGAAGGCCTAGCCTTTTCAAGAGAAATACAATGTCAGATGCCAATCTGGCTTCATTCCAAAGCAAAGGGAATAAGTGGGAAACATAACCACAAATTTGCAAAATGCCTGAGACAAAACTACAATGTGAGGACTGTCAGCAATGCAGAAGCACTCTTAAAAAAACAGGACAGCCAGACATACAAACAGGTGAAACTGCAGGTGCATGGAATGCACATGAACGGATAGTACATACCATACGAGACTATATCGTAGATTATGTTGAAATTTATATACACAAGTTTGAATTCTACCTCGATCTACGATTTATTCTAACTTCTGTTTCGCAGAGTTTCTGGCACTCGTAGCCAAAGAATATCCGATTGTGCCCAACATCACCAACACAGCACCTGACCACATCATACTCATGTTCACGTTCTCAGGGTGACTGCCCTTCCAACTCCATCCCAGTACAATGCTTAAGATCAGACTGACAGCCTTTCTGACAACCAGTATGAGAGTCACAGTCAGTGAAGTGACTTCAGTGGTGAGTCTGTGTACACCGACAGCACATAAGAGTTGTGTGATGGTGTTCAGAAAGAGAGGGAAGCACGCGGCGGGTAGCTGAAGCCGCAGAAAGAGACTATCAGCGTCAATGATGGATGAGCTTGAAGATGTTACAACATTGGTGAAGGACAAGAACGGCGAGGACTTGGAATGCAATGGAATAGCAGACGGGAGAGGAAAAAATACTGAAGGACGTATAGTAGCGGAGATCGAGGGAGGTATCTCGATTGTGTAAGAGGCAATTGGGCCCCTACTCAAGGTGTGGAACTGTGAAACTAAATCCTTTCGAACCGTTACGAACATAGGCAAAGCTAAAAAGTGGAGGTAGAACATCGATTCCTGCCAAGTCGGAGTAGCAAACACTCTGTCTGATCCATCGAGATGTTTTACTGAACGTCCATAAGTGGTGTACGTATAATCTTGAACCAGACCAAGAAAGCCTGAAAATACCAATGCGAGGGTGAGAATGCCTATTCCAGTCAAATATACCCGTGTAGAGCTATCGGTCACGGTACTCGACGAGGGCTCGGAAGCAGAGAGTGTCGTGAGTACCACACCGAGTGTGACAATGAAAACCGATATCACTTGAGCGGCGGTGTAACTGGGGGGAAAATGAGTAATTATAACAATGAGCAACCAGATCGATCTGTTCGTAGGGCAAGACACACGTCTTTCCAGCGAAAATCCATCCAAGGATCATACTTATAACAAGCCCTCCGCTCCTAAAAATGATATGGACGGCCATTGGGATTCGGTATGCGAACGCCGCATTGTTTAGGAGAGAAACGAGGTAAAACAACACGACTTGAATGAGATAAGGCATGAGTGGGATCCTGCGGGGCTTCAATCTGAGTCCATGGGAGGTCCATGTAACATGTCGGCTAAGGCCTTGGATAGAGATCATCGCGAACTGACAAAATGTAATTAGAGAACCAGCGCGAGGAAACTGTGAAGTTAATTGCTCCAGTGTGATGGCATTGCTAAGGAGATTGTAAGGTTCAATCTATATTCTTCTATGAAAAGCAATACCTGCAGCAGCCCCCGAAGACGAAAGTGACGGTGGTTAACCACTCGGTAAGCATGTATAGTGGTGCACCAGGTGGAGAAGGTCGTCGTGTTATGTGTAAGCCCTAACCCTAACAAGACTTCATGAGAAACGTTCACAAAATCACATCTCTTGCTTCTGTTCCATATTCTCTCCCTAGAAGGGATCCAGCCAAACCAATTCTTGTACACTCTAGCACGCTCTCTTCCTAACGATGGTCAAAGAGCATTCTCGCACCCGCCACCCTGCCTCGCTTATCGAAGTCTCTGCTCATAATCCTCAACTTGTTCGACTGATGAGCTCACGCGTAAACATGGACATGGTTGATTACATTGCTCGCCAAGCTGCAAATGCAATTTGTATCGAGGGAGAGTCGCCTATCATTGCCTCAAGTGTGGCCAGCATGCCTTCCCCAAACTGCTCGTATGACTCCGTTGCTTCGCTTCCGCTCAGAGATTTTATTGGTCATCTTGTTCGACATGCTCATGTTCAAGTGCCAACTCTCTTGACCACTTTGATATACCTTGAGAGATTGCGGTCAAAACTTCCCACTCTCACAAAAGGCCAGTCGCGTCTATGTTCGTTTCTCTGAAACACTCCTTATATGCGCTTCAGGGACCACGCCTTGCACGAGACATCGAGTCTTTCTCGCCACCCTCGTTGTCGCGGCTAAATACCTCAACGATTCTACACTCAAAAATAAGCACTGGGCTCAATACGCTCTATTCTTTACCATTGAGGAAATCACGCTCATGGAAACTCAGCTTCTCGGCTTCCTCGACTACGACCTTCGTTTCGATGAAGAAGAGGCATGCCGTGTGTTCGCACCTTTCATGGTAACTCCTGCTCAAAGAGCATCGACTCGAGCGTTGGCTGTGGATAAGGTCGTCAAAGCTGGACGGGCAAGAGTGCAGGCGCAACAGATACCTGATTCTCCGGTTGAATCAATTACCGGTGCTCCTCTTCCTTCTCGGAGTTTACCTACCTCTTCAGGGCTTGCATCGACAGTCCGTACGCTTGCTAAGCGTATCTCAGACACGCGTCTTTCTTCTTCGCAATTGCACCCCACTACGTCCGCTCCTTCGCCTATGTATAGTAGCCTCAGTATAGTTTCTACACTTTCCTCATCGTCATCGGATGTCGGATCTTTGATAGAGGATACTGGCTCTTCGTCGGGTTCTTCGTCAGGATGGAACACTTCCGATTCTGAGTCGGATCCGGAAGAATATATCGAGCCTCAAGTCTATTCCAACTCTTCGCTGAACCTATATCCTCGTGACGAGCAAATGTCTGAACGTCTGATCAAGCCGTCTTCAATCGTGCGCACCATCCCTTCTTATGCTCAGCAGCTTCGATCACGCAAGCCATCTGACGCGTCCTCAATTTGTACTGTTACTCAATCGCCCCCAATCTCTGCACAGTCAAGACGATGCTCCAATAAACGATCAGTTTCCATCTCCGTCACGGGCATTGATCATGTCAAAGATTGCGGAATCTCAAGCAGTGCGACAATGCCCAGTATCTCACGAGGCACATCCGGTAATTTCCTGACAAGAATGTGGGGCGCAGCGAAGGGTCAAGCTTGGCAGGACAAGACATTGGATGGTGGCGACCATACCGAAAGCCAAGGGACAAGTGCATTCCGTAGATTGGTCCTCGTGCATTCGAAGTCTGGCCTCTCTCGAGGAGGTTCTAGCTCGACTGTTGATGTATGAGAAGATTAGATTCATCACGCAGCGTATCATTCAATTTGCACTCCTTGCGACAACATCGCACTCGCACTTCATGAGTTGAATCTCATGCAGGGACCCTTTCATCATTCATTCACGAACTCTTCTCTGCCTCAGGAGCAGAGACACATTTTGGTATAATTGGACTGGATCACTTTGGCTTGTATATCTTGATAATCTTTTCGCGTTGTACTTTTTGACATCTCCACATCACTATTCTTCACCACATTCTCTATTGCACACTACTATAGAACATCGCTACACCGACCGTCGTTTATTTCCTCATACGGTAGTCCAATGTATAATGGTCCCCGAACACATGCTATACTACAAATTATCTCGAAACGCCTAAATTCCAGCTCCGCTTAGTCATATATTTAAGCGCCTTCAACAACACGTTTTCATTCCTTAAAGCCACTTTTTACATGCCCAAGATGCCCACCAGTGATTTTGATATAGCAATGCTGCATATATGAAATTCTTTTTTTTTTTGTATTCCATTTATTCACCTTTGTGCCAAAACATATGTTGGTGAAAATACTACTTTGCTTTTTCCCCTCTGCCTCTTTTTGAGCCCAGCCAACTTTTGTCAGTTCTATGTAAGAATCCATGATGTGTAAGTGTCCGGCCCTATGGATCATTAGATACTGGGTCCGTAAGACAATTGTGAGTACTTTATTCTCAGAGCACACCAAAGGAGGTGTAAGATTTCATATTAGAAATATAATTACCTGTAAGACAATTGTCGTGACATGCTACACAGTATATGGTACCTACTTTATTTTCCCTACATCTCCTCATTTCTTTATCCTTATTACGGTTTGGATCTGTCCACATTCTTCTGTATCTTTCTACATCATTCCATATCCTTCTATCAACTTCCCGCACTGTCACTTACTCATCGAGACTCTTGTATATATAGTACTGTAGTTGACACCTAGTTCCCCATCTTGACCTCTTGGTCTTTGGAACTAGGTTAGTACTTGTATCTTCATTTACACTCAATATACTCACTTGGTTTTTGGAACTAGTTTTCCTTGTGCGACCCTAGTGATTGGCCCCTGCGCTATCACTGCTGTCTTGATCACTATATCTTTCAGCCTTTGTGTGTGGTGCTAGCCCCACCCCTCACTTTGGTTTGTGCTTTGCACCTGTGCTTCCTCTGTGCTTTCTCCCTTCATCACCACATTAGGTCAAGATCTCTACTCGTACCATCAGCCTTTCCAACTGATCCTACGAGGAGTGGAAATCGGACTTACCCAGTTCTCCACCTTCGTTTACACCAGACATTGATTGTTCAGGATTTCAGCATACATTTGATACTCAAGATCAGTGTGACATTCATTCTAAATACAATCCAGATGAAGAATGTGACGCTTGGTTTGACTGCGACAAAAACCCTTGTCTCAATCAATACCGTAACTCTGCTCCCATTGCTCCAAGCAATTCAGAAAACAGACGATTCATAACCATCCCTAGAATTCCAAGCTGAGTTCCAAGCTGGGTTGGTAGACTTTCAAACCCTACCAGTGCTGTCCCATCTGCTAGAGCCTCTCCTGTGCTTATCCCCACTGCTATCCCAGAACCTGAGCTAGAAACTGAAGCCGACCCTGTTGCACCATCCCCAGAGCCTATTGTCATCGATATCTCAGTCACACCAGAACCATTATCCCCATCTCCCAAACCCATCCCTGCCGAAACCACTTTCATCATGGCCCATCCTCCTACCACCCAAGACCTTGCCGTGCTAATTCAACAACTTGCAACACAGCAGATGGGGCTACAAATGGCAGTAGCCAGTATTTCTAACAACATTAGCACCAATAAAGGTGTTAGCAAACCCCAGATGTACGATGGGAAGCGTAGTGATGATGCATGATGCTTCATTGCCGCCTTTGAACTCTGGGCTCAGGGGATCCGTTCCCTTAGTGATGAACAAGAGAGAATCAAATTGGCTATCTCATACCTGGATGGTGACGCCGCCATCTGGGCTACTCCCACCTTGGAGAATATCAGTCAGGTTGCTTGAGCAGTTGCTTCAGGACTACCAGCTCCTGCCCTCCTCTACCCAACCTGGGCTGATTTCGCTGGCGCTTTTAGGCAATGGTTTGAAACAGCGGACCCGGTGGTGGAGGCCAAACATGTTCTCAAAAGTCTTTGGCAAGGAATGGACCGTGTGGCAACATATGCTGCAACCTTCAAGCAGTATGCTAGCAGGACAGGATATTCAGACGCCAACCTTCGAGATCATTTCTATGACCATCTCTCAAAGCGAATCAAGGATGGATTGGTCAACTCTCAGGCCAATACGGATTTTATGCACAATCTGATTAGTGAAGCAATTCGGATCGACAACCGACAGAATGAATGTGCTGATGAGGAAGGGAAACAATACTCCCAGAACACTCCCAGCTTCGGCTCCTACACCCCCACTCCCTTCGTCCCGGCGCGCGATCCAAATGCAATGGAGGTAGATGCCACCTCTACGGGACAATCTGCCGAGGACTACCATAGGGCCATGGCAGGCAGATGTTATGGATGTGGGTCCAAAGAACACCGTAAGGTGGACGGACACCACGAACATGTTAAAGTCATGATGACAAACAAAGTGACCAGACTGGGGATTGAACCCAGGACCATGTTGACTAAGCAATTGAATCCTGGTTATATAACTCTAGTACTAAGAAGACTAACTGCTTCAGTACAATATGAGTTTGCCCCAGTTGAGTGTGTTGACTAAGCAATTGAATCCTGGTTATATAACTCTAGTGCTAAGAAGACTAACTGCTTCAGCACAATATGAGTTTGCCCCAGTTGAGTGACTAACCATCCTCATAGTGACTAAGGCTTAACAAACCTACTCTTACCATTGACATGATAGCTCAGTGGTTAGAGCACCAGTCTAGAGTACTGTGTGGTCGCTGGTTCAATCCCAGCTTGTGTCAACATTTTGTTAAAGTCACGATGACAAACAAAGTGACCAGACTGGGGATTGAACCCAGGACCACTGGTGAGATCCCAAGATGCTCTAACCACTGAGCTATCCAGCCATGGGTACAATTAATGAACACAGAGGTTTACAGCACTAGAGCCAAGTCACATGTCCCAACTACTGAGGTCTTACAACTTTGCCTGGAGGACTTACTTTTGCCTCGTGGTCTTACATTATGCCTTTTGGGACCCTTGGATAGTTATAAACATGTTTCATCAGAGGAGTGTCAGATTGTTAGATCTTAACACATTTATTTTCCTTTCTATGTAAAGATCACTTGATCGTGTCAAGCTACTGCCACACTTGTCACACAGTCACCTGACCTCTAACAATTAGGTGAGTAAACAATAAGGCAATATAAAAAGAAGCATGGAAGCGGAACAATAATGACGTCATCCTGTCAATGAGCTGACAGGCACGAGAGAGTCGCGCCTAAGTGAAATGACAATGCAAGAACAATAAGGTTGACGCGTGTAACCTAAATAATAATGAGAATATAATGAGTGCTGGTGCAAGCGCCTCAGTGATTAGGTAAGTAAATAAAAGAAAAGGAAAAAGAATAATAAAAGAAAAGAATAATGAAAAGATTGTTTTGTGACAGGTACAATTGTTAATTGTAGTGATAGAATATTTCCTACATAGTTAGTTTACATATAAAGTACATACATTACTTACACCTTCATTTCTTCATTTTTCAGAGTCCTTTCCATTTCTTATAGGAGCACACAATTGTGGACACCTATTATCACGCCTCATGCACTTCTAGTACATACAAGACCAAACAGACCTGTATTCCTACTACAGTTAGAAGGAACCAAATCAATATTCACTACTAGTGTCTATTGGAGTATTGAGGAGTCTGCAAGGTCAATAGTACAACACTACCCTTGTACATAGACTGCAACAGCAGTGTTTCTTACGGGGGTACACTCTATTGTCTACAGCCTTAGCTGCAATAAGTGTGCAACATCAACTAAGCCAAGTTACCCTTCAACAACAATTAATGAACTCAGAGGTTTATAGCACTAGAGCCAAGTCACATGTCCCAACTACTGAGGTCTTACAACTTTGCCTGGAGGACTTACTTTTGCCTCGTGGTCTTACATTATGCCTTTTGGGACTTTTGGATAGTTATAAACATGTTTCATCAGAGGAGTATCAGATTGTTAGATCTTAACATATAGAGTTCAAGTTGGGATACATGGAAAACTGGGTGGATACGACTAAGGTATGAAGGGAGTTGTAGCTTGTATGAGAGAGTTCCTACATGCTCAGGAACTTTGAATGGTCCGAGATACTTCTCAGAGAACTTCATGGTAGGTCGAGTGGTTTTAATGTGCTTTGCCAGTATGAATACCTGTGAATCAATGGGAAAATCTGGGTGATTAATATGTTTTCTGTCCGCTTGCTCTTTGTATCGAGCTTGCGCATTAGTAATTTCTTCATGGAGAAAAGCATGAATCTCATCTAAATTCGTCGCAAAGTCAATCACGCGATCGGAATGGATGTCGATTTCAGGTTTCACTGTAATGTTAGGATGATAACCTTTATTTGTGAAGAATGGAGTAATACCAGTGGATGCATTTGGAGCATTGTTATATGCAAATTCCACGGTGGGCAGAAGTTTTGCCCAATTGTCCTGTTGATATGCACAATACATACAGATGTATTGTTCCAGCATCTGGTTAACTTGTTCTGTTTGTCCATCCCCCTCAGGATGATATCCAGAGGTGAAGTGTAGTTTGATTGAGAGAGCTTCTCTGAAAGCACAAAAGAAAGCTGAAATGAATTCTGAGCCTTGGTCAGAAGTGACATGGCTAGGAACTCCGTGTTTCGAGAAAATGTGATGGACAAACAGTTCCGTGAGCTCTTTGGATGTTATTTTGTCATGTGTTGCAATGAAAATGCCTTGTTTCAAGGCTCGATTCATGATTACTAAAATAGCTGTATGTCCTTTAGAGTCAGGTAATTGTTCAATGAAGTCCATTGATATAGAATCCCAAGGTCAGACAGGAACTGGAAGTGGTTTAAGAAGACTGTAAGGCCTATGTCGATGAGGTTTGTTGTGTCCGCAAACCGTACATGAATTAATATAATGGCGAATGAGTTCACGAACCTTTGGCCAAGTATACTGTCATTGAATAGTTTCCAGAGTCCGGTTTTGACCAAAATGACCTGAAAGTGGGTGATCGTGAAAGTAGCATAGAATTTGAAGTCATAAATTTGAAATATTAGGAATGTAAATGTGATCGTCAAGTCGTAACACTCCATCAGAACCTATTGTCCAATGAGTGTTTGAACTGTCCTTCGCGAATGTCAATCCCGCGATTGATTCCAGATCCATTTCGATTGAATCATGAATAGCTGTTATATACATACCATGCTCCACCATGCTTTCTGGATCAACTTCCGAGCTTATCGATCACTTTCCAAACATCTCGATGCTCCAATCAATCCATTTCCGGATTTACTACCAAGTCCAACTTGAATCTCAATCGACTTCATACTGTGCCCTTGGCCCAGTAACTTCGGAACAACCTCGGATACATCACATGACACTCAGTCGTCATGACTGATGCATTCCCATGCCTGTCCACTCTCGGGAAACATCGTTATTGTATTATTTTGGATCCTTCTCACTTATTGTCTTTATCTAACAATTAGGATTACTTGTATATAAGGTTAGATATCTTGTACACTATTCCTCAGTTTCAATATTGACTTGGGTTGCCTTGGGTTCCATCCCAATCACTCCTCTCTCTTCTTTTGTCCTCTTACTGTTCATTATCATCTGAATCCATCCCAGAACCACTCGGCGTAGTGAGGATCCGTTCTAATAAATGGATCGAGGTTCACTTCACTCCTATGTGACTTCCGTACCATTCGGTCCCTTCAATCTTTGATTGTTCCCACAATCCTTCGGCCTGTACATCAATCACTTCGAGTGCTCAATTGCTGTATTGAAGCCTTCAGACCATTCATGGGCAACTTCAGCCACTTCATTCCCTCCTTGGAAGCACGGCCCTAACAATAGCAGAATGAAGTGCCTCTATATCCATAACAATGGAGGTGCAAAGTACCGGTCCTTCTAGGAATGTAGCTTGAAGGGAAGTAGTTAGTTGTTCATTAGTGAAAATTGGTCTGAAATTCTGTGGGTTAACTTGTGCGTAGCCAATATCCCCCTCTTTTGGGTAGACGTCCCAGCATCTAGTCATTGAGTCAGGTTTTTCACCTAACTTACCTGGTCTGAATCGGATCACCATATTAAATTGATGCAGATACTCTGACCAATGAACTTGTCATTGTGTAAGGACTTTCGTCATCAAGAAGTACTCGAGATTCTTGTGGTCGGTAACGACGTCAATAGGATCTCCCGATCCCTCGAGGTAATGTCGCCAGCCTTGGAATGCTTCAAAAATTGCGAGAAGTTCCTTATTGTGAGTGTCGTAGTTGAGTTCTGCAGCTTGAAAAGTCCTCGAGAGGAATGTGATAGGATGAATTTCTCCATCAGGTAGTAGGATCGAGAGGATCGCGGCTAATGCATAATCCAAAGCATCTGTTTCCACGATTAGATGTTGGTTTGGTTCCCAATGTGTTAGAGGTCAGGTGACTGTGTGACAAGTGTGGCAGTAGCTTGACACGATCAAGTGATCTTTACATAGAAGGGAAAATAAATGTTGACACAAGCTGGGATTGAACCAGTGACCACACAGTACTCTAGACTGGTGCTCTAACCACTGAGCTATCATGTCAATGGTAAGAGTAGGTTTGTTAAGCCTTAGTCACTATGAGGATGGTTAGTCACTCAACTGGGGCAAACTCATATTGTGCTGAAGCAGTTAGTCTTTTTAGCACTAGAGTTATATAACCAGGATTCAATTGCTTAGTCAACACATGAAAGGTAGGAAGAGGAATCAAATACAAGGTCTGATGGTGAGAGTATGGACCACATGAAGACACTTGGGAACCTCAATCCAATATTACACATTCCTCTGCTTTGTTAAAGGAATTTCACAGTAAGAACCTGACTAAGCCCAAGCCTGCCACCCTAAATTGCCTTGAGACCCCAATTTCCTTATTCCCTACCAGGTTATTTCGACCTATGCCCCAGCCAGATACCAAAACAATCACACCACATTTATCCTCCGAAAATTTTGTTCGACAACAGGCGCTTTGTGGAACTTGTGCCCTAGGGAGGGGGTAATGTCACGAAACATTCTTTTTCATTATTCTTTTCTTTTATTATTCTTTTCCTTTTCTTTTATTTACTTACCTAATCACTGAAGTACTTACACCAGCACTCATTATATTCTCATTATCATCTAGATTACATGTGTCAACCTTACTGTTCTTGCATTGTCATTTCATCCCTGCGCAACTCTCTCATGCCTGTCAGCTCATTGACAGGATGATGTCATTATGGTTCTGCCTCCATGCTTCCTTTTATATTGCCTTATTGTTTACTCACTGAATACCTACAGCCTTACTTATGGATACAAGCAACTCTTATTGTAGATCCTCACAGTTACGGTGTGAGACATCTCTCATGGCTTCATATCCCATTAGTATATAAGACTCGGTATTTTGTAGTTATAGTCTTTTGCTCTATTCTCATCTATACTCCTCAGTAGCTAGACCTGTAGTTGGGTTGTCTTATTCATCCTCATCGCTTTCTCATCCTCTTGCTCATTGACTATCATGTGATGCCTGGTTGTCTCTTGTGAGAGCTAGCGAGTCACTGACACTCTTTGCTGTGCTGCAAGGTACTCTGCCCTCAGAGCTACTTTTGGCTTCTGCCAATTCTGCTGGGTGGATGACTGTCCACAACTCTGTCCCTCTGGGTTAGCATTCCACCATCCCACATACCTGTGACCTCTCTTCTGTTCGGCCCATTGCCACCTTACATTATCAGCACCTGTAACTACTTTATTCAGCTCCTGATAATCTGTGAAGGGCTCTGTTTGGCCCTTAATGATGTCATATAGGAGAGTATGGTCAATGGTCCTCTCTGCCAGGGTAAGGACATATGATTCATCCTTTTTGTATCTAGCATCTTTCAGTAACAATTCAAACTCCTTGAAAAAGTCACTGGCAGAGGCTTTCCCTTGTTGGATATAAGTTAGTTTGTCACCAGCCTCTTTCTCCTTGGCAACATTGGTGAACTCCCTGTCCATGTCATTCAAGAGTTCCTTCTTGGTGACATCCCATACACCTTTGTCAATATCGAAATGGTTGTCAGTGTAAGCCTGGGCCCATTCATTGGCTTTCCCCCCTACCATGAAGGACATGATAATGGTGGTCAGATGATGGGTATTGTCAACCTGTTTCATCTCCATCAGTTTGGATGTGTAGGCCATCATCCTTCATTGCCATGGTTGGTATGTAGCAGGATCTCCATTGTCAGCGACTCGCTAGCTCTCACAAGAGACAACCAGGTGTCACACGATAGACGATGAGCAAGAGGATGAAAAAGCAAAAAGCGGATGGATAAAACAACCCAACTACAAGTCTAGCTACCGAGGAGAATAGACGAGAATAGAGCTAAGGAATATAACTACAAAATACTAAGTCTTATATACTATTGGGATATGAAGCCGTGAGAGACGTCTCGCGCCGTAACCGTGAGGATCTACAATAAGAGTCGCTCGTATCCATAAGTAAAGCTGTATGTATTAGGTGAGTAAACAATAAGGCAATATAAAAAGAAGCATGGAAGCGGAACAATAATGACGTCGTCCTGTCAATGAACTGACAGGCACGAGAGAGTCGCGCCTAAGTGAAACGACAACGCGAGAACAATAAGGTTGACACGTGTAACCTAAATAATAATGAAAATATAATAAGCGCTAGTGTAAGCGCTTTGGTGATTAGGTAAGTAAATAAAAGAAAAGGAAAAGAATAATAAAAGAAAAGAATAATGGAAAAAGATCGTTTCATGACATCCATCGTAATTCCCTGGTATATTGACAGACACCCAGCAAGCCACAGGGGTAGGGTTGGTGACATTAGTAACATCAGGTGCATGTATCAAACCATCAGTCATGTTGGTTTATGTGAAAGGGTAAGTGTGTTTTGTAGAATGAAATGTGTAATGTATTGGGAAAACTAGTTTCCAATGGAACATTGAATCCTAGGCAAGTTTGTAAGATGTTTGTGATGGGTGGTGTGTGGTAGAAGCTCTATTCTTCTGTCAGCAACTCGCTAGCTCTCTCAACAGATAACCAGGCATCACACAATAGTCAATGAACAAGAGGATGAGAAAAGTGATGAGGATAAAGCAACCCAAATACAAGTCTAGCTACCAAGGAGAATAGACAAGAATAGAGCCAAGGAATATAACTACAAAATACTAAGCCTTATATATGTATGGGATATGAAACCATGAGGATACATAATAAGAGTTGCTCATTTGACATATGCAGTTCTCAACCTCAAAATTTTCAGTTCGGCACTGATGCACCAGCCTAAAGTATGCTAAAGTTGGACAAGATCCTGATATCTATGGCTTTAAATATGCTATGTCAGGATAGGAATTTTGCCAAAATCGCGGCCTAAAAATATGCTATCTCGGACAAAATTCTAGTGGAGATTCTGGGGGCCTCACATTTGCATACTGTTGCTCAAGTCATGCCACCCTTACTACAAGTGACCTACAGCTGTACCCTATAGGCCTGTTGATTATCCAAGTATGGTTCAGTCTTATTTGGACAGATATACCTATCCGGGCAGGTGGACAGTCCGGGATTATACCTGGACGCCAAGCCCGGTTGGCTTCTCGGACGAAAGTACTGAGCGTGGGAACACTGTCATTAACAAGCCGGTGGCGATGATCTTTCCCATCCAAAGCATGCCAAACAAATTGGATAACATATTTCGAACCTTCCCCTCTGCCCATCCACTTTACCATCCACTTCAACTGGACGAGCTATCCTGAACCAGGTAACGTTTTCCGTTTTACTTAAACATTGTTGAAATCACTCAACTTTTGGCGGGCTTTTCATAATATGATTTTGCAAAATCGCTTTGGTTATACACTCGACATTACTGTTCATAGCTCTTCACGACTATCTGAATCTTTCTTCTATATCCACGAATAATTTACAATGGAGGACGAAGTCGCCGCTCTTGTGAGTCCTTCTAGGTTTCTCGTTTACCCAATGTTGAGCCTTTCATAGGTTATTGACAATGGTTCGGGCATGTGCAAAGCTGGATGTAGGTTTTCCCTCGTTCTCGTCCATAATCCGTAAAACCTCACTGATGATTCCGATCTTTAGTTGCCGGTAATTAGAATTCAAATGCAAGTCGCGACCTGGGCTAACAAATTTGAGATATTAGGTGATGACGCTCCTAGAGCTGTTTTCCCGTACGCCGTCGTATGATTCCATTAGCTAGTCTCTTGACTTTTCATCATTCTAGTTCTATTGTGGGTCGTCCTCGTCACCAGGGCGTCATGGTTGGAATGGGTCAGAAGGATTCCTATGTTGGGTATGTCAAGGCAATCTGACCGAAGCGATTGCATTGCTCATAAATAATTTGATCAGCGATGAAGCGCAGTCCAAGCGTGGTATATTGACTCTCAAGTATCCTATCGAGCATGGCATCGTCACCAACTGGGATGATATGGAGAAGATCTGGCATCACACGTTTTACAATGAACTTCGTGTTGCGCCTGAAGAGCACCCTGTCCTTCTCACTGAGGCGCCCTTGAACCCGAAAGCCAACCGCGAAAAGATGACTCAGATCATGTTCGAGACCTTCAACGCACCGGCTTTCTATGTTGCTATCCAAGCCGTGCTCTCTCTCTATGCTTCTGGTCGTACCACCGGTATCGTCCTCGACTCAGGTGATGGCGTTACTCATACCGTGCCTATTTACGAGGGCTTTGCTCTTCCCCATGCTATTCTTCGTCTTGATCTCGCTGGTCGTGATTTGACCGATTTTTTGATCAAGAATCTCATGGAGCGTGGTTACCCTTTCACTACAACCGCTGAGCGTGAAATCGTCCGTGACATAAAGGAGAAGTTGTGTTATGTTGCCCTTGACTTCGAGCAAGAGCTTCAGACCGCTGCTCAGTCTTCTGCCCTTGAGAAGAGCTACGAACTTCCTGATGGTCAGGTCATCACTATCGGTAACGAACGGTGCGTGGTTATCTTGAAAAGTCGATTTATAAGATACCAAAACCCAACGTAGATTCCGTGCCCCCGAGGCTCTCTTCCAACCTGCTTTCCTCGGTTTAGAAGCTGCTGGAATCCATGAAACAACTTATAACTCCATCTTCAAGTGTGATCTTGATATCCGTCGTGACCTGTACGGGAACGTTGTTCTCTCTGGTGGTACCACTATGTTCCCAGGAATTGCAGACCGAATGCAGAAAGAACTCACATCGCTGTCTCCTGCGTCTATGAAGGTATGACTTTGTTTCTCCACACTTTCTCAGATCCTTATCTCCGAGCAGGTCAAAATTGTTGCCCCTCCAGAGCGGAAATACTCTGTATGGATCGGTGGTTCCATTCTTGCTTCCCTCAGTACCTTCCAAAACCTGTGGTGCTCAAAGCAAGAGTACGATGAGTCTGGTCCTGGTATTGTTCATCGCAGTGCGTAGCTGTTCATTGTCTGGACTTCCATTCAAAAAATCTTACTAATTTACAATAGAATGTTTCTAATGACACATAACTTTGGAGATTACATCGCCAAGTTTATACTGCAGACTGATTTCATGCATTGCCCTCCATGTCTTTCTTCGAAAATTTCTCGCTCGGCAGAATCATGTTTTACGTATTCCAAGTCTGTTTTAGCCTAAGTACTTTTACGTTATATACTCTTTCTGGGGATTTCCTCTGCACATTGAATATTCCATTCACTAGTGTCGTGGATCCGTGTCCAATGTAAAGTATGCAGGGTCTCTGTAAGTCTGTGGATCGAAATGGGAGTATTGGGATCCTGCCGACCTTACAGAGAGGTTTGATGTGACTCGTTTCAGGCTTCCTCCTCCTCCCTCATGAGAACTGTGTCCTAAAGGTGAATTGGGTAGCCCATCCACGAAGGAAACGGGCGCAATGTCAAGAGACTCGAACCGTTTGTGGCTTCCCAAGGAAGGCGAGCGGAGAGATGTTGGTGCTCCATCCTCTCTGTCCTCTCTGTCAAAGTGATGATTTGAGGAAAAGTATCGATCGGAGGTTGCACTTGCAGAACGCTGATGTGGATTTGGAAGAGCTTCCAAAACCCTTGAAGGTCTCTGAGGACGAATAGAATTCATATCAAACGGGGAACTGTCCCGATACAATGCTTGAGTGTTTGGTGTCCTCGATCCATCGTGATTACCGCGGTCTGAAAAACCTGGAGAGCCACCCCGATGAGGTTGAGATAACGATGGCCGATCTTCCTGAATATAGGGGTTGACTGGCTGCCCGGAAGAAGAGCGATGGTTCCTTAGCTTCAGTGAGGTAGACCGTGGACGGACATGATCCGGTAGTAGTGAAGGAGATTTGTGAGGACTGAGGTATCGCTCTGTAGGAGTACCAGGTCCATTCCGAGTCGCGCTATTCAAGCCATTGGGTGCATCGGAAGGGGATTGCGACTGAACCGATCAATACATGGAGCATTATCATATATTGAAATTTACTCACAGGAGGCTGGACGGATATTGAAACGGGAGGGCTGGTAGGGTCAACAAAATGTGTGGAAATCGGTGCCATTTGAGCAGGGCGATCTCGAGTACCGTGAGTTGCATTTTGTGAGCTCGGTCGCCTTAAATCACCCCCAGTGCGAGATTCACGAGCGCCTCTGGAGGCTGTTTGCGGGAGGTGTGAGCTTTCGTAGAACCTTGGAATGGCAGATGACATAGACATTGTTCGCCCACGCCTATTTATATTTGGGTTGTGTCGCTGATGATTTGAAAGTAAGGCTGGGACAGTCAACTGAGCTGGTATTCGAACATTGCGAGGTGGACGATCTTTCGAAGGCGACATGTCCTAATATTGAATTGGCTCAATACATAGAAAGATAGAAACCTTGCAACTCACTTCATGTGGTTGAACACGCTCCATATTCGCTGTATCAGGGTCATCATATCTGAGTTCGTCCGCAAGCCTTTGGTTGGAGCTATTTGAAACAGAAAATTTCGAATGAGTAGGCCCTCTAGACGGTCGCGGAGCCCCAAAAGACGATGTTGGCACCGGTCCAACATTGAAACTACCCTGCCTGCTGAGAGGATTTTCCTTGATAATGCTAAGCTTGCCAGTATCCTTGCCCTTTCCTCGAAAAATGTTTTTCAACGTCGTTCCCAGCCCGCCCGATCGTTTGGGTTCAGTCTGTATCGGATATCCCCACGCATCGAGTAAGCCACCGCTGGAATTGACAGAATATCTCGAGCTTATTGAAGCAAGTCGAGTTCGATCATCCGGGGATCGAGCCTGATACCACGAGGTAGATTCAGGCTGCGATACGGATGTTACTGTTGCATCAGGGATGTGTATACGAGAGTCCACTTCACCACGCTGATTGTACCACGAATCAGTTGCTCGCGCCTTCCCCTTTGATGAGGTGTATTCTCGCCTAGGGCCCTCGTCTAAGCTTTCTTTGCGACTGGAATAATCAGGAGGTCCGGGCAATGCATTGACACTCGGCTGCGGAGACGGTGGGTACTCGGCCAACTCATGAGGCGGAGGCAGCGATATATGTCCATCCTCAGACGCAGCCGGTATAAAATTGTCAGGCGGACGAGGAGAAGGCACTCGCGGTATCGGAGGCTCAGCGAACCGCGGTTGCGGTTGTGATCGGGGCTGCCGTCGAGCTGGAGATGGAATTCGGTTGTCAAATTCAACTTGATCAGCAGGAGGTATGGGAAGAGAGTACATCTGAACTGCCGGTGTAGCTAGAGGTTTTAGAGGAGCTTGTTGGGAAGATGATAGGGTTGGAGTTGAGTGCTGATTGTGGAGTTCATAGTCTGGTGAACGCCCTGAGGTAGACTCTGGCATAGGTCGAGATTGTGGAGGATCTTTGATAGGAGCTGATACCACCGGCACCTCCGGAAACTGTATTAAGGTTCGATGCTCAGGGGGAGGATAAGTCCGGTAAGAGATTGTATCCTCGCCGTCCCCAGATCCATGAGCATATGGAAAAGAGGTCATCTCTGGCGGAACACGGTTCTCATTCTCGTACTCAAGCACAGGTTGGGCGTTCATAGCACCAAATTCCTCTCTAGCTCTATTCCAACCTGCCTCAAAGCCCTGTCGTCTGCCTTCCTCTCGAGCTTTCCAAATTTCCAATGCTTCCTTGACCTTGCGCGCGTCTCCTCGAGCTTTCCGTGCTACTTGTTCAGCGGTGTCCACCTGTGATTGCAACGCAATCACAGTACCTCTAGCCTTTGAGATTTCCTTCTGCGCCAAGTCGTACTGTATCTTATACAGCGTGAGTTCTTCTTCTAAAGTATGTGATTCTCGTTCGACAGTAGTTTTCTCCGCGCTTAGCCGTTGGAACCGGTCGATATATGCCTTGATCTGGATTTCAGCTTCCGTTGCGCGCTGAGTCTCCGCCTCCAGCTGCGAGAAGACCATATATAAAGTTTTGCGCATCTTTGAACCTTCATATTCATGTTCGATTAGTAAACGGAGAATTTCACGTTGGTCCAAGGCTTTGTATACTGATTCGCGTTCACGACGATAACGTCGACTTGGTCCCCGTCTATGATGAGAACCCTGCAATTGATAGTCACCGACGACCGCCTCACTGTTAACCCTGTGAACTGTTGAAAGTAACACTGAAGGCGGTGAGTCCTCAGGTCGGTCTCGCTCGTGAGCAAGAGTTTCATTGACAAAATCTCGTAGAACTGGACTGTATAGTAGTTATTATATATAAATCACGTAGTAAGGAGACAATGCTTGCCCTTCACTGTCGTCCGATGGTGAATACAGCCCCGCTTCATCAGTCATGGGTAGTCGAAATTGGGCGCTTAGCGTTTTGGTACCAAGCGTACTTTTCCACGCCACAAATTGATCACGCATAGTGACAGTGACACAAACTGTTACTCCCGCGTCCTTCCTTCTTCCACTCAACGAAATGCCTGCTCCAGCGCCATTTCCATCACCATATCCCGCTCTCTATCTCTATCCACTTAACGACTCTTTTATTCCAAAGCATATCTCTCTCTTACACAATACACATGTGAAAATTGGACGACAAACAAACGCTAAAACCACTCCAGGCGAAAGAAATGGTTTCTTTGATTCCAAAGTGCTTAGTAGACAACATGCAGAAGTCTGGGAGGAAGGAAACAAAGTATGTAGACAGTATGCTCCCCTCGGCATATATATATCAGTCTCTCACCCTACGCCGTCAGATATTCATTAAAGACGTCAAAAGTTCTAACGGAACTTTTATAAACGGAGAGAGGCTCAGCCCAGAGGGTCTTGAATCTGAACCGTATGAGCTCAAGAGCGACGATATTGTTGTACGTTCTCAGAATTCTAAAATGACAGGGTTCCAAAATCAATATCTCTGGCTCAGGAATTCGGTATTGATATCGTCGGAGAAGACAATAAAACAATCGTTCATCATAAAGTCGCTGCTCGTGTCGTGTGTATCTTCTCAGAGCAAGATGCTCAGATGGCAGCGAGGGCAGAGCAGCACCAGATGCAACAATTTGCCGGTCCTTCGTCGTCCTTGTCTCCTGCTTCCAATGGATCTATGCTCAATCAGACTGGGTCAAGCTCCGGTCCAGGATCCTCCAACTCTGCATCATTCAACTTCTCTGGGCAGCAGCCGCCTCGTCGGCCTCAACTGTCGCAGCAGGGAATATCTGGTATGGGTGGTATGGGTGGAAGCATGAGACCTCCGGGAAAGAGTGGACTTACATTTGATCATATTTTGAATCGTCTTCAAGGCGAACTTCAAAAGAGTAGGGAAACCGGCGCAGAACTACACACACTTACTGGCGCAATGAATGAGATCCATGACACCCTCGGTGGTGGTAATTTGGTATGTTGACATCATGACTTGGGATTGTCATGCTTACTCCCTTCTAGCCCACCAGTGCTCCTCCGTTTCCTCACGCGTTACCTCCCGTTCGACTTCCTCAACCTGCCGCCTCACCTCCCAGTCAGTCAGACGCTCCGATTGTTCCTCTCCCACATATTGATCAAGATTCCTCGTCGAGCGAACCACTCGCAACCTCCACGACCACCACTCATTTGCAATCATCTTCGTCTTCCTCCCCCGGCCTTCTAACTGAGCTTCAGACTCAATTGAAAGACACCCAGACTTCTCTTTCGCAGCATGTTGACAAGATTCGTGTGTTAGAAGATGCTTTGAAGGAACAGGAAACTATCCGTCATGAAGTTCGTTTACTCAGGGACATGATGGATGCCCTTCAAAGGCGCGAGGAACTTTCGCAGATCACCACATCACATAAGACTCGTCGCCAGTCAGAATTCGAACCTCGAGGAGGTTTCGACGTAGACGAAGAGGAAGAATCCGATTCCCTTGACGATGAGTACGAAGACGACTCTCGAAGTGTGGGCACAGCTGTTCCACACGAACTTGAACGAGTTGACGAAGAAGATGAAGAATCTGTCTTGACAGCAGACGACGAGTCCCTGCGTGGTTCAGTGGACGAGCTCGATCTGGATATGGCTGTACGAGAAGAAGTACAACCTGAACCTCCTGCTTCCAACGAGGCAATGGATGGACAATTTGAGGATGTTGACGTGGAGGAGGAACGGCATCAAGAACTTGGTCGACCTCGGACACCCGAGCCTAGTCACTTAGGCATGAATGACTTACGATCAAAGACTATGAATCCTCCTCCTAAACACTCTCAAAGTCTTTCACCCACTGTTGTCGATGAGCTCACCACCCGGCTCACTGCCCTTTCCGCCCAACTCGAATCTGCTTTAGTTTTATCGAGTACTCTCCAAGCCCAACATAGCACTGCTCAATCAACGATCTCTGCCTTGGAAAACAAAGTAGAAGCTCTCGAGAGTCTAGTCACCGCTACTCTTAATGCGCAACAGCGTCGATCGGTCATAGCCACAGACCCTAACGAGCACGCAGCTCCTCAGCGTGCAGAGCGCGAATCTCTGACAAGTATGGTCCTGGAATGGAAAAAGTCGGTGGAGGGTCAATGGAGCAATGTTCAAGAAGAGTGGAATCAGGAACGTGAGAGGCTCAGCCGTGCTCGGGAGGAGTGGGAGAGCAAAGTCCGACTTGTCGATGACGGTCTTGAGCGTATTGAACGTATGCAAGGTGTCGCATTTTCGAAAGATACCCCTTTTTATCACGGGAACGGTGATATTAAGCATGGTTTAGTGACCCCACCAAGTCCGCGCAGTCTCTCTTCTGATTCTAATCGTCCGCGGCGGAAACGCTCAGGATCCAGAAGGGGAAGAACGGGTTCTAAAAGACGCAGCTTGTCTCGTGGTGCGGACACCGATGACACTGAGGCCACTCTCGCCAACGACGAGCCTCATGTCCTTGATAAATCAGTGGCAAACCTCGTAGCAGCTAACCGGATCAATGATCTCCAAGATAAAGCAAGTGCAAGCCCGTTGGCTGCTTCTGGGCTCTCTACCAACCAGGCTGAAGATCAACCTTTGCTACCGGGTCGAACATCGAAAGTTTATCCTTTGGATGATCAAAACGTAAGTGTCGCTCTACAATGTTAACCATTTTTTATAATTGTTGATCAGCTTTTTGATCAGAATCATCGAGTCAATATGCAAACCGCCGTTGGAGTGTTAGTCTTGAGCGTAGCGGCAGCAGCAGTAGTCTGGCGGATTAAACCAGATCATGTATAAATTTCTTTTGTTTTCTTTCTGGAGAAATTGACTGCCTGGATTACTTTTTCTTCGTTTACTCTATAGTTCCTCTTTACATTATTACTTCCTATCATCTGTCTCCTTATGTTCTGTGTTTTCACTATGCACAATGAACTCCATTCCGCTTTCTCAATTGGCTCTCGGGCCCAAAGACTTGAGGAGCTATTACCGTCTACATCAGTTCTCACCAATTGCAAGCAGGACAAACAGAATCTTGCTGGACATGCTTGAATCTACTCGGAAAATTGTTCAATTTTCATGATCCAGACCGCATGGTAGTGCTATTTCTATCTAATTCTTGTAAGTAACAGAACCGTTTGCTTATTGAGCTGATTACTGTGAGAGTGTATTTGCTTCGGTCAGATGAAGTCAGAATGAAGTAGAGTATGATGTTGGCTCAAGCGATGCCGATTCACGGAGATGGAGCGTTTACTAGACGTTCCTATCATGGGTTCGATATAAAAGACCTCGTATGGTCTCTTTCTTCAACATGTCTTCGAATCAAGAATATAAAAGCCTACTCATTCGGGGAACCTCTGAATCGAGTCCCTTCTCCCGAATCCTCTTCACTCTATATCGCTTCCTTGACCTTCCAATCCAATATTCCATCCTCTCTTCTCGGTCTCTTGGTGCACCTCTCATTCGTTTGATCGGAGGAACACCGATCGCACCGACCGGACCTTCTGTATTTCTTCTGGGAACCAATATCGGGCTGTCTCCCCACCGTGCTATTCTGTTTGGCATGGCCCTCGGGGCCTTCGCCAAACAGATTTACTGGGTCGCAGCTGTTTCGATGAACCCGGTCACACCAACGACTTCCGCTCTGATAAGTCTATTCAACTTGTCTTGGAACAGTGCGAATACGTTATTATTCGTTAACGCTGCGACATCGGTGTTGAGTTGCACTGGTTCTCGTTCACAGGACGAGACAAGGTTGCCCGTGCAGACACTAATTGGACTCGGATTATACGTTCTCGGAATAGTCTTGGAATGGAACTCGGAAATTCAAAGAACGAGATTTAAGAAAAACCCGAGAAACAAAGGTCAGATATACACCGATGGGCTTTTTGGGTATGCAAGGCATATTAATTATACTGGATACGTGTTTTGGAGAGCGGGATTTGCTACAGCGGCTGCTGGATGGGGCTGGGGTCTTTTTGTCGCTAGTGCTTTCACGTATGACTTTCTGACGAGGGGAATTCCGGAATTGGATCAATATTGTTCAAAGAAAGTATGTAAAACTGTTATACCCTATTGAAGATCTTTCGGCTGACCCACGGCAATATACTATAGTACGGCGAGGGATGGGCGGAGTATAAAAATGCTGTTCCGTATCGACTTTTTCCGTTTATACTTTGATTATGTAATTGAATAAATAAATATAAGTAGACGGATAAATTAGTTGTCGTCATTAGCCATTAATTATTCCGTATATATAAAGAGAAAACACACTTGCACCTTTAATTTATCCTTCCATGTCTTCCTCCAACAGGAAAGCGCTCGTTCAGCGTGGCTCTTACGAATCAGCACCATTCTTCAGAAGTCTTTTCGTTCTCTTTCGTGCTCTAGACCTTCCACTCCAATATGCCATTCTTTCTTCGCGTTCTCTTGCCGCACCCTTGATTCAAGCTCTAGGCGGAACACCTATCCCACCTACCGGACGCCCACTCTTTCTCATGGGAACTAACACTGGATTGTCTCCTCAACGAGCTATTCTATTCAGTATGGCCATAGGTTCGTTCGTTAAGCAGAGCTACTGGGTCACTGCCATTTCCCAGGAACCACTGCCACCTGGTGCCTCCGGCGTTATTGGCGCGTTCAACACACTCATGAACAGTCTCAACTCCATTTTCTTCACTACTGTCGCGACTTCTGTGCTCAGCTATCCCGCCGTTGACAGAAACGAGACCCGGTTGCCTGTACAGACCATCATCGGACTCGGTCTGTACACTCTTGGTATGATCATGGAGTGGGGTTCAGAGATTCAGAGGTTGAAGTTCAAGAAGGATCCAAGAAACAAAGGACGTGTTTATGCTGGTGGATTTTTCGGATTCGCTAGGCATGTCAATTATGGCGGATACGTTCTTTGGAGGACTGGATTCGCACTCGCTGCTGCTGGATGGACTTGGGGTGCTGTAATTGGAGGGTTCCACATTTACAACTTTTTGAATGACGGTATCCCGGAACTTGATGACTATTGTTCGAAAAGAGTGAGTGTTTCGCCGTTAACACTAAATTTAACCATTTAATCTATCGCTGTTCCAGTACAACGAGCAGTGGGCTCAATACAAGAGGGCTGTTCCTTACAAGCTCTTTCCGTTCATTCTTTGACTGTGTTGCAACTCGAATCCAAGTTATATTGTATCATCATAATTTAATGTATTCTTTTCTCAAAAAACTCGGTGAACTCTGCATTCTATTTGGAGTGCTCATGATCTAATGTGTTTCCTGAATGATGTTCCCAAAACAATGGACGCAGCACGCTCTTTCCATAGATTCTTCTTTCCAAGACAGTATGCGAAATAACGCATGAAATTCACTGAATGAGTGCACCATGAACAGTACACTGGAAGTCTCAAAATTAAGGTCGTCAAACTCTAGTAGTCAATTACTCTAATCCCAGCCTACCACGACTACAGTGCAACACTCTTCCTGTTGGCCTTGATAGCCCCTTACCATAGTGCGGTCCATACACTAGAAGTTCGACAAAGTTCAACCTGAAAAGAAAATAAGAATGTCAAATTATGCAAGTAAAGTGACGGGCGCACTTACGATCTTCGCCTTGTCGACATTCTTGAAGTTGTCAATCATATAGGTATAAGGTGGACAATAGTCAATTAAGTCAACAGAGACTATCGAATCTCCAGAAAAGGTGAAGAAAATATTGTCCGGGTTATTGTCACTGCAAAAAAGAGAAATATCATCATAAGCATCCGCACTTTTTTATATTGGCACTATGACGAATTACTCACTAATGCAGAATTCCCGTGGAAACAGCAATCCGCGCAACCTCTTCGCACACCTTTTCGATGACAAATTTCATCAGCTCCCTCTTCTTCTCCTTTGTGTCTGCGCGTTTGTAAGCTGGGCTTGAGAACAATGATATCCCACTTTTCCTTTCCATGACGAGGGCGGGAAACCATTTGCGATGGATTCTCGAAGGCATTTGAATCATTCCAGAAGTATGAAGCTCGTGTACCATATTGAGTGCTTCAGCCTCACCCAAGGCGTCATCCTTGGATACCTGCAAGGATAGGACTTTCATTAAAAGCGTCGATCCGTCTTGCCCATCCAAGGTATAGATCTCTTTGTTGAACCTCCCATGGTTAGCGCTAGTCAATTTGCGGGCACCAGTCATGAGATTGGAGATGTCTTTGGCTAATGAACCGTTGCTTCATGATTAGTTACTAATGCAATTTCAAGGTTCCCTGTAACTCACAATAGTAGACCGTTCGGTCTGTAGGTGTAAGCGTCTTAGCCATTTCAATTGCCTTCAGCTCTGCGAGTCTCTATGAATAACAATGCAAGAGCCGATGGTAAGTATATGGCTTATACTCTCGGCAGTGTGTAGCTTGTGTGCTTACCTTGTACTCTTCCTGCTTGAGTCCAGGTGAGACTTTGGTGTAGACAAGGAGTGGAAGGAGCCCCACAAGGAAGACGCAGATATCAAAGCGGATTGAATGTAATATGTGTTGCGAGGAATTTAGTCTTTCCAGCCAGCGGAGAGAGAGAGAAAAATGGGAAAGAAAGAAAGATGATGAACAGACAGAGACGTGTGTGCGGGATAATAAAAAGATCCGTCGCTGGAGTTCCTTTAAGCGCACCTCCAAAAAAAATTAAAAGATCCTTCGGCGGAGACGTAGATAGCCTACGGCTTGCAATCGCTAAATAAACCAAATAATCCTCTCACAGGGTGCAAAACCACATAAGATTTTCTACTTATTGGAAATTTTTTGGATGCCAAAAATTTCCCAATCTTCCGATAAATTTTTTACGTTATCAAAAACATATGTAATAAACAAAAAAAAAATTTGCATAGCATAAGTTTCAGAAATTTTTGTTAAAGTCATGATGACAAACAAAGTGACCAGACTGGGGATTGAACCCAGGACCACTGGTGAAATCCCAAGATGCTCTAACCACTGAGCTATCCGGCCATGGGTACAATTAATGACCTCAGAGGTTTATAGCACTAGAGCCAAGTCACATGTCCCAACTACTGAGGTCTTACAACTTTGCCTGGAGGACTTACTTTTGCCTCGTGGTCTTACATTATGCCTTTTGGGACTCTTGGATAGTTATAAACATGTTTCATCAGAGGAGTGTCAGATTGTTAGATCTTAACAATTTTTTGTAACTTATAAGAGGCTTGTGATATAATATGTTACCACATAAATATACTGAAAGTTAGGTCAAAGTTTCTGCCAAGTTATGGCATCTTATGTAAAACTTTTTGGATTTTTGTTATATAACAAACTACATGGAATGGTTTCTATTAAGACTTATATTTATTGAAAACTTCTGATATTGTGACACCTCATAAGAGTATTCACTTATAAGCAACTTCTTGGGAAATTATGTGATTTTGAAAGATTCAAAAGTCTTCCTGAAGTTTTTTAACTTATGCAAAATTGTTAAGACCATGCCTGTCAGCGACTTGCTAGCTCTCACAAGAGACAACCAGGCATCACACAATAGTCAATGAGCAAGAGGATGAAAAAGTGATGAGGATAGATAAAACAACCCAATACTAGTCTAGCTACTGAGGAGAATAGATGAGAATAGAGCTAAGGAATATAACTACGAAATACTAAGTCTTATATACATATGGGATATGAGGCTGTGAGAAGTATCTCATGCCATAACCATGAGGATATACAATAAGATCTGCCTGTATCCATAAGTAAAGCTGTAGGTATTTGGTGAGTAAACAACAAGGCAATATAAAAGAATGTTGAAGGGTAACTTGGCACAGTTGATGTTGCACACTTATTGCAGCTAAGGCTGTAGACAATAGAGTGTACCCCTGTCAGAAACACTGCTGTTGTAGTCTATGTACAAGGGTAGTGTTGTACTATTGACCTTGCAGACTCCTCAATACTCCAATAGACACTAATAGTGAATATTGATTTGGTTCCTTCTAACTGTAGTAGGAATACAGGTCTGTTTGGTCTTGTATGTACTAAAAACGCATGAGGCGTGATAATAGGTGTCCACAATTGTGTGCTCCTATAAGAAATGGAAAAGACTCTGAAAAATGAAGAAATGAAAGTGTAAGTAATGTTATAAGTAAAGTAGTGGATACAGTAGTTAGCTTATAAGTAATGTATGTACTTTATATGTAAACTAACTATGTAGGAAGTGTTCTATCACTACAATTAACACAACCCCCTGATTGAACACTTCTGTAATTCAACGGAGGTGTAACACAAACAACCCCCCAATCTCATATATCCTCCACATCACGCAGGGTTCTGTTTCACTATTCCAATCATAGATTGGAATTTCTCCACTTTTGGCTTTACAAGGGCTTTAGTGAGCATGTCAGCTGGATTGTCCTCAGTCGGCAAGTAAGAAGGTGCAAGTACTCCATGTACAACTTGGTCTCGAAGCCAGTAGTAACTGCGGTCAAGGTGCTTCATCCGTCCATGGTGTTCAGGGTTTTTAGCCACTTGAATAGATGACTGATTATCAACCCATATCATAGTAGGCGATGCAACCTTATAACCAAGTTCAGTTAGGAGAGATCGAACTGCAAGCACTTCTTTACCAGCTGCATTGGAAGCAACAAACTCTGCTTCAGTAGAGGATAGAGTAACCACAGCTTGTAGTTTACTACTCCAGCTAACAGCACCTGATCCAACCTTAATGATGTATCCAGTAGTTGATTTTCCATTGTCTCTGTTGCCACCCAAGTCTGAATCACTAATAGCTGTGATCAAGTCAGGAGCATTTGGATCTGGCCCTAGTTCCAACTCATAGTCAATAGTCCCTTTCAAATAGCGCCACAGGTGCTTTACAGCAAACCAATGTGCTTTACCAGGATTAGAGTTGAAACGAGCTAGGACACCACTTGCATAAGTGATGTCTACACGAATGATTAAGGCCAGAAACAACAAGGAGCCAACAGCAGACATGTAGGGGATGTTTCTCATTGCTTCTATCTCCTCTGGTGTTGTAGGACAGTCCGCTTTAGACAGTGATACACTGGGATTCATGGGAGTACCAACTGGCTTGCAATCCTGCATGTTGAATTCCTCAAGCTTGCAAAGGATGTATTGTTTAGCATTAAGCCACAGTTTTCGAGTTTTGCGTTCCCTTCTGATTCCCATTCCAAGAAGAAATGTAGTACTGCCCAAGTCACGGAGTTTGAGTTCTTTTTGAAGTTCACCAACAAATTGCTCAATTACACCAGAGTCTTTTGAAGCAAGAGTGATATCATCAACCCATACTGGTACAATCACTTTAAGGCCATTGCGTTGGTACAAGTACACGCATGGATCAGACTCGAGACGTTTAAAGCCCAACTTGGCTAGAACACCTGCGCGTTTTTCACTCCAAAGACGGGGCGACTGCTTCAACCCATAAAGGGACTTGTTTAGCCTGCAGACTTTCTCTGGTCCACCTTGCTTGAACCCCTCAGGCTGTCTCATGTAGATTTCAGTATCAATATCAGAGTTGATGAAGGCATGAGATATATCAACAGAGTGTAGCTCCATGTCATCAATAGCTGCTAGAGCAAGGATGATGCGTAATGAAGACCAGCGGAGAGTTGAAGCATAGGTTTCCAGGTAGTCAAATCCAGGTCTTTGGCTGAATCCTTGAGCACATAGACGTGCTTTGAAGCGCTCAATAGAGCCATCAGCATTGTGCTTGATTCTGAATACCCACGTTGATCCAATTGCTTTGTGTCCAGGTGGTAAATCAACAATATCCCAAGTTCCATTTGAAAGATGTGCTGAGATTTCATCATTCATTGCTTCCTCCCACTTGAAGGCTGTTAAGATCTAACAATCTGACACTCCTCTGATGAAACATGTTTATAACTATCCAAGAGTCCCAAAAAGGCATAATGTAAGACCACGAGGCAAAAGTAAGTCCTCCAGGCAAAGTTGTAAGACCTCAGTAGTTGGGACATGTGACTTGGCTCTGGTGCTATAAACCTCTGTGTTCATTAATTGTACCCATGGCCGGATAGCTCAGTGGTTAGAGCATCTTGGGATTTCACCAGTGGTCCTGGGTTCAATCCCCAGTCTGGTCACTTTGTTTGTCATCATGACTTTAACAAAGGCTTCTGGACAGCAGATAGCTTCTCTATAGTTCTTTGGCTCAATACCAAAAGCAGTAGTAACATGTCCATGTTCATCATCAGACTCATCAGAGTCATCAGCTGGGGTAGGCTCATTAGGAACTGGTTTGATTTTCCACCATTCACCAGGAGCTCTACGAGCTCTGGCAGGACGTCTCAATGCAATGGGCTGTTCATCTGGTTCCTCATCAGATACTGGTATTTCTTGTGCTGGGTTAGGATCACGGAGAGGTGGTGCAGGAGGTGTATCATCATCCACAGGATCTGGTTCAAGAAGTGGTGGAAGAAAGAGTTGGTCTTCAGGAGAGTTAGATAGTGGTGTTGGAGGAGTGTCAGATGATGGTTCAGTGATAGACTCTGGAATGTAATCTCGTCACAATGTAGGCTGATTTGGTGATTTAGATCCATGCATATAGCGCTCATCAAATTCTGCACGTTCACAGATAATCACCTTCTTTGTGACAGGATTCCAGAATCTCCATCCTTTGACTCCTTCAGGGTATCCAATAAAGACACACTTCTCCATATGTGATCCAAAGTGTTTCCTCTTATCCTTTTGAACATGCACATAGGCAATGCATCCCCAAACACGCAGGTTGTCAACTCTAGGCTTCTTCTTATACCAGATCTGATAGGGAGTACCATCAGTAACAGCAGACGTTGGGCATCGATTCAACACATAAACAAGTGCAGCCAGGCATTCTGCCCAAAATGTCTTTGGTAAACCTGATTCCAGTAGCATAGCTGTCAGTAGTTCATCCAATGTCCTGTTAAGCCTTTCAGCAACTCCATTCTGTTGAGGTCGATTGCGAGTTGTCCTTTGTACTTCAATGCCACAGTCTTTAAGGTACTGTTCAAATGTTGAAGGGTAACTTGGCACAGTTGATGTTGCACACTTATTGCAGCTAAGGCTGTAGACAATAGAGTGTACCCCCGTCAGAAACACTGCTGTTGTAGTCTATGTACAAGGGTAGTGTTGTACTATTGACCTTGCAGACTCCTCAATACTCCAATAGACACTAATAGTGAATATTGATTTGGTTCCTTCTAACTGTAGTAGGAATACAGGTCTGTTTGGTCTTGTATGTACTAAAAACGCATGAGGCGTGATAATAGGTGTCCACAATTGTGCGCTCCTATAAGAAATGGAAAAGACTCTGAAAAATGAAGAAATGAAGGTGTAAGTAATGTTATAAGTAAAGTAGTGGATACAGTAGTTAGTTTATAAGTAATGTATGTACTTTATATGTAAACTAACTATGTAGGAAGTGTTCTGTCACTACAATTAACAAAGAAATGTGATGGTGGGACAATAATGACAACATCCTGTCAATGAGCTGACAGGCACAAGAGAGTCGCTTGTAGCTGAAATGACAATGCAAGAACAATAAGGTTGTTGCATGTGATATAAATGGAAATGAAAATACAACTGGCACTGGTGTAAGCACTTTAGTGATTAGGTAAATAAAAGGGAAAAGAAAAGAATAATAGAAAAAAGAATGTTTCCTGACATTACCCCCTCCCTAGAGCATGAGTTCCATGAAGCACCTGTTGTTGAACAAAGTGTTCTGAGGGTGATTGAGATGGTACTATTTTGGTGTCTGGCTTGGGCATAGGTCGGAATAATTTGGTGGGGAACAATGAGATATGGATTTTGAGTTGATTTAGAGATGCAGGTTTAGGTTGAGTTGGGTTTTTATTGTGAAATTCCTTCAACAAATTGGAGGAATGGGTGATATTGGACTGGGGTTCCCAAGTGTCCTTATGTGGGCCATATCCTCTCCATCAGACTTTGTACTTGATTCCCCTTCCTACCTTCTGTGAATTGAGGATTTCTTCAACTTCAAACTGTTCTTCTTCTCATATGATGACAGGAGGTGGTCTCCTGGCTTATACTCTACTCCCACTCTTATCTTCTTATCATAATATTTCTTCATATCCTTGTTGGCCTTCCCTAAGACTGCTCCTACTTCCTCTTGAACCTTCTTCATTCCATCTACAAACACTTGTGCCATGGGGTTTTCTAAAGTCATTTGAGGTGCCATGCCTTTATGGGGATGTCATTTGTTGTCAGCATAGAAAGGAGAAACCTTTGTTACAGAATGTAATCTGTCATCATAGGTGAACTCTGCAAGTGGAAGCCATTCATGCCAACTGTTTTGTGTTAATTGTAGTGATAGAACACTTCCTACATAGTTAGTTTACATATAAAGTACATACATTACTTATAAGCTAACTACTGTATCCACTACTTTACTTATAACATTACTTACACTTTCATTTCTTCATTTTTAAGAGTCTTTTTCATTTCTTATAGGAGCGCACAATTGTGGACACCTATCATCACGCCTCATGCGTTTCTAGTACATACAAGACCAAACAGACCTGTATTCCTACTATAGTTAGAAGGAACCAAATCAATATTCACTACTTGTGTCTATTGGAGTATTGAGGAGTCTGCAAGGTCAATAGTACAACACTACCCTTGTACATAGACTACAACAGCAGTGTTTCTGACGGGGGTACACTCTATTGTCTACAGCCTTAGCTGCAATAAGTGTGCAACATCAACTGTGCCAAGTTACCCTTCAACATTTTGATGATAATTAATGAACAAATGGAGATAATTTTTGATCTCCTGGTTTGTTTGTTCCATTTGGCCATTAGTCTGAGGATGGTATGCTGTGGTGCAGTTTGCTTCAATCCCCAGGAGCCAGTAAAGTTCCTTCATGAATCAGGAATGATATTGGGGTCCTCAATTGTGAATGATTTTTTGTGGTATACCATGAATGGAAAAGATATGATTGTGGTAGATTTTTGCCATTCCCTCTGACGTGACTATAGTGTGTGAAGGAATCAGCTGTAGTCTTTTGGAAAAATGATCAACAAACACTGATATGGCATTATATCCTCCTGATTCCAGCAGTTCACCTATCATGTCCATGCCAATTATCTGCCAAGGTTCCATTGGTACTGAGTGCAGATGTAGTCATCCTACCAGCTTGGTATGATGAGCTGTCATAGCCTGGCATTTTTTGCAACCTTTGACATATTTTCCAGCATCTCGTGTAACTCCTGGCCACTAGTAGTCTTGAGTGATGAGTTCTGTTGTCTTATACTGTCCCGAATGTCCTGCTAGTGGCATGTCATGGTACTGAGTGATTACTTTGGATCAGAGTAGGCAGTTTTTTGGTACATAAATGTGCCCTTTCCATGTAATAACTTTGTTAGTTTCAGTCCATTCGGGGTTTTTGGCAGTTAGAGCATCTTGTATGAGTTGATCCACTTGGTTTCTACTCTTTTAAATCTCTAATAGCAGGAGATCTTCAGGAGCCGATAAGGTCAAGAGCATGAATGAAAAATTATGGTTTCAGGAGAACAATGTTCTCATTGTCTTTGTCCCCCATCTCAAGACCTGTCATCCTTGACAAGGCATCAGCTTTTGTCATAGATTTACCAGGCTTGTGAACAAGGTTGAAATTATACTCCACTAGCTCCAGTACCCAATGTGCTTATTGTCAGTTGAGTTTTTGTGGCTTCTGTCAGTGACTCGCTAGCTCTCACAAGAGACAACCAGGTGTCACATGATAGTCAATGAGCAAGAGGATGAAAGGACAATGAGAATAAGACAACCCAACTATAAGTCTAGCTACCAAGGAGTATAAATGAGAATAGAGCTAAGGAATATAACTACAAAATACTAAGTCTTATATACTAATGGGATATGAAGCTGTGAGAATCATCTCACGCTGTAACTGTGAGGATCTACAATAAGAGTCACTCATATGTTAATTGTAGTGATAGAACACTTCCTACATAGTTAGTTTACATATAAAGTACATACATTACTTATAAGCTAACTACTGTATCCACTACTTTACTTATAACATTACTTACACTTTCATTTCTTCATTTTTCAGAGTCCTTTCCATTTCTTATAGGAGCGCACAATTGTGGACACCTATTATCACGCCTCATGCGTTTTTAGTACATACAAGACCAAACAGACCTGTATTCCTACTACAGTTAGAAGGAACCAAATCAATATTCACTACTTGTGTCTATTGGAGTATTGAGGAGTCTGCAAGGTCAATAGTACAACACTACCCTTGTACATAGACTACAACAGCAGTGTTTCTGACGGGGGTACACTCTATTGTCTACAGCCTTAGCTGCAATAAGTGTGCAACATCAACTGTGCCAAGTTACCCTTCAACATCATATCCATAAGTAAGGCTGGAGGTAGAAGCATGGAGGTGGGACAATAGTGACGTCATCTTGTTAATGAGCTGACAGGCACAAGAGAGTTGTGCCTAGGTGAAACAACAATGCAAGAGCAATAAGGTTGATGCATGTAATCTAGATGGAAATGAAAATATAATAAGCACTAGTGTAAGCACTTTAGTGATTAGGTAAGTAATTAAAAGAAAAGGAAAAGAATAATAACAAAGAGCATTTTGTGACATTACCCCCTTCCCTAGAGCACGAGTTCCATGAAGCACCTGTCATCTAATGAAATTTTTGGAGGGTAATTGTGGTGGTGTAGTTTTGGTATCCGGCTGGGGCATAGGGCAGAATAATTCAGTAGGAAATAAGGAAATAGGAATTTCAAGTCGATTTAGGGTAGCGGGTTTGGGTTTAGTTGGGTTCTTATCATGAAATTTCTTCAACAAATTGGAGGAATGTGTGATGTTGTACTGAGGCTCCCAAGTGTCCTCATGTGATCCATACCCCTGCCATTGGACTTTGTACTTGATTCCTCTTCCATGAGTTGAGGATCTCTTTAACTTCGAATTCTTCTTCTTCTCCTACAATGACAGGAGGTGGTTGAGAAGGAAATTGTGGTTCCCTGTAGGGGTGAGGAGGACTTTGTTGAAAATGTTATGAATACACTTCCACGTTGAGGGGATGTCTAGTTTATAGGAACTAGTGCCTATCTTCTTCTGGACTGTAAATGGTCCAAATTGCTTGTCACCCAGCTTCTTCATCAGCTGGTCTGTCAATAAATTAGTACCTTTGAGCCAAACCTTGTCTCCTGTTTTATACTCCACTCCAACTCTTTGCTTCTTATCATAAAACTTCTTCATGTCCTCGTTGGCCTTCCCTGAGGCCACCCCTACTTCCTCCTGAACTTTCTTCATTCCATCCACAAATGCCTGTGCTGTGGGGTTGTCCGAAGTCATTTGGGGTGCCATACCTTTATAAGGATGTCTGCCATTGTCAGTGTAGAAGGGGGAAACCTTCGTAGCAGAGTGTACTTTGTCATTGTAAGCAAATTCTGCAAGGGGTAACCACTTGTCCCAGTCGTTTTGATGGTAGTTGATAAACAGATGGAGATAGTGCTCAATCTCCTGATTTGTCCATTCTGTCTGCCTGTTAGTCTGTGGATGATACGCTGTGGTGTAGTTCACTTCTATTCCTAAAAGACAGTAGATTTCCTTCATAAATCGGGAATGATACTGAGGTCCTTGATCATGGATGATTTTTCATGGTATACCATGAATGGAAAAGATATGGTCATGATAGATTTTTGCCATTCCTTCCGATGTAACCATAGTGTGTGAAGGAACTAGTCATAATCATTTGGAAAAATGGTCAACAAACACTGATATGGTGTTGTATCCCCCTGACTCTGGTAGTTCACCTATCATGTCCATGCTGATTATTTGCCAAGGTTCCATCGGTACTGAGTGTGGGTGTAGTCATCCCACTGGCTTAGTACAATGAGCTGACGTGGCCTGGCATTTCTCACAATCTTTGTGTTGAAGGGTAACTTGGCACAGTTGATGTTGCACACTTATTGCAGCTAAGGCTGTAGACAATAGAGTGTACCCCTGTCAGAAACACTGCTGTTGTAGTCTATGTAAAAGGGTAGTGTTGTACTATTGACCTTGCAGACTCCTCAGTACTCCAATAGACACAAGTAGTGAATATTGATTTGATTCCTTCTAACTGTAGTAGGAATACAGGTCTGTTTGGTCTTGTATGTACTAGAAACACATGAGGCGTGATAATAGGTGTCCACAATTGTGCGCTCCTATAAGAAATGAAAAGGACTCTGAAAAATGAAGAAATGAAAGTGTAAGTAATGTTATAAGTAAAGTAGTGGATACAGTAGTTAGTTTATAAGTAATGTATGTACTTTATATGTAAACTAACTATGTAGGAAGTGTTCTATCACTACAATTAACACTTTGACATATTTCCCGGTGTCCCTTGTAACTCCCGGCCACCAGTAGTCCCAAGTGATCAGTTCCATTGTTTTATACTGTCCAGGATGACCCGCTAGCAGTGTGTCATGGTACTGAGTGATTACTTTGGACTGAAGTAGGCGGTTTTTCAGTACATAAACATGCCCTTTCCATGTAATAATTTTGTTGGTCTCAGTCCACTTGGGGTTTTTAGCAGCCAGGGCATCCTGTACAAGTTGATCTACTTGGTTTCTACTCTTTCAAATTTCTGATAGCAAGAGGTCTTTGGGAGCTGATAGGTTGAGAGCATGGATGAAAAGTTCTGGTTTCAGGACAGCAATGTTCTCGTTGTCGTTGTCCCCTATCTCAAGACCTGTCATCCTCAACAGGGCGTCAGCTTTCATTTTTGACTTACCAGGCTTATGGATGAGATCAAAATGATACTCCACTAATTCCAGTACCCAGTGTGCTTGTCATCAATTGAGTTTCTGTGATTTCTTGAAGTACTGGAGGTTTGCATGATCCGTAAAAATCTTGATCTGTTCCTCTGTGCCTAGTAAATATTGCCACCAATTGTCGAGAGAGTCCATGATTGCCATCAACTCCTTGTCGTAGACTTTGTAATTCTGTTTGACCTCATTGAGGGAATGAGAGTGAAAGGCAATGGGATGCCATCTATCATCAATGAATTGGGATAAGACTGCACCATTAGCATAATCAGATGAATCAGCTTCCACCCTGAACTTCCCATATTTACGAGGAATCAAGAGAACTGTTATGATCATGCACTAAGGGATCATCAGGAAGAATCGCAGGATAATCACGGGGAATAGTGAAGAGAATTACTTCACAAGGTAAGATGATCCTGGACTATGTAGTCAGACCTTGACTCCACTATTAGTAGAGTCCTCGACACTTCATGTTTCCACAAGAGAAGAAAGTAAATGTGTTCTGTTCACGATGACCATTGCAGAACATACTGACAGTAGAGATGTTAGAACAGTGATATGGATAAATGATTAATTGGTATCACTATTGAAGTGCTATCAATGTTGATATTTAAACTAGGGAACTACCTATTCGATACTGTAGCTTTATACTAAAGGTAAGTCAGGATCGCGAAGCAATGCCATGCCCGAATGGGTTAGCTTGTAAGTAAAGAACAAAGGAAGGGATATAAAAGGGATAGTGTAAATCTGATAGGGATGATAAGAGATAACGAGTAATTGCTTCATGTCATAAATCCTTCGCAAGGTAATTGCATAGTGGTAAAAGGTTATAAGTGATATCTCTAAGTAGTGGAATGTTGAAGGGTAACTTGGCACAGTTGATGTTGCACACTTATTGCAGCTAAGGCTGTAGACAATGGAGTGTACCCCCGTCAGAAACACTGCTGTTGCAGTCTATGTACAAGGGTAGTGTTGTACTATTGACCTTGCAGACTCCTCAATACTCCAATAGACACAAGTAGTGAATATTGATTTGGTTCCTTCTAACTGTAGTAGGAATACAGGTCTGTTTGGTCTTGTATGTACTAGAAACGCATGAGGCGTGATAATAGGTGTCCACAATTGTGCGCTCCTATAAGAAATGGAAAGGACTCTGAAAAATGAAGAAATGAAAGTGTAAGTAATGTTATAAGTAAAGTAGTGGATACAGTAGTTAGTTTATAAGTAATGTATGTACTTTATATGTAAACTAACTATGTAGGAAGTGTTCTATCACTACAATTAACATGGAATGGATCGCGAAGCTTCATAAAGACTTAGCTTGCATAGATATAACAGTATCCCCCTCTCAAAAGCCTATGCGATTGTTAATGATTAATGAATCTAAAATTAGGTAGAATGGAAAAGTAAAAATGGAAAAGTGTGTTAAGATCTAACAATCTGACACTCCTCTGATGAAACATGTTTATAACTATCCAAGGGTCCCAAAAGGCATAATGTAAGACCACGAGGCAAAAGTAAGTCCTCCAGGCAAAGTTGTAAGACCTCAGTAGTTGGGACACGTGACTTGGCTCTAGTGCTATAAACCTCTGAGTTCATTAATTGTACCCATGGCCGGATTGCTCAGTGGTTAGAGCATCTTGGGATTTCACCAGTGGTCCTGGGTTCAATCCCCAGTCTGGTCACTTTGTTTGTCATCATGACTTTAACAAAGTGGAAATTTTCCAAAGTACCACACAATTTATGATTGAGGTAAACAAAAAATTTGAAGTCAAACCTGCCCTCAACTACAAATGTGTATAAAATATGATGGTTTTCTCTGTTTTTTTCCAAGTTCTTTGTTAAAGTCATGATGACAAACAAAGTGACCAGACTGGGGATTGAACCCAGGACCACTGGTGAAATCCCAAGATGCTCTAACCACTGAGCTATCTGGCCATGGGTACAATTAATGAACTCAGAGGTTTATAGCACTAGAGCCAAGTCACATGTCCCAACTACTGAGGTCTTACAACTTTGCCTGGAGGACTTACTTTTGCCTCGTGGTCTTACATTATGCCTTTTGGGACTCTTGGATAGTTATAAACATGTTTCATCAGAGGAGTGTCAGATTGTTAGATCTTAACAGAGCTATCCGGCCATGGGTACAATTAATGAACACAGAGGTTTATAGCACTAGAGCCAAGTCACATGTCCCAACTACTGAGGTCTTACAACTTTGCCTGGAGGACTTACTTTTGCCTCGTGGTCTTACATTATGCCTTTTGGGACCCTTGGATAGTTATAAACATGTTTCATCAGAGGAGTGTCAGATTGTTAGATCTTAACAGTTTATGTGTTGAATCGATGCCCAACGTCTGCTGTTACTGATGGTACTCCCTATCAGATCTGGTATAAGAAGAAGCCTAGAGTTGACAACCTGCGTGTTTGGGGATGCATTGCCTATGTGCATGTTCAGAAGGACAAGAGGAAACACTTTGGATCACATATGGAGAAGTGTGTCTTCATTGGATACCCTGAAGGAGTTAAAGGATGGAGATTCTGGAATCCTGTCACAAAGAAGGTGATTATCTGTGAACGAGCAGAATTTGATGAACATTATATGCATGGATCTAAATCGCCAAATCAGCCTACACTGCAACGAGATTACATCCCAGAGTCTACCACTGAACCATCATCTGACACTCCTCCAACACCACTATCTAACTCTCCTGAAGACCAACTCTTTCTTCCACCACTCCTTGAACCAGATCCTGTGGATGATGATACACTTCCTGCACCACCTCTCCTTGATCCTAACCCAGCACAAGAAATACCAGTATCTGATGAGGAACCAGATGAACAGCCCATTGCATTGAGACGTCCTGCCAGAGCTCGTAGAGCTCCTGGTGAATGGTGGAAAATCAAACCAGTTCCTACTGAGCCTACCCTAGCTGATGACTCTGATGAGTCTGATGATGAACATGGACATGTTACTACTGCTTTTGGTATAGAGAAGCTATCCGCTGTCCAGAAGCCTTCAAGTGGGAGGAAGCAATGAATGATGAGATCTCAGCACATCTTTCAAATGGAACTTGGGATATTGTTGATTTACCACCTGGACACAAAGCAATTGGATCAACGTGGGTATTTAGAATCAAGCACAATGCTGATGGCTCTATTGAGCGCTTCAAAGCACGTCTATGTGCTCAAGGATTCAGCCAAAGACCTGGATTTGACTACCTGGAAACCTATGCTTCAACTCTCCGCTGGTCTTCATTACGCATCATCCTTGCTCTAGCAGCTATTGATGACATGGAGCTACGCTCTGTTGATATATCTCATGCCTTCATCAACTCTGATATTGATACTGAAATCTACATGAGACAGCCTGAGGGGTTCAAGCAAGGTGGACCAGAGAAAGTCTGCAGGCTAAACAAGTCCCTTTATGGGTTGAAGCAGTCGCCCCGTCTTTGGAGTGAAAAACTCGCAGGTGTTCTAGCCAAGTTGGGCTTTAAACGTCTCGAGTCTGATCCATGCGTGTACTTGTACCAACGCAATGGCCTTAAAGTGATTGTACCAGTATGGGTTGATGATATCACTCTTGCTTCAAAAGACTCTGGTGTAATTGAGCAATTTGTTGGTGAACTTCAAAAAGAACTCAAACTCCGTGACTTGGGCAGTACTACATTTCTTCTTGGAATGGGAATCAGAAGGGAACGCAAAACTCGAAAACTGTGGCTTAATGCTAAACAATACATCCTTCGCAAGCTTGAGGAATTCAACATGCAGGATTGCAAGCCAGTTGGTACTCCCATGAATCCCAGTGTATCACTGTCTAAAGCGGACTGTCCTACAACACCAGAGGAGATAGAAGCAATGAGAAACATCCCCTACATGTCTGCTGTTGGCTCCTTGTTGTTTCTGGCCTTAATCATTCGTGTAGACATCACTTATGCAAGTGGTGTCCTAGCTCGTTTCAACTCTAATCCTGGTAAAGCACATTGGTTTGCTGTAAAGCACCTGTGGCGCTATTTGAAAGGGACTATTGACTATGAGTTGGAACTAGGGCCAGATCCAAATGCTCCTGACTTGATCACAGCTATCAGTGATTCAGACTTGGGTGGCAACAGAGACAATGGAAAATCAACTACTGGATACATCATTAAGGTTGGATCAGGTGCTGTTAGCTGGAGTAGTAAACTACAAGCTGTGGTTACTCTATCCTCTACTGAAGCAGAGTTTGTTGCTTCCAATGCAGCTGGTAAAGAAGTGCTTGCAGTTCGATCTCTCCTAACTGAACTTGGTTATAAGGTTGCATCGCCTACTACTATATGGGTTGATAATCAGTCATCTATTCAAGTGGCTAAAAACCCTGAACACCATGGACGGATGAAGCACCTTGACCGCAGTTACTACTGGCTTCGAGACCAAGTTGTACATGGAGTACTTGCACCTTCTTACTTGCCGACTGAGGACAATCCAGCTGACATGCTCACTAAAGCCCTTGTAAAGCCAAAAGTGGAGAAATTCCGATCTATGATTGGAATAGTGAAACAGAACCCTGCGTGATGTGGAGGATATATGAGATTGGGGGGTTGTTTGTGTTACACCTCCATTGAATTACAGAAGTGTTCAATCAGGGGGTTGTGTTAATTGTAGTGATAGAACACTTCCTACATAGTTAGTTTACATATAAAGTACATACATTACTTATAAGCTAACTACTGTATCCACTACTTTACTTATAACATTACTTACACTTTCATTTCTTCATTTTTCAGAGTCCTTTTCATTTCTTATAGGAGCGCACAATTGTGGACACCTATTATCACGCCTCATGCGTTTTTAGTACATACAAGACCAAACAGACCTGTATTCCTACTATAGTTAGAAGGAACCAAATCAATATTCACCATTAGTGTCTATTGGAGTATTGAGGAGTCTGCAAGGTCAATAGTACAACACTACCCTTGTACATAGACTACAACAGCAGTGTTTCTGACGGGGGTACACTCTATTGTCTACAGCCTTAGCTGCAATAAGTGTGCAACATCAACTGTGCCAAGTTACCCTTCAACATTTGAACAGTACCTTAAAGACTGTGGCATTGAAGTACAAAGGACAACTCGCAATCGACCTCAACAGAATGGAGTTGCTGAAAGGCTTAACAGGACATTGGATGAACTACTGACAGCTATGCTACTGGAATCAGGTTTACCAAAGACATTTTGGGCAGAATGCCTGGCTGCACTTGTTTATGTGTTGAATCGATGCCCAACGTCTGCTGTTACTGATGGTACTCCCTATCAGATCTGGTATAAGAAGAAGCCTAGAGTTGACAACCTGCGTGTTTGGGGATGCATTGCCTATGTGCATGTTCAAAAGGATAAGAGGAAACACTTTGGATCACATATGGAGAAGTGTGTCTTTATTGGATACCCTGAAGGAGTCAAAGGATGGAGATTCTGGAATCCTGTCACAAAGAAGGTGATTATCTGTGAACGTGCAGAATTTGATGAGCGCTATATGCATGGATCTAAATCACCAAATCAGCCTACATTGTGACGAGATTACATTCCAGAGTCTATCACTGAACCATCATCTGACACTCCTCCAACACCACTATCTAACTCTCCTGAAGACCAACTCTTTCTTCCACCACTTCTTGAACCAGATCCTGTGGATGATGATACACCTCCTGCACCACCTCTCCGTGATCCTAACCCAGCACAAGAAATACCAGTATCTGATGAGGAACCAGATGAACAGCCCATTGCATTGAGACGTCCTGCCAGAGCTCGTAGAGCTCCTGGTGAATGGTGGAAAATCAAACCAGTTCCTAATGAGCCTACCCCAGCTGATGACTCTGATGAGTCTGATGATGAACATGGACATGTTACTACTGCTTTTGGTATTGAGCCAAAGAACTATAGAGAAGCTATCCGCTGTCCAGAAGCCTTCAAGTGGGAGGAAGCAATGAATGATGAGATCTCAGCACATCTTTCAAATGGAACTTGGGATATTGTTGATTTACCACCTGGACACAAAGCAATTGGATCAACGTGGGTATTCAGAATCAAGCACAATGCTGATGGCTCTATTGAGCGCTTCAAAGCACGTCTATGTGCTCAAGGATTCAGCCAAAGACCTGGATTTGACTACCTGGAAACCTATGCTTCAACTCTCCGCTGGTCTTCATTACGCATCATCCTTGCTCTAGCAGCTATTGATGACATGGAGCTACGCTCTGTTGATATATCTCATGCCTTCATCAACTCTGATATTGATACTGAAATCTACATGAGACAGCCTGAGGGGTTCAAGCAAGGTGGACCAGAGAAAGTCTGCAGGCTAAACAAGTCCCTTTATGGGTTGAAGCAGTCGCCCCATCTTTGGAGTGAAAAACTCGCAGGTGTTCTAGCCAAGTTGGGCTTTAAACGTCTCGAGTCTGATCCATGCGTGTACTTGTACCAACGCAATGGCCTTAAATTGATTGTACCAGTATGGGTTGATGATATCACTCTTGCTTCAAAAGACTCTGGTGTAATTGAGCAATTTGTTGGTGAACTTCAAAAAGAACTCAAACTCCGTGACTTGGGCAGTACTACATTTCTTCTTGGAATGGGAATCAGAAGGGAACGCAAAACTCGAAAACTGTGGCTTAATGCTAAACAATACATCCTTTGCAAGCTTGAGGAATTCAACATGCAGGATTGCAAGCCAGTGTTAAGATCTAACAATCTGACACTCCTCTGATGAAACATGTTTATAACTATCCAAGGGTCCCAAAAGGCATAATGTAAGACCACGAGGCAAAAGTAAGTCCTCCAGGCAAAGTTGTAAGACCTCAGTAGTTGGGACATGTGACTTGGCTCTAGTGCTATAAACCTCTGTGTTCATTAATTGTACCCATGGCCGGATTGCTCAGTGGTTAGAGCATCTTGGGATTTCACCAGTGGTCCTGGGTTCAATCCCCAGTCTGGTCACTTTGTTTGTCATCATGACTTTAACAGCCAGTTGGTACTCCCATGAATCCCAGTGTATCACTGTCTAAAGCAGACTGTCCTACAACACCAGAGGAGATAGAAGCAATGAGAAACATCCCCTACATGTCTGCTGTTGGCTCCTTGTTGTTTCTGGCCTTAATCATTCGTGTAGACATCACTTATGCAAGTGGTGTCCTAGCTCGTTTCAACTCTAATCCTGGTAAAGCACATTGGTTTGCTGTAAAGCACCTGTGGCGCTATTTGAAAGGGACTATTGACTATGAGTTGGAACTAGGGCCAGATCCAAATGCTCCTGACTTGATCACAGCTATTAGTGATTCAGACTTGGGTGGCAACAGAGACAATGGAAAATCAACTACTGGATACATCATTAAGGTTGGATCAGGTGCTGTTAGCTGGAGTAGTAAACTACAAGCTGTGGTTACTCTATCCTCTACTGAAGCAGAGTTTGTTGCTTCTGTTAAAGTCATGATGACAAACAAAGTGACCAGACTGGGGATAGAACCCAGGACCACTGGTGAAATCCCAAGATGCTCTAACCACTGAGCTATCCGGCCATGGGTACAATTAATGAACACAGAGGTTTATAGCACTAGAGCCAAGTCACATGTCCCAACTACTGAGGTCTTACAACTTTGCCTGGAGGACTTACTTTTGCCTCGTGGTCTTACATTATGCCTTTTGGGACTCTTGGATAGTTATAAACATGTTTCATCAGAGGAGTGTCAGATTGTTAGATCTTAACACATTCCCCCAATCTGATACACTTATGTAAGCCATCAGGTTCCATTGCTTAGCGCTCCGGGGCCCATAACCTGTTAAAGTCATGATGACAAACAAAGTGACCAGACTGGGGATTGAACCCAGGACCACTGGTGAAATCCCAAGATGCTCTAACCACTGAGCTATCCGGCCATGGGTACAATTAATGAACACAGAGGTTTATAGCACTAGAGCCAAGTCACATGTCCCAACTACTGAGGTCTTACAACTTTGCCTGGAGGACTTACTTTTGCCTCGTGGTCTTACATTATGCCTTTTGGGACTCTTGGATAGTTATAAACATGTTTCATCAGAGGAGTGTCAGATTGTTAGATCTTAACACATTCCCCCAATCTGATACACTTATGTAAGCCATCAGGTTCCATTGCTTAGCGCTCCGGGGCCCATAACCTGTTAAAGTCATGATGACAAACAAAGTGACCAGACTGGGGATTGAACCCAGGACCACTGGTGAAATCCCAAGATGCTCTAACCACTGAGCTATCCGGCCATGGGTACAATTAATGAACACAGAGGTTTATAGCACTAGAGCCAAGTCACATGTCCCAACTACTGAGGTCTTACAACTTTGCCTGGAGGACTTACTTTTGCCTCGTGGTCTTACATTATGCCTTTTGGGACTCTTGGATAGTTATAAACATGTTTCATCAGAGGAGTGTCAGATTGTTAGATCTTAACAGCTTCCAATGCAGCTGGTAAAGAAGTGCTTGCAGTTCGATCTCTCCTAACTGAACTTGGTTATAAGGTTGCATCGCCTACTACGATATGGGTTGATAATCAGTCATCTATTCAAGTGGCTAAAAACCCTGAACACCATGGACGGATGAAGCACCTTGACCGCAGTTACTACTGGCTTCGAGACCAAGTTGTACATGGAGTACTTGCACCTTCTTACTTGCCAACTGAGGATAATCCAGCTGACATGCTCACTAAAGCCCTTGTAAAGCCAAAAGTGGAGAAATTCCAATCTATGATTGGAATAGTGAAACAGAACCCTGCGTGATGTGGAGGATATATGAGATTGGGGGGTTGTTTGTGTTACACCTCCGTTGAATTACAGAAGTGTTCAATCAGGGGGTTGTGTTAATTGTAGTGATAGAACACTTCCTACATAGTTAGTTTACATATAAAGTACATACATTACTTATAAGCTAACTACTGTATCCACTACTTTACTTATAACATTACTTACACTTTCATTTCTTCATTTTTCAGAGTCCTTTTCATTTCTTATAGGAGCGCACAATTGTGGACACCTATTATCACGCCTCATGCATTTCTAGTACATACAAGACCAAACAGACCTGTATTCCTACTATAGTTAGAAGGAACCAAATCAATATTCACTATTAGTGTCTATTGGAGTATTGAGGAGTCTGCAAGGTCAATAGTACAACACTACCCTTGTACATAGACTACAACAGCAGTGTTTCTGACGGGGGTACACTCTATTGTCTACAGCCTTAGCTGCAATAAGTGTGCAACATCAACTGTGCCAAGTTACCCTTCAACAGATAATAGGTGTCCACAATTGTGCGCTCCTATAAGAAATGAAAAGGACTCTGAAAAATGAAGAAATGAAAGTGTAAGTAATGTTATAAGTAAAGTAGTGGATACAGTAGTTAGTTTATAAGTAATGTATGTACTTTATATGTAAACTAACTATGTAGGAAGTGTTCTATCACTACAATTAACACGAAGTGTCGAGAACTCTACTAATAGTGGAGTCAAGGTCTGACTACTTTGTCTAGGATCATATTACCTTGCGAAGTATTTTACTTTGTATTTTCCCATGATCATCCCGCGATCATTCCTGATGATCCCTTTGTGCACGATCATAACAATGGCTCAAATTTGGGCATGGCATTTTGCGCAAGGATGGACAGATCCATTATCGGACAATGAACACATACAAATAAATTTCTTGCTGTGAGGACTGCTTAATGCATTTGGACCACAAAAAAGACCAATGAGGCCACCACTAACACTGTCAATGCTAAGAGCACTAAATCACACATTGGACAAGCAGGACACATTTGATGCATGTGTCTGGGCCATGGCAACAGTGGCATTCTGAGGCATGATGAGATTTGGAGAGGTATCAGTCAAAGCAAGTAGGGATTTTGATGGAGAGAGGCATCTGAAGAGGCACAATGCTGTATTTGCTCACAATATGGATGGAGTCGAGTTTTTGAGGTTTGTTATATATATGCCAAGCTCCACTATGCTTTCCAGACAATTTCCGAGGTCATCAATCACTATATGAACATTCCGGCCGATCTTCCAGTCAATCAATCATCCTTCCGATCCATTTTGTGTTTGTTACCAAGTTCAACTCAAATCTCGGTCGATTTCGTACTCCGTTCCTTGGCTCAATAACTTCGGAACAACCTCGGATACATCACATAACACTTGGTTGTCATGACCGATGCATTCCCACGCCTGTCGGCTCTTGGAAAACACTGTTATTGTATTATTTCGAATCCTTCTCACTTATTGTCTTTTATTTAACAATTAGGCAGTTTAGTACTTAGGTCAACTCGTTTAGTTTGGTTCCCCAGCTTGAAATAAAAGTTACCTTCTATACTCCTTCTCTATTACACTTAATCACATCCGGATCAATCGATTGGATTCTTCTGACGCTCCGGAACTTCATGCTTCTTCGCACTTTGCAGGGACACCCAGATAACGTGTAGGGAGCATTGCCGAAAGCTTCACTGAAGTCCCATCACTTACCAAGTGTTAAGATCTAACAATCTGACACTCCTCTGATGAAACATGTTTATAACTATCCAAGGGTCCCAAAAGGCATAATGTAAGACCACGAGGCAAAAGTAAGTCCTCCAGGCAAAGTTGTAAGACCTCAGTAGTTGGGACATGTGACTTGGCTCTAGTGCTATAAACCTCTGAGTTCATTAATTGTACCCATGGCCGGATAGCTCAGTGGTTAGAGCATCTTGGGATTTCACCAGTGGTCCTGGGTTCAATCCCCAGTCTGGTCACTTTGTTTGTCATCATGACTTTAACACCAAGGCCCATGTAGCCTTTCCATTACTTCATTTTGCTGTTACTATAGTTTCCGGACTCCGAAGCTTCGAACAGAGCTCCGGAACCTTGATCTATTTCCTTCCAGTGCATGGCCTTAATAAGGTTGGACCTACCATCAGCAAAGACAGTGAAGCCAAGAGAGACACAGAATATTTTTTCTCACTGGATCTGGGGATATCAGTGCAATTGGGGCACTGCACAACTTAACTAGGGTGGTACTGGCCAGGCCAGAGTGTTAAGACTGTTCTGGTGAGATTCCGTAAGGTCTAGGGTGAATAGGATAGTATAGAGGGTTCCGATAGTTCACGGGTTTGTATGGTAACTACCAATCAGTAGAAATGGAGAATGGTAAAGTCGAACAAGAACCTTAGCACCACTTTCAGTAGTGCCCCCGCTATGTTGTAGTGGTCCCATTGATGTTCGTAGATTTTGGGCATCCGGAAGTTGACCGGATAAGTTCAGACAACTAGAAGGTAAGACTGGAAAGTCCGGACAGAGTTATAGTGATAATCTCTCTAGATTGGAATGATCTAAGTTGATATTTAAACTGGAGAACTATCTACTGGACACTAATGCTTATATACCAGTAATCCTAATTGTTAAAAGAAGAACAATGAGTATCTGGGATAAAACAATAAGTATTGTAAAAAGTTCCCAATAATATAATTAAAAGATAATAGTGTGGGAATTAAAAGTAATCATATCCATTAACATCGGATTCATCATACGGTCTGGTCCCGAACCGATATGGAAAGGAAAGGAATTGTTGAAGGGTAACTTGGCACAGTTGATGTTGCACACTTATTGCAGCTAAGGCTGTAGACAATAGAGTGTACCCCCGTCAGAAACACTGCTGTTGTAGTCTATGTACAAGGGTAGTGTTGTACTATTGACCTTGCAGACTCCTCAATACTCCAATAGACACTAATGGTGAATATTGATTTGGTTCCTTCTAACTGTAGTAGGAATACAGGTCTGTTTGGTCTTGTATGTACTAGAAACGCATGAGGCGTGATAATAGGTGTCCACAATTGTGCGCTCCTATAAGAAATGAAAAGGACTCTGAAAAATGAAGAAATGAAAGTGTAAGTAATGTTATAAGTAAAGTAGTGGATACAGTAGTTAGCTTATAAGTAATGTATGTACTTTATATGTAAACTAACTATGTAGGAAGTGTTCTATCACTACAATTAACAGGAATGAATCATAATTGTTGGTTCCATATGTTCCATACGAGGTAGTGGAAGCATACCCATAACACAGAGGACCCAATGTTCTCATGGAGAGATCAAAGAGGTTCTATATGCCCTATGGTCAAGGACAAAGTGCTGGGGCATATAAACAGTGTACTCAAAGCATGGGAATGGGGAACAACCTTTGGTCACTCATTTCATATCGGAGGAGCATCATATTACCTAGCACAGAAGGAGAACTCCGAAATTGTCAGGATCACCGGTAGGTGGAAATCACTGGTGTATGAAACATACATAAGGGCCTTTGAGCAAGTAGCATCACGACACATGGGAGCAGCAACTGATTTCCCAAACCAACAGACAGTTGCTCAACTGTAGAGGGTGGGGATGCGCCTGGACCGCTGCAGGGTTTCGCAGTCATGGGTGAGTGGCGGAATCTTCTGTGATTTATCCGAACTAATGCTCGGACCCCCCCAACCTACAGTTTCGTTCCTTTGGTATTTGACTGGGCGGTGTCAGACGAGGCTGGAATAGCAGGTCAGGAAACTTGTAGTTCCATTCATTCATTCAAAAAGATTAACTCACGTGATACTGTCTCCCAACGGTAAAAAAGTCGCGTTCCAAGCAGCTGTTTTAATCAGTCATTGGTTTTCTGGCATATAGACCGCACGTACAACTCAGCCCAAACAGGGCAGCTATGACGAGAACAGAATCGGTCCTGAATTCGATAAACATCCTGAACGGTGTTAAGTCGAGGTCAGCTCAATTAAATATAAGACCGAAAGGGATAAAATTCGGTGCTGTTCAGACCGAAGTTTATCCAGGTTTATCCTGTAGACAGGATTTCAAAGAAATTTACTACAGATCAAGGGACAACCGTGAAGCAGATGACTTCAGGTACATAAGAATCGCAGAGGAACGAGACGGGGTCCGCATTGTTCCCGCTGCTGAGTTCCAGTCTTTCGTTCCACTGCCAGTGTACAAGCATAATCAGGAGCGTAGCGGCGCGCACTCGAAGCAAGGATAACATACTTGCAACTCTAGATAAGGAATCTTTCGTCGAACGTATGGCACCCCTTCGAGAACCAATCAAAGATTCAAGAATATCTTGTCAAAAATTTGCTCGGAAATTCTGAGATCAAAGACACACGTAGGGAAGACGAGGCCGGTTGGGTCTGCATTGCTCTCTTGGGTGATTCCTAACCGCAATTCGGATTACCTTCGAAGTCGATAGAGCATAGAGTATTATAGATTTTAACTACAGACTTATAAGACGCTTCCAAAGAGAATATGGTCATAATATTACTGAAATTTGAGAGAAAAATCTGGACCTCCGTCGGATACTGGTTCGAGTTGAATAAGTTCGTTGATACAGTTTGATTTATCCGTTCTTCCATCTTTAGGTCTTCAGCTTCACATTTCCTTCCACTGCCTTTGGTCATTACGGACCTTTAGGATTCGGATTCGGCTGTAGAACATCGAAGGAGTTTCTTGGTTAACTTTCGAGGCTACTGATACACGCGATTTCTGCCAAGAAGTTGGGGAAGGTCACTTGGAGCTTTGATCCATATACTGATTTTGGCTTTGTTTCTAGGTGAAGCTTTTTAGTAATGGTTAAGTTTCCGACCAGACTCCATCCGGCCCTTTGTGCACTCGGTCTTCTGCTCCAATATTTCGCTTTCGCTCAGAATTTGACCGACTCTCAGTCTTCGGATGTTGAAACGCGTCTAGCAGAAGGCGCTACTCATCCGTGCGTCAAAGCTCAGTTCTGCTTACCAGCTTCTAACTCTGATTGAACGTGGTATCTTAATTAAATAGCTGGGAATTAGGCACTCGAGCTCAAGCCATTCTCGAGCACAACGTTCGAGCTTTTTCTGTCTTTTCTCTGAATATTCCATCTACGTCTGTTCCATCCGACTCGTCTTCAGCCATCGCTCCCGTTCTCTCTATCGCAAAAGGCGTTGTGAACAATCGTACAGCGTCCAACGGCAATATAACTGGTGCTCAACCCCTAGTGGCAGATGATAGCGCTGCAGACCCAGCTTCTATCGGTCCTGCTGTGTTGCTAGCGAACTGGACCAACCTTGGAGATGGTGTAGACTACGCGGGTGCTGCATTAGATCAGCTCAACTTTCTATATGAAAAGGTACCAATGACAAGTGATGGTGCAATTTCTCATAGGACTGGTGAGCTGCAACTTTGGTGAGTGCCCCTCATTCAGGGATAATCTAGTTCATCTCACCCGACGCCAGGAGCGATTTTGTCTACATGGTTCCACCATTCTTAGCATACTACGGCCTTCTTACGAACAACCAATCCTTGATCACAGACGCATATACACAAATCAAGCTGTACCGCAACTATTTGAGGGATACCTCATCAGGGAACTTATGGGCTCACATTGCGCTTGGAAACAACTCTAACGGAGTCGCGAATGATCCTGGGCACTGGTCTACTGGCACGTTTATCTTGGCTATTTGTAGACTGCATCTGTAACTTATCCTTATAGGTAATGCGTGGGCTGCAGCTGGCATGCTTCGTGTGCTTGCTACTATCCAATCCTCTTCCTTCGCTTCTGATATGTCTAGTGAGCAAGATGACCTTGCGAACTGGGTGTTCGAAATTCACGCGGCCATGTATCCTCACTTGGTGCGCATTGATCGTATGCTTGTTATTAGTCTGTTCCACTCATATCCCTTTCCCTCAGGATACCAGCTCCAACCTCTTTTTTAATTATGCCGATGAAATGAACACTTTCCTCGATGCTGCATCTACTGCTCTGCTCGCATCCACTGTCTACCGACTGTCCCTTCTCCGCAGCGTCCACCACTACCTTCCAGATGCGGAAAAATGCAGGGAAACACTCTTCATGTCAAACTCCTCTGGCCTTGTACATTTCTCTTCCGATGGCTGGTTGACACCTGTAGTCAATCCTGATTACTTTAGTGCTGAAGGTAGCGATAGTCCTGAATCACAAGCATTCATACTTGAGCTTCAGGCGGCTTGGACGGATTGGGTGAACGATGGTTCACAGGGTGCAAACGGTGGTTCGAAAACTGGCTCATTGGGTGGAGGGACCATTATTGTTGCTGTATTATCAGTGTTGTGGATGCTTCTTTTCTGATCACTTGGTGCACCCCGCATTTCTTCGCGTTCTCTTTATACCTACGGTCCTTACATATCTATTTCTTATTGGTTTCATTGTTATGAGTTATACTACACATACTACACATAGCTGCTCTCTCTCTTCCCTGAGGGACTGTACTTGGTTTTTTACATACCGCTCAAACCATGCTTCTGTATATATGCCGGCTTTGCTTCTGGAACCGAGCTGAAAGAAGCTCGAATTAGTTGAGGTACCATACAGGATGTAAAACTCCAGAATTGGATTACTGTGAACTGTCCATAAGGATTGACCTAGGTAAGATATATAGAATAATAAAGCAGATTCGAAAGCGTCTTTCCAATAAACGTATCGAATTGAGGAATCGTCTAAGAAAGTTGCCCGTTATCGAACATTTTTTGGTGCTTTCATTGAGAACGAGCCAAGGTCAAACGGAGACATCGATATCGTCCGAACGAAAACAAACCAATTTAGCCAACTACGATTCCCTGCTCTGACAATTATACTTCAGGATTCAGCGAACCGGGGCACCTGCAGCGCCATAAGTGATAAGACCCACAATTTTCTTCGAACACAACATATCTAAATTACTCCTGGCCTATAGAGATGTCCCATATCTTCTGGAGAAGGTCTGTGGCCGGGTCAGACTGTCCTTCAAATCTTGCGAACGAGACGGCCGTAAAAGTAGCCGCATAGTTTCGCAGGTATGGAGAATACTACAACAAACGGAAATCAGTCATGACCATGATTGAGAACCAAAACTTACCGCTCTACAGAAGTGTCGATACCATCCCCATGTTTCCCAGGCATTCCATTCCTCCTTACCCCAATTTGCACGATTGTGCCAGGAATTTTCAGAGAGGATTCCACGGGCTTTTGGGTTGGGGTGCAGACTTGTAGGCGAAGGTGCAAGGCATGAAACGAAACCCTCGAGGGTTCGAGAAAGTGCAGCTTTTTGTTCTCTGGTAAGACTGGAAAAAGCTTTCAAAGCGACTGCAAGCGCGGGGTTTTCCAATACCGGCTCGTCTGAGAGCAGAAAAACGAGTAGGATTCAAGGGCACGGACTAGAAATACGAAAACGCTTACCTAGTTTTGTCTCCCCTTCGATATCCATGTTTCCACCACTGGCCTTCGCTCTAGCTCGGTTATCGTCATCCTCTTTCCTCAGAAGAGCAAGCTTCCTCCGAGCGATATTCACCCGACCGATCGCCTTGTCCAGTGCTCCCTTCAATAAATTCCACTCAAACGCACTTAAATTCAAAGGGGCCTTCAAATCTGCCTCGGATTCGTCTACCTCACTAACATGCAAAAACGTCCAGGACACGACATCCGTAGGGTCGACGATCTGATATTGCATGAGCTTGTCAAATACGATGGCTACCATTTGTGAATTGTATTTCCAGAACAAGGCTGCTGCGTTCAGGATGTCGGCTTTGGCCTCAGGGTTTCCAGCTCCTGCGCTAGCGGTCACCCCGCCGCTGGCAAGTGTACGGAGTAGGGGAAGGTACCTCTCGATGGCGTTAAGCAAATGGGAAAAGGATCGTGAGCCGATGTGGAGGAGAGATTGTGTGGAGATGATTCGAACAAGTGAATCAACATTCTCGGGTTCTGACAAGTCTGATTCAAGAGTATTTCGTAACGTATCGAGGTGGTAGATAACATCTTCAGCTTTAGCACGTCCACGGAAAAGATTGAGGATGGACTGGGCAGCGTCGTGATGTGGCTTTGCTGAATATTAATCAGAGGGAGTCTGGTTAAGGAGAGGAAAGACGTGACATACAGGAATCATCGTACATGAAATCAGGTCCAGGAGCTTGTTTTGGGAGTACATACGCCTCGGGCGTGTGCATTGCCTCGGGGAGACTTTTGACGATACGGTCGTAGTAAGACAGCCGAATTTCGTACTCGACGGCTGTACGCATAAAGGTACGTTTAGGGTGTTGGATGGCTAACTGAAGGTCTGGTATCCTTATCATGGTCAAGTCAGCAGTTGATTTCCGTCTCGAGGACTATACATACCACTCTTTCCATACCCACTGAAAGTTGAAATTGCTCATGTGAATTGCAAACCACTCAGAAAAACGCCTTTCAATTTCCACGTCAAGCCCATCTGTAAGACTGCTGTAAAGTCTCCGTATGGATTTTCCGACTGCGGGTCCGACAGTTGACGGTGAGATTTTACACACTTCTGTGATCAAACTGTCGTAGTATATTTGTGCTTGTGAGGACTGAGGTAGGACAAGTGAGGCGCCAAGCATGATCTACCATGTGAACAGGTAATGTGGATATTCAAGAAGAGAATATATAGTGTACCTACCTCAAGCAGGGTGCTTTCCAATTGCCAATTGTAATTAACAAGGGGCTCCAGTTCTGGAGGCGGGGCTCCAGGTTTGGGCTTGAACGTCCCCGGTACGACCCATTTTGGGTATTCGAGGAGCAGTCTCGCGGCCTCCTTGCGGTTCACTTCGAATATATCTATCATAGCAAGAAGGTCGATGCGAACAGCGTAGCCTGCGGGAGTGTTTGGATCAGGAGTAACCTGTAGGTTGAATAAGTAAGGAACCGGCGAATTATTTGCGGAGGACGTAAGTAGCAACATACGTCGTCGCCAAATAGCCTTAGAAAATATTCTGGCCATTCTTCCCTCTTGATCTCAGATTCCTCTGCTTCAGAGGATAAGACTTCCAGTTCTATCACTTCTGGAGGGACCAGAACCAAGGGTAGGCCGAAAGGAGTGAACAACGATGTATCAAGTGGAGGATATTCAGAGTATGGTCTAGGGAATGGTCCTTCGAAGCCGGAGCTTTCGAGCGCCTTCAAAGTAGTGAGGGCGGTAGCCAAAAGCTTAAATTGATGTCAGTAACATATTAACGACTGGATCAGGAACGCACTTCATCAGCATTCTCTACCGTCACAGCGGGCGAATGTAGCAATACCATAGGTTGCACAATCCATTTTCCTGAAATAGTAGTTTCTGCGTACGTTTGTATGGATGCTATTATTTCACTGGGAAAAGTTGGTGCAGTTGAGGTCAAAACGGCACCGGCCTAGGAGTTATGAGCATCGCGATGATGCCAGTAAAAATAGGATAGGCGTACAATCATCAGGCCTTCGGCGGCACATAAGGCAGCGCGTTTAGCGCGCCCATGCGAAACACCGAACTCGTCCAGAACCGCAGTAAAAGACCGTAACAGAGCGGCAAACGTTTCTCCTGAGATGAGCAGAGCGGAAGTCAAATGAGCAAAGAAACGGATCTGCAATGTTCGGAATGAGATTTCAACCAGCAAGGAAACACATTTAAACGTACACAAAGTCGAGTTTCTCTCCACATCAGCTTGTCTACATATGCCTGAAAACCTTTCCAAAATTCCTCCAGGATCTGTTTCCCCAATGAACTACCGTCTACTCCGATAGAAGCTCCGTCTTCGGACGGATTGTTATGCAAAAGTCGAAGTAGAGCAGCATAGAATGGTATTTTATACGGCTGTTCGGTTACGCTAGACGTTGTTCATCAAAACAGGGATGTCGAGTATAAGATTTGCAGCTTACCCTATGTGAAAAGACTCGGAGAGATTATATATATCTAAGGGTGCCATTTCGCGGATACGCGTTTCCACAGCAGATATTTCCTGGAGCGGATCCTGATATATTTCAGAATCATAAATTACAGGTTACTGGATTGATTTTTAACTCACCACTTCTCCCAGCTTTATGATAGCATTTTTAAGTCTTTCTTGAGGGGACTCTACAACGTCTCGGCGACGGTCGTCCTCATCATCTACCCACAAAGCAATTATATTCATTGCATAAAAAGAGCAAGGTTTTATCTTCATACCTCGGTAATTCCTTCTGCCTCCTCGATAATGTCTGTTGTAACTCATTGAACGGACAAAAGTATAAGAACTTGGTAAATCATGTGACAATGATGCATTTACCATGCATCATATTATTATTTAATTAATTAGACTTAGCTATATCATAAACCACTTAAACATTGAACAACCATGTTCAAGAATGCCGCCACAAAAATTGCACATAATTCGACCATTCCTTCACTTGGAACAAATAAAGATCTTAGGCCTTTACAGGATGTAATCACAGCTGAAAAATCAGTACTCATTTCGTAAGTACCGGTTGTGCCCAGTGTTCCCAAAGATAAATCTCACAAACAGCCTTCATGTTAGACTTCAAAAGTTAAGTGTTGATATTGGCAAAGCCGCAGAGGCATTGCGCATATGGGGCTCTGGAGAAGGCGAAGACTTACTCGTAAGTTCATGCCTTAGCCTTTCCCGTGGAATTTACTTGAGAGCCAATGTAGGATACTCTATCTGCATCCACCAATCTTCTCACTCAATATGCTGTCTCTCTTTCCAACTATGCATCCCATGAACATGCTATTAGGGATCATATGAAAACAATTCGTAGTCGAGAAGAAGCTTTGGATGAGCTGAAGCGACGACGAAAGACACTCATCAGCAAGGCTGATACTGCGGAGAAGAAACTTTCCAAGATGTCACCGGAGCATAAAAATCTTGGTGTGCAAACGGATACACTAAATCGTCTACGGGATGAGATTCGCTCAATGGATTCTGAGATCATGTCGGACGAGGCCGCATTATGTGATTACAAGCGTTCCAAAACCAAGGCCTGGATGGGACTGAAGTTTGGTGGGCTGTTGGAGTGTTGTGAGAAGGGCACTATCATCGGAGAGTTTGGTCGCCTAGTCATAAATGTCAGTGACTTCCGCTGAACCAGCCATAATATCCTAAGCCTCTCGCAGGAAATTCCGGAAGAAACAACGCAGCCAGGCATGCCTCGTACGATGTACATGAATCATCAGAAAGTGAACTCACTTCTTACCGATGCTACTCGCTGCGTTGATGAAGTAGCCTTCTCCACAACTCCTGCTCCTGGCGCTGCATCTTCCGCGCATACTACTGTGGCAGATTATCTTGCGCCGCCGCCGCAGGTATTGGGTACAGGTCACTTTCTCGACACATCGGTCATTACAGGCAGCATGGGCTCCAGCATTCCTCCTTCGCCGATTTCTCTTAACCCTAACACTTATTCGGAAGCATCTCGTAGTGCGGATGATTTTGGTCTGACTTCCGCAAGTTCTCCTATTGCAAACAGATTTGCTACGTTCCCAGCTACACCTGGTAACGATGGCGCTGGGTACTCCCTACGTGATCATGACGGTCCGTCACTCAAAGGTGACGATGGTTCATTCTCAGCTTCTATCGCAGCTGCGTTAGATACGCGAAAATTAGTTGAAGATCCCGCACCGTTGTACGAGGCACACCAAGCACATCTTCCGGAGCCGCCTGCTGGTGCTGGTGCTCCTCTTATGATGCCGAGTCCTTGGGAGATACAAGAAGTTGATCCAAATAATGCCCATGAAAGGTCACTCAGTGCTTACGGTGATGACATTGGTTTAGCCTACATGACTGAACCCAATCAGGAAACGCACCCCGATCATGAAATTCGCCATGGACGAAACAGCAAAGAAGTTCATTTCGGACGAGTCGAAGATATTGATACAGAAATGGACGAGCGATATGAGCAGGAAATTGTTGAGGGTTCTGTAGCTGACGGGAATGTCATTTCCCGTGAGACTCATTCCACAGGTAAGCGTGTACCCCCTCCTTCAATGAGTGCAGAAGAGGTAGAGCGGGCGTTGAATGCGGATGCTGCGAGAAAACTTAGTCAAGAGATGGACTCTCTGAAATTTGACCCTTCGTCTTCGGGCCTGCATCCCAATCCTCCCCCAATAGTCAAACTTCCACAGGAGGAAGGACTAGAAAGGCCTTCCCTCACGTCTGAATTCGAAAGTAACAGCCGAACGCCATCTCCTTTGATTCCACCTGTAGCTCCCTTCGCCCAGACGCGCGGCGTTTCTCCCGGTGCTGTCGACATTCATTTACACAATGATGATGATGCTGAAATATCGAATTCTTCCTCCATCCATAATTCCCCGCCCAGACTAACGTTTTCCGACCGCACTACATCATCCATTTCGAATGGATCAAGCTACCGAACGCCTCCAGAGTATCCTCGCTCACTCGGCTCTTCACCCTTCGGTCAACGTTCTAACTCATCTGTATCTGGCAACATCCCTTCATCCCCAGCTACGGGGGCACCGCGAACTATATCCGCTGCAGCATTTCGACGGCCTGCCGGTGCTCCCGGTCGGACGACCAGCACTGATCTGGGCTCAGGACCTCACACCTCTTCTCCTACAGCCGATGTCAGTCCTCTACAACCCAAAAAGCGAGGTCTTAACAATGCTCCAAGTACCTCATTACCACAGCCCAATCCTTCTTTCCGGGCCTACGAAGCACATAACTTCAACATTGGTAATCGTGTCTCTCAGATCGGTATGGATGAACAATATGATTATATCAACGCATATGCGGATGCGCTCCCAGGTTCAGGAAGCCCTCAAAGAAGTGATTATGGGAGTCTTGGTCAAGTCAGAGTGGCAAATGACTTGGGTCCGACATCTCCTGCAACGCCTGTGGAAGGGCAGCATTCAATTCGTCCTGGGTATGAAGAGGGAAGGTTTGCGACTAATTTGGAAGGTGAACTGAGGTAACTGGATAAGCAGTAAGCAGATTCGCGGAAGAGGAGTTCGCAGTCATACCTGTTGTACATAATATTATACGATAAATTGAAATGTGTAACCCCAATATAGGGTTAGACGCGTTCAAAACGGATTTGACGAATAAACATATTCTTACTTTACAGATGTTCTTCCACTTTCTAAGAAATCGCGCTCTTTTACATGCCTTTACTCGATCTTATGTCACTGAAGTATCAGCAGCTCCACTAAAGCCCTCTGTTTACGGGCAACCGCTATCCCCCTCGCATCCCCATCTCAGTGAGTTTTGCAGTTCTGTCAAATCGACAGTCTGGTGACCCAAAGTGCCTTCCCTTAGTCAAGCCTGAGGAGGTGACCCCAGGAATACATGCACAAGAATACGAGGACAGACGGCGAAGCCTTATGAACCGCCTTCCGGACAATAGTGTCGTGATTTCCCTAGCTGGCACCGTCAAGTATATGAGCGGTAGTGCGTTGTGTTCTGCATAGAACTTTGATTCTGAACTGATTATCTTCGGCCAGAAATATTGTAAGTCAACCTCACCAAGCTAGCTCAGACCAGATAATTATACGTGTGTCAAGCTACAAATTCCGTCAAGCCTCAGACTTCTGGTATCTTACCGGATTTGAGGAACCTGATTCTGCAGTCATGCTAGGTGTGTAATCCAGATATCTTATATGAAGCACCCGCTGAAAGCCAATTAGAAAAGAATCACTCTGCTCGAGGTTACCGCATGACACTATTCTCTTCTGGTAGTGATTCACACCGAGAGCAGTGGGATGGTGCCGGAACAACATTCGCGGACGCTCGCAAAATTTTCCAAGTAGATGTTGCCCGACATATAGATGATCTCCCGTCGCATCTTCGCTCCGTCATTCATCAATATTCCAACGTTTATCTGGACCTTCCCCCTTCTCGAACACGGCGCACATCTAAAGCAACCACGAAATCCCTTCTCAAATATCTGAACGGTCCCTCGGAAACCGATCTGATTCTCGAGTCTTTAGGGAAATCCCGCCCTAAACCTTTGGCCCATGAGATTAGCCGCCTCCGCGCAATCAAAAGTCCTTCAGAACAGAAGCTCATGAGGACCGCCGCAGATATCAGTGGAAGGGCGCACGCCAAGGTAGGTAGTTCCCTCGATCTGGTCTTTTGAAAAAAAAAAGATTGAACCTTGCATTGAGGGTGTAGACAATGCGCTTCACACGTCCTGGATTATCGGAAGCTGCTCTTGCTGCACACTTTCATTATCTTTGCTCCCTCTCAGGAGCACAGCGCCTTGCTTATGTTCCTGTTGTAGCCTCAGGGTAAGTATCTCTTCTCAAACAGTTCACAAAGCTGATCGAAATATGTTTAGGCCCAACGCTTTAATCATACACTACACACATAATAATCAGCTTGTATCTCAAGATGAACTAATTCTCGTCGACGCTGGCTGCGAATACAAGTAGGTAGATGCTTCTTCCCACATCGTCCAATAACAGTTCAGCCTGTCTAATTCTTCGTCAGTGGCTACGCGTCAGATATAAGTAGGACATTTCTTCTCTGCTGACAAATTTCTAGTTCTCATAAACTACACTTAGCACGAACCTATCCAGCGAACGGCACTTTCAGCGCACCTCAACGCGACTTGTATTCCGCAGTTCTCTCCGCTCAGAAGACATTAATAGCCCTCTGTCACGAAGGCTGTAACCTGACTTTGTATGAGCTACATCAAAAATCCTGCGAGCTGCTCCGCCAAGAATTACTCCAACTCGGATTTCAGTTATATCCAGGAGATCTCGAACGCTTGTATCCTCATTTCATCAGTCATCCTATTGGTATAGGTGCGAACCGGGCTGAATTGGAACCAACTGGCTTACATATCTGCTGTTAGATTTGCATGAATCTGATAGCTCTTCGCGGAGCGGAAGGTGAATTGTACTTGGACGTACTCACTCAATTCTAATTTATCTGTGCCATTCCTACCCACAGTCTCAAAGCTGGTATGGTAGTCACTGTCGAACCAGGAATCTATGTTCCCCCTTCCCCGGCTTTCCCCAAACATTATCATAATCTCGGAATACGAATTGAAGTGCGGTCCATAATATACGTTCTGACGCGATGGTCTTACTGATGTCAATACTACAGGATGAAGTGCTTGTTGGGAAGGAGCATCCTGTGGTGCTGTCAGTCAGCGCTCCCAAAGAGGTGAGCATTTGTTCATGAGCACGGAAAAATATTGATACATGCCTTAGATTGTTGATGTGGAGGGCGCTTGCCAGGGATTACTGGGTCTTGAACCTTTGTGATAAACAATAGGCATTATTACTCTGTTGAAATGTTGATGCCAGTTATGTACAACGGTCGGATGGATACATACGTTCTTCCCACGGCCAAATAAGCGCCATTCAGTAGAGTGACTACATTGTAGTTGTCGACCTGTATATCACCTCTTAATTGTCTTTCCACCTGAACATGGCGACCTTTATTGCTTTCCGCTGGATGGCTAAAAGGATTCGCTTCAATCATTCTTCTACGCGTCGTTTGCATGCCTCAGCAATCGCCTACTCCAAATATCACAAGCTAAAGAATGAAAAAATACCATACGCTGAGGTGCATCTCGTGGAAGATAGTGGGCAGCTTGTGAAGATTAGCTTGCAGGATCTTCTGGCTAAAGTTGACAAGGAAGTGTCTTTCGTCGAGCTGCAAGCCGCTGAGCCTCTTGCTGTAGTGAAGATAATCGACAAGAAGGAAGCTGCGGCTCGTAGAAAACAGATAAAAGAGCAGCAAAAGCTGAATGCGAAAAAGAATGTGAAGAAGGAGTTTCAGTTTACATGGGGTATGGCAACTGGTGATATGGAACACAAGCTTGACAGGGCGAAGGCTGAGCTGAAGAGAGGATCCAGAGTGGACTTGGTCTTAGCACCAAAATCCGGACAAAGAGCACCACCAATAGCACAGATGCGCGAAAGAATGCAACTCATTGCGGACAAGGTGGCGGATGTGGGTGTGGAGTGGAAGGACAGGGAGCTAAGCAGAGGCATTGGTGCACTTTTTGTGCAAAGTTTAGGCATACCCTTTGATGATGTAGGATAAATTTCGGAGCGAACGCTCGATTGATTATCAAAGGGCTACTTCTACTTCTACTTTTTTTTGATTCGTACCGCTTGCGCCAATATCTACAGAAGTACATCCCCTCTTACGACTCCTCCATGTTCTTTTCCACCTGCGTAAGGCCTTGGGAATGCGACCCAACGGAAGGCCCTTCTGTTTTTCAACATGCAACGCAAACGGAGTATGAACCGCCTGAGCGACAGGATAAGCCCAAGGACTTCTATCAAGCGATGCTTCCCGTTTCCGCTCCCTTTGACGCAATTCTTGACTATGTTGTCCAGTCAACATATATCGCACCCCAATAGGTAGTTCGAAACCAGCTTTAACCATGTCCTCCGCCACGAGAAGAAGATCGGTATTATGCTGATGCTGAGACTGACCATGCTTTCTGTAGAGCCAGTTCGCAAAGCGTATATGCTGCTTCCAGTGAGAGGGAGTCGTGCGCACGCGACGAGTACGCTTGCCGGGACCATTAGACACGATGCGCAGCATAGCGTTGAAAAACCTCTCATCGGGTGCTGGAAATTTAAGATTCTTCCAAGGTATAGCAGTCTCGTTGTCACTGGATTCGAATACCCTCAGAGCCTGATACACCGAACGTGCCCCACGAAGCATACTTTGATAAATGGTTATTCCGTACCTGCGCCCAGCAACAGAACGATCAAGAGGCTGCCTAGATCGAGTGCTTTCTTGAACAATAAAATGTGCCCAACCAATAACATAGCGTGACGAACGGGGCTGCCAGTCAATAGCAGTTGAGGGTACCGGGTTATGATGTTTTCTTGCCTCGTTTCCATAGCAGATCAGCATGAGTGTGTACGCATGCACAGGAAGGCACCATGGTTCATGCCCCTGGTTAAACTCCGGTAGCCAGCTTGCCCGTTCAGCTTCTTTGGATAGATACCAAATACGTTCGGCGAGACCGGTCCGCCCACATTTAACGACAGCGTTGAGGATAGAAACGAGAAAATACGGTCCATAGGCGACAACTTGGCGAAGACAATCTGTGCGCGATTGTTGGCGGAGGCGCTTGATTTGTTCAGGTTGAAGGTCTCCCCAAGAAGGATGGTCGACGATGGCAAGTTGGGGTAAAAGCCCAAAGAGAATGTCGGGTACAACATCTGCGCGACCCACAGAAACAAGGTATGATATGTAGGACGTAAGAATATAAGTGTCAACTACGAGTTTCTTCGTCGTTGCGGGGTACGGTAGAGACAGCTCGTGAGACTCTGATGCCAATCGTCTGAGCGATGAAGAAAATCGATCATTGGAAGTCCCTTGCGTTGCATCGAGATTAGCAGGCAACGCAGTCGAAGCAAGGTCCAAGTGAATAGTACCCAGTCCGCGTTCATTTATGTGCTGAAACATTCGTAAAACTGTTTCTACCATGATTGGAGAACGAAGGAGACGACCGGCAGAAAGGATAATATTATAAGTTACAGTGTTGGGGATAGGACGACGATATCCACTGTTCTTCCAGAACGGATCCTGCATGTACTGCAAAATATTGTCGGCGTGATTCGGAGAAAGACGATGACGAAGAGCATAATGTAGGAGGGAGTTACAAGCAGGTAAATCAAGCGGCCTAGAATTATCCAGTATCGGTTTCCAGGAGGTAAGGAGTGTGGTTGGTTTTAATTCCTGGAGCTTGTCACGCAGTCGCGGTGGATTCCGGACAAGGCGCTCCAGGACATGATGAAAATAACGATAAGCATTTATCTGGACGTATTCACCATTTGTCTTCACTATCCAGACCAGATCATCACTTCTAGGACAATCATAGAGCAAGCGTACGAGGGACGAAAGATGGGAGAAGGGGATCTGACGAATGTCCAGCAGATACGCAAGATTTGCTAATGTCTGTAGAGCTGCTTGAAAAGATATCTGGTACGCATCATCCTCAACCAGATCTCTCGACAAAACTTCTGCGATTGAAGCTACAAGGTCTCTTAGAATATCAAATGGCGGGGATGGTGATGATCGACGAAGGAAGCGGTAATGCTCCAAGGATTGCTGTTCGACCTTGGGATCCTCCTTGATATCAGGGGAAGCAAGTTGACGCCCGATGGCATCTCGAACAGCACAATCCTTCAGGATTATAGTAATAAGAAGAGAAGCAGCAATGAGCTCTCCGTGGAAGAGAAAAGACCTTATCAGTGTTCGGTACATGCGATCCGTCCGCTGCTGTTGCTTCAGATTACGTGCAGACATGAACAGATGCAAGGCAGCACGACTCCCTTTCCCTCCACTTAAAGTAGGGTTTAGGGATAGTATACTGCTTTTGGGAAGAAGGGTCTTCAATAAATTGAGGAACTCATTCCCGCTTGAGCGCGGGGTAGCTCCATCAGAGATGACCAACGCCTCGAGAAGTGCTTCGAAAGTTTTTGTGTTCAAGTGAATGCCGTTGTCCATTAATATCTTTGCGGCTACTTGGGCTCTCCGCGGTAACCCGAGACGAAGGAGGCCATGAACGAGAGCATGGCCAGCAAGCCTCGTAGATACTGGGTTGCGAAATTCTATTCCACTCGCGCGATAGCGCTTAGAAGGGACGTTATGTAGAAGAGGTTTGTTGGAGAGGCGAGCAGACTCTACGATGATGTAGGCAGTATGCAAATCTTGCGCCTGAAGAGCGAGACGAACTGAATGCCACACTGCGCGAGAAAGCTGAGTAGCGGTTAAATCGCGTCCGATATTAGTGTTGGTCCCGGTTAACAGAGGGTCGAAGGTATCTGATGTGGTGCTTCGCTGAGCGGAGGTAGAAACGAATCTATGGGACACAAAAGCAAAAGCTTTTGGAAGATGATCAACTGGAAGACGATTGGTAAAATGATATCGAGGGACGAATGAGGGCCGTATGATCTTCTGTAAGGGCCTGGAAAGTGAATTCGAGATACAGCTAGCCTTCGTGAACCAGTTGCATCGCATGTAGGCCTCATACCTAGTGGAATTATTGGTCTAAAAGCACTTGGTCCAGACTAGACACATACCAGATTTTGTCGACCCAGCAGCAATATTGTGAGTGCAGTAGCGCGCTAGTTTAATTCCCACACGCAGATTCAAATATTCATCGTTGAAAGTAATATGATGGTTAATTTTTGAGCCAAGGTGTCGGTCTTCTCGTGCCGAATGCCGAACGCCGAACGGCTGACTCGGCCGGAGCAAGATGGAGTCTTTTTTCTTTAAAATGTGCGAGAGAATTCACAACCTTTTCAACGATTTTAAGTATGGGTGCTCTATTCCACATGTATGCATTTTTCTCTTCAACTTGATTGACGTCTACTAATAATGTTATCTCGAAAATAGCGAGGGGGTCCCAATAGGTATAACTTCTGTTGTGCTTGCTCTCATCGCATCAATGGGCGGGTTCATCTTCGGCTATGATACTGGTCAGATATCAGATATTTTACTCATGCCCGACTTCCTCCTACGTTTTGCCGACTGCTCTTCTGGCGCCACACTTGAAAATGCCTCCAGCTCCTGCTCGTTCACCGATGTGCGGTCTGGATTAATTGTCGCTTTACTATCTATCGGTACCCTCGCAGGTGCACTCCTGGGTGCTCCGATCGCCGATTTTCTTGGTCGCCGGTACGCCATGGTGGTTGAATGCGGTGTCTTTATCGTTGGGGTTATTGTCCAAATCACCTCGACTCGTGTCTGGCAACAATTCGCTGTGGGTCGACTTGTAAGTGGCCTTGGAGTTGGCGCATTAAGTGCGGCGGTTCCCATGTATCAGGCAGAAACAGCCCCGGCACAAATTCGAGGCTCATTAACTGCTACATATCAGTTGTTTATCACATTTGGTATTCTTATTGCTTGTAAGTCTGGACGAAAGCTTCTACTGAGATATGAACTACATACAGCTTCAATGTTTTTCCTCCAGATTGTATCTCAATTGGTACCCGAGGATTCGATGGGCCATCTTCTTGGCAAACGGTTGTCGGCATCGGTATTGCCTGGCCCATCATCTTATCTGTTGGCATTTTATTCATGCCTGAATCTCCGCGTTGGTTGGTCTTTCATGGTGTGTGTTCCACATGGAGATGGACTGTTCATAACGTCTCACGGTTCATAGATAAGCCTGAACTGGCCCTACGTTCGATCGCTCGAGTGCACGGCATAACTAGTGAAGAAGCCCGGGGCCACCCTCTCCCCAACAAACACCTTGCTGAGATTCAGAACAACGTTGAATTTGAGCGTCAATTCGTCGCTCAGAGCGGCTGGCTTGACTGCTTTCGCCCACAGAAGAAGGTTTTGTACCGAACGCTTTTGGGCATGTCGTTACAATCTCTCCAGCAACTTACTGGTGCCAATTACTTCTTCTACTATGGCGCTACAGTCTTCCAGTCTGTTGGAATTTCAGACAGTTTCGTTACGCAGATTATCCTCGGTGCTGTTAATTTTGGCTGCACGTTTGGTGGTATCTTAATTATGGAGAAAGTGTGTCTTTCAATGTCTAAAGTTGGTTACAATCCTCGAATCATGTTCTTTTGCAGTTCGGTCGACGGGGGCCGCTTATTATCGGTGGTATCTGGCAGAGTTTGTGGCTCTTCGTTTTCGCTGCCGCCGGTACTGCCAAAGTACCACAAGACAATCCCGGAATTGGAAAGCTCATGATTGTTGCGGCTTGCCTTTTCATTCTCGGATATGCTATGACTTGGGCTCCGTAAGTCTTCCACAAGGTTGTCGTTCTTTGTGATGCTAACGGCGTTTGATAGCGGTATTTGGATTCTTATAGGAGAAACCTTTCCCACTCGCACACGAGCTAAACAAGCTTCACTCGCCACCGCCTCCAATTGGATATGGAATTTCCTTCTTGCATTTTTCACGCCCTTTATTATCAATGCTATAGATTTCCGGTACGGATTCGTTTTCGCGTCCTGCAATCTTCTTGGCGCCGTGGTTGTATACTTTTTCTTGTACGAATCCTCAGATCTTTCGCTAGAGGCTGTAGACATGATGTACAACGATCCTGCATGCAAACCCTGGACGTCAGGAAAATGGGCGCCAGCTGGATACTCGAGTCGAAAAGATATAGAAGAACAAGGCAAGGCTGCTCAGGCGCTCAAAGAATTTGCACCGGTAGAAGACAGCAGGGTTGAACATACTGGTAAAGATAACACGACAAGAGAAGGGAAGATAGAAGGTTTAAACGGAGCTCCGTATTCGATGGCTCCCCAGGCAGCATAATCAAAGCAAGAAGTTTTTATGTCCTCGACTGTATTCATAGTACCTTACTTGGCCCAAGTACTATCGGGCCTTATAAAATTTAATACTAATTTTGAAAATGTATATAAACTTAGTTTATGTACACACGCAATTAGAAACTCCCACGCAGAAGCAATTCTTTACTTTGTATCGTACGAGCCTAAGGATGTACTCTTCAAATTTTATTTCTCCTCCACATGCCACCACCCATCATTGTGGTCACTGGTGCAAACAGGTATCTTTATATTCCTGATGAATTCTTTTCATCGTTGACTTGACTGTCTACTAGCGGTGTTGGCTTCGGTATCTGCCAGCGTTTATTATACCAACTATCCGAAAAAACACCTCCCGACACATTAATCGAACCCCAAGAACTACCTGGGAGCGAGAAAGATGACCGCAAAGCAGACCAATTTGACCTTCCTTGCGAGGGTGTTACATTGATCATGGCATGTCGCAGCGTTCAGCGCGCGGAAGTTGCCCGTCAAATGCTACTTCACCTGCTCGACAAACATGTTGAAGGGCTTAAGAAAATCCCCGGTTACGACGGCCATGCAGATCTTTTTCGCAAAAATGTCAAGATCGTTATACACCAGGTGGATCTCTCCTCACTTGTGACTATTCCTAAATTTGTGCGGGAGTTGGAAAACAAGTGTGTAGTAATGACAACGTTTTCCCTTTCCTTCCGACCTGACGCCTCCACAAACAGTTATCCCTACGTGTCGCATGTAATATGCAATGCTGGAATAGCGCCGTTCACTGCAATAGACTGGCCGTCGTGCATTCACCAACTGTTGACCAACCCCGTGGCAGCGGTCACTACACCGAGATATTATTTGCAGGCCTGGGGCGAAGTCAGTCAGGATGGATACGGCTTTGTATGGCAATGCAATGTCTTCGGTCATTATATCCTTGTATGGCTTTATCTGTCTTTGCGTCCGGAAGGCTGACGGGCATCAAGTACAAGGAATTAAACCCTTTGCTTACATCTTCGAAATATTGCTATGATTCACGCGTTATCTGGACCTCGTCTTTAGAATCGAAGAGAACTTATGAAGTGGAAGACTGGCAACTCACAAAAACACGCGATCCGTATGGCTCATCCAAATACCAAACCGAACTCATCTCTATGGAACTTGACCGACGGGCATTACATAATCCCGAAGTCCCGAAACGCGTGAGGCACTTCACTGCTCACCCAGGTGTCACTCATACCAATATCGACCTTAACCTCATCAATCCTCTGCTGCATTATCTGAAGCATTTTGTATTCTACATGGTTCGATCTCGTATTCGATATTGTCGAATTCATCTGATTGCCCGTCTTATAGGCACGCTGGATTGGGTCTCCCAATCATCCCATCGCTCTTGACAAAGGAGCTGTATCAGTTGTCTGGCTCTCAATCATCTCCTTATCCACACTGACCGTGTTCTGCTCATCAAAAAAGGGTCGCTCTGTGTCGACCGGATCAAGGGCTCGCCCTGCACTAAAATTCGCTGCACAGACGGATTGGTGGGGTAACCCGCGTGTGGGAGTGACAGAGATTGAGGGTAGCGACGAGTATAGCAGAGAAGCTAAGAATCTGGTTGACCTTTGTGAAAATTCGTATCAGGAGATTAAAGCAGCCCGTACATTGTCATAGAAATACGCCGTACTGATCTATTCTGTCAACACGCGCCTATTTGATAACTTTCTGCTTTACTATCACCATCACACTCCATGGATGATAACCTAGAAGAACCCAATGCTGAACCAGAAATTCGTGCTGGAGATGATGTTGAAGAGGGAGATCAGTCTTCAGGCGACGAAGATGAAGGTCTAGATTGGACAAAGTTGATGTGAGATACACAACCATCCTTTTGAATCTCGTATTGCCTAAACATGTCCTGAAATCTGAAGGCCCAAAGCCTCGAGACCAGTCATACCAAAACGAGGAGATAAGGAGTTTGAACCCACAAAACAGGGAGGTTCTAGCCTTCAACAACATATTTTACAACGGTCAAGAAACGCCATGTTTGAGGCCCTCCGGGCTGACAGAACGATATCAAAGCACGTACAGTTTCCTATCTTTGTGCTGAGGATAATGAAAACTTTTCTCTCTATCTAGTAAATCTATCAGCTATGGAACCTGGCATCCTTCTTTAGCCCGGGTATCCGTAACAGTGGCTCGCGGAATAGCAATGGGCACGATGGGACATTCTGTTCCGCGAGAGATTGCTATGCCGAATGGGATCATCAAGTCACATAAACGGATGGAGCTCCTGCCCGAGGAGGCGATATATCTCATCGAAAGAGGTTCCTTGATGTGTTGGAAAGAGTCTGGATTGGAGTTTCTGGATAACGGAATATTCGAGAGCGTTTCCGGAAGTCCAATGACAGTTCAACAAGCATACACTGAGATGATTGGTAAAGAGGATCTCACTATGGATCGTTATCAGGTCCGTCAGTTAGTATTGTTGGGTGCTTTTGACTGACCAGCATCAAAGGTTTATGCGTACATGAAGCGTTTAGGCTACACTGTAACTCGTACAAAACCTCCTACCCCGTTTTATCCCCTTGCCGCCCCTTATCCATCGTCAATTATTTCGTCGTCGTCTTCCCTGTCATTCATGCAACGAGTTACCGCTCTGTTCTCGTTATGGATCTCTAAGATTCCCTCTGTATTTCTTCCAAGTGCCTTTGATTGGTGGCGACCATTGCGTATAAGTCAGTGGTTTACAATGGATAAAAATTACAGTGAGTGCTTGTCAAAAACGCATTCTAATTGTTAATCCTAGAATATTCCAGATTTCATGTTCCGATCTCTGCGATTCATTCCTTCTGGACATAAGATCCCGATACATACATCTCCAAAGACAAAACCCTCACCTTACGAATCATTTTTCAATCTATACAAGCCACCTACTCCGTTTAGAAAGTCAGCACCTCCTCCGCCAGATTATCAAATAATTGTAGTCAAGTAAGAGCGTATGCTGTTTTTGTCCTCCTGCGTCAACTCTTATTTTCTATTTCATTTCTAGTGCTCGAACTACATCGATGCCTTCTCTTCTTGAGCTCACAGCCATATATGATAATGCACCTGAACTTCCTCCCCCGCAACGTCGAGTACGAAACCCTTCTCAAATTCAAGGAGTATCATACAAAAAATCGTCTGGAACAGCTGGCCCCATTACGCCTATTCAGTCACAGACTAGACCTTCTCCTTGCCAGCCTGGATCCCATTCCGCTTTGACATCCGTAATGCCGTATCTAGGACTCAGCTCCTGGCTCTATCCGAGGCCCGCTTCTCCACTCCAAAAGCCCCAACCTAGACCAAACCCATTCGCCGTCTTGCGTCAAGGGAAAAAAACTGCCATCATTGCAACTGTAGATGCTGGCACCATTAACATTTTTCGTTTTGCGCAGGGAGCATTCGAAACTGGCCCTTGGTTCTGAATAATTCTGAAAGGTACTGATTTGTGAGGTCAGGTCTCGTCTACTTAGATGCGGTATAGTCTATGTAGATGCACGATGAAAGAAAGGTATATCATGTATACTATGCAGCTACGTCTTTTTGGAACGGGATGACTCAGTCCGAACCAGGAACGTTGTGGCGAATTCCTGCAAATTGCACTCATCCGTCTATATGAACAGGAAACTGGCAATTGAGTTTTCAGAACGCTTGATATGGGCTTGTCTTCTCCGTACTACACACCCTTGGTACATATTTTTCTTCATTCATTTCTATGAAATCTTCACGAATAAATAATAAGCCACTTTTTCCAAGAAAGCTGATTGGGTAGTGACTGACCATAAAGACCGTATCGGGGCTGCTGTTCCTTTGTCTGACGCTGTTCGTAAACTACATAACTTCCGTAAGCAGACATCTGATAACAAATATATGACCAATACCTATAATCATCTCCATTCTGTGTAATATATCGCACCCAAGGCAAAGCTTGATAACCAGATTTCTCGACAATTTTTAGATATCGAACCTGAATTCAGTCAGTCAGTGCAACACCAAGACGAAAAAGAGGCAAAACGAACCTGGATTCCTGACACAGTAAAATATGGTATTTCGAATCTAACGGTAATGGGTGCACGAGGAGGCGGATCGTTTTCATTCTTAACACTGGGAAGGCCAAAGTGAGCTCTCATGAGAAACTCTTTCCCACCGGCCAGCTGCTTGATCTTCCAGACGAAAGCAGACTTGTCTGGCGCGTATTGCACAGATCCTGTTGATGCCTGCATGAAAGTATTAGAACTTGCGAAATCAAATCAAATTAGAAACGAACCCTGAACTTGGGCGAATCCGCGTCATCGGGAACAGGAACATATATCTCGACGTTGTTTGCTGTGGACCGCCGTTTGAATTGAGCCACGACCTTCACCATATACTCGACCTATAGAAAGGTTTGAAAGGAGGGGAACTGAGCGGTACAGAAGAAACTGGAGGGGAGACATACTCTTGATCCCCGATGGCTTTCGATGGCAGCTTCAACCCAGATAAGAGGTTTTACAGGGGTGGATATACGATAACTCATGAGTTCAAACTCTCCATCTGGTGGAATGAAGGATATGGTGCGGTCGTTCTCGAACCGGGCTAAACGGACACACTGATGGAATTTTACGTCTTCCATTTCGATGGACTTTCCTCGCGCAGCTACGTGGATGAATGTCGGTTTGTAAGAGCTAAATTTGAGAGATAGCTCGAGACACACTTTTGCCCGTACTCTCAAACATGACCTTGTCGTTGAGTCCGAGCCTGAGCTCTGGCATTCCCGAAAGGTAACACTTCATTTTGACAGCACCAAGGATTTCTGAGCGTATAACGGTTCCGGCTGTATTTACCTCGAACACAATGTAAATACGCGAGCCCGGAAGCTTAAAAACTATATCTCGACTCACCAACAAGTTTACACTTTCCACAACATCCAAGAAAACCTCATTCTTCCGATATTTAATGCCTTCTGATCGCCAGGAAACCGCGTTTGTGACAGCGATCGGAGGGCGGACTTGTATTTCGAGTTTGTGAGATTCCTGTGTTATGTATTCCTGAAGTATTTTACTCTCGGTCGTTTGGGGGTAGCCAAAGTCCATCATCTCGTCCATGAGTTCGTAGATTATCACAAAATTGTCTCGAATAGACTCCTCTTCGAGTTCTTTGAAGTATTCAACCTGGGGAGCATTCAGAAAGCATGGATATTCGAGCAAATTTGTGCATACTAGAACTTGGCTGAGTCGGTGCAGAAAGATGATTATTTCAGCAGCATTCGAGTTTCTTCTGGATAACGCGAGAACTAGACGCGGTACAAGTCAGTTATCTGAGTTAGTATAGGTGTTAAAGGTAGACGTACGATAAAGATTCGAATGTCTGATATGCATGTAATTAATACCCTCCCTGGAGAAACACGGTGTAACCTGCTGCCCCTCCTCCTCAATTTCAAGTATGATAGGTAGAAACCGTTCGACGTATGAAGCGGGTACATCGTCTCTATAGGAACGTTGAATAAGAGGTTTGCCTTTCAGGTCAAGGATGGCGATTAACGATGCCATAGATGATCGCGGTAGAGGTGAAAAGTAGCGGTGACAACGAGCGCTAATTAAATAAGCGCCTCTATATAAATTCACATGTGAGTATTACTATTAACCTTCTCTCTCAAATGCGATGGTCAAGAACTGGGATACGTACACTAGGCAAGGGCTTGATCTAGCTTCATCTGCTGCATCTATCGGGTTCACAGTCGCAAAAACAGGTACAAAACTTGGGGTGAGCATTGGACATTCTTTGTCAATCCATTGTAAAATTCAATTACTCAGTTTGCCCTCACTCGAAGTGTTGCATCTACAACCGTTGGTATCTCGACTACTGCTGTCGATCTTGCCTTGTTTGGAGGTGCTACGATTACGAGACCAGTCGTCGGAAGCGTAGTCTCTGCCGCTATCGGACTGGCTGAACAATTAACTCTTGCGCCCATTCATCTCGGCGAATATATCACATCTACTTCGGTAATAGCTGCCCATAGCTCAGTAAACGTACTATCCGTCATTTTTCCTGGCAGCCATGAGGCCTCGTTCTCCCTCGCATCGTTCATCACTCTTGTGAAACGTGAATGGGCGCAACCTATTGATGGCGAGAACTTACCGGAAAAGAAATATGGGCCAACTTCTATCGCTCGTGCTGTTGTCGCTTGGGTTGCCCTTCAGGGTGTCACGCAAGAGTGGCAGGAGCGTCGTTGGTTCAAATTCTTGAAAGAGATCGAAGTCGGGAATTCTTCTCAGCCCCTTGATCCATTGAGAAATAGAAAGTGAGTAGTTCCAGCACTCTTGGACATATGCCGCACGAAACTTGACTCTTCTCAGGAATTCTCGGATACGTATCACTTCTGACGTGATATTTCCTGACAATCTGGGTCAGCTTGTTGCTGCTGACATTGGCGAAGCGCCTAAACACGCACGAAGCACAACCACTTCCGCTACAACTACTCGGATTACTACCCCCATACCAAAGATCCAAGTAGCCAAAATCGCACAATCTTCAACGCAATCTATCAATCTTTCTAACGCTGAGCTGAAGGTCGAGCTTCGGCGACTATCCAAGATGGTACTAGCCGGTTATGGCGGTGCGAGTCTGCTTTTCTTTGGGATACCTCTTTCTTCGTCTATCGGCGGAAAAATTCCATCTAGTTCACCTCAGGCCAAAGCCGAAGAAGTACAACTTGCAAATGCAGTCAATGCTTCAGAGGCTGAAGCAGAAGGTGATGGAATGCGACCTAAAGCTACAAATGAAGAATATTCATGGTGGGATGTTCTGCTTGGAAGACACGACCATGACATTTTGGCCAAATCTGCGAACGATCCCACTAAATTGGCTCAAACAGAAATAAAGATTGGGCGAGAGCATCTCATGCCTAGATTTTGGGTGCTCACAGACCACTCTCGAGCTCAAGTGGTACTCATCCTTCGAGGTAGGCTGCTTGATAGTTTTTTGAGATAAAGAATAAACTTAATGCCAGGAACAATGTCGCTGAATGAGATTGCTGTCGATCTTACATGCGAACCAGAGGAGTTTGAACCAGCCTCAACCGCCACGCTCGACGATCCTGTTCCAGGACAATATCATTTCCCGAGACAAGATCCTGCATCTTGTAACCAATCGTCACCTCTTCCAAGACGTTATATGGTCCATAGTGGCATTCTGCGCATGGCACGGGCCATGGGTGATATTGGAAAGCCTGTACAGCTTGCGATTCATGAGGCATTGTATAAAAATCCAAATTACGGTGCGTAAAATCTCAATAATGTATTTTTGCAAGTATCATGAACTGGTCATCTGGTATACTATAATAGGACTGGTTATGTGTGGACATAGTTTAGGAGCAGGCGTGGCTGCAATGCTTGGACTAGTAAGTAGTATTTCCCTCATGCGCAACGTAATCATGGACTCATTCAAGATAAAAGATGTGGGCAGATCCAAGGACTTGTCTCACAGTTCATTCAAGTGGGCTCCCCATTGACAGGAAGGTGTCTGTATACTGCTTTGCTCCACCGTATGTACAACCGTATAGAATCCAATCATTGAACGCTCATTACTCGCCACGGCAGTGCTCTCACAGATTCCTCCCTAAGCAAACTTGCAGAGAGTCTCATTGTCTCTTTTGTCTATTCTCATGATGTTGTCTCTCGATTAAGCTTGGGTTCTGTGAGAGATTTAAAGAATGCGGCCAGTTGGCTATGTGAGGCGAATGAAAGACACTTGGAGGATGCAGGTTATAACGAGGTGACAGCTCGTGCCCGTCAATGGAAAGCTGGAAAAGGCTCCGCAGATGATCCTCATTGGGTAGCTCTATCCTATTTAATTTCTTCTCATACTGACCAATTTTTCAGTTTATTGCGGTTCGCAAGACTCTTGAAGCAAATATGCGAATGTCTAGTACGTTTCCGCCCGGGCGCGTCCTATGGGCTTTGCGGGAAAGCGATCTATGTCCTTCTCATCGAACAGACACCTCGAAGAACCCCGACAAGTTGAGACTTTTTGAGGTCACAGACGTGGCGGAAGTTTTTTCACAGATTGTGTTTGCTAAGGATATGCTAGGGTGAGCTCCCGAATATATTGGCATCATCATCTTCCATGATACTCAGCCAGAGAAAATCCAGAGCCCATCTGCCGCACAAGTATGACAGCGTGCTGCACGATCTACTTTGATATTCCGTCGCTTTTACTGTAGAATTATTTCCAACACATCATCTGTGCTTTCTTGTTATACCTCCGCCTACTTTGATCCCGATGAGCTCCGGGGGCATGGGGGTACGTTGCGGAGACTGCTCTTATAACTGGGTAGGTGGAGAAGGTGAAGAGACACCTATCTGCCTATAATACTTCTTAATCTGTGTATAAGGGTAACGTTACAGTGGAATAGGACAATTGTTCTGGACGATGTTTTTCGGTTCAATTGAACTTGATATGGTTTTGGTTTCGTATCATTGAGTATTTCTGTTTGTCCCGAGGATATGGTAGCCAGCAAGCTACAACGAACTCAACAGTGGAAATATATATCGAAAGTTCATGTGAATCAAAACTAAGCTAAGCCCGCCAACTGATGAGCCCTAACAAGTACATGTGTGACTGGGCTGCAACACCATGGGATGGAAAATATATTGAATAATGTGGTTAGAGAAAGCAAAAGAGAAAAAGAAAGAAAAGAAAAGCCCCATCCATTCTACATGTTCTACTCTCAATATTCCTTAATCTTCTAATATGACTTCGTCCATCCACTATTTCCAGTAAACAGTTGCAATGAATTAGCAAGTAGATTGTACACAAATAATAGATCGAAACCCATTGATTTGAGAGAGCAAGGCGTATAATTAGACTTAGTCCAATCGATCCGCCTTCCCCTTGCCCATGCGCGTGTAGTCTTTATCCATTGGCTCGTCAGCAAGTGCTTTTCTAATGGCATAAACAACAAGCATGAATCCCATGAGAACGAAGAACGCCACATGCTTGGGGTGATTGATGATGTAAGACTCGATAGACTGCAATTTGCCATTAAGATACTGAGAGGAACACAAGAGGTGTGGTGTTAGTTCTTGTCCGCAAGGACGAGCAGATGAAAACGTACGCGGGCGACACGCTCAATGAAGTTTTCCGAGTGCTTGGGAGATAATTGTCCTTGAGCAACCTCATCAAGCGCAAGGAATACACTTTGCAATGAGGTCAATTTAATGGGCGACCCAGAGTGGTCAGAGTCGTAGTATACTAGAGCCTACGGAAAAGAGGAAAAATATGAATATCCATGTATGAGTATAAACGGTTAAAGTAGGACATACCCTGTGATCGGCAATGACGACTTCTACATCGTCGAGTTCCAAAGAGCCCTTGTACTTGATCCCATACATGCTCTTCATCCAATCCTTCCACTTTTCTAAATCCATCCACGCAAATACTATTGGGCGATCTTCGCCATTTCCGACAAGCATTCCACTCCCTTGAGTTCTTGTTCTCCATTTCTGGCCAATCTCTTCCATCCGAACCTGAACTTTACCCTTGGTGCCCGGAGTGACGGCAGCCAACACCACCAACGGACGAGCTGGAGAGTTCATCACGCTCTGGAAGGAATCTTGAGTGAGCTCGGTTGTCGTCGGAAGCCGATTATGCGAAAGCCACGTCTTTATATGGTCGAGTTCAGAAACATCACGACGTAGGGAAGACGCAGAGATAGATGTTGAATATACAGCTGAAGGAGTGGTATAATCGTGATCTTTCAGGGCGACGATAGCCCATGTCGATGTTGAAGGGACGGCAAAGCGGGATGTGATGGATTGCGGTGGATCGGCAATAGTGTAAACCATAGGTGAACCAAGAAGTGAGGAGAAGAGTGGTCTGAGTAGGGACTTGGAAAGGTGAGAACGTTGCATGAAAAGTAGCATGTAACATACCAGAAGCTTCTGTTCGCTAGAAGGATAAAGCAACACGTAAATCAAGCTTTCTACGGAAACATGATCCTCGAGCTCGTCGACTGAGATGGGTTTAGCACTCCTAGGTTCAAACCTGATTCAATACCGACATTCAGTAGTCGTCTGAACACTTACGATGTGCTGGCCTTCTTCGCAAATTCGGTGAGTTGATCGAGTTTTCGGCCACCGCTGTATTCTGTTCGAGATCCATCGGCGATGTACATCAAAGTGGGAAACCCTTGGATATTGTTTTCCTTGCATAAAGCTTTGTGAGCTTCGCAGTCAACTTCGGCAACGGTGAGCTTGGATTGCATGTTTTTGGCAACATTCTTCCATATCGGAGCAAGCTTTTTGCAATGGCCACACCTTGGCCCCAAAAGTCAATGAGCTATCACATACAGCTCTGAGAGAATTTTTACTAACCATGGAGCAAAGAATTTGACGAAGGCGGGACCTTCCTGTATCGTGCTTTGGAAATTTGAACTATCCAAGACTAACACGGAGCCCGAGGGATTGGGGTTTGCGTCATGAGTCACTTCCTGAGAGATTTCTGGCAGAGGAGGAGTCGACAATGGAGAATTAGGTGCGTGCCGTTTCAAGAACTCCGACAAACGCTCCAGGTCCCTGGCACCTTTGAAGGTTTCTACTAGCTCTCCATTATTATAAAGATTCATTTGAGGGTATCCCTTGACGTTGTTGGCGCTGCAAAGATCTCATCAAAGACAGTGAATTCGGATTGGACGTTACGGCGAAGTCTGGATCGCTCACCACCGTGGACTGCGCAATTGATTTGGGCCAGCTTCACACCAGTAGCATCTGCGCTGCCTTCCTTATTCTTCTCGACCAGTTCTTCCCATGTAGACGCAAATGCCCTACAGTGCCCACAATATGGTGAAAAATGTTCAATAAACCATACTCCATTGGCTATGTTCGATTTAAAATTTTCCGGTGTAAGTTCTGTAGAGTGAACCGGAAGGGCTACGCAAACAATGGAAAGCGATAATAAGAGTAAGGGAATTGGGGGATCCCTGAAGAGCTGCCAGAGCTTCTGTATCATGATGTGGGTGGTAGTGGAGGAAATTGACTTATTAGTAATACTAATAATGCATCTGATGATTATTGGCGGTGCATGGAGACGTTTCAATTCAACCACAACAGAGTGGCCTATGCTTTGCTCTTCTCGCCAGTCAATGATCCAGGCAAAATCAAGCGAAGAATAATAAATGCGGCGAAAGCAAAAGGTCGCGAAGGTGATGAGAAAAGAGAAGCAGTCAATTTTTCCTTCATCAATGCTTCATTGGTGAATGTTAACGAGTATTCATCTTATTCGAAAACACTGATTTCAGTCAAATAGGTAACGAGTAGATTACATCTAGAGACTGCTATAAATCAAGCGATCTTAGCTGAATCGCAAGGATCATTGAGAACCAAAACTGTTCACTCCGAGATCCTTTTCGCTCTGAATCCCACGAACAATGTAAGTGACGAGGTGTTTGCGCTACAAATTGAACGATATATCCCTCAGATAACCGAGGCTATTCGTCGATATGGTGTATCGGACACCAGCAAAGCGCTCCTCGTAGTGTACGTAGGAGATTTATTGGCTTCCACTTCCAATGTGGAGAACAAGATGGAAAAAGTTGTAGACGGGACTATAGTCACCTTTGACAAGCTGGCCGAGGTGACTGATTGGGATACGTTAATAAAGGTAGAAACTTTTACTTACTCTGATGTACGATGGTGTTCACAGATTTTAGTATCACAAGGTGAATGTCACAGAGAAGGACATACGAGCGCAAGCCTTCCTCGATAATGTCGCTATCAGTGCCGTTGCTCTGAAGAGTGTCATGCAATGAATTGGCATTTGATATACACCCGGAATGCTAATCCAATCTGGAATACGGAACTTCAACCAATCTCAAGGGCGCATTTATCTAAGTAGCACCAATTCGGTCAAAATTCTCTGTCGGGAGCACATTCCTCTCTGGGATTTCCTACTCTTATTCAATTCAGGTATACATACATACAGTCTCAGCACAAACAATTCACGGATCAGGACTAATTATAGAAGGGCATCCTTAGGCATTATTTTTATTGCCTGCCTTACCCCAAGATCTCCCAGAACATCTTCCGCTCCAGCGAGTATCGAATCAAAACCGGAGGTGCGATGGTACTTCATAATACTTAGCAATTGTTTAGCAACGGAAACATGACTTACATTTTCCACAAATTTGCCCATCCCAGTGACTGTCAATGCACGCCCCCCGAATATTTGAGTTGCATCTGATACTAATGTGTTCGAGCATACAGCATATATGAAGGCAAGAAATGAACAGACCTTCAGCCGTTTCCCTTCCGCAGCGAGAGACGAACCTGCCAAATGAAGGAACAAGAGGAGACCAATTTTGTCAAGAGATATCTAAGATGTCAGACAAGCTCGACATACTGCTTCAACAAGCCTATCTGACCAGCCAGTTTGCTGGACATTTCGTTATAGGTCATCTGTTATGATCGCAAGTGTTTGGGAGATTGCCATTAAGAGATAAGATGGGTGAGATGAGGGATGAGATGGATACACGACTGACTGAACGTACATTATTCATCTGGTGTGTGACAGTTTCTAGCCAATTTTGGCATGCCTCTATCCGCGTTATCATCTTCCCAAGTTTATTCCTAATGACAGCTTGTGAGGTCAAAGGTTTTCCAAACACAATTCTCTGGTTGGCCCATCTTTCACGAGTATAGTCAATCATCGTTTGTAGAGCTGAGTGGGTCAAAACTCACTTCAAACATTCCTCAACAATGACTCTCTGGGCTCCGACACTGCACCCAGTAACCATCCATCGCTCATGATTGAAGTTGCTCAAAATGACTGACAAACCGTTGCCTACTTTACCCAAGGTATTGCCCACTGGCACACGAACATTATCAAAAGTCACATATGCTGTTCCAGCAGTGGACGAATATGCGGTCTTAATAGGGGTTGTGGATACCCCTTCCCCTCTCTCGATTAGAATCACGGTAAGACCATTCTATTGCGAGCAAGCTCAGCTCAGCTATTTTTTCGAATTTTGGCACTGACTGACCTCCGTCTTGCATCCTGTAGTAAAATAATCTGCAAAGGTCCCGTTCGTTATCCACCTGGTACAATTGAGTAACTGGAGCAGAGAGTTACATGAAATCACAAACTTCTTGGTCCCGGTGACAATCCAATGATCGCCATCCTTCACTGCAGTCGTCTGAAGTCCACTCACGTCACTTCCAGCAAACGCCTCCGTGATAGCGAGTGCGAGATATTTTCTTCCGGACAGAACCTAAATGGTGTACCATCTGTCAAACGAGAACGCACCACAAAGTTGAGACGAACTTCAGGAACGATTGTGGCTTGCAACTCCGGAGAACCATAATTCCATATGGGTGGAAGACCAATGACAGCCCCATTTAACATCCCGTCGACGAATCCGCGAGTACCAAAGCGGGAAAGTTCCGTATTGAGAATGAGCTGCACATGTCTGTAAGCCAAGGTGGGATTTGAGACGGAATGAAGGACCTGACTTCATGAAAATAATCAAATTCTTCTGGTTTGACTGTTCCTCCCATGAGCGTTCGTCCTTTGAGATGTTTCCCGGGACCCAGCCGCATGGCAATAATTTCGACGTCACTGCGGAAAGTATGAATCTTCCAGAGAATTATAGTGGATGTTCGTCGGTACCTCATCTTGTCTACTACTTCTTGTGATATTCTTTTCCCATTCTCTTCACATCTGATAGCTTCGGGACGCACGATCTCTTGGAAAAACTTGCGGATGGCTTTTTGGAATACACGGTGGTTATTTGAATAGTAAGGAGTGAAGTATCCCTCCGAGAGCCATGAAGGCTCCGCGTAAGGTACTTTGGATAGGGAACCGGGTGCTGGGACCTTGACGGTTTCCGCTTCTCCTTCAATTATCCCGATCTGTAGTCGAGCATATTGGGGTCGCAGGAGTACTTCATGTCTGTGCAGTCCGAAGAACGTGTCTGTCGCTTCTCTCCCAGCTATGTTCGCATGAGGTTTGGATCAAACGAACACTAGGATAGTGCGCCCCACCTACACCTTCAGCATACAGAACATTGGGTCCTCCTGGGTGCAAGTCCGCGAATTTAGAGAGATCAAAAACTTTGCAGTCGATAATTATCCACTACACGTATGTTGTGAAGGTTGATAATTGTCAGAGTACTACTTATACGCTTACGAGGTCGCCAACTTTGTTGTGCTACAGGAAGTAATTACATATGCGAATCATGAATAAATGTCGAGTCAGATACCTTCTTCACTTCTTCTATAGTGATGGTCCGCTGGGGTAGCATTGGGCTTAGAGCGAGAGTGTAGTGCTACGTAGTTTTTCGATTTATCTGCTTATGTAACGGGAAGTTTCTCCTAATTTAAATCACTTGCTCTCAAGTTATTCTCTTGGCCTACAGTATGTATGAGGTTCTTGGTTTAAGCCTGCTCAAGCAAGAAGGCTCTGGAAATCTGAATGCTCAGCCCAGATCATATGTGAATTTTCGCCATCGCGCGAAGCCCATGCTACGTATAAACACCTCATTACTTATATCGTCTGGATGCTAATAAGCTTAGTCTATTTTGATATTGCACTGCATTGATAGGCTACAAGGAAAAAGAGGATATCTGGACTCACGTACAAGTACATCCAATCTGGATCGTTCGAAGTATTATTGGTGGTCTGGCTCCGAGAAACAAGCGCGGCGCCTTACTCGCTTTCAAGGAGCCAACTCTCAAGTTTAAGCGCCGAACCGAAGCCGCCTTCTAGCGCCCGTCCATACACCAATATCGAGTCTCGACTCTGACATAATCAATTCACAGCGATGCCCTCAGCTAACAACAGTGGTAGTTTTGGGTTGGTTGCGGGTAACAGAGTTCTCTATATCATGGGCTTCCTGATATTCCAATATGTACATATCGGACTTTTGTAAGTACACACCGAGTTTCCTTCGATTTCACTACTTTGTTAGTCTCAAGAGTCCCTGTCTCTATCTCGTCTAGGTGTCTCGAATAGTTATATGTTATTCTTATATTCTTCCCACTGACTCCCACCTTCTCAATGCTCAATGTATCGACTTCACCTGAACACAATATAATTTTGTTTTCACGACGTGTATGGACCTCCGGGACCCTACACATATTGGTACAGATGCAGGGTAATCGTCGGATAGGCACTGGAGTCCCGTTCGTCGCATATCGCTGACCGGTATAGTCACACGTGTTGCAATTTTTTCGCATCTCATGCGCTCTCACCATGCGTTCACACGAGCAAAAGGAACCCGTCGCGGGGACATTTTCGCACGGAGCTATATCGGAGTACTGGTATTTTTCTGTGTTCTAATAAATTCTACTTAATATTGCCCGTACGATCATGTTGTCAGAGCAGTAAGTTGACTGACATTCTACCAATGATTCTTCACTGACAGACAACATCGTGAATCTGATGTGAATACTTATGTACATTCAACTGTCGCGCTGTTCGAAAGTTCCAGCTAGACCTTTTTCAGTAGTGTATCATAGAATGAATGTACACATGCTTTTACTCTTACAGATTGATCTCACTAATTGTTTTCTGAGGTCTGTAAATCCCGCAAAGAGGAATCCGGTTGCTTCCAGGTTCCTTGAGCTTATAGCCTGAAAGTAGCCACTCAGTCTCAAGCTTCCCTGGTTGATCTCAATCCGCCACTATCCGACAATTCCGATATCGATACCATTGCTGCAGACTGCAGACGACGCTGGACAACATTCTACCGACCTGTTTATTCGGGCTCACCCAAACTATTTACCCCTCCCTTTGATGAACGTGAGGGCAATTGGATGTTTGTACCCTATTCATATATGTAAGCTTCAATACCTTCTCCATCAGTTCAATGTAATATGATTGAGCGAATACTTTGATTCCCTGTAAGGTAGAAGTACTCAACGGTATCACATGTCATGGGCGGGTCATGTATAAAGTTCCTATCCTTGAATGTGTTATAATAATCCCCGTCAAGAATATAAAAGTTTAAGTTTTACGCGGCGACTTGGACGTCGAAAAAAGTCAGGCCCCCCTGATGATACACCAACATCCCAAACGAAAATTTTGTTCGATTCTGGGGCACTTTGTTCAAACCGGGCAAGTGGGAGGTATTTTCGTCCGCACCTCCAATCAGTTATGTACATAGGCCTAGGATTATAGGGCCCATTTTTTCAAGCACAAGGGAGGGCAACCAGACAATTTTGTCGGGCTTTTACTCTCCTAAAGAGCCTATCGATGATTTAAAGTCTATTCTTGAAGGAATTCGGCATAGTCATAACTAAGTTGCAGTGAGGTCTGTGCTAGGTCTGTACTATCTCGAGACAGCTCTAGATGATAATTTTGATAGACTGAGGAGAACACAAACGTGCGGTCTCCTCAAATCTTACCTTGCCGAATACCGGCAACCTGAATGTCACGCTTCTAGTGTAATGTAACTCTGACGACTTTATATAATAGTTATTTTATCTTATAGTTAGGTTTCTCCAGGTCCTGACGTCCCCTGGCCTGTGCTGGAATGGCCAAGCAACCAGCAAGCTTCTTTCCAACAACTGCTTTAGTTGAGAACTTCGCTGATTCATCTTCTTTGCATACTGAAATCCAATAAAGGACCATGCAGTTGCTGGACTTGGTGCTGGCATAGTTTCTACGCTTTGTATGAACCCACTGGACCTGCTTAAGGTCAAATTCCAGGTTGCAACATCAGTATCTTCAACCGGAATTGGAAAACAGATTTGGTATAGCCTGAAGGATATCTATCGAGAATCCGGATTTAAAGGTCTATATCGGGGAGTGGGTCCTAATGTTGCGGGTAACGCGTCGAGTTGGGGACTTTATTTTCTATTGTGAGTGGAGTAATCACTCAATCTCGCATTGTTCATACAACATTGCCAGCTATAACACACTCAAAAAACGGGCGGCTGGGGGTGATATCACCCAAACGTTGTCCGCGCAAGAAATCCTTATATGTTCTGCTCAAGCAAGTCCGCAACTTCTGTTTCAAATCAAATAATGTTTCCACTTAACCTGTGTTAGGTGCTGTTACGGCAGTCATGACCAATCCGATATGGGTCGTTAAAGTCCGGATGTTCACTTCGCCCCCAGGCTCACCACAATCCTATCGGGGATTATTCCGTTAGTTTCCAATGCTATGTCAACGACGCTAGTTTTAATGTCTGTCGCCAACTTAGATGGATTTAAAAACATCGTCAAGGTTGACGGCGTGCAAGGTCTATTCCGAGGAACCTCGTTGGCTCTTGTAGGAGTTAGCAATGGCGCGCTTCAGTTCATGGCATATGAAAAGATGAAGAAGTGGGGCTTCGATCTGAAGCGTCAACAATCTCTTAGGGAAGGGCGACAGTGGAATTCCCAGGTCGACAAATTGGTGAAGTTCTGTATTCTACCAGATATATCCAAAGCTCACACTTGTACTCCTAGTCAAATACATCTTATACTGTGATGTCTGCATCCAGTAAGCTGCTGGCACTCTCTGTGACATACCCATACCAAGTTGTGAGATCACGGATTCAGGTAATTCATGCTGTTGTACTCTCCCCGTTCACTTGTTCTGACTCGAATCTGCACTTGCTCAGAATGACCCGCAGCTTTACCCCACCATCCGCAGTACGATATTCCGAACATGGTCACAAGAAGGCTATAAAGGCTTCTACCGGGGCCTTGCTACAAATCTTGTTCGTATACTTCCGGGCACCTGCGTGACCTTTGTGGTGTATGAAAACCTGGCCTGGTTGTTGCGTTCCACGGCAGCGAAAAGGGACTAACGAAGACTCAAAGACCACTCGCAGAAGTTTGCATAGATATCCCGGTATATTTTAATCTACCTGGTCCAATATCCGATAATATTCAATCAGTCAATAATAAGTACTTCAGCGCTAATCATTTGTTATGTAATGTATGTGCTGGTAATTTTTTCTGCCTGAAACCATCCTCAGCTTTATGAACCTCAAATGCCAATCACTCACGCTCTTTTCGAGTCTTCGTCGGGCTATGCCCTCTTTAATGTCAAACTTACCGAGGACATCGTCTTCCACTCGCAGGCGGCTCCAGAGAGTATCAGAGACCTTGGGAAGTTTGGAAAAATGGTTGAACTTAGAAGTTTTGTCCCGTTCAAAAGTGCAGCACATGCATTGGAAAATATCAACGATGTCTCAGAGGGTCAGTAAAATTTTCAATCATATTGGACTTGGTCTTTCAACTTAGAACCCAGGACTTGTACATGAACACCTGAAATCTCTCATCGAACTCAACCTATCGAAGTCCTCGTCTAAAAAAGCACCAATAACACTCGCAGTGTCCGAACCCACACTTGCAGGAAATATTCGTGAAGCCACTGGGGTGCAATGCGATGCCTCAGAAAAAGCACAAGACATCATTCGCGGGATACGTCTCCACGCCCCGAAACTACTCTCTTCACTTGGTGGGGACGACCTGACCAAAGCGCAGCTTGGTTTAGGACACTCTTACTCCAGATCTAAATTGAAGTTCAACGTCAACCGTATGGATAACATGATCATTCAAGCTATTGCCCTCCTAGACCAACTCGACAAGGACGTTAACCTTTTTTCTATGCGTGTTCGCGAATGGTATGGCTATCACTTTCCCGAGTTGGTTAAACTTGTCCCGGACAACTACACCTACGCGCGCATTGCAGTCTTTCTCGGCGACAAAGACTCGTTAAACGATAACAAGCTATCTGGCCTCGAGGAGCTTCTTGAAGAAGCTCAATCTGCCGTTCAATCCACCGGAGAAACCCTTTCTGGGATAGTATCGGCGTCGACAACAGCCTCGAACATCCTATCAGCAGCCCGAAATTCAATGGGTTCTTCTCTCTCTCCGGTTGACATGCTCAATATCTCTGCATTTGCGCAGCGAGTTGTCTCACTGTCCCAGTATCGAAAGTCATTGGTAGCATATCTGGCTACTAAGATGAATGATGTAGCCCCAAGTTTGACAGCCTTATTGGGTGAACGAGTTGGTGCAAGGCTTATCAGTCACGCAGGAAGCCTTACCAATCTCAGTAAATATCCAGCCAGTACTGTGCAGATTCTTGGAGCAGAGAAGGCGTTGTTCAGAGCACTCAAAACAAAAGGAAATACGCCAAAGGTGAGCGCAATGCTCCTCTACGAGCTAAAAGTCGCTAGTCTCTGATCCTCGTTTTTGGCGACCAGTACGGTCTTCTATACCATTCAACCTTCATTGGCCGGGCTCAACCAAAACATAAAGGAAGAATTTCACGATTCTTGGCCAACAAGTGTTCAATCGCCAGTAGAATTGATTGTTATTCTGGTGAGCAACAGTTCAACCTCCTTGAATGATTGTATACACTATTTGCCTATACCTACTAACCTTCTTCTGTTCTAGAAAATCCTTCCGCCAAATTCGGCGAAGCGTTACGAGCTCAAGTAGAAGAACGTCTCAACTTTTTCGAAACGGGCGCTCCTCCGTCCAAAAATGCTGATGCTATGCGTAAAGTGCTAGAAGATCTGTCTTTGGAGGACGATGTTGACGTCGATATGGATCGTGATGAACCTGTGCTCACTACTCTAGAGCCCTCTCCCAAAAAGAAGTCAAAGAAGGATAGGGACACCAAGAACAAGCGTAAATCGCACGCTATGGATGATGTGGAAGGTGATGAAAGCGATAGGGAACGTTCGGCAAAGAAGGTCAAATTATCGAAGGAGAAAAAGAAAGATAAGAAAGCCAAGGCGGAGGCGGAGGCTGGTACGGATGATGAAAAGGTACGCGGAGTATCACTGTGTGGTGCGCACTTCCATTACTGACATTATATTTAGGTCAAAGAGGCCAAAAAAAAGAATAAGGAGAAGAAAGGAAGGAAGGAAAAACGAGAGGAGAGCAAAAAGTAGTATGCCAGCTAACATTCAGCTTTCCGTAGTATGCCCAACTTTGCTTTGAGGACTACCTCCGAATTATGGATTGAAAGCTATATACTTGCATTACTCTCTATCATTGTTGTTCAGAGCCTGTGAGACTTGCTCGCGGCGCAACCATTTTTTTCAGCGGTGAAGTTCCTACCCACTGAGGATTCTTCATTGTACCAAAGATGAAAGTAAGTAAGACTCTAAGCACGGTTCCCTGGAAAGAGATTGCCTTAGCGGAAAACACAGCAGAGTCCAAAGTCTGATGAATTATTCAGTGAACCACTGACCGCTCTCCATATGATTGACGGCCGTATGCCGTACAAAAGTTTTAGGTCCAATGGTACGGGTGCTCCCGTAGCCGTGCCATATAAAACCTCATATAACCCGTGAATCGCAACGCCGACCTCAGCAAATCTCACCTCGCCAGATTAGTGAATAACCTCCCGTAACAATCATTTTTCTGGCTGGTTGCGCATGCTTTGATGGAGCTGATTTACGACGGGGTCGAGAGGCCGTTGTGAATAAATCTTTCTTGGATACTGCCATCACGCGAATCTTCACACGCGGTCAGAAGCCGGCAGCCGGCACTGTCTGTCTGGCACTGGCTTCAGCCATGAATTATCAGCCGATTCGCAAATATCGAAGAACTTGGAATTGACAGGAAGTAAAAAGGGGTCATAAGTTGAACAAGACGTATGCCAATACCCCTCTGAAATTAAAATAACTACTGCAAAGATAAGGCTGTTAAGATGCGCACACATATAGAACGTTTTGGCGTAACGAACAGGATGAACGGATATAAAACGAAGAAATGTATCGAGATCGTATACAAGTACAACTATCTGTCATGGATTTGTCGCTGTGTAGGTCAGTCTGCGAGAACTAGAAGATTGTTGTGCAGAATCAGAACGATACGAAGCCCGGAACGCCGGTGGTCAACATTTCCTTGCTGCGACAACACTGTAAAAAGATATGTCTAAATTCATCAGGAGGCACAGGCCCCGTACACATCGCACATATAGCGATATGACCAGATGCATCGAAGCCGGACATAGTACTAGCAGTCAAAAGTCGAAAGATAAGATCAACCAGATAAAACTGCAACAACAAACAATGGAAAGACCTAGTTCCAACCAGCTGGCGCCCCCATTCCATTATCTCTTAAACGACAGAACTCAATCCAAGAGGGTAAGAGTTAACCATGCAGGACGAATTGAAAACTTCGCGAGGACCTCTGAATTCAGACGTTTTTGGACACTCCAATCCGCAACATGAGGCAGAGGAAAAACTTGAGCATGATCAGCTAGACCGGAATCTTGAAAACTACGTTGTTTCTCAGCTTGTGGTGGAGAGCCCTGATATGAGCTGTTTTCGAAGCTCTGCTCGTTGCTTCTGTGATGATCAGAGACTTGCTCCCGGTGGTCTATTCCGGAGTTTGCTGTGCACTCAAAATCTCAGATCAAGACCATCTCCAGTACGTACCAATGGAAATGAGATTACAAACCCTGACAATTACTTGCAGTTCTCTTGCAGTGGAGTTTAACCGGGCAGTACAAGCCAACCAAAGCAACGACAGAACCTAAGAGGCGGGCATAGTTGGGACCGGCATTTTCAGCTAGGCAACGCAGAATATATCTCTGTAAGAACTGCGGCAGCGATCATCATAAACACGACTGTAATGAATTTACTGATTGTGCTTGGTCAACGTCGACGACAACGCCTCCGTCGATACTTTGTATTTTATCGACATTTGAGTCAAGGATGGTGGAAGCTCTGAGAAAAAATGGATGGTAATTATCGTACAGATACATTCTACTAAGTACTGATTTAATCAATACCGAAGCGCTGAGGGTCAAGGCGTAAGGTTAGAATTCTTTACAGGATAGGATAGGGAACTTGAGCTAACCGGCTTCAACCCCTTGATGAGCAACCATTCTTCATTCGATACGTCGGTCCTGAAGGATGACTGTAATACGGATGCATAAGTATAACGAGATCATCGAGAAGAATCCACTTGCTTTCAATACGTCTATGCTCTGTCTGGTTATATGACTCAGGAGTTCATCCTTGTCGTCAAAATGGCGTCCAAACATTTTGGCCGACTGATAGACAGCATGCTCAATCTTGACGGCGACACCACCTCCGGCTTGTGACTTTTTGACGATCTGTACAAAGGTTGTAAACCAGTAAAAAAGAAAAGGAACGAGGCTTACATCCATTGATTTGTGATTGATCTCGAGAGACGTACTACAGAGAAATGAGATGTAGAATAAATAAGACGATGGTTGACACATACACTTTACCCAGATCTATAATCTCCTTCTTCTGGGTCGTCGGATCTATCTTGACCACGGCAAGGGGTGTACCTACTCTTAATGTCCCGTCCAATATATCTACTCCTAGAATAATGGGATCTCGTTTACAGAAGGCAGCAATGATCTTTAGTCGGCAAGGCCAGATTGCTTGAGGTGCTGCATCTCTTCTTTTTGCCTCCGTGATCTCCTGGTTGTAAGCCGTGAACTTATCGAATAGATGGTAGATGATGTCCGCTGAACCACGACGAATAAGTTACAACCAACAAAAGGACTGCAAGCATAATCACCTTTGAATAAACGGATCCCCATTTCTTCTGCCATGCGCTCTGCGTCTTTGTCTACTGGAACGTCAAAGCAGAGGATGCACGCCAATTCTCTTGCTTTCTCCAGCATGGTGGCAGAACGCATCACATCTTTTTTATGTACAGGACCAATGTTGATGCCAGAAACTGGTATCTTGCTTGATTTTAAGAAGTCTAAGAGAGCCTCGAGTGAACCAAGGGTGGAAGCCTGTACACAAACACCACGACCAGATTTGTCGATGTTATTGAGTAGAGTAGCTAAATCAGACATGACTTCTTCCTTCAAATCGTCTTCGTCGTCATCAGGCCCGCAAACAAGTAGACGAGAACCAGCAATAGCTTTCTCGAGATCAGGAGCTGTGATTTTGACACCCAGCGCAGCTTTAACTTCTTTGTGATGAACATATGCAGACTGAAAAAGAAAAATTGGAACGCTGCATAGGGTGGAAGTGTAACAACTTACTTTGATTCGCAATTCGCGCAAAGGCTGGGGCGTGAGCAGAGCTCGGACTTGAGTGACAATTGGTCCGTTGAGACCACAGACCACAATCTTGTCACCTTCGTGCAGAATACCGTTCGAAAGGACAACATCAATAGTAGTACCAAGACCTTCAATGACCTTGACTTCAAGTACAGTGCATTCGAGTTCCGACAAGTACATCAACCGGTCACTCATCCTTTGCTGCGTGAGATTTACCAAGAGCATGATCATGTCGGGTACACCCTCGCCCGTGATAGCAGAGGTCGGAACAAGGGAGACATTACGGGCAAAGTTCTTATTATCGTAATAAAGAACCGCGTTAAGGCCCTCTTCGGCAAATGCCACGATAGTTTTAGCCACTCGGTCTTCAAACTCTCGTTGAACGGCCCTTGTTTGCTTCGCGAGAGACTCTTGGAAAGCGCCATCTGGTGTAGTTTGCCAGCCGTACAACCGATCGATCTTGCAAAGTTTACTCAAGATTAGATGAGGCGGAAGAATACAGTCCGGCGATACTAACCTTGTTCAAAGCGACAATGAAGGGTGTTTTCCGGTCACGCAACAGTCGTAAGGACTCCAGAGTCTGAGCTTCGAGGCCATGCTTGAAGAGAATGAGGACATTTCGTGAATATGAAAAAAATACTCCACCATTATATCAACCACCAAGACAGCAATGTTACAGAGAGAACTACCACGGGAACGCAAATTTGTGAAAGACTCATGCCCAGGTGTGTCGATGACCAGTAATCCGGGGATCTTGTACTCTTGCGCGCCATCCTGAGTGATTCACATTGGAACATTTCATGCTACGCAAAGTTGAAGAAACACACCTTGTTCATGACAACAGTCTTTGTCTTGATTGCCTCGACAGGGAAATAGGTTGCTCCAATTTGTTGAGTGATTCCACCAGCTTCACCTTCTTGAACATTAGTTTGCCGAATCTAAACTCGGTCCCTAAATAAATATACGGTGAACGATAATATGGATCACTCACTTTATCAAGGAGCTTCGTCTTTCCGGTATCGACGTGACCTAGAATACAGCAGATAGGACTTCGTAGATCGTCTTTATTTCGAGCTGCTAGTGCAGCTTCGTGAGCCTTTGCACGTCGCGCAGCTGCTTCAGCCTTTCTTTGAGCCGCTAATCTTTGAGCCGTAGATAACTCATCTTCGGAACTCTCTTCGTCCGAATCTGCCTCTTCTTCAGACGAATCCTCTTCTGACGATGACTCGTCGGAATCAGAATCCTCAGTTGAACCCTCGTCATCTCGGGGTTTCAACACAGGAGTAACTTTGTCTGTAGGTTTTGAAACAACCTGCTTTGGTGCATTGGGAGTTGCTAAAGTATAGATTAGAAAATTCACTCTGATAGTTACAAAAACGCCAACATACATTTCAAAGATGACCGAGGTGCAGCAGGTGTGGATGCTGGGATTAGCTTTAGCTTCGTCCCTTCATCACTCGATGCATCCCAGGAATCCTTTATCTCATCGGGAGTCGGCTTTGTCTCGTCGTCGCTACTGGCGTCCCAATCATCTTTCATAGGTGCGTCTTCTATAGGTGCTTCTTCTGATTCCCCAGCATGTACAGGAGTTGGCTCTGTTTTCTCTTCTTGCACAACTGGAGACTCGGGCGTTCTTGGCCTTGAAGGAACGGGAGACCCGCTGTTGACAGTGGGCCCCTTCTTCTTACGGTTGCTATAAACAACTTTCTTCGTTGACACACCCGATGGTTGTTGTAGACCTTCGATCTGAACACCAGATGCTAAAAGAGCTTGTTTTCTTAATTCTGCGGCTGCTTTCTCCTCCTTCTGTTTTTTGGTCAGTAAACGGCCCTCTTTCTTGGCAAGCTCCCGTTTCACCTGTACAGATAGGTGTCAATTTGAAAAACCTGGAAACCTTGGATTGTACTATTTCCCGACTTACTTTTTCTTTCTCCTTCTTCCTTTGTTTTTCCTCTTCCTTGCGTTTCGCCTCCTCCTCCGCTTTTCGTTCTTCCTCTTCAATGCGTTTCCGCTCCTCTTCCTCTGCTCGTCTAGCTTCTTCTTCTAACCTTTTCTTCTCTTCCATCATAGCCTTCAGTGCACTGATACCACCCTTCTTCTTGGTCGTTGGGGGAGGCGGAGTTTCGTCATCTTTCTTTGCCTTCTTCTTCTTTTTCTTGTTTTTAGAGTCAACCTTTCCACCCTCGTCTGCTTCTCCGTCATTTTCGTCCGGCACAGCTGGTGTAAGTACGGTATTTTCTTCTTGAGATAGCGGAGCGGCATCTGCAACGGTTACTCTTTTGGCAGCGGCGTTTGCTTTTTTCTTAGCCTGTAAGCAAGTTAATTCTGGGTTGATTCATGAAGCAGGGACACGAGCCTTTTCTCGTTCCTTCTTCAATTTTTCTTTCTCCTTCTTTGACAGAATCTTGACCTCGCCTACACCTTCATCGGCTTCTTCGTCAACTTCGACCGTAGCAGGAGGTTCCGCAACCGCTTTTGGTTCTGCTGAAATATAATACTTGAGTTACGAATTTATTCTTGTCCCTAACAGACATACCCGGCTTGGTTTCCGGCTCTTCGACGTCTTGCTCTAGCGCTTTCTCCTTATTGCTCTTCCCTTTCTTACCCGTCTTGCCCTTGACTTTCAGAGGCCCCCACTCATCATCGTCAAAGGCATTCGCTGTCACGACAGTCGCTTGCTTGGTTATTGCTTCATTATCCGAAGATTCTGCAGACACATGGTCCTTCTTGACTTTCTTTTTGTCCTTTTTCGGCTTGTTAGCACTGGCTTTGATTGCGGACTTGAAGGAGTTACATGTCAGAGAATTACTGTAGATGATCCAAGTTGATAATACCATCAATCCTCCGAAATCCTCTTCTTCCTCAACTTCACCTTCATCGTCGTTCTGTAGTACAGCGAACGCAGAAGATCTGGGTTCTGATTTGACAGGACGCTCATCGTCAGATGGTTTGTCGGCATTGTTATTGGCAACAGATTCTCCAGCGTTTTCCCTGAGTGAGATATGTTTACAGACAACATCTAATACTATCACACTCAGCTACTTGCCAGAAGTCGTCGTCGTTAGCCTTTTTGACCTTTTTGCCTTTGTTTTTGGGAGCCATCGAGCCCGTGCAGGAAGATGAAAGAGTCCTCGGCAGGCACTCAGTGGTGAGCGCTAAACTGTGTTCATTAAATAAATTTAATCTGTCTGTACTTATTGTACGATGGGACTCCTCACAATAATCAGAAAAAATCGGATGAAGGAGAAGGAAATGCGAATCCTTTTTCTGTAAGCTCTCCATGCGAACTGACTGGCCCCTGTTCATTTTCTTCTAGTGGACTCGATAATGCCGGAAAAACAACGATATTGAAAAAGCTGAATGGTGAAGACATCATGAACATCAGTCCAACCTTGGGTTTCAATATTAAAACGTTCATGCATCGCAAGTGCGAGTCGTCCTCTCTGTGCTCAACCGAGCTATCTCAGTCAATTTACAACCTTATCTTTCCAGATACACGCTCAATATCTGTGCGTAAATCTTGAACGATTAAAATTGTTCATGACCTCGTTATATCCTCACCTCAGGGGATGTTGGGGGTCAGCGGACCCTACGTCCATATTGGCGCAATTATTTTGAACAAACGGATGCCCTAGTCTGGGTGGTTGACTCCGGGGACCGAATGCGAATGAGTGATTGCAAAGATGAGCTCAATAGCCTTCTCCTCGAAGACGTGAGTCTCCTCCTATGCGCCGCACCTAGGTAGCTCTCATGACGTTTTACCTTTGCCCCCGCAGCGCTTAGCCGGTGCTTCTCTCCTCGTTTTCGCAAATAAATGGGATCTTCAAGGCTCCATGAATGACTTCCAAATACGAGACGTAAGTTCCCAACTTTAGGGTCTAAGGCATTTCTCCTACAGTCTTTAACTTTAATATCCAGGCACTCGACCTCAACTCAATCAAATCGCACCATTGGAAGATTATCTCGTGCAGTGCTGTCACAGGAGAAAACTTGGTCGATGGTCTTGACTGGGTGGTAGACGATGTTGCGAAACGCTTGTATTACTCTTCGACGACTTCTTAAGGGAGGGACGATATGGCACATCAGTTACCCGAACCAATGGCTTCGCGCAGCGCTCAGTTCGCCACCTCTCAGAATTCTTGCACTCAACGCCCTTCCCACGGTGTAATCGTTCTACATACATCGGCGAGACTTGCTGGCTCAAGGATCCTCAGCACTCTGCACCGTTTAATGCTTTCCGGCCTTCATATCCTCGATTACTCTTCGTTTCTTCCGTGGCTTTCCTGCGTCACGTTTGCCGCTACGATCATTGACAGAATCTTGCCGTTTGAGGCACGTATCTCTTTCTTGTCCGCCGTTATGAGAGAATCCCTTCTACAATGCGCAACGCGATGATCATTTGTCTGACTACTGGTTGTAGCGATGATTTGCCTATCTACCCTAGTTGTGATTGGATTTCGACTTTGACTTCCGGATCACTCAGAGAAAGGGTTTCCTCGTGGGTTTTTGAAATGATTTCCCTCAGCGAGGGATTATACTTTGACTACATACAGTAGTTAGAGCTCGAGGTTGATGGACATGATCATATGTTGATTAACACATTAGATGCTCATTGCCATTCCACATGCACCAGATATGAGGTCAAGATTTTCACATCTCCACGCTCTCGATGCTGGTATAGGTGGACTTGTGAACTCAACACGTTTGTAATTGCTCCATCGTTTGTGTTATGGGGGTGATGAACTCTGGTTCCCGCTCCTCCCACCGCCGTGTAAGTCATGGTTTTTTTTTTCTGATATTCGGGACAGTTACATACTCACAACGTAGTAGAATTCTTCCGTCCTTGTGCAAAATATCTTGGATGGATGTTCAAACGAAAACTTCATAACGGAGTTGTCCATGGGAAAAAACATATGGCAACTTCGCGCGAGACCTTCAAATTGGAATAGTGAAGAAAGACGTGTCCAAAATATCAAACACCCAGTTGCAAACACCCTTAAAAACAGGTTCCGAGAATTAATGACATTACTGGCTCGAGCACGTACGCTCGACAATCTTTAGATAATCTCTACATACAGTCATTTAAAGTAGAGCCGTTAGTAATCTCTTCAATGAAACGGGTCTAGGCGACTCGTCCTACAACGTTCAAAAACTATCGTACATGTACAATAATTAATAGTTCAAGCTGAGCACCGGACAGAAATCCCAAGGTTCTATAGAAGAATTGAAGGAATTCTGATAGGAATCTTGGGATTTCAAGCCCTTGCACGTGGAGAGCGGCGTGAGTATCTTCTTCTCTAGTGCCTAACTCAAGCAGAGATCTCAAAACTCCATCGACGATTTGACTTCTCAACGCAATGCACAAACGCAGACTTGGTCAAGCTACATTCGAATTACGAGATTTTTCCAAAGCGAATGATCCTGATTAATGATCAAAATGTCCGCCGGTTACACGCTTTCGAATTCTGAGTACTAATATCAAGCAATGGCCTGCTTCAATCCATTTCACCCGAGAGGTATAAAGATCGCCCCAGATATCTTTCTTTTGGCTGTCTTCCCCCCTTCCCCGTTTTCCAATTTAATAGCCATGCCTGTTGCTACAACTACTCAGCCATGTGTACGCCTCGCGCCTCCCTTTTCCAAGTCTGTTCAGCCTGCTTCATTATTCTCACTGGCTTTCTCGAATCCACGATCATGGCTAGCTAGCTTTGGTACGAATACAATGCGTAGACTTTTCAACGAATCCTGACATCCATTTGCAGCACGGACATCTATACTTTCGGTTCTCAGCGACGCCATATCTGTCGGACACCTAACCGTCACCGACTCTGAGGGGTCTCATACCTACGGACATTATCGCAAGGGAGGCAACACTGTACATATCGTCGTCATTAACGATGCTTTCTGGTTACGTTTAATGCTGTATGTTCTCGCTGTCCATCTCTGCTGTGTAATAAGCTAATGCTTTTTATGCATAGTTCAGGAGATTTGGGCTGTAAGATAATCAAATCTTGTATGAGCTTCTCTCACTAATACAGACTTCAGTTAGCGAAGGATATATGTTAGGGGATATAGAGGTAGAAGACCTCAAAAGTTGCATGGATGTTCGTCGATCTCAATACCTTTATATGTCTCCACAACTGATCTATCGCATGTAGCTCTGGCTAGATAACCAGACTGGAATGGAGGAAACGTTGTCTTCGTCTTTTGCCCGGATCTCTTCGGCCGCTTCTGGGTTGTATAATAGTTTCTTTGGTCAAACAAAAACTCAAGCGCGCCTCAATGCCATTGCAAGTTATGATCAATCCAACACACTTTTCAAGGTGAGATCGCATTGTATTTTTCGGAAGTCACCGTTGATGTCAACCCCTTTGATCAGGCTTTCCTCAGCCACGAAATGATGTACTCATGCGCATTATGGGATGACGCGGAAGGTGGAGTTCGAGGGGATCTGGAGATGGGACCAACACCTGGAGACTTAGAGGCAGCTCAACGTCGCAAGATTCACCATGTTCTTCGTAAAGCTCGCGTGAAACCTGGCCATCGTATCCTTGAATTTGGTAGTGGATGGGGCGGACTTGCCATTGAAGTATGTCTTCTGGCAATGCAAATTCTTGTACTCGTTTTCTGATGTTGAATAGGCTGCTAGAACATTTGGTTGTGAAGTGGATACTTTAACACTATCGATCGAACAGAAGACCTTAGCTGAGGAACGCATCAGAGCTGCAGGTCTCGAAGACAAAATACGCGTTCATCTTTTGGATTATCGCGAAATACCCCCGGAGTTCCAAAACGCTTTCGACGCTTTTGTGAGCATCGAGATGTTAGAGGTAATCAGATTTCTATGATATAAGCTTCTTTCGATCTCATGATTGCCTTATAGCATGTTGGAGCTAAGCACTACCACACATACTTTAAACTCGTCGATTTCGCCCTCAAATCTCACGACGCTACGGCAGTTGTGAGTGCTTCGACATTCCCTGAGTCTCGATACACCGGTTATCAGTAAGTTCAATTTCAGTGTCTTTTTCAAATCAGTGATCTAAATTTAATTAAGGTCTGAGGATTTCATGCGCCGCTACATGTGGCCAAATTCATGCCTTCCTAGCGCTACCGCCCTTATAACAGCAGCCCAGGCTGCTTCCCATGGTAGATTCACCTTGGAGGGTGTTGAGAATCATGCTGCCCGTAAGTGTGGTACCGGAAAATTATGACCAGAAACTTATTTGGTGATTCAGACTATCCTCGCACATTGCGTGAATGGGGGCGAAGGCTGGAGAAGAACCTAACCCAGGATATGCTAGTGAAAGAGTATCCCGCGCTTCGAGAACGCGCAAATTACGATGCATTTAGGAAAAAATGGCAATATCTTTTCGTCTACGCTGGCGCTGGATTCGCGAAGGGATACATTACTTGCCATATGCTCACATTTACCCGTCAGGTCAGTCGGTATAACTTGTTCCCGCCATGACAACATAAATTGACCTGATCTGTGCAGAACGACTGTCCAGAACTTTGTGATTAAGCATCTTAAAAAGGAGAATGTTATTGGACGTCGATACATTTCATCTATCATCATGCTGGTCTACATATCATTATTCATGACCTTTCACAAGTACATACCTATGCCATTACTATCATTCCTATTCATCGTTTGGCCTCTCTAGATTGTTAGACAACTCAAGTTATTGTAAGCACATGTGCTGTATACCGGAATAGCCTCATATATAAAAGCTCTGTTGTGAAGAGGTGTTTGTCAGATAGGATCCGTATTTTCACATTGTTTCGTGCACAAGGTTCGAAAAAGGATGTCGTTAGTACAAGGAATGATGATGCATGGATATGTAGGTAGTACAATGCATATGTAGTAATGGTATAGACAACAAACGAAGGTACGAGATAGGAAATCCATAATAGTCGAAGTAAATTACGATCTCTATATATAATACGTGCCGTTGAAAAGAGATATTAGTCCAGTATTGCAATTGGATGATTGTTGATATCAAGACGGTAAGCGAGTAGGATCAAGTTTGGCAACCCAAGACTGCTTTTCTTTGAGATTCAGAGCGGCAAGAGCATGGGAGTTGGAAGAGGTGAAAAGAGTGAACATGAAAGGCTTCTACAGTGGTTGCGAATGAGATGATCTTTCACGCAATGGGATAAAACTTACCCCCAGTAGAGCCTCCTTTAGAGGATCATCTTCAATGTTCACAGCTGTGAGAGCCACGATACCAATTTCTTCTACCTCATTGGATTGCGCATACATGTGTAGGTAGGGCCTGGGCAGCATCACGTTGTGAGCATGAGGTAATGGATACGAACAGAACACATTCTACCTTTCAAGGACGCACCACCGCTTCTCCCAGTGGCCGGAACGGGCATCGGTGAGCACGAGAAGATACCCCTTCTTGCTGGCACTGTTACTGATGCGGAAGTAATAAGTAAGGACCGCGAAACACGAGTTAACGCGTTAGCTTTACCTGCGTGGTATCAGTTTTGTCTGAGATATCAGTTTGAGATCGTCAAAGGAATCTGCAACCATGATTTTTTTTGCAGTAGGTGACTCTTCTGCAACCGCTTTCTGTCTTAATACATGCTAATAGCCGTTTAGTCGCAAGGTAAATACATGTAAGGTTCACATACATTTGCGTGATGGCCAAATCGACGTTGCCAAAGTTCGAGGGCTTTTCGAATGAGATGGTCTGCGCGCCAAGCAAGAGCGTCAGATTGTAAAGCCCGGGGAGAGACAGTCGTCAAAATGGCTCGAGTGGCTTGTACGTCCGCTGCCTTGCGCTCCATCGATGCCAATCGCAGATAATCCTCCACTACGGATATTCCACGGGGTTTCCAAACTCCTAGCGATTCTTCACCTCTGACATACTTTTCAGCCGTATCCAGCCGCCACAGCTCTTTAGCAGAACGAGTGAGAGGCGGAGATAGTTTAACTCTGAACAGGTTGCTTGATTTTGTGAGAATTTTTGTCGAGCCAAAGAAAGTGAGGAATTTCGACGGGGGCTTAGCATCTCGAGTACCGATCGTGATAGCCACGTCCATACTGAACTGGACAGGATCGGCACAAGTTTCAATAGAAACAGCCCACGTAAGTTGGAGTAACACGCGTTGATTCGCAGGAGTCACTTTATTGAGCAGCGAAGAATCGTGAATACTAGAATCCCATAGAGCCTGACCAGAAAGATGCCCTGTTCCGTCTGGTCTGAATTCAATGTGTTGCTCCTGTAGTAGAGGAAGGGTAACAAGGGCGCTCGAGGTTGATTCCTGAACTCTCCCCTTAGCATCGAGTATGCGGATGTTTCCTATCCGCATTTTGGTAAATTCAGACCATGGAAACTGCCGGCCAGAATTCGATGATAGCGAGATTATAATTCGTCTTTGCAAACCTTGATGAAGAGAAAAACTACCAGGATCAAGGGCATTGTATGATAACACTGGCACAGGGGTGTATTGACCATCTGGTGCGAGTTCACAAAGTTGAACCCAAACAACGACATCGTGAGTTTGTTCCACAACAAAATCCGTTTCGGAGCGGCGCATATGTGGCGAATCTGCAGTTTGACTGTCAGACGATGATGATCTTGACTCCGGAGATCTAGGAAGGTAGACATTCTGTTCCCGCATTTCATCCCAGCGTTCCATACGTTCTAGATATGTCGGTGTGACTGCGGAAAAAAATTCTATGGGTGCATAACCTTCCCGCAGGTGACTGAGGACCTTGGGGGATGCGACAATGGAAAAACTTCGGCGAAATCTCAATTCTGACAAGGAGGATGTTTCAAGGTCTACGGCTGTCGAAGGAAACACCTCCTCCGCTGAAAGATTTGGTCCGACAAGTGACGACAGACGGACTTGAAGATGGACGGCGGAGAAGTCATGGGGTGATAGTCCTTTGACTGTATCAACGGTGAAAAAGAAGCTTAACTTGCTTCCAGTTGGGACGAGACCTGGAATGCGTGAAGCAGATCCGCTGGGCTGTCCGTTAGCGTGCTTGAGGGGTAGACCGACGTTGACCAACTTTATGTCGACACGACAAGAACCAATTGCTTCTGCAGTGTATCTGCAAAAAACCGGTACTATGTATGTGCAGGATAATGAACGGGCAATTGGGGCCAGTGAAATCAGAGCATTGCCGATGAAAGAGTATTGCGGAGGTGGTGAGTCATAGAAAGGCTCGTCTGATGAAAAATGTTGCGTATAGGAGGGTCGGTCGATGTAAGCTGTTAAGTTTCGCATACGTTGCAGCTGCTGTTGCATCCGGTCAATAGACCAGATGTAGATAGCATTGTGCCGTTCATCAAGCACTTTAACCGCAACTGACGGTTGAGTTGCAGACCTGAGAATAGGATCAGAGACGTCTCCGAATTGGTCTAATCCAGCGATTGTATCGACAGAGGATGCAGGAGCGGCAAGGGCACCGCCAGAAGAGATTGTGAAATTATAGGTAACCTGTTTCCCCAGTTCCTTGCTGAAGATCTTTAGAACTAATTATTTTGCGGGAGACAAGCGAACAACATACCTAATGACATTGGCTTCCTTCATCATGACAGCTTTGGAGAGGACTACCTCAGCCATAGAAAACGAGCGATGAGCCCTCCACCTGTCTAAAACTTTCCTGACGAGCCGAAGCTGTCTCGCAGTGTAGATTGTGGGCTCAAAATCTAATTGATCTAGTTCGGTCTCTCCTCTTGACCGGGCGTCAATCATGCGCTTCATCTGCGTTCTCACCAATCGAAGTTGGTATTCCATATGGTCCTTCTCGAGTTTGAGGTCTTCGGCCTCCTTGGAGCCCTCCGTAGTAATGGCGTCCAGACGGCTCTCCAACTGATCCTGAACATCCTTGAGAGTACCATCACGAGGCTCTGGACTATAGTGACTTGTGGGTGCTTCTAAACTGGTGTCGTCCGTAGCCGCTTCACTCGGTACTGGACGTCCAATCTCACTCCAGACATCATCCGCCTGACTTAGGCTGCTTTCCGGCCGTGATTTCAGGTGATGTTCGCGAAAAGTCTTAGCCTTGGTAACTTTCTCAAACAACCTGTTCAAATCATCATCAGGCAGACTATCCAGCGTGGGGTCCAAACCAAGCCGGGCAAATGCAGCCTCTCGTTGAGCGAAAGTCCAGTCCACATCATCTGCTTCTATAGAGGATGCTGGAGACTCTGGACGAGTGGCAGGGGAGCTTTCGGCAGCGGCGACAAGATCTCCTGCGGAGATACTAAGTTGAAGGTTAGACTTCATCGTCGCTCGATCGCGCTGCTTCCGAATCTCCTCTGGATTATTGAATCGAAATACATGGTTATCACCTGAACAATAAATGAGCACAATAATTGCATCATATGCAGAACACACACCAAGGATGATACGAAACCCTGTACGTAGTTTGTGGGACTAGAGGTATAAGGATTAACAGCAGAAACTCGAAGACGATCTTGACTACAATACCTGGCCAGGTGCCATTCGTTTTCCATTTAAAAACTGCCAAAAACCCGTGTAAAAGTCATACCAGAAGAGGGCTGAAAAATTCGGAACTCACTGTGACACTCTCTGGTAAGCAATGTATAAAAACCTTGCCATCAGTGTTTTCGAAATAACAGTGTTCCTCCAATATGTTGTCACCACTTAATCGAATAGCAGCGGGCTTATTGCTATCCAATCGGCCAACCTATCAGAGAAACCTCCTTGATGGGTGAGTTTACCTGGTAGATACCAAAGTTACACGTACCACTGTCGTTCCCGGCTTTAATTGGTATATCAGGCATTCGCTCATGAGGGGATCTGCGGATGGTACATTCAATCAACAGGCACCCCACCTTCAGGAGAAAGCCATACACACCCTCATTCTAAACAACGTTCGATAATAACAGTCAGCTGTTGGTACATTTAAGTAAGGAAAGCACTGTACCAGATTCACCAGATGAGGAATCTGGCGAAAAATAAACAGAATCAGGCATGGAGATTACGCGACAGATCATCGGGGACACACCTTCTTCGGCGTATGCACGCCGACCATGTTTTTTTCGACTGAAATGCCTAATTCCTCTAACGCCTTCTCACGTTCTTTCTGTACCTCTTGCGTTCTGACCATCTTCTGCTCCCAAGTCTCATTCAGACTTTGCATTAACTTCTCGCTTGTCTCCATCTGTTCCTGAAGCTCAGCCTTTGTTACAGTCTTGATCCGACCATCTTTGGTCTGGTATGTCACTTTTTGCTTCTCTGGCGGAACCTTAGGGTCAAAAGTGTCTTCGCCACTGGAGCCAGAAACTCTAGCTAAATAAAACACAATTGTCAAGTCAGGGCATGCAAAATAACGACCTGTAACGAACCTCTGAGCATTTCTAATTCCTCTTTCAGCTCACGCACAAGCTTCGCATTAGGATCTTCGTTGACCACAGCTTTGTTCTTAATCTTCTTGGCTTGGTCGGCATATCGAAGGGTACTTAACGTCTCCTCATAGTCCGCAGGAGATATAGCAGCTATCATGGCTGTTTTCGAATTCCCTCCGAGACTGTCTTTCAGCAACCACGTTAAGACCTTGAAACCGATGCGTTATCCGACTGCAAAACGAAACAGGACAATGAAACCTACTGAATCACGATACGGAACAAACTCCTCTGCCTTTCCCTTTTTCCCCTTTTTTGTATCTGAAGAACTTGCTAAAGCAAGAGAGGATATGACCTTTCCAAGTGTAGTGAGAGACTTGTTGATATTGGCTCCTTCCTTCAATCGCTGCCCGGTCGCACCCGTAGAATTGGCTCGTTCGGAACCTGCCAAGTCTACCAAACTGATTCGTGAAACTTTTTCAGTGTCAAGGTTCGTATCGGAGTCGTGCCTCTTCATGGTCAAGAGAAGGGTAAAGACTGCATGTGAACGCGAAGATCTGAGCATGGACTTGAGTTGGCTAGTAATCATTGTATCAAAGGACGCGTACGTTTCGTTCATATTAGTAGCAGCAACTGTGCGCGCTTTGTTTCCTTCGTCCATGAGCGTCATCATCTCGTCGTAACTATTAACCATGAGTTTGGAAAGATCCTCCACATAAGGTCCCAAGCTAGGGTGCTCTCGTACTCGTAAATTACCGGTGTTTTTAGGGTTGAGAAGGTCCCGGACTTTCTCGTTGTAAATCTTGATTAGGAAGTCAGAGAGGGAGGTTGAGAAAGAGTGCGTAAATGCGGGATGTTTACCTCTATGTAGGAAACCTCAACTGTGAAGTTGATGTTTGGATCCGCAGCCTTGCGTTCATCAACTCTTACAAACAGTTCTGAACAAGTTAAGGGAATAATTCCCTTGTCAGGACCGTCTAAGAATAATTGAGTCGTGAACCAGATCAATTCTCATTCACAACTCACATCCCATCATACTACAAGCGGAAATGAGTTCATGTTGAAGGATCCATCAGATGAGCACGCACCTATACGATTTTCCAGAGCCTAGTAGCAGAGAATTCAATATCTAGAACATAAAATCTGGAGAATAGCCATCGTACCGGTCTGACCATCTAAGGTTTATTGTCAGGATTGAGGAGCAAGGTAAATGACAAACACAACTCACAAGCTAAGATACATGCATTAAACCCAGCAAAACCGTGGTCCAACAATTCCTTTCCTAGATCATCGTAGAGCGTCTGCTGGGAGCAATATCCAGGCTCATCCCTTGGCCCTGCTGACCAGTAACTCTTGTCGAAACTAAAGGCCATTGGCTTTCTCTCTGTAGCGCGTTTAGTGTCCTGTTGTGAGCCAGCTTCTGGTGGATCCAGAAGGGTCTGATTGCCAGTCATGCGGATAAGTGGCTTCGCGCCGCGCGCGAGCTCTGAAGATTGAAGCAAGAAGTGAAATGAGGTCCAACACACATGAGAGATAATAAGTCCTACCACGAGAGTTGAGGGGTCTACATCGGACAACTACCTTGATGTTGCCATCTCCAGCCTCCGCCATACCTGGAATTTAACAGTTAGATTACCGTCTCCAAGATGATATAGAGTGATATAGCGGAGTGTGGAGGTAGTAAGGAAAGAAGTTGAAATCACAAATTAACTAGAAGTGGAAAGAAATATGAAGGCGGGCGGTCCATGTGCCTTGGCTTGACGACCGTGATTTTTGGGCGCTTAAACAAACTTCCGTTCACCCCTCGATGTCCCACCATCCTCGACTAGGACGAAAAGAACAGGCAACCTGTCTTGTTTGCCATGAAGCAAAAAGTAAATACTCTTGCTCGACGTGTCTTTTACCCTAGTGTGTTTGTTGTTCATTGTCTTTGGTATACTATTTGCTCAATAAATACAACTGAACGCTCGCAGCTGCTCAGTAGCTTGCTATAAAAAGCACAAGGTACTTGGAGAAGATTGCAATAACAGAACGAAAACAGCGTCAATGCCACGGAGCACCTTTCATTCTCCGGCTGCAAAGGAAGTGTCTTCTTCGAATGCAACGTCTGATCTATCGTCAAGCTCGGGGAATGTTGCTCATCAAACGGACATCCAGTATAATGTAGACTCTTCCGTTCTTGATGCTACCCCCCTGAAGCCCCTTACGTCTTTGAAATGGCCCTACATCTCCAATGAAGAAGCCAACTATCCAGACCCCTTGGAAAGAAATGATCCCAAGCCACTTAGGATGAGGCATTATGAAGCAATCGGTAATAATCCATCTGCACTCGAGTTGTGAACAATCTCAACTGATATATTTTACAATGGATAAGCAACATCCCCAGAAGTCCGAAAGACCCTCTTCCTACCATCCACTGTTCCCGGACAACCTGATCAACCAAATGTTGCCCTTCGTACACTCCTCACGTCTATTGACAAGCTTTCTGGTGTTGAGAGAGAACGAGCGATACAACATGCTTTGGATGCTGACAACGGAAAGATCTTTGAATTCCCTCAAGGTCAAAGTTTTGTTCCCAGCAAGAAAACGCTGATAGAGCATATAGTCATAGGCATTCCAAAGACAAAAGATGGTGTACGCGCGTTGCGTGCATTAGCAGAGGCAATAGAGGGCGCGGCTCGAGGGGAAAATGGGATGTCAGGCCTAGATTGGGAATAGATTTTGATACTGTTTGGCGGCATGACCAAGGAAAGACCTCAGTTCGAATTGTCAACAACCGAACTCTAATTGTCGGCACAGATGAATGGATAAGACTGGAATAGACCTCACCTGCGAAGAGCGTGGTGCGTTAGAAACATATTTGTGTAATGAAACTGTCAGTGAATCGACTTGTGTCAGTAGACTTGTTCTCTCATACTCATTTACAATAGAAGTAGATCCTGCGTTACCCTTCGCCGTAGAACAATTCACTCATGCTGCGAAAATGAGGCTACTATCCGTGTAATCAATTTATCCATCACGAAGACGCAATGCGCAAACCACGCCGAGGGGTTACAGTACGGTCCAAACATCTGGTGTGGACGAATTAGTGACCTCGCCAACCAAAGTCGTTGTTCTGGGATAGTAGGATACAACGTCAAAGAGAGGTTTGCCATGCTTATTGAGCATTGGTCCTCCTCCGCATCCCTCAATCACGACGGCCACATTTTGTTTCGCTTACACGCAACATTATGTTCAAGATGTGTTCTCTCCAAAGAAAAATCACCCCATACTGTTGGACTGAAGAATTGAAGACACCGTGGACACGCGTCGCGTCGTGTTTGACGCGACCACGCGTTCTTTGTTCGAGATATCTATATGTGTACATAGAGCCTCGTGTCGACTTCTCCTCAGTACGAACACTGTCTACTGAGTTTATTAACGTGTATTCACTCTTCCAGGGAATAACAGTTAGATTTTCTACACATACCTCAAGCGCTGGCGTTGAATTGCACGTCCGCGTAAACGTCGACCGAAGTAACTTCTGGAGTTGTCGGAATGCACGACCTGTGTGTGCCCTGACTGAGAAGGACTGCATTCCGAATCAATGCGACTTGTTTCCAGTGCCTCATTTTTTGTCTCCTGCGCAAGGTCAACACTTTCCTGGATTCAACCGCAGATCTAATAGCATCATTCTAATGTCGATACTTATATACCTAATCAATGTGAGGCCGGTTGGTTAGGAACTCTGATTTCAATCGAATACTGAACCAACAGTATCCTAGCTCGAAAAAAAAGCACAGATGGAAAGAGTCAAGTTCTAGATTGATCCTCTCATACAGGGCATATAGATACACAAAAAGGTAGATGAAATAAGAGACAGTAGATGTAGAGATCATGCATCAGATTTTTTCTTTTTCTTCTTCGATGAGTCACCATTTGTGTGGGTGCCAGCAGCCGCAGCCGCCTTCTCGGCTTTCCGAGCCTTTTTCCTGGCTTTTCTTTCTTCTTCTGTCTCCTGCGATGTAATTCCTTCAGACAACAAGACAGTACATGAGTCGATGAACCACACCTTGGTCACGTCTTCCTCGATTTCGCCATTGACGTCGCTCTCTCTCCGCTTTCTCTTTTTCTCCTTCTCACCTTTTTTCTCCTCGCCATCGACATCCATCGCATCAGTGGTTCCCTGTGCCTTCTCCTTTTCGGCTTTCTTCTTTGCCTTTCGCTCCTCTTTCGCCCTCTTTTTCTCTTCCTTCACATCCAACACAACCTTGATAGCTGTCTCCATAGGGGATTCGCGTTGTGTTGGTACTAAGTCAGCTTGTGTATTGTACACCTTGGTTTCGCCTGACATCTGGAACTTCTGCTGTTTTTGACTATTTTCCCCAAACCGACGAACACCCGAAGCGCCGTCTTGATATTCCAATGCACGCAACCGAGATTCCAGCTTGGCGCGGTGGGCGATACCTATTGAAGGAGCGTCGGTCTCGGATTTTTCATCGGAGTTTGCGAGTGCGTCGACACGAGTAGATAGGGCAGCTTTCGCCGCTACCATACGTGCCATCTGTGTCTTGTCAATAATGGCGAAGAAGACCAAATGTCAGGACAAAACTCACTTTACCCTTTAGCTTGGGCGGTGCTTGACCAATCAGGGAAGCCTGCACGATAGGAATTGAAGAGAAACGACAGGAAAGAGCACGGAGGCTTACATGGTATATGAGACCATATTTAGGCGTGTCATGCTTGGTTTTTAGGGCACGGAAAAGAGCCTTCTCCGCACCTAAGATTTGCACCGTACTTGCAGAATGTTTGGCCAGATTTATTAAGCTTCCGGCATGGCTAATTAGCCGTGCACCAACGAGCTCACCCACAAGCGCGGTAAGGTTGGGCGCAATCGCAGTCATGCGATTGCGAAGGTATTCCGAAAGTTGTGTTCGGTATGCGGCTATTGATATAACTTGCTCGCATAGTGTATGAATGTGTTCCATGTCGGAATCAGATATTTCGGTGCCCATTGATATTTCTGCGGCCGCTCTGAGAACAGCTTCCAGATCTTCGGGAAGTATCGAAGCGAGGGATGTCGAGGATGCATTGGTACGGAAGCCTGAAGTAATTGTCAAGCAAGAAGACGAGAACGTGTGCAATCACGAACCCATTGCACAGACGACTTTAGCATAAGCGATGTTGTCTACAATGATCTTAGCCATTTCAGGGAAATGCCATCCATACCATTCCTTAGTGAAGACGTCAAAATCTTGGACGAAAAAGTCATGAGGCGGTACATACTTTGACCCTCATAGCATAGATGTTGATTTCCTTGTCGAGGTCGTCTAGTAGAGCGATTGCTTGCACCACCATAGTATCAACCTTGTCTGGAGAGAATTTAATTTTGAAACTGTGCATCCCCCCGTTAGCAAAGAAAAAGACAACTCCAGACTGAACGATAATACCGGGATAGCGAGTGACCGAGACCAAGGCTCATGGTCGCAAGATCTTTGGGGTCTAAGCCATCCAGAAGAGCGGCAAGTTGGCTCCTGATACCTCTCCAGATCTCCTCGTACTCAGAGTCAGATGCAGCGACTTTGATACTGAGTTTTTTTGATATGGATGTTGCTACGATGCAGAAAGTAAGACTGTATAGGACTCGAAGTTCGTTAACTGAGGTATACCAAGGTGCTTGTCCACGACTAAAAGGGAATCCTTCCGTTTACTCTTCCCTAAAACCTCATCCGTCAAGAATTTCTTGAGCCCAGGTCCAAGCTTTCCTTCCTGGAGCGCTGTCATATCCTCTACGGCTGTAGCTGTTGAGGTGAATCGGTGTAGAGCCTTCAGTTTCAGCCTAAAGATGAACGACAAATTAACAAACTCTTGAGCTCTTCAAATCGGATACTTACAATTTATTGGCTGATTCTGGATTCTCAAATTCTTTCCGGACCTGACTCTCCTCCATCTTGGTCACAGAGTCTGACATTTTGAAGAGGCAGTAGCCCATGGCTGTTTCGTATAGGACCAACATAGCTTAGACGGCAGAGAGAGAAAAAAAAGAACGGAGGCACCACCACACGCGTTTGTAGTGAAAGCGTTTGTCGACGAAAAAAAAAATCTCCAGTTTCTCACGGCCCGCGCCATGTTACTAGTACTATCACAGACATTGACAATACTGAGCCTCTTGATATTTCCTGCGCTAGTAGTCGGCAACGGCGTACAAACGCGCTTCACGAATGAACGACACGAATCAGAACTAGCTAGGACCTATCATAAAGTCCAAAGTTCGACGTCTCACGAATCAAGCTCCCAGAGAGATCTATCTGCTCTCGAAACAAATTTCTATACGACTCTGCGGCATATTCGATTCCCGAACCATCGGATTCGCGTCAAGAAGACAGTGTTCTGTGACCCTACCGTGAAGTGAGCCCATGAATATCACACATCATGCCAGATATCGACTGTTTCTCGCGTGTGACAGTGTTTACACCGGATACTTGGACGTTGATGCGGGTGCCAAGCACCTTTTCTTCTATTTCTTTGAAAGCAGAGATAACCCAGACAGAGGTAATTCCTTTCCTTCACCTATCTGGAGGAATCTCTTCACCCATTGTTGTCAGACGATGTTATGATGTGGATCAATGGCGGTAAATCACATTCGTCTTCCGATTCACGTACGACTTGGATATAAACTATGTGCAATTGAAGGTCCTGGCTGCTCGTCTTCAATGGGCTTATTAATGGAATTGGGCAAGCGACTGTGAACTTTCAACTGCAATGGCCGCTAATATATCAATACTCAGGACCTTGCAGTATTGACATGAACTCAACTTCGAGCAACGGCACGCTTTGGAATCCTTATTCCTGGAATCAGGCCGCCAATATCTTCTTCTTGGACCAACCGTTAGCTACTCACAGTTCCTTATTAAAAATCAATTGATCTTAACTACCTCACTCTTATACAGTGTTGGAGTTGGTTTCTCATATGCTGACTACGGGGAAAGCATACAGACCACTGAGGAAGCCGCAAAGAATGTCCACGCTTTCATAACTATATTCTTCGAGACTTTTACACAGTTTAGTGGAAGGCCATTACATCTTTCGGGAGAATCGTACGGAGTCAGTGGCCTCTTCTATCTCGTGAAGCTTGCTGAATATTCTTTCTGTTGAATAGGGCAGATATCTTCCTGTTTTCGCCAGTGAAATATATGACCAGAACACCATTGCAAGACGAGAAGGGAGACCAGAATTAAATTTACAAAGTGTTATTATAGGTAATGGGAACACTGGAATTTCCACGTAAGTGGTTTCCAGGAAAGGGGAAATATACTCATCCTTTTTACAGCCTGTATCCCGGACGATACGAAATTGAATGTGGTACTGCAGCTTTAGAAAAGCCAGTGCAATCTATAAGCAACTGCGTCAGAATGAAGACCGCTGTTAGTTAATTTATGCAGTAATAGTGAATTACAATACTCTTACCTTTGCTTTACCTAGCTTCCACGATGCCAGAAGCGCATGCAACAGAACTGCCTGGACCAGTTTGACCTCATCAATTGTCGTGCCGCAATCGATTTCTGTGATAGTGAAATATCGGCAGGAATGTGGGCCAGCGGTAAGCACTATAGCTATCCACCTTTCTTTTTGTGCGATAAGTCATTTCACCTAGGCCGCAATGTGTATGATATCTCGAAGGCAATCATAACATCTCTTTATCACTGTTGCATCCTGCATTTTTGACGCTGATGAACAGATGTGCGTTGGGGATGACTTGTGCTACGATGAAATCACTCTCATTAAAGAGTACCTGGATATGCCCAAAACTCGGGAAGTACTAGGTGTTGAAACAGCCAACAATTTCACTGCTTGTTCTCCCGAAGTAGGTGTTGATTTCGGGACCCATATGGATAAGTATAATACCCCGACACAATTTCACGTTGCGGGTCTCTTAGACAGAGGTGTTCGTATTCTGATCTATGCTGGAACCTATGATTGGCAGTGTAACTGGATATCTAACAAGATGTGGGTTGATGCACTGGAATGGAGTGGGTCCGATGAGTATAGTAGAGCGCAATGGAGAGATTGGACTGTTCGAGGACGGGTAGCAGGAGAAGTGAAGGCTACTCCGTTGCTGTCTTTCGCGACTGTAAGAGGGGCGGGACATATGGCAAGTGATTTTTTCTATTTACTTTCGTACCTTCAATGTTTTCTGCGCAGGTCCCGCACGACAAACCAGAAGAATCCCTTGCAATGATCAGAAAGTGGTTGAAACGTCAAAACCTATGAGATGTATCGTATCTTTTTACTTTGCAGCTTGCCTTCATTTGCAGCCGCGAAGTGTAGTAAGGATTTTCGGATTGGTCCAAATTTATACTGTATCACTACCCGGGATAAAGGTATTGCATTATTTCCGACTCGTTGGTAAGTAAACGTCGTCGTACTAGACGACCAAATTTTCTATGTACATGCCGGTGAAAGCTAGGAAGTAAATTAGACGGAGTTGAAAATCTAGTATCATAATCAGGCAACGTGATAATGAAAGGCTACCATCCATTCTGCAGACCTGCATGCATCCGAGCAGGACGATAGGACCACATATCGCAGATATCTGACCATGTACGATATTCAAAGTATTGGTACTTACACCTTCAAGCGTCCCCATGGTAATACGTTTCACCGATTGTGCCGAATCAATCTGGATACCAAACTTCGGGGTTTTTCCCATGTCTGATGTGCACATTTATACAAAGGGACACATTTCAAAGATTAAATCACCCTTTCCTGTTTCCCTTCCAATTCCCTCCCTTCTTCGTTCGCCCTTCGTGAGCAGCTCCAATTTTTCCCTTGCCCCCCATGCCAACTGATAGTTGTTGTAGTTTGTTCTTTGGGCTGCCCGGTTGCACCCTCCTGGTCCCAGTTCTTCGTTCGGTTTTACAACCCAATTACATTCTTTTAAGCAGGCTTTCAGTTTGGCGGCAATTTATTGAATAAAAATGCGTTTCTCGACCTACCTCCTTGCAGCGGCAGTGCCCCTGGCAGCGAATGCTGCTCCTCTCCGTGCCACTAAACGTCAAGCTGCTGCTATCGATGTCACGGTCCTTCGTATGTCTCCTTGTTTTGCCCATACCAACAGATAATGAATTTTTTATTCGACAGAATTCGCGAACACCCTTGAACAGCTGGAATCTCAGTTTTATGCCGCTGGCCTATCAAAGTTCCAAGACTCCGATTTCTCGGCAGCAGGCTTCGCTGCTAGCAGCATTGCCATACAGCAGATCACGAATATCCAATCTGATGAAGCCACGCATGCATCCATTCTCGAGGTATCTGAACCTGATAGATACTTATCATAAGCCCTGTCTAAATTCAATCCCTTTACAGGAGGAATTAACGGCTCTGGGACAAAATCCAAATTCGACATGCAGTTTCAACTTTGACTCGGCGCTCACTGACGTCTCTACTATGGCTGCCACTGCTCGGGTTGTTGAGAATCTTGGTGTAATGGCATATCTGGGTGCTGCTTCTCTTTTGACCGATCCCCAACTCCTGGAGGCTGCTGGATCAATTTTGACCGTGGAGGCCCGCCATCAAACGATCCTCAACGTTCTGTCTGGCACCGGCACTGCAATTCCCTCCGCTTTTGATCTTGCGTTAACTCCCAGCGAAGTTCTTGCTGTTGCTGCTCCCTTCTTCAGCGGAACCTGTGATCTAGGCATTCCCGGTAGGCTGGTTCTTTTCTGGTTCTGATAGTGTTTGCTCACATGTTGGTCGTTTTGCAGCCAATCCGACACTGACGGTGACCAACACGGGCTCTGTTGGGCAGGGCACTTCCTTGACTTTTTCATCTACGGCCATCAACTCGTCTGTTGACACGAGCGTTAGTTGAACAGATCTTTCTTAAAATTGTTGCTGCTCATGTTCCCATCACAGACGTTGTTCTGTCAAATGATGGTCGGCGGTAATCCTTTCTCGATCTCTCTGCCTTACAATCAATGCGTTGTTCCCAGCACCATCAACGGCCCCGTTGCGATTTATATCACCTCCGATGATAACCCCTTGCAGAGCAACGTTGTCAACCGTGCCAGTGCCAATAACATTCTTGCTGGGCCTACTGTCGCTTTTATTGATGCGCAACCCGAGACCCTCGGACAAATGGTGCGTTCCAGCGGCACAGGCACTGCTTCTGCCAGTAGTTCTACACAGACCATTAGTCCCGACGTTGCTGCATCCATTGTCAGTGCACAAGGCGCGTCTACTGTGTCTGGAGCTGCTGCAACTGCAACTTCTGCCACAGACTCTGCAGCAGCAGCTACTTCTACTTCCAACTCGGTGAACGACAGTTCCGACCCATCAGCCCCTTTCCGTGACGACTTCACTGGACTTGCTCCTGGAGGTGCCATCAATGTCATTGGATGGAGTAACATCCCTTCGAACTGAGTGACTTCAGGTCATAGGCGAAGGGACGAGATTGGGGACAGAGACAATATCATGGACACTTTATGGGACACTGCTTGAATCAATAGTTTATGAAACAGAGGGGGTGATAAATACATCCTGTATACCGCTTATTTTTATCTCTTTTTGGTACTGCGTCGTTGGTCAGTCTCGTATCACTCTCATGGATGTCTCTGGAGGATTTTCGCAAGCTAGAGAGCCATGAATGAGAAGTAGCCATGTATAGCCTGGTAAGTAGAAAGTAAATCCGAATGCGAAGTGTTGTACAGATATAATCCTATGATCCTAAAATAACAGATGTAAAATGGTTTGTTCACAATGGTAACGGCAGCCCTCCTAGTCTTCATCACTGTCTTCACTCGACGTATACTCATCCTCATCAGCACTATCACCCCCAACAAGCTGCTTCACCGATATCGGCGGGCCCCTTGTAAGTACAGGTGATTCTTCAGGTGCAATCGCTGCAGCCAGGAAATCATCCACGGGAAACACTGCATCCGGCTCTGGCTCATCATCCTCCACCTCCAGATGAGCATTCATCAGTGTGTTGAATTCATTGATATCAATTTCTTCCCCTCCTTCGTCATCTACCGCCACAGGCCCGGCAGCAACAGAGCTAGGAGCAGCTACTTCATCCCATTCTTCGTCCTCTGAATCAGAGCCTTCAGCCAGCGGCATGGGAGAAAGAGGTAGTGGAGCGGCTGGCTGAGATCGAGACATCGACAAGGAGGACTTGGACTTGAGCGTGATGGGTATGGGTGGTGGCCGTACGATTGCGTTTGTCATCCCAGGCAATTCGAGGCGAGAAGGAGATGGGCCACGTTTGGGCTCTGGAGCAAGAAGAGGTGAAGGCGATTTCCGGTTTCGTTTGCCAAGACGTCCAAATTCTAAGGTTTCTTCCTCTGCATCTGAGAAAGCCGGTGTTACCTTCTTGGCTGCCTTTTTGGATTTTGAATCGATAGAATTGGAAGTGGATGCTTTGATTATTGACGGAACAGTGTTGGAACTAGAGGCAGGCGGCTCTTTCTCTGCACTAAACCTGGAAGGTAAAGACTTCTTCGGACGCGCAGTAGGAGGAGCAGGAGTAGATTTGGCTTGATTATTCAGAGGGATTTCTTCTTCATCCGCATCCACATCCATAAATTCAGATTGATTCGAGAGTGTAGATTCCGAAGGAATATCATTAACTTTAGTAATTGGGCCACCAACCTGATGCACACTGCTTGCTGGAGTCGAAGCTGGAGGAGAATTTGTTTGTGCAGGAGGGGAGCCTGTTGTTGTAATGGTAAATCAGCGAAAACAACGCGGATTGTGCGGAGAGATCGGACGAACGGGAAGGCCGAGTTGATCCATTCCGTTTCTCTGGTGGACCGAGTGCAATCGAGGATTCAAGTTTCTCCAGTGTGTATCCCTATCAAACGTAGCAGTATGGTATAAGGGTATGATATAAAAGTCATACCCCGGTTTCTTCATCGTAGATGAGTACACAGACCCATTCCTTCGAGGCGACTTCATTCCCAGGAAACACATACACTTCTCCAGGCTGAAAGTGACTGCGTTATTCAAGATGGAGTTGGAACGATGAGAAGACGCACTTGAGTACTGGCATGTTCCACTGTTACCGAGCCGGTTGAATCGTCATTAGCGCGTCTGACGTCCAAGGATCCGGGTTTCGTGGAGTCAATTAATGAAGGCTTGAAGCCGTCTAGGAATGCATAACACATTAAGGAGATAATGTATGCAGGTTGACCACCTACTCACACCGAACAGAGTAGAATTCGCGCTCAGGCAAGACGTTTCGCTTTGCAGGCGGGGCGCTGTTCTTCCGTGCTCTCAACGCTCGTCCAAGTGAAGAGCCGATATTCAGCTGGTGTTGACCGACAGACGGTGTCCATGAGGTATTAGAGCTTGGAGGCATGCGGTCAAGACAGAGAGAAAAAAGTTGAAGGAAGGTCGATGAAGGATAAAAGACAAGGAGTTGGCCATACATGTACTGTAAATCTTTCCTTTTGTGGAACATTCAATTTGCCGGCCGGACTGAGTGTTATTGTACTTGCAAAGCGCTCTACTGTTCTCTCATTCCTCTTGGACTCTGGTTGTTGTTTTGTATCTGCAAGCTCTACTGTAAATACTCAACTCCTTCAACGAAACCAACGTTCGCTTCGTTACATCCCGCAGATACCGGCAGCCTAACACTGACACTAGACCAGACGAGCATGTAACATCCATTTAACCTTGAAATATATAAACATTCAACAATCACGAGTCTACCTCCTCCTCTGCCTTGTGTTTCGACTTTTTCTTCTTCTTTTTCGTAGCTTCTACCTCTTCCGACCGTTCCCTCGCAGCCTCCAATGTCAAATCCTTCCGTTTTCGTTTCCTTTTCTCTTCCACGGTCGGCGCTGCATCCTCGGTCGGTGCTACGAAAGCTTCCGCACGCTCTGCACGACGCTTCTCTGTATTTTCGGCTTGCTGAAGACAATTGATGAACTATCAATGTGGGTATGGTTTGAGAAGCCAATCAAGACCTACCTTTTGTTTCCGCTTAGCACTGTCCCTCGCATCCTTCTCGTGTTTCTTGAGAAAATATTCCCCAGATTCGAGCTGTAGATCGACCTTTCTCGGAAGTTGCGCAGGAGGAAATGGCGTGTACACTTTTTTCTTCGCTGCGACGTCTGTTGAAGATTCTGCTGGCAGCCCAGCAGCTGTCCGTGCAGCATTCTTCGCTTCGAGCTTCTCGTTCTTTTTTGCAGTCTTGGCGGATGTTGTGAGGTGATTTTTCCGGAATTGGGGTAGGAAACGGTCCCAAGATTCTGTCGCAAGCTTAGGATCTTTCGCCAGTTCGCGGCGAATCATGAGTTCCTAAACAATGTGTTAAACGATACAATTTTATATGATGAAGAATTATACCTTGATACGATATATCGGATGTATATTCTTCATGCAATCGAGGACTATCCGCCGTACTTCCTTCAGTGATTTGTGCGGACCCATAACACTGACAGTGCTGCCCTGTACAAGCACATAGCATTGAGTTAACAGCTCAATAGCCTATAGAAATATTGTAAACAGAGGGATCAAAACAGAGAACGGCACACACACACACCTTCAGTGTGCTACCGTCCGGTCCAATAATCCTCTGGCGTCTCTTTACAAACCGCTCCTTATTCCGCACCAGGTTCCCTATTTTGATGATATCACACGATATGTCGTCGTTCATAATCTTGACCGCCTGTGTCACTGCAACACCACGAGATAGGAGTTTTATGAGGTCCCGAGCCTTGAGAATTATGTAGGGGTCGTAGGTTTTTCGAGTAGTGCGAACTGACATAGACCCGTGAACGAGGTCAAGCGTACATGCCACGCCCTGGACAGTGGTTTCAACGAGCGAGATAGATACGATAGCAGTTTAAAGCGTACATGTGCTTCCAAGGCCCGAGTCACCGCACTCCAAACCTCGCGCAGATACTTTTCACGATATTTTGGGAAAAGCGTCGCAAAAGAGGATTCTTCCGCAAACGCGCCAGCTTTGTTATCCGTTGGTAAAAACGGGTCGATTTTCCACTATCATTGAGTGAGCGAGGAACGATCGGTCGATAATCCGAACGTACACTAACAAGAATATAGGAATGAGAACGGTATCGTTCCAAAAACAAATTAAAGCTCACTGGTCGATATCATCAGTATCCCATGCTACACCAAGAATTTAGCATGATCTTGAGAGAAACAGTTGTGAAGACTTGCGTTTTTCCTTTCTGTGACTCTTGGTCTTGCTTACCGCAACGTCTTCGTCGTTGGACATGAAAGAGATTAAGCTAGCTTATGTAAGAGTTGGTACGCTAGCTTGTACTCGTCGAAAAACATGCCAGAGTTTATGAACTCAATCATTCTACTTTATAAGAACTGTTCACAACTCTTTCTTTGAATTTCTGGATCGCGTCACTAATGGCCTTGTCTGTCTCTTCAGCAGCCACATTTGCATTCCGACTCCTCGCGTGTCTCCACGCCGTTCGTTCTACTACTGCCCACCACTCAGCTTGAAATGGATGCACCGGGGCGCTCAAATACCCCCAAGGTTTCGCAGTTGGCGGTTGGACATATAAGCTGAGCACTTCCTCTACGGAAGGATTTACTGGCCCAGTGAAATGGACAATTGCTGGATGTGGCGTGTCTATTGTGGGATCAAGCAACCGGAGCATATATCTTATGTAAGTCTCTAATCCCTGCGGGTTCCATTTGAGACTAAGACGCGTCTATTGGTTCGCATAGAAAACGTTCAACACGTCTTGATCGCGAAACTCGGAATCCTTCATAGACCGACCCAACTGCTTCAGTTCTGCACATTGAGAGCGCATTTTTGCCAAATCTATCAGCAGGACGCCGGCATTGAAATAGGGCCCTTCAATGCCCAGTTGTTTATGACCCATTGGGTGTCCAACATCTGCAGCCGCTGCAATCGTTTGGCCTTGCAGGTCCGTGTGCCACATACCCTCGATACTAGATCGTATGAGGGTGTCTGCATCTAAATACAAGACACGCTCTACGGGGAGGACCTCTGCCAAATCAAGCTTGGTCCAGACTGGTCCTAATTCTTTCTCTATACTGTCTTCGGGCAGTGAAATGAATAGCATCGTCACATTATCCGTTCGAGGACCAATCAACTCCAGCAAGCGTCCCTTATCCTCTTCCGATAATCCACAGTCGATGATGTAAATCGAAATTTGTCCTATGGTCTTCTCGATTGTGCTGAGGATAACAACTGCGGCGCCCATAGCATAAGCTGAATCAACGATGAGAACCACATTGATTGCGTAGCCGAAGGCTTTCTTCATTACTCTTCCATCACCCTCAACCTATCCATTACTTTCAATGAGGAATCCAATCCTCATCTCACCCGTCTTTTGTAGCACTACTTGATAGTGCTTTGATTCTGTGAGCTTGATATACTCCTCTCGATGAAGGTCCAAGAAAGAGTCTATCCCCCTCTTCGGATGGTGTCTGCTTTCTTCAGGTTCCTTGTCCCAGTAATAGTCATCGAATATGACTATTGCACCTTTACGAGCCAGGCGCCAAGCTAGCTCGCCGTCGAGAAAGGTGTCATCTGCCTCGTGTGAGCCATCGATGTAAATCCAGTCAAAACCTACTTGTTCATCGCCAGGTGCACCTTTATATCCTGGAACATTCCCATCCGCGACAGTGGTCATCGATTCCTCCTTCAGAATCTCCTTTTCCAGGAGCTTCATAAGGGCGGGGACACTGAACTGCGGTAGTACACGAAATGGCTTCTCCGTTAGCGATAGGTTGTGATTTATTTTTTGGAACCGTTCCCGTCCAGCTAGTGTCTGGAATAGATCAAAATGGTCGATGCAAACTATCTTAGCTCCTGCAAAAAGCATAGGATCAGATCTGCGAAGAAGGTCTTGGGCGACTGTTTCACCTTGGGATTCAACTTCCTTCTCTTGTTCCAGACCAGCATCTCTATTGCTGATTTCATTACGACAAATATTCTGCAACAGAAACACCGCCGACCTTCCCTCCCAAGATCCGATTTCCAGGATTCGAGGTCGAGGCGACGTGATGAATGAGAAGAGATTTTACAGTGCGGAATGTTGTGAGAGAACCAATCTTGGGTGTCTGTAAACTGGAAGTGGTTCGAGTCTACATCGGAAAGGATTGATTCTGGGCTAGTATAGACCTGCATATTTGACTTTGCTGTACAGCAAGGGCCACATTCAAGACGACTGGCTTTTTCTACCTTTACAATTGCCGGCCTTTTTTCTAGTATGAGTTCCATCGGCACTGGAGTCTTTGCGTGATTTTAGAAAGATCTTGATGTAGAATAGGCCGAGAGCTTGGCTGCGCTACAGTTTACAGAAACTTGCATTCAAGTTTCTCTGATATCAGCGGCCTACGCCCAGCAGCAAATTTACTCGAATAAGCTTCTCTCGACCACAAGATGGTTTAGGCTTTTTTACGGTATTAGGATTTAGCTTTTGGACGTCAAAAATCAAGGCAGGGAAAAAGAATTGCTGTCGCTTCCTCGCAGCTCCTAATAGGATTGTGCTTGTTCACACTTAGAGACCTTTCCTGTTCCACACTCGCCATTGTCCATGCTCCAACACCGACGCATGGAGACGCGGCGCTAGTTAATTGCTTGCTAGAAGCTGTGGCGACTTTTACTAGTGACGCTGTGCATGGGCACCTTCTATCGTCTTCCTGTATTCTGGCAGTCTATGACAGGCATTGTGCTCACACTCACTGCCCTTTCTTCATTAGAATTGGAAGAGCTGCACTGATCGAATTCGCACTGTCGAAAAAGAGCCTGCGAAGCGAAGCAGAAGTCGAGAAGTTAGATTAACGCCCTAGCACAAGGTTTCGACCTTGTACAGTATCCCTGAAACTTGGCTTAGCTTACTATCACTGCGAGGCTTGCAAGGATTCTTGATGCTGCGATCCAAAGTATACGTATCTCTGGCCGCAGTCACAGTTGCAAACTCTCATATTCAACCTGTTTCCTGTCTGAGCCAGCAAAATTCATGAGTCTCTATCTTTACTCGGCGCTGATGTCGAAGAGCATCTGTACCCTCCATATCAGAGGATTTTCTCTTCCTTTTAGATGATGTGACGACTCATAACCTGCCACCTCGCTTTTGCTATGTACAACGTATAAAAAGGCACTTTACCTGGTCGAGAATTTTTTCAGGCTCAACAATGCCTTCTGCTCTTGACAAAACTTCAAAACTCATTGTTATCGCCGGAGGTCATGGTTTTATTGTTAGTATCTCTGGGATATCTCGACGGTCGTTACCATGCTCATCGTCTGTGGATTGCCTAGGGATTTCATGTCGCCCGGCGACTTGATTATACTAATACCGGTCGTATACGCATCGTGGATATCTCCGAGAAAGCCACCATAGGTGGAACCATCTGCCATGAGTAGATCTCTGGAAATCTCTGCGATAGTGATGTGTGCCATAGAGCAGTCCAAGGAGCCCACATTGTCCTCCATTTTGCCGCTAATATGGGTGGAATGGGTACCATCCACGATGAAAATAATTTTGCGATCTACAGTCAGAACTCCGCCATGACGGTGAACATCGTGGACGCTTGTATCACTGCAGGCGTGAAAAAGTTATTCTATGCATCTTCTGCCTGTGTCTATCACGATGCGTTGCAAAACAGCTCATCGGGGGAGGACGTGTCTCTTTGCGAAAACGATATCTTTTCATCCGGAGCTCCTGTTCCGAGGCCTCAAGGCTTATACGGTCTTGAAAAGCTCACTTCGGAGTTCTTGATCCAGCAATTTGATGATTTCGAGATTCGCATTGCGAGGTTTCATAACATCTATGGGCCTGGGGATGCATGGAACAATGGTCGGGAGAAGGCGCCTGCAGCGCTTTTGCGTAAAGCTCTAGCCCGTCGTGCTTTGTACGACTCTGGCGAATCTGTAGAGCATTTTGAACTTTGGGGTGACGGCTCACAGCGTCGTTCATTCCTGTATATCGACGATGCTGTTAAAGGCATCATCAAGCTTCTTGATTCAAACCATTCTGCCCCAATTAATATAGGCTCCAATTACTCAATCTAAATCCGGGAATTGGCTGGCCTTGCTCTGAAGACTGCCTCCCTCGATCCTGACAATACACTTTCCAATTTCCAGAATAATAAACCCGTTGGTGTTGCTTCTCGCAACTCAAACAACACCCACGTGAAATCCATCCTGAATTGGGCTCCAACTACATCGCTGGAAGAAGGAATGAAATGCACCGGACAGTGGATTGAAACATGCTGAATTTCTTGATGTTATTCAACCTAGTCCAGCTTGCTCCCATTTTGGACCAACAGTGCTGTGAATTTCCAAAAACCATAGATCATCGAGAATGGGCTTTTCTACAGGATGACTACAGAGACACACAGAAGCAGGCATATGAACTGAGGACATGGGTTTTCAAAAACTTTGACCTTCAAATTATTGGTTGTCCATTACTTATAAGCTAATTACTGTATTCACTACTTTACTTATAACATTAGTTACACCTTCATTTCTTCATTTTTCCAAGTCCTTTTCATTTCTTATAGGTGTGCACAATTGTGGAGACCTATTATTATGCCTCATGTGTTTAAGTACATACAAGACCAAACAGACCTGTATTCCTACTATAGTTAGAAGGAACCAAATCAATATTCACTATTACTGTCTATTGGAGTATTGAGGAGTCTGCAAGGTCAATAGTACAACACTACCCTTGTACATAAACTACAACAGCAGTGTTTCTGATGGGGGTACACTCTATTGTCTATAGCTGTTGCTGCAATAAGTGTGCAACATCAACTGTGCCAAGTTACCCTTCAATATGGATAGCTCAGTGGTTAGAGCATCTTGGAATTTCACCAGTGATCCTGGGTTCAATCCCCAGTCTGGTCACTTTGTTTGTCATCATCACTTTAACATTGTAGTGGGTCAAGTGTCATGAAACACTCTTTTCCATTATTCATTTCTTTTATTTACTTACCTAATCACCAAAGTGCTTACACCAGCACTCATCACATTTTCATTTTCATCTAGATTACATGCGTCAACCTTATTGTTCTTGCATTGTCATTTCATCCATGTGTGACTCTCTCGTGCCTGTCAGCTCATTAACAGGATGTTATATCTATGCAAGCTAAGTCTTTACGAGGCTTCATGATTCATTCTGCTACTTAGATATGTTACTTATATCCTGTTACCACTACACAATTACTTTGCAAAGGATTTCCAATGTGAAGCACTTCCTCATTATCTTTTATCATCCTTATTGGATTCACACTATTCCTTTTATATCCTTCTCTTTGTTCCTTACTTATGAGCTAACCCATTCGGGCATGGCATCGCTTTGCGATCCTGACTTACCTTTAGTATAAAGCTATGGTATCAAATAGGTAGTTTCTCAGTTTAAATATCAACCTTGATAGCACTTTGATAGTGTAACCAATTAATCATCTATCCATATCATCATTTTAACATCCCTACTGTCAGTATGTTCTGTGGAGGTCATCATGAATGGAACACATTCCCTTTCTTCTATATTGGACACACAAAGTGTTGAGGATTCTACTAATAATGGAGTCAAGGTCTGACTACCTAGTTCAGTGTCGTGACGTGCTACACAGGATACGGTACTTACTTCATTTTTCCTATATTTCCTTCTTCCTTTATCTTTGTTACTATTTGGATCCAGCTACACTCTTCCGCATCCTTCTACATCATTCCGCATACTTCTATCAACTTCCCGCGCTGTTGCTTACTCAGCTAGACACTTGTATATATAGTACAGTAAGCTGACACCTAGTTCCCCATCTTGACCTCTTGGTCTTTGGAACTAGGTTAGTACTTGTATCATTGTTTATCTTCAATATATTTACTTGGTCTTTGGAACTAGTTTTCCTTGTGCGACCCTAGTGATTGGCCCTTGCGCTATCACTGCTGTCTTGATCCTTATTTCTTTCAGCCTTCGTGTGTGGTGCTAGCCCCACCCTCGCCTCGGCTTGTGCTTTGAGCCTGTGCCTCCTCTGTGCCTTCTCCCTGTCAGCGACTCACTAGCTCTCACAAGAGACAACCAGGCGTCACACGATAGACGATGAGCAAGAGGGTGAAAAAGCGAAAGAGGATGGATAAAACAACCCAACTACAAGTCTAGCTACTGAGGAGAATAGACGAGAATAGAGCTAAGGAATATAACTACAAAATACTTAGTCTTATATATGAAATGGGATATGAAACCGTGAGAGATGTCTCGCACCGCAACCGTGAGGACCTACAATAAGAGTCGCTCGTATCCATAAGTAAAGCTGTAGGTATTCAGTGAGTAAACAATAAGGCAATATAAAAAGAAGCATGGAAGCGGAACAATAATGATGTCATCCTGTCAATGAGCTGACAGGCACGAGAGAGTCGCGCCTAAGTGAAACGACAACGCGAGAACAATAAGGTTGACATGTGTAACCTAAATGATAATGAAAATATAATAAGCACTTGTGTAAGCACTTTGGTGATTAGGTAAGTAAATAAAAGAAAAGGAAAAGAATAATAAAAGAAAAGAATAATGAAAAAGATCGTTTCATGACATTACCCCCTCCCTAGAGCGCGAGTTCCACGAAGTGCTTGTCGTCTAACGAAATTTTCGGAGGGTAATTGTGATGGCGTGTTTTCAGTGTCTGGCGGAGGCATAGGGCGGAATAATTCGGTCGGAAATAAGGAAATAGGAATCTCGAGTCTACTTATAGTGGCGGGTTTGGGTTTGGTCGGGTTTTTGTCATGGAATTCCTTCAACAAATCGGAGGAATGTGTGATGTTGGATCGAGGTTCCCAAGTATCCTCATGCGGTCCATATCCCCGCCATCGGACTTTGTATTTAATTCCCCTTCCTACCTTTCGTGAGTCGAGAATCTCCTCGACCTCAAACTCCTCTTCTTCTCCTACAACGATAGGAGGTGGTCTAGTATTCCATGGTTGAGAAGGGAATTGCGGTTCCCTGTAAGGGGTAAGGAGGACTTCGTTGAAAATGTTGTGAATATGTTTCCATGTGGAGGGGATGTCCAGTTTATAGGAACTAGCGCCTATCTTCTTCTGAACTGTAAACGGTCCAAACCGTTTGTCTCCTAACTTTTTCATCGGCTGGTCTGTCGACAAGTTAGTTCCCTCAAGCCAGACCTTATCGCCTGGCTTGTACTCTACTCCAACTCTTCGCTTCCGGTCATAAAACTTCTTCATATCCTCATTGGCCTTTCCTAAGGCTGCTCCTACCTCCTCTCGAACCTTCCTCATTCCCTCTGCAAATGCCTGTGCTGTGGGGTTGTCCGAAGTCATTTGAGGTGCGGTACCTTTATAGGGATGTCTACCATTGTCAGCATAGAAGGGGGAAACTTTTGTCGCAGAATGTACTCGATCGTTATAGGCGAATTCTGCAAGTGGTAACCACTCATGCCAGTCGTTTTGATGATAACTAATGAACAAATGGAGATAATGTTCTATCTCCTGATTTGTTCGTTCTGTCTGGCCGTTGGTCTGTGGGTGATACGCCGTGGTGTAGTTTGCTTCTATTCCTAAAAGACGGTAGAGTTCCTTCATGAAACGAGAATGATACTGAGGTCCTCAATCATGTATGATCTTTCGTGGAATCCCATGTATGGAAAAGATACAATCGCAATAAATTTTCGCCATTCCCTCTGATGTGACTGTAGTGTGCGATGGAACAAGTCGTAATCTTTTGGAAAAATGATCGATAAACACCGATATGGCGTTATATCCTCCCGATTCCGGTAGTTCCCCTATCATATCAGTGCCGATTATCTGCCATGGTTCAGTTGGTACCACATGTGGATGAAGTTGTCCGACTGGCTTGGTACGATGTGATTTTGTCGCCTGGCATTTCTCGCAACCTTCGACGTATTTCCCTGCATCTCATGTCACCCCTGGCCACCAGTAGTCCCGAGTGATCAACTCCGTGGTCTTGTACTGTCCCGGATGTCCCGCTAGCGGCGTATCGTGGTACTGAGTGATTATTTTGGATTGGAGTAGGCGGTTTTTTGGTACATAAATACGCCCTTTCCATGTAATAACTTTGTCGTTTTCAGTCCACTCCGAGTTTTTGGCAGCTAGGGCATCTTGTACAGTTCGGTCTACTTGGTTTCTACTCTTTCGGATCTCTGATAGCAGGAGATCTTCAGGAGCCGATAGGTCGAGAGCTTGGATGAAAAGTTCCGGTTTCAGGAGAATGATGTTCTCGTTGTCCTTGTCCCCCGTCTCAAGACCTGTCATCCTCGACAGGGTGTCAGCTTTCGTCATCGATTTACCAGGCTTATGAACAAGATTGAAATTATACTCCGCTAATTCCAGTACCCAGCGTGCTTGTCGTCGGTTGAGCTTCTGCGGCTTCTTGAAGTACTGGAGGTTTGCGTGATCCGTAAAAATTTCGATCTGTTCCTCCGCACCCAGCAAATACTGCCTCCAGTCGTCAAGGGAGTCCATAATTGCCATGAGTTCTTTGTCATAAATCTCGTAATTACGCTCAACCTTATTGAGGGACCGGGAGCGAAAGGCAATAGGATACCACTTGCTTTTGACAAACTGGGATAAAATGGCGCCATTAGCATAATCGGACGAGTCAGCTTCTACTCGGAACTTTCCATGGTTTCGAGGAATGAGTAAAACTACTTCCTCACAGATTCGACATTTCAACTCCTCGAACGCATCTTCTTGCACTTTCTCCCACTTCCAAGTTCCATTCCCAGTAAGCTGTGTCAGCGGCTTTGCTACAAGACTAAACCCATGAATAAAGTGCCTGAAGAAGTTGCAAAATCCTAAGAATTGCTGAACGTCGTGCTTTTTGTGGGGAGTAATCCATTTGTGAACGGCCTGTACTTTCTTTGGATCCATGCGAATAGTTCCGTTACCAATAATAATGCCGAGGTAGTCGATAACCGGTTTTTCGAAAGAACACTTTTCGGGTTTAAGGAACAACTTATGCTCCCGTAGAATGTCGAGTACTTGTTTTACAATTTGTCAATGTTCTTCTATACCGTCGGTAAAAATCAGTATGTCGTCCATGTAAACAATAACATGACCTCTATTAATAAGATCTCGCAGGATATGGTTCATGAAACCTTGGAATGTCGCAGGAGAGTTAGTGAGTCCAAAGAACATAACGGTCAGTTCGAATAACCCTTGGTTAGTTCGAAAAGCTGCTTTCCATTCGTCACCTTCCTTTATGCAGATGTTGTTGAACCCCCATCTGATGTCCATCTTCGTGAAGATTTTAGCTCCTTTTAAATGATCGATTAGTTCCTGAATGAGAGGAAGTGGGTACCGGTTTTTAACCATCATCTTGTTCAGTTTGCGATAATCTTGTACTGGTCGTAAGGTGCCATCTTTCTTTTTGACGAAGAAGAAAGGGGATGCCATCTGCGAGGTAGAAGGTCGGATTCGTCCAGTTCTAAGGTTCTCTTCAAGAAACTTATCGAGCGCCTCTTGTTCCTTTGGGTTTAGCAGGTATACCTTACAATCTAAAGGTTTGGAACCTGGCGTTAGATCGATAGCATGGTCCCAAGGGTGTCATTGTGGCAACTGGTTGAATTCCTTCTGGCTGAAGACATCAGGGTACTCTTCGACGTAGGGTTTGGAAGTGTCGAATTCTTCGGTTGTTTCCTTCTTAGCTTGTTCCTCTGTCCACTTCCTTGACTGTACCTGCTCATGAACATACCTGTCCCAGTCAAATAGGAAAAGCTGTTCGCCTTCCTGTAATGCCGCTCTAGAATGAGTATCCTCTGGTGTCCAAAAGTGTGGGTTGTAACCACATCTTGTTGGACACCTGTCGAAGGTTAGTTCAGATGTCTTCCAGTCAATACTCGGGTTGTGGTGTCGCAGCCAGTCTAGTCCTAGAAAGATATTATTCTTTCCTAGGCTTACCACTCCGAACTGTACAATCTCTGAATGATCACCGATAGTCATCCGGATTTCAACGTACTTGTCTATTGAGCCGGAATCGTTGAGTGTGCCATCGGCATTATAGACAGGTGTTTTGATTGGTAAGTTTTTCGTGACGAGTTTGTGCCGTTTGACGAATTCTGAGTCAATGCAGGAACCAGTAGCTCCACTGTCGAGGAGTCCTTCTGTGACGATTTGTCGAGCATCCTCCAGTGTCTCGAGTATTGCCGGAAGTTTCAGACTTTTGCCACGTGTCCTGCGAACATAACTCCTCTTGTTCTTGAGACTCCGGATGGCGGTGACTGCCGTTTTCCAGTTCCGTTTTCATTTTTCCATGACGGTTTCTTCCGAGGCTTCTTTCTCCTGGGAAGAGGGCATCCAAGTTCGTAATAATCCCACTGCTCTTGGGATTTGGTCTTCTCTAACTCTCTGAGTTAGCCATTCAGCAGTGTCGGGTTCGTACCATATAGGCTTTTCGGTTTTTTCGGTTTTGTGTGTGAAGGCGGATGTGTTTTTCTGTCTAGTACCTGTACTAATTATATAATCAATGCCATTATCAACAAATTCCGAAATGTCCATGTGCAAAGGCTCCTGCAGACCTATATCTACTGCGGAGCCTTTGGAAAACCCAAATCATTAATGAAGTCCGTACGTTCCTGCTCACTCATGTTTAGCATAATACTTCGGACTACCGCCTTTCTCTTGTGCAGACAGTTCCTGCTCATGTGGCCTGGTTCGCCACAGTTGAAGCACAGCCGCTTCTCCCTCGCCTGGTCAATGTCCATCGGCCTGCCCATTCCTCCGAACGTGGTGCTGGTAGCATCTCTTCTTGGCGCTGCAGGATACTCTGCCCTCGGAGCTGCTTTCGGCTCCTGTCAGTTCTGCTGAGTGGACGACTGTCCACGACTCTGTCCCTGTGGGTTAGCATTCCACCACCCTGCATACCCATAACCTCTCTTCTGTTCGGCCCACTGCCGCCTTACGTTATTAGCCCCTGTAACTACCTTCTTCAACTCCTTGTAGTCTTCAAAGGGCTCTGTTCGTCCTTTAATGATGTTGTACAGGAGGGTGTGATCAACCGCTCTCTCCACTAGGGTAAGGACGTGCGACTCGTCCTTCTTGTATCCGGCATCCTTCAGCAACAATTCAAATTCTTTGAAAAAGTCGCCAGCCAAAGACTTCCCTTGTTGGATATAAGTTAGTTTGTCGCGGGCCTCCTTCTCCTTCACAACGTTCGTGAACTCCCTGTCCATATTGTCAATGAGCTGCTTCCCCGTAATGTCCCATGACCCATTGTCGATGTTGAAGTGGTCATCAGAGTAGACTTGGGCCCATTTGTTGGCTTTTCCTCCGACCAGGAAGGACATAATGATGGTCATGACACGATGGGAGTTGTCAACCTGTTTAGTCTCTGTTAACTCAGAAACGTAAGCCATCATTTGTCGTCGCCATGGTCGGTAGGTGGCGGGATCGCCATCATAGTTCCCTGGTGTATTGACAAACACCCGGCATGGACTAGAAGTGATGGTAGCAACTTCTGCTGGGTCAGGCACATGTATCGACCGATCAGTCATGTTGAGTTATAGTAGGGGAGGGGATGAGTGTGTTTGGTAAAATAAAATGTGTAATGTATCGATAAAACTAGTTTCCAACAGCGTGTTGAATCCTAGGCAAGTTTGTAAAAGTTTGTTGTGACAGGTGGTATGTGGTAGAAGCTCTATTCTTCTGTCAGCGACTCGCTAGCTCTCACAAGAGATAACCAGATGTCACACGATGAACTATGAGCAAGAGGATGGAAAAGCGATGAGGATGAATAAAACAACCCAACTACAGGTCTAGCTACTGAGGAGAATAGACGAGAATAGAGCTAAGGAATATAACTACAAAATACTTAGTCTTATATACGAAATGGGATATGAAACCGTGAGAGATGTCTCGCACCGCAACCATGAGGACCTACAATAAGAGTCGCTCGTATCCATAAGTAAAGCTGTAGGTATTCGGTGAGTAAACAATAAGGCAATATAAAAAGAAGCATGGAAGCGGAACAATAATGATGTCATCCTGTCAATGAGCTGACAGGCACGAGAGAGTCGCGCCTAAGTGAAACGACAACACGAGAACAATAAGGTTGACGCGTGTAACCTAAATGATAATGAAAATATAATAAGCACTTGTGTAAGCGCTTTGGTGATTAGGTAAGTAAATAAAAGAAAAGGAAAAGAATAATAAAAGAAAAGAATAATGAAAAAGATTGTTTCATGGCACTCCCTTCGTCACCACATTCAGGATCGTCTTACCTTGCAAAGTAATTTTCTTTGCTATTTCCCATGATTAACCCTGCGACCCATTTCTGATGATCCATTAGTGCACAATCATAACACAGGACAATGCCATTATTGTCCCACCTCCATGCTTCTTTTATATTGCCTTATTGTTTACTCACCAAATACCTACAGCCTTACTTATGGATATGAGCGACTCTTATTGTAGATCCTCACAGTTACGGCACAAGATGATTCTCACAGTTTCATATCCCATTCATATATAAGACTTAGTATTTTGTAGTTATATTCTTTAGCTCTATTCTCATCTATTCTCCTCAGTAGCTAGACTAGTATTGGGTTGTTTTATCCATCTTTATCGCTTTTTTGTCCTCTTGCTCATTGACTATTGTGTGATGCCTGGTTGTCTCTTGTGAGAGCTAGCAAGTCACTGACATCAAGAAACTGTAACCTAAAACTGTGTCGTGATGTGCTATACAGAATACGGTACTTACTTCATCTTCTCCTACATTCCCTCTTTTCTCTACCTTTGTCAATGCCTGGACTCTTCTCCATTCTTCCATATTCTTTTACTTTCATCTATCATCCCTCAGAACCTTCCATCACATTCCAGACACTTCTATTGGCTCCCCGCGCTGTCATGTCACGAAACATTCTTTTTCATTATTCTTTTCTTTTCTTTTATTTACTTACCTAATCACCAAAGCACTTACACTAGCGCTTATTATATTTTCATTATCATTTAGGTTACACGTGTCAACCTTATTGTTCTTGCATTGTCATTTCACTTAGGCGCGACTCTCTCATGCCTGTTAGCCCATTGACAGGACGACATCATTATTGTTCCGCTTCCATGCTTCTTTTTATATTGCCTTATTGTTTACTCACCGAATACCTACAGCTTTACTTATGGATATGAGCGACTCTTATTGTAGATCCTCATGGTTATGGCACGAGACATCTCTCACGGTTTCATATCCCATTTCGTATATAAGACTAGGTATTTTGTAGTTATATTCCTTAGCTCTATTCTCGTCTATACTCCTCGGTAGCTAGACCTGTAGTTGGGTTGTTTTATTCATCCTCATCGCTTTTCCATCCTCTTGCTCATCGTTCATCGTGTGACATCTGGTTATCTCTTGTGAGAGCTAGCGAGTCGCTGACAGAAGAATAGAGCTTCTACCACATACCACCTGTCACAACAAACTTTTACAAACTTGCCTAGGATTCAACACGCTGTTGGAAACTAGTTTTATCGATACATTACACATTTTATTTTACCAAACACACTCACCCCTCCCTACTATAAATCCAACATGACTGATCAGTCAATACATGCTCCTGCCCCCGATGTCTCTGAAATCAATAACCCCATTCTCTCGACTCGCCGGGTGTTTGTTAATACACCAGGGAATTATGATGGCGATCCCACTACATATCGACCATGGTGACGAAGGATGAGGGCCTATGCAGCTGAGCTGATGGAAACAAAGCAGGTCGAAGGATCGCACCATCTAATTACCATCATCATGTCCTTCATGGCTGGAGGAAAAGCCGACGAATGGGCACAGGTATACACTGATGACCATTTTGATATCAAGAAGGGCGCCTGGAATGTTACAGGGAAGGACCTTTTTGATGATATGGACAGGGAGTTCACGAATGTTGCCAGGGAGAAAGAAGCCCAGGACAAGCTGACATACATTAGACAGGGAAAGACTCCTGCTAGCGACTTCTTCAAAGAGTTTGAGTTGTTGCTAAAAGATGCTAACTACAACAGGAACAATTCACATGTCCTCACCTTAGTGGAGAATGCGGTCGATCATACACTCATGTATGATATCATCAAAAGCCAATCGGAGCCCTTCTTGGATTACCAGGAGTTAAAGAAGGTAGTCATAGGTGCTGATAATGTCAGACGGCAGTGGGCAGAACAGAAGAGAGGTTACAGGTATGCAGGGTGGTGGAACACTAACCCGCAGAGACAGAACTATGGACAATTGTCCAATCAGCAGAACCGGCAGGAGACGAAAGTAGCTCCAAAGGCAGAGTACCCTGCGGCACAGAGGAGAGATGCCACCAGCACCACCTTTGGAGGAACAGGCAGGCCGATGGACATTGACCAGGCCAGAGAGAAGCGGCTGTGCTTCAACTGTGGCGAACCAGGCCACATGAGCAGGAATTGCCCGCACAAGAGGAAGGCAGTGGTCAGAGGTATTATGCTGAATATGAGTGAGCAGGAGCATACGGATTTCATTAACGATTTGGGTTTTCCCAAGGCTCCTCAGTAGATATAGGTCTGCAGGAGCCTTCAAACACGGACATTTCAGGTTTTGTTGATAATGGCGTTGATTATATAATTAGTACAGGTACTAGACAGAAAAACGCATCCGCCTTCACACACAAATCCGAAAAATCCAAAAAACCTATACAGTACGAACCCGACACTGCTGAATGGCTAACTCAGAGAGTTAGAGAAGATCAAGTCCCGAGAGCAGTGGGATTGTTACGAACTTGGATGCCCTCTTCCCAGGAGAAAGAAGCCTTGGAAGAAACTGTCATGGACATATGAAAACGGAACTGGAAAACGGCAGTCACCGCCATCCGAAGTCTCAAGAACAAGAGGAGTTATGTTCGAGGGACATGCGGCAAAAGTCTGAAACTTCCAGCAATACTCGAAACACTGGAGGATAGTTGACAAATTGTCACAGAAGGACTTATCAACAGCAGAGCTACTGTTTCATGTATTGACTTGGACTTCATCAAATGGCACAACCTCATCATGAAAGACTTACCAATCAAAACACCCATCTATAATGCCGACGGCACACTCAACGACTCCGGTTCAATAGACAAGTATGTTAAGATCTGGATGACTATCGGTGATCATTCAGAAATCATACAATTCGGAGTGGTAAGCCTAGGAAAGAATAATATCTTTCTAGGACTAGACTGGTTGCAACATCACAACCCGAGTATTGACTGGAAGACATCTGAATTAACCTTCGACAGGTGTCCCACACAATGTGGCTATAATCCACACTTTTGGATGCCTGAAGATACTCATTCTAGAGCGGCATTGCAGGAAGGCAAACAGCTTTTCTTGTTCAACTGGGATAGGTATATTCACGAGCAGGTACAGTCAAGGAAGTGGAAAGAGGGACAGGCTAAGAAAGAAACAGCTGAAGAGTTCGACACTTCCAAATCCTATGTCAAAGAGTATCCCGATGTGTTCAGCCAGAAGGAGTTTGACCAGTTACCACAACGACGCCCTTGGGATCATGCTATCGATCTAATGCCAGGTTCCAAACCTTTAGATTGTAAGGTATACCTGCTAAACCCAAAGGAACAAGAGGCACTCGACAAGTTTCTTGAAGAAAACCTTCGAACTGGGCAAATCCAACCTTCGACCTCGCAGATGGCATCCCCCTTCTTCTTCGTCAAAAAGAAAGATGGCATCTTACAACTGGTACAAGATTATCATAAACTGAATGAGATGACGGTTAAAAACCGGTACCCACTTCCTCTCATTCAGGAGCTAATCGATTGTTTAAAAGGCGCTAAAATCTTCACGAAGATGGATATCAGATGGGGATTCAACAACATCCGCATAAAGGAAGGTGACGAATGGAAAGCAGCTTTTCGAACTAACCAGGGGTTATTCGAACTGACCGTTATGTTCTTTGGATGAACTAACTCTCCTGCGACGTTCCAAGGTTTCATGAACCATATCTTGTGAAATCTCATTAATGAAGGACACATTATCGTCTACATGGATGATATTCTGATCTTCACCAATGACATCAAAGAACACCAGCCAATCATAAAGCAAGTACTTGACATTTTACGGGAGCACAAATTATTCCTAAAACCCGAAAAATGTTCTTTCGAAAAACCGGTTATCGACTACCTCAGCATTATCATTGATAACGGAACTATTCGCATGGACCCCAAGAAAGTACAAGCCGTCCGCAAATGGATTACTCCCCGCAAGAAGCGTGATGTTCAGCAATTTTTAGGGTTTTGCAACTTCTTCAGACGCTTCATTTGTGGGTTTAGTCTTGTAGCGAAGCCACTGACACAGCTTACTGGGAATGGAACTTGGAAGTGGGAGAAAGTGCAGGAAGATGTGTTCGAAGAGCTGAAACGCTGTATTTGTGAGGAAGTCATTTTGTTGATTCCTCGTAACCAGGGACAATTCCGAGTCGAGGCTGATTCTTCTGATTATGCCAATGGCGCAGTTTTATCACAGTTTGTCGACAATAGGTGGTACCCAATCACTTTTCGTTCACGTTCCCTCAATAAGGTTGAGCGTAATTATGAAATCTACGACAAAGAACTCATGGTGATCATGGATTCACTTGACAATTGGCAGCAATATTTACTTGGTGCAGAGGAACAGATTGAAATTTTTACAGATCACGCAAACCTCCAGTACTTCAAGAAGCCGCAGAAGCTCAACCGACGACAAGCGCGCTGGGTACTGGAGTTAGCGGAGTATAATTTCGATCTTGTTCACAAACCTGGTAAATCAATGACGAAAGCTGATGCCCTGTTGAGGATGACAGGCCTTGAGACAGGGGACAAGGACAACGAGAACATCGTTCTCCTGAAACCAGAAGTCTTCATCCATGCTCTTGACCTATCGACTCCTGAAGATCTCCTGCTATCAGAGATCCGAAAGAGTAGAAACCAAGTAGATCGAGTTGTACAGGATGCCCTAGCTGCCAAAAACCCAGAGCGGACTGAAACCGACAAAGTTATTACATGGAAAGGGCATGTTTATGTACCAAAAAACCGCCTACTCCGATCCAAAGTAATCACTCAGTACCATGACACACCGTTAGTGGGACATCCTGGACAGTATAAAACCACGGAGTTGATCACTCGGGACTACTGGTGGCCAGGGGTTACATGAGATGCAGGGAAGTACATTGAAGGTTGCAAGAAATGCCAGGCTACAACAGCTCATTGTACCAAACCAGTGGGATGACTACATCCACACTTAGTCCCATCAGAGCCTTGGCAGATAATTGGTACCGACATGATAGGGGAACTACCGGAGTCGGGAGGATATAACGCCATTTCAGTGTTGGTTGATCATTTTTCCAAAAGATTGCGACTTGTTCCATCGCATACTACAGTCACATCAGAGGGAATGGCGAAAATATATCGCGACCGTGTCTTTTCCATACATGGAATTCCACGAAAAATCATACATGATCGAGAACCTCAGTATCATTCCCATTTCATGAAGGAACTCTACCATCTTTTAGGAATAGAAGCAAACTACACCATGGTGTATCTGTCGTGACGTGCTACACAGGATACGGTACTTACTTCATTTTTCCTATATTTCCTTCTTCCTTTATCTTTGTTACTATTTGGATCCAGCTACACTCTTCCGCATCCTTCTACATCATTCTGCATACTTCTATCAACTTCCCGCGCTGTTGCTTACTCAGCTAGACACTTGTATATATAGTACAGTAAGCTGACACCTAGTTCCCCATCTTGACCTCTTGGTCTTTGGAACTAGGTTAGTACTTGTATCATTGTTTATCTTCAATATATTTACTTGGTCTTTGGAACTAGGAACTAGTTTTCCTTGTGTGACCCTAGCGATTGGCCCTCGTGCTATCGCTGCTGTCTTGATCATTATCTCTTTCAGCCTTTGTGTGTGGTGCTAGCCCCACTCTTCACTTCAGCTTGTGCTTGAGCCTGTGCTTTCCTCTGTGCTTTCTCCCTTCATCACCACAGTATCACCCACAGACTAATGGCCAGACAGAACGGACGAATCAGGAAATAGAACACTATCTCCGTCTGTTTATCAACTACCATCAAAACGACTGGCACGAATGGTTACCGCTCGCAGAGTTCGCCTATAACGATCGAGTACACTCCGCGACGAAAGTATCCCCTTTTTATGCTGACAATGGTAGAAACCCTTACAAAGGCACTGCACCCCAGATGACTTCGGACAACCCCACAGCACAGGCATTTGTAGATGGTATGAAGAAAGTGTCATGAATCGATCTTTTTTCATTATTCTTTTCTTTTATTATTCTTTTCCTTTTCTTTTATTTACTTATCTAATCACCAAAGCGCTTACACTAGCGCTTATTATATTTTCATTATCATTTAGGTTACACGCGTCAACCTTATTGTTCTCGCGTTGTCGTTTCACTTAGGCGCAACTCTCTCATGCCTGTCAGTTCATTGACAGGACGACGTCATTATTGTTCCGCCTCCATGCTTCTTTTTATATTGCCTTATTGTTTACTCACCGAATACCTACAGCTTTACTTATGGATACGAGCGACTCTTATTGTAGATCCTCACGGTTACGGTGCGAGACGTCTCTCACGGTTTCATATCCCATTTTGTATATAAGACTAGATATTTGGTAGTTATATTCCTTAGCTCTATTCTCGTCTATTCTCCTCGGTAGCTAGACTTGTAGTTGGGTTGTTTTATCCATCCTCTTTTGCTTTTTCGTCCTCTTGCTCATCATCTATTGTGTGACGCCTGGTTGTCTCTTGTGAGAGCTAGCGAGTCGCTGACAGAAAGTTCGAGAGGAAGTAGGAGCGGCCTTAGGTAAGGCCAACGACGATATGAAGAAGTTCTATGACCGGAAGCGGAAAGTCAGGGTAGAGTATAAGCCAGGCGATAAAGTCTGGCTTGAGGGAACTAACTTGTCGACAGACCAGCTGATGAAAAAGTTAGGAGATAAACGGTTTGGACTGTTTACAGTTCAGAAGAAGATAGGCGCTAGCTCCTATAAATTAGATATCCCCTCAACATGGAAACATATTCACAACATTTTCAACGAAGTCCTCCTAACCCCTTATAGAGAACCACAATTCCCCTCTCAACCACGAAACACTCGCCCACCTCCTGTTGTTGTAGGAGAAGAAGAAGAGTTTGAAGTTGAAGAAATTCTTGACTCACAAAAGGTAGGACGAGGAATCAAATACAAAGTCCGATGGCGGGGGTATGGACCACATGAAGATACTTGGGAACCTCGGTCCAACATCATGCATTCCTCTGATTTGTTGAAGGAATTCCATGACAAGAACCCGACCAAACCCAAACCCGCCACCTTAAATCGACTCGAAATCCCTATTTCCTTATTCACTACCAAATTATTCCGCCCTATGCCCCAGGCAAACACCGAAAACATGACACCACAATTACCCTCTGAAAATTTCGTTAGATGACAGGCACTTCGTGGAACTCGTGCCCTAGGGAGGGGGTAATGTCATGAAACATTCTTTTTCATTATTCTTTTCTTTTATTTACTTACCTAATCACCAAAGCGCTTACACTAGCGCTTATTATATTTTCATTATCATTTAGGTTACATGCGTCAACCTTATTGTTCTCGCATTGTCGTTTCACTTAGGCGCGACTCTCTCGGGCCTGTCAGCTCATTGACAGGACGACGTCATTATTGTTCCGCTTCCATGCTTCTTTTTATATTGCCTTATTGTTTACTCACTGAATACCTACAGCTTTACTTATGGATACGAGCGACTCTTATTGTAGATCCTCACGGTTTCATATCCCATTTCGTATATAAGACTAGGTATTTTGTAGTTATATTCCTTAGCTCTATTCTTGTCTATACTCCTCGGTAGCTAGACCTGTAGTTGGGTTGTTTTATTCATCCTCATCGCTTTTCCATCCTCTTGCTCATCATTCATCATGTGACGCCTGGTTATCTCTTGTGAGAGCTAGCGAGTCGCTGACATGTCGCTTACTCATCTGAACCCTTGTATATATAGTACAGTAGTTGACACCTAGTTCCCCATCTTGACCTCTTGGTCTTTGGAACTAGATTAGTACTTGTATTGTTGTTCACAGTTAATATACTCACTTGGTCTTTGGAACTAGTTTTCCTTGTGCGACCCTAGTGATTGGCCCTCATGCTATCGCTGCTGTCTTGATCATTATCTCTTTCAGCCTTTGTGTGTGGTGTTAGCCCCACTCCTCACTTTGGCTTGTGCTTGAGCCTGTGCCTTCCTCCGTGTTTTCTCCCTTCATCACCACAAACTGCTTCACAAGAAGAATCTAGTGAGGTGACAAAAAATGTCAGTAGTAGTAGCTTGCCAGAGGGAAACCAAATTTTAAGAGACGTAGTCTCGGAAATTGGTTTTGGAAATAATGAACCATCAAAAAGTCCAAGATTAATTAGAGAAATAGAAGAAGTTGGAAGAGAATGTTCATGTACAAAACATGAATCAATAAAACAATCAGTGGAACTAGAATCAAGTAAAGAGATAAAAGAAAGCTTTGTGGGAACATTGCAAGAATGTTTGCAAAGTGAAAAATCTATAGTAAGTGGTATAGTAAATGATCATTCTGTTAAGATCATGCACTAATGGATTGTCAGAAATGGGTCACGGGGTTATTGCAGGAAAGAGCAAAGATAATTACTTCGCGAGGTAAAATGATCCTGACTAGGTAGTCAGACCTTGACTCCACTATTAGTAGAGTCCTTGACACTTTGTGTGTCTGATATAAAATAAAGGAAAACATGTTCCATTTGCAATGTCCTTCGTGGAACATACTGACAGTAGGGATGCTAAAATGATGATATGGATAGATGATTAATTGGTATCACTATCAAAGTGCTATCAAGGTTGATATTTAAACCAAGGAACTACCTATTCCATACTGTAGTTTTATACTAAAGGTAAGTCAGGATCATGAAGCCATGCCATGCCTGAATGGGTTGGCTCATAAGTAAAGAACAAAGGAAAGGATATAAAAGAAATAGTGTGAATCTGATAAGAATGAGAAAAGATAACAAGTAAGTGCTTTGCATCAGAAATCCTTCGTGAAGTAATTGTGTAGTGGTAACAGGATATAAGTAATATATCTAAGTAGCAGAATGAATCGCAAAGCCTCATAAAGACTTAGCTTTGCATAAATATAACACATTCATCATAGGAAAGCATGGATGCATTTGATTTAACTTCCTCATTAGTACAAACCTGGTCGACACAACTCCTGCTTCATACTGGGGTACAGGAGTTGCAGACTATTTTTCTGATACCAAAGAGGTACTTGCCACTGCTTCCTGAGCTTCCATGGCCCATCTATGAGCTTTGTGAGCTTTTTGTTTCTGACAGTTGTTGAACTTATGATTTCTGCCACAAAACCTGCACAACCCTAACTTCTTCTGGTGTTCCGATTCCTTTGCAAAGAGTTTGCCATCCAAGCTTAGGTTGTTTGTGTATGCTGGACAAGACACCATGGGACTGGTCAATGACAAGGAATTTCTACCTCCACTAGACTTACTTTTATTCCCTAAGTTATTTGTTGAAGACATCAGTGTGTTGTTTGCAGAGGAGGATGAGGGAGTTTGTGAAGAATCTGGCAGATTTCTCTTCAATGCATTTGATGCTTTCCCTCCCAAGGAAGCACCTGTCAATCTAGCAGTTTCTCTCTTCTGCTCTTCTTCTTATCTCCAGTACCTGTTATTTATGCGAAGTACCTCATAATGGTATTCCATGATCATAACAGCATTCAAGTTTGATTGACAATGTTTCAGGAGGAAATCATAATTTGCAACAAAACACTACATTCAAGAGCCATTGCATAAAGTCAAATATACAAAAATCAGCAATATTCAAAAGGAAATATTCTTCAACTACATTATAAAGGTTAGTTATTACTTGGATTTATCCACTATATCTTATAACTGCCAAGGTCCTCCACATTCAAATACTGGACAGTTCTGCTGGTGCTATAGTATATGTCACAGATTATACCTCCAACAATCTCCTTGCTCAACATTTTTTTGGCCCTGATTCCCACCGTATTGTGTCCACACATATTCTCAAGCTTATTCTGTGGGATTCTCAGGCTGAAAGAGTGAAATTGTTGAAAAGAGGAAAAGTATATGCTTTTCAGACCATCTTCATCAGTGCAGCCCACAAAGAGACTGTTGGTGAGCTTCAGGGCAAAGAACACCTTATCAGGTGACTACTTTCAAGTCTACCAAGTCATAAAATATTAACTAAGGATCTAAAAATGTAGGAGACATTCTAGGAGTGATCAACTTGTGCTAATTTTGATAATATAGGCAAAAGAAGTTATTTTATGAGAACAATGGCAACTGCAGTAGACATCCAGAATTTTCTTTGACCTTTGGCTTATTCCTAATGCCTCACCCTCTCAATATCTTCTGTTCTACTTAGTCTCCTGAACCATCCAGATATACTAGTCCACACACAGATGGGAATATTTGCACCACTATCCACCAATTACAAGGATGTGCAAGCACTGTAGTCTTGTTTGCAATTCCAGCACACATTAAAATGGCAAAACCTCTCAATCTTTCAGACTATTGTCAACCTTACTGTGAAAAATGTCACATGCAGTATGTGTGTCTATCTGCTCTGTGTTGAAATATAAATCCAACAACAAAGTGTAGAATTTTTCCTAAATATAAGTCCTGTGTATCCTGCAATGTGTTAAGACTGTTCCAGTGAGGTTCTGTAAGGTCTCAAATGAGTAGGATAGAAGCAGAAGTGTATAACTGAACCCAAGCTCATACAGTATTATATGATTGATGATTGGTCAGTAGGTTGAAATATTAATCAAGTTGAACAAGAACCTTAGCACCACTATTGGTAGTGCCCCCACTATGTCATATGGTTCCATTCATGTTTGTAAAGTAAGTATTTCCAGAAGTTGGCCAGATAAATGCAGTCAACAGAGGAGTAAGACTGAAGAGTCCTGGATGGAGTTCTAGTAATGATCTAAGTTGATATTTGAACTGGAGAACTATCTACTAAACACTAAGGCTTATATACCAGTATTACTAATTGTTAAAACAAGAATAATAAGTATCTGGAATAAAACAATAAGTATTGTAGAAAGTCCTGAATAATATAATGAAAAGATAATAGCATGAGAGAATAAAAGTAATTGCATCTGGTGACTTGGATGTGTCATACGATTTGGTCACAAACCAGTAAAACATGGAAAGATGCAAAATCAAAATCTTGATACCATATATTCCTTTCTAGAAGGAGAGAAAGATGGCTTAAATAAAGCGGAGAGAGTTCTGATCGATGCAGGCCTTATGTCTACGAAGACGCTCTTGTGCAACCATCCCAGAGGGCATGTTTGCAAGCTCTGGCGGGACTGTGCGAAGGTAGCTTGGGACGACAAATGCGACTACTTTGTCCTTATGGGTGATGACGTGAAGCTCAAGGATGAAGGATGGATGAGAGACGTCCATGCCGAGTTCTCGCGATTAGCCAAAACGCAACCAGGTATCCCTTTTGGATTCGGATGCGTTGCATTCACCGACATCACTTTCCCTGGAATGCCCACTTTTCCTGTCGTACATCGCACACATTTAGATATCTTCAATGGTGAAATCATTCTATCTGTCTTCATTAATCAAGATGGCGATCCGTTTCTCTACCAATTGTACCGAAGGTGGGGATGCTCGACGATGATTGGTAACAAGATCTCTAATGAAGTTGGAGGGGAATCTGCCGCTCGCTACGAGAAAAAGCACACTCACGACTGGACGTTTGGAACTCTGAGTTCTGCTGTGACCACGGTGGAACATTGGTTACAAACTCGGGCAGAACTAAATGGTTTCTCAATCCCACAGAAATTCCTTACCTTGGACGTTGTAATCCCTTGCTACAGAGTTGACCTTGGGATCCTCGACACGATCCTTCAACTTCTGACTTCTGATTTTTGTACCACAATGTTCATAATCATCGTGGATGACCCTAATTCTCCAAACATCGCAACTCTCAATCAACGACATGCGCATCGTCCTGATGCTCGGATCCGTGTCAATTCAGTAAACTCGGGTGCATCCTATTCTCGAAACAGACGCATGGAAGAGTCCGCGGCAGACTGGGTCTACTTCCTCGACGATGATATTATTCCTTCACCCGACTTACTACTGCAGGCCGAACGCATCATACGCAGCAACCTAAATGCTGTAGGCTTCGTCGGGAACACATTTTTCCCCCCTGCAAACACCATATTCACCGCTGCTCTACACCTTTCCGGCGTCATCTTCTTTTGGAACATTGCGTCGAAAATTCCAACTGATATCCATTGGGGAGTCACTGCAAACATTATCGCTCGTCGAAACGTTTAAGATGGCGTGAGATTTGATCTGACGTTTCCAGAGACTGGTGGAGGTGAAGATATTGATTTTTGTAGGTAGAAACGCGCGTATATGATTGAACAAGGCGGGGAAGGATTTGTTGGTAAAAGTGACGCATCCTTGGTGGAAGAATGGTGCTAGATCTTATTGGCGTTTTTGTATGTGGTCGGTGGGAGACGGCGCGCTGGTGAAGCTGTACCCGGAATACTGCTATCGCGTCTGGGTGCCCAACAGCGCAGAGATGTTGCTGTTATGGTGTTTCGCTGGGTTGGTTCTGATGGTAATTTATCCCGGAGAGTGGCCTTGGTTCGCTTTCAGCGGTATGTTGAGCACTATCCTCGCGAATGTTTCCCATGATTGCTACCGTCACCTTTATCGAGATGCGGATCGATGCAAAGATATGGACACTAACGTTACTGGAGTATATTGGGTCGGTGCGGTGATTGAAAGCTCCCTGGTTCGAATGATTAGTGAAATAGGAAGAGTTCGGGGGATGTTAGCTAGAAAGGAATTTTGTCTTTTGGGTAAACGGTTTGATTGGTTCAACGGACATTGGGGAAATGGGCCTCTGAAGGAGGAAATGAAGAATGGGAGAGAACGCTTTTACTTCTCCGTGATGATCTTGTTGCTCTCTGTATTGATTTGAGTTATGTACAATCAATATCCAATGTTTTTTGAAGAAAACAATGAAGATAAGTTTTGATTGGTCAACTATACTACATTATATAACAAAGGTAATGTAAAGAAAACCCCCCCGAGTGCACTATTCGAGACAAGGAGAGAATTATGGCGAGAAAGATCACTGAATATATGATAATTGAGATAGCAAACTAAGTCAGTCTTTTTCTTCTCCTGCCTCAGGCTGTGGAAAAAGAGTCAGCCTTCAATATCAAGTATCACCGGCCCGTTGAACGTACTTCTTTTCCTTACACTATAATGGACATCTCCTCAACGACTGGTCTTTCCATCGCCGAATCATTCGAACCATTCAACGACCCTTCCGACCAAAGCCTTTCCTATGATGAATCTATTCCCTACGAGGAACAACTCCCTACTGGCGCAGAATCAGCCTTGGCTAGCAGAATAGGAAACACCAAAGTCTATCTCCTCTCAGAATCGTCTGCTATGGTGATCAGAGGCGGCAAGGTGCGCTGGTCACACACTTTGCGCTGAGAACTATGAAAAATGAATGCTGGTTCTTTCTTTTACACTTCCTTCTCTCCATTTTTTTTTTTGGTTATGAACACAAATTTCCTCGTCACTCTGGACCACTTCTTGACCTACCAAAGCGGAAACGAGATGCAGAGACTGAAGAAACTGAAGAGGTCGACGCTGATGTTGAAATGGACGATGGTAACACTTTGATATCTATTTCATTCCTAAAATCATTGAACTAACTTACAAACCAGATCCTACACTCCGAGGCAACGCTCTCTTACTCCATGGAGTCCCAATATCCAACCTTCCCACTGCCCGTCTCTTCGCTTATGCAACACACTTCGACGCACACCCAATGGGCATGGAATGGGTTGACGACAACACCTGCGTATTCATCTTCACCTCCAAATCCGCTGCACGTACCGGTTTGCGGTATCTCAGCAAATCCTTCGGCGAAGAACCCGATCCCGAGGGATATATAACCGCCAAACCCATCCCTATAGCATTCTGGCCTCCAGAAGAACGTATAAATCACAGTCTAGGCAAGGCCCAAGGCCATTCTGTAATGAAAGGTGTTATTAAGATGCGTTGGGCGAGGACAGACGACGTAAAGAAACGTGGAGCTAAAGGTGATTCGGAGTTCTATAAGAAACATGGTCAGATGGCAGGGAAGGAATTATTTAATGGTCGGGAACTTCCTGTGAAAAAGAGACGATGGAACGACGACGAACCGGATGCTGCTCTACGTAAAGAACAACTTGACGACGACCTGAACGAGTTTCTAGCAGAGGGTGAAGCAGAGGATGCCGCTGGCCTCGAGCCGCAACCTCCATCATCGAAGATGCGGTCGGACTATATCGCTAGCGACGGACGCACATTACTTCGAGAACCGTCACCCAAACTCGACCTTGCATCACGGATATTCGCACCTCTACCTCGACGCGCTCAGAAAAACCGCAATACGAATGGTAGCGGAGCTAGCTTAGAAGATAGGGTATGGTCGAATAGGGTGGTATCATCTGGACGCATTACCTCTGAGAGACGGACGCCGCGGCGCGGGAGGAATGACCGACATCATGAAGGAAAAGGGAAACGAGATGGGAATGAGAGTAGGGATCGACCGAAGAAGAGCCAGCAGGAACTGGACGATGAGTTGGATGCGTTTTTGAGAGAAGAATGATTCCAATGTCAAAGAAAGGATCCCCGGTTATGTATTGTTATGCCTTGTACGAAGATTCCCTACTCATCTTATTCCACCCAGCTCTTATATTATGAAAAGATAAAGGTCTAAAGGGTGTAATCATTCAATCTACAGCAAATTCTATAAACGAGCAATTGTCTTGTCTCTCATTTATCATCTCGTTACCTGGTCTCATAAGCAACCTCGAAACCAAGCTTGCTAACCTTGTAGATCCTTGCATCTTATTCTGCAAAAGAATCATGTCCTCTGTGCTTGACAGGAATTAGTTTCTTCTCTTGTTTTATTCCTGCCTTCTCTGCCAATTTATGTTGGTATGCGCAATTAACCCTATAGCATTAAATTTGATGTTACACTAGCAAGGCCGCCTGGCGAAATGGCATCGCGTCTGACTACGACTTGCCTAAGTGCAGTATTCCAGTAATCAGGAGATTGCAGGTTCGACCCCTGCGGTGGTCATTTATTTTTCGGTTTCCATGCCACACTTTTCTCCCATTTTCCAACACGACATGAGATAAGAAAACTATGTGAATCAACAGGCTCTAATGCATATGGATCTAGAAACTTCAAAGTAAGCTATTTCTTTCAACAGGCCGGTGTTTGGCGTTGGCGGCTCAGAATTTACAGCTGTACAGACTCAATTGGAAGCAGGATTTCTAGTTGGAGATGAACATACATGGGACAGGGGGAAAAGAAAATCCAGATTTCAGAGTGCAGCAAGGGTTACGTTTAAGACGAGTGTACGAGCGAAAAAAAGTGTGTAATAGAACCATCAGGAAACACAGCCTTGTAATGTAAAAGAGGAACATAAGAAAGCAGAGGAAGAGGAATAGAGGAACAGATGAACAAGGAAGGAGGGATAGAGGAACATAGGAATAAAGGGAACAAGGGAGTATACAGACAATGCAGGGAATAGGCAGATAATAAGTAGGCAGGGGAGTATTTAAAGTATGTACATAACTACATAACTACATCAGCAGAAACATACTAGATGTGAATGGTAAAGTAGTAGTAGTAGTAGTAGATAAAGACAAAACAAAACGAAAACCAGAAGACGGCAAAAGAAAAATAACGAGAAGGGATCCTGGATACGTACACACACACACACCACATATATCATATTATCCAGTAGAAGCCCCCTCGTAATCACCGCCGTCAACTGCCTGCTCCACCTGTAGATGCAGATGTAGACGTTCTGCCTCTCTTCCTCGTCGCCCTTTTCGCTGGAGGAGGTTGTGAACCTGGTTCTGCATTCCCCCCTGTTCCGAGCCCTGCTGCGCCTGTATTTGGACCTCCTGCAGCAGAACCTGCACCCGTTCCTGCGTTATTACTGGACCCGGTACCGGTACCAGACCCTGAACCTGAGCTTGAACCTAAAGAAGGACCAGAAGGACCAGACAAAGTATCAGATGAAACTTGTTTTCGTTTCAGAGACGCAGGCGCCATTGCAGGTGTCGTATGTGCTGAATTGGGATTGGAGCGACTAGCCGTTGTCGTAGACGACGTCGTAGATGTGGTCCCTGTACCAGTAGCATTGGATGTTGATGATAGACCGGGATTAGGGTTCGTGTTAGGATTATTGGCATTGAGGTTGAGATTATTAGGATGATTGTTGGAGGTGGAAGAAGAAGAGGAAGAAGCTCCTACATTGGATACATTCGCAGGAGAAGACCCAGCTTGTTGAGACGATGATTGTGGTATACTCTTATGTTGTTTCCTTGGCGAACTCATTATATTCATTCCTGACGGAGATGAAGTTTGACTGTGACTATTTTGGTTTCCTCCCCGGGTTTGGGGTGATGATCCAGTAGTGGGTCCGGATGTAGATGGATTTGGATTTGTGGTTTGGTGTGATGATGAAGAGGGGTTGGTCACGGAAGGAGGAGCACTGGAATATAAAGTAGTCATGTTCATTGAGGGACTGCCTATTCCGTTCATTGTGTTCATTCCGTTCATCTGGTTAACAGTGTTGCCTGGATTGTAGAAGTATAAACCTGAGTTGGATCCTTGACTTACTGGAAATCCAAACGCACCTGACGCGGACGATGGGGATGGGAGGTTGGCATTCGGGTTGGGGAGGTTGTGGGCGTTGTTTGGATTATGAAGATTATGAGGATTATTGCCAAGTGCACTAACACCGTTGATCAATGGCAGTTGACTTGAAGGCATCGATTCTCTTATTTTTGTTGCCATTTTCGCTAGAGCCTCTGGACAACAAAAAAACAAAAGACCAGTCAGCGTTCCTCCACAAAGAGAATGGAAAAATGAAGTCGAGAAGATGAAAAAAAAACGCATACGAGAGCAAGTATCAATACTCACCCAATGGCCCTAACGCCTCCTCCTTTGAAAACACAATTAAATCACCCATCTGGGCAACACTTTCCGCCAGCTCGAGACACCTCATCGTAGCTTGTGGGATACCGAATGCGTTTACGGGTTCGCCGGGGATGAAGCCTTGGGAGATGAGCACCCGTGGCTCGTCCCATTGCGAAGAAGGTGCGGAAGGGGTGGAGGTGGAAAGATTATGAGATGATGATGATGGGTTATAGGAAGGAGGATAAGTAGACGAAGGATATGGAGGTTTTGTATCTTCCTCGTTCGGGTCGCCGTTTATCATAGCAGGAGACCCAGATGAGCCTGGTACACCGGATACACCCGAGATCCCAATTCCGTTAATCGCCGGAGAGGAATTTGTCGAAGACATCGTAGCGGAGGAAGCACTACTCAAAGTCCCAGAAGGATTGAGAGGGTTGAGATTTCCTACAGCAGCCGCTGGGGCTCCGTTTCGCACTTGAGCGGTTCGCATTCGCGGAGTGTGAATTTGTTGTTGCTGTTGCTGTTGTTGCGTACCAATACCCATACCCATCCCCGCACCTATCCCCGCACCAGAACCAGCACCAGTACCCATATTCGTCGTAGTCGTCGCAGAGGACGAATTAAGATTAGGGTTAGTATTCGGAGGTGCGGGTAAATACCCCTTCGGACTCTCTATACTCCTCGGGCCCATGATACTCTCCAACGCAATGTACTTGTCATGATAACTTGCATCAAATTGGAAATCTTCGAATTTTAATAAAAAGTTTCCGCCTCCGCTGTTTGTCCCGGGTGTCGTTCCGCCTGGTGTTCCACCGCCCGGTCCTGGACCTGTATTAGATAAAACCCCATTTGATAATCCCTGTCCTTGACCTCCAGGTTGTCCGGACAGTGTAGTCATTGTGGACGTCGTTGTCGGTGGCGGCGTCGGCGCAGCAGTGACCACCACATGTACAGTCAATGGACCTCTCAAAGCAACGGTATACCCGTTGTTATACTTGTACGTCCACACTGCTGCTACACATTCGACTATCGCATGTCCGTATGCGTATAAGCGTTCGCGTGCGCCGTCGAGAGTGAGAGTCATTGATTTGACACCGGATTGGGTTGTTACTAGTAGGAAGCGAGGGAGTATCGGAACGCCGATTTCTGTTTGATTTTATTTTATTGCTTTAGATGGTTTCAAAAAATAGCATAAAACACTAACCGAAAGGTTTCGCTTCATTCCTCTGGTTATCCCTCCACAGGGTGAACCGCATAATGGCTTTGGGTGTGAAATATTCCTTGATAAGCTCGTTCCACCAGGACAGTTGATGTTTTTGTTTTGATTCTGAAGCGAGGTTACCGGAGAATTGGAGGAGACGGATGAGGCCTTGACCGTGCCCGAGGGCGGTGGTGGGTGTTCTGAGAAAGAGAAAGGAAGGGTTGATAAATTAGTCAAGGTTAATTCTGGATAGAGTATCAAACACTCACATATTACCGTGCCTCATGACTTGTGCACCGATCACTCCCGAAGGACCAACTGGGCCAACTGAAGGACCTATAGGAACACTCATGGGTCCAGCAACTGCATTGCTCGACGCTGTTCCTGCTCCTGGACCCATAGAACCAATAGACCCAGTATTAGGCATAGGTCCCAAAGAAGAACCTCCCGGTCCCGGTCCCGGCCCAGCAGTAATAGGTATGCCACCCGATACAGACCCAGACGGTAAACCTCCCGAAACTGCACTGTTCATTCCACCCACAGCGGGTCTAATGTCCCGCATTTCTCTCATATCTCTCATATCTCTCATTTCCCGCATTTCTCTTCCCATATCTCTCATATTGATATCCCTCCCATCACGTATATCTCTCATTTCTCTCATATTCATTTCTCTCATATTCATTTCTCTTATACCCATCTCCCTCGCGCTCATCTCTCTCAATTCTCTGATATCTCGCATATTCACATCTCCAACTCCGAATCCTGAACCGGGAGATAGGGGCGATTCTATTCGGGGAGGTAATAGTTGACTTGGTGGTGGACCTAATTGTGGATGATGTGAGGGGTGATTAGGATGATTAGGGTGATTAGGGTGATTAGAATGACTAGGATGATGGTGATTTGTATTCGGAGGTGCACTTTGTGGTTGACCAGGTAAACCAGGATGTTGAACATGTGATCCTTGACCAAGATGTGGTGGATGTGGCTGATGTAAGGGAGCAGGACGAGGAGCTATATTCGCCAACGCTGAAGGCCCACCTGAAGATTGAGGTCGACCCCCTTGCCCGCTGGATGATTGAGGTCGAATGCCTTGACTTGCACTGGGTCCCTGTCCTTGATGTCCTTGATGTCCTTGTGGTCCTATACCTCCTGGTCCTCCAGGTTGTCCTTGCGCCGTTCCAGACCCTGGAACAGGTAACCTCCCAGGTCCAGAAGGAATCATTCCTGGTGGGGGTAACCCACTCGGCATCCCATTCGGCAATCCGGTCATACCAGGCGGAGGAGGGGGTAGAGTCATATTACCCGCATGTTGTGAAGGCGGGAATCCCATCCCGCCCATGTTAGGCATGCTTCCCATATTAGGCATTCCACTTAAGCCAGACATATTCCCCACATTACCCATTCCGCTTAATCCTCCCATTCCCCCTGGGCCAGCTCTCGACGCAGACCTCGAAGGTATCTGCGTTGGATTCGAAGGCGAACCAGCTTGAGATCGTGGTCTACTAGGAGAACGACCTGTTGGAGGGTACATATTTGTAGTGATTGGTTCATTGGAATGTGAAGCGTGTGTAGGATGAGAAAGATGTGGTGAATGTAAATTTGTATGATTTGTATGATTTAGATGACTGGGATTTTGAAATGGATGATTGTGATTTGGATGCGAAGTTTCAGAAAGCGAACGAGGAGGAGGCATGCCACTGTTACCACCAAATCCCATTCCGTTGAACCCAGCCCCTTCATTAGACATATGATCTCCCTGTCCAGCTTGCATTTGCTGAAATTGCTGTGCAGGCGTCAATGTAAACGGTGTGTTAGGGTTTAGATGGTTTTGTGTCCCTCCATCGATCAACATCCCATTAGGGTTGGGGTTTGCATTTGGGTGGGCGTTGGCATTGGCGTTGGCGTTGTTATTAGGTGGTGTCGAAGGCATAGACGCTCCACCAGCTGATAAAGACCTCGAGTGATGATGAGGACCAGGTCCGTTAGGGTTCCCATTTGAAAACATATCTGGTGTCATTCTGCGATTCGGAATTCCTACATTACAAGTAAATATCAGTACAAGTTTGGTAAGTAAAAATTTAAGCAGTCACTCACCAGCACTAGGAGGCTGGGATAAACTATTCATAACCGGTCGAGGTGTTCGCATGTTACCCATCATACCACCGTCTGGTACTGCTACTGGTCCATTAAGCTGCTGTCGTGATTGTTGTTGCTGTTGATGTTGTTGTTGTTGAGCAGCTCGAAGTTGGCCAGGCATACTCGTTTGTGGGTTCATACCCATTCCACCGCCGCCCATTCCCGACATTCCTCCCATAGAACCCATACCTCCTCCTACACCTCCCATACCTCCCATACCTCCCATACCTCCCATACTTCCTATACTTCCCATACCTCCCATATTAGGCATCCCGCCCATAGAACCCATAGCACCCATTCCCATTCCCATCCCCCCTGCACCAGGTCCAAGCTGTGGCTGAGAAGTCGTTCTACGGAGAGCAGCAGGTCCTAATCCACCTCCTGCTACACCAGAAGATCCAGGTCCTCCAACAGGAAACCCTTGCGGACCACGCATCCGAGGTTGAGCACCTAACGATGGAGGGGCAGGTAAAAGTCCGCCTTGCGGATGATGAGCAACATGTTGTTGTTGTTGTTGTTGCTGCAGCTGTTGTGATGGAAAACGCATGCCTAGATTCAAGTTCTGTTGTGGATTACCCATACCGTTGCTCAGATTGCCCATTCCATTTCCATTACCAAGTCCATTCCCTAGATTGCTCATCCCATTACTCATACTATTCATACCAAACCCAGCTCCGTTAATCATCGGTTGTCCTCCATGTCCTCCATGTCCTCCACCCACTTGCGGTTGTTGTCCTTGCCGGAGCATCTCACTGCAGTGAGAATTTTACCACCAATTCCAATTCAGAGTCGATAGTCCAACTGGACTAGCACTGAGCAACGAATAACCAGAAGGTGTGTGAATATGAAATTATTCACCGAGGAAATTTGAAACCCGAGAGGAAATTCTGAAGAATAGAATCAAAAAAGCTGACCTCGGGAAGAAAAAAGATGTGATCGACTAGGGTCGATGCGAAGGGAGGGGAAATTTGAAAAAGAACTTGCCGCCTAGCGCTAAGCGGGTTTTTTTGTTTTTCGTGTTCGTTTGCGTGAACCTACACAGGTCCTATGAGTGAGATATCGTAGGTCTCTGGATGAGATCTGTGGATGTTGACGCAGAGATAGAGCTCAAATACGAAGTTGTAGAAATAAACGCAAATGGGCGGGCTTGGATGTACAGTAGAACAGTAGAAGGGTTTGAACTGACTGTGGGAAAGTCGCTGTACTGCACGTGTATAACCGAGCGTTCGGCCATCAAATTGACGAACAGTTTTGAGATCTCGAGAAAGATGAGAGGCGATTGAGGGAGGAACATTGGAGTTATGGGCGTTTGGGCTTGATATAGGGATGATAGATATTGATTAGCTACAGTTCATCTATACATACAGAGGCACAAGAACAACGGTATTGTATCTTTCCAAAATCACCATGGTAAATTACCTCAAATCTCTCAAATTGTGATACTGACACTGGATGCAAAAGTCAATAAATCATACAACTTATGGACAACTTTTGATAATATTATCTGAAAACTTACAAGGATTTATACAAAAGTTTACGCCATTTCCTATATAAGTCTTGAGTAAATCTCCTGTAAGTTTACCAGAAGGGATAAATTTTATGTACTTTTGCATCCAGTGTGAGCGCAATATCAATTGCTGTTATATCTATGCAAGCTAAGTCTTTACAAAGCTTCGCGATCCATTCCACTACTTAGATATATCACTTCTATCCTGTTACCACTATGCAATTACTTTGCGAAGGAATTTGTTATATCTATGCAAGCTAAGTCGTTACAAAGCTTCGCGATATATTCCGCTACTTAGATATTACTTATGTCCTTTTACTACTATGCAATTACTTCGCGAAGGAATTCCGACGTGAAGCAATTACTCTTTATCTCTTATCATTCTTATCGGATTTACACTATCCCTTTTATATCCTTTCCTTTGTTCTTTACTTACGAGCTAACCCATTCAGGCATGGCATTGCTTTGCGATCCTGACTTACCTTTAGTATAAAGCTATGGTATCGAATAGGTAGTCCCAGAGTTTAAATATCAACCTTGATAGCACTTTGATAGTGATACCAATTAATCATCTATCCATATCATCATTTTGACATCCTTACTGTCAGTACATTCCGCAATGGTCATTGCAAACAGAACCCATTTACTTTCTTCTCTATCGGACACACGAAGTGTCGAGGATGCTACTAATAGTGGAGTCAAGGTCTGACTACTTAGTTAGGATCATCTTACCTTGTGAAGTAATTCTCTTCACTATTTCCCATGATTAACCCCGCGACCCATTCCCAATGACCCATCAGTGCATGATCATAATAATTGCTCCATACTCCCATTAACCCACCAAACAATCAGAATGAGCTCAAACAAATGTTTGCTGGGGATATTCCATTACATCTACTTCTTATTACATCTTTATCTTTTCCACACCATTAACACAATATTGTACAGTGTCACAGTGTCACAAAGAAGAGGATAGTTTTGCAAGGTAGTGTTGAACATATGACAGTATCAGTAAACTAGGTATAGCATTAGTAAGTAGATTATGCACAGTCATGTTACCTTGTACAGCTACTAGGACTACCACTGTCAGTGACTCGCTAGCTCTCACAAGAGATAACCAGGCCTCACACAATGAATGATGAGCAAGAGGATGAAGAAAGTGATGAGGATAAAACAACCCAACTACAAGTCTAGCTACCGAGGAGTATAGACGAGAATAGAGCTAAGGAATATAACTACAAAATACCTAGTCTTATATATGAAATGGGATATGAAACCGTGAGAGATGTCTCGCACCATAACTGTGAGGATCTACAATAAGAGTCGCTCGTATCCATAAGTAAAGCTGTAGGTATTCAGTGAGTAAACAATAAGGCAATATAAAAAGAAGCATGGAGGTGGAACAATAATGATGTCATCCTGTCAATGGGCTGACAGGCACAAGAGAGTTGCGTCTAAGTGAAATGACAACGCGAGAACAATAAGGTTGACACATGTAACCTAAATGACAATGAGAATATAATGAGTGCTGGTGTAAGTGCCTCAGTGATTAGGTAAGTAAATAAAAGAAAAGAATAATGAAAAAGGATGTTTCATGACATTACCCCCTCCCTAGGGCGCGAGTTCCACGAAGTGCCTGTTGTCTAATGAAAATTTCGGAGGGTAATTGTGGTGGCGTGTTTTCAGTGTTTGCCTGGGGCATAGGGCGGAATAATCCGGTAGGGAATAAGGAAATAGGGATTTCAAGCTGATTCAGGGTGGCGGGTTTGAGTTTGGTCGGGTTCTTGTCATGGAATTCCTTCAACAAATCAGAGGAATGCATGATGTTGGACCGAGGTTCCCAAGTGTCTTCATGTGGTCCATACCCTCGCCACCTGATCTTGTACTTGATTCCTCTTCCTACCTTTCGTGAGTCAAGAATCTCCTTGACTTCAAATTCTTCTTGTTCTCCTACGACGACAGGAGGTGGTTGAGTGTTCCATGGTTGAGAAGGGAATTGCGGTTCCCTGTAAGGGGTAAGGAGGACTTTGTTGAAAATGTTGTGAATATGTTTCCATGTCGAGGGAATGTCTAGTTTGTAGGAACTAGCACCTATCTTCTTTTGAACTGTAAACGGTCCAAACTGTTTGTCTCCTAACTTTTTCATCGGCTGGTCTGTCGACAAGTTAGTTCCCTCAAGCCAGACTTTATTGCCTGGCTTATACTCTACCCTGACTTTCCGCTTCCAGTCATAGAACTTCTTCATATCATCATTGGCCTTACCTAAGGCCGCTCCTACTTCCTCTCAAACTTTCTTCATACCGTCTGCGAATGCCTCTGCTGTGGGGTCGTCTGAAGTCATCTGGGGTGCAGTGCCTTTGTAGGGGTTTCTACCATTGTCAGCATAAAAAGGGGATACTTTCATCGCAGAGTGTACTCGATCATTATAAGCGAACTCTGTGAGCGGTAACCACTTGTGCCAGTCATTTTGATGGTAGTTGATAAACAGACGGAGATAGTGTTCGATCTCCTGATTTGTCCATTCTGTCTGGCTGTTAGTCTGTGGGTGATATGCCATGGTGTAGTTTGCTTCTATTCCTAAGAGACGGTAGAGTTCCTTCATGAAACGGGAATGATACTGAGGTCCTCGATCGTGTATGATTTTTCATGGGATCCCATGTATGGAAAAGATACAGTCACGATAGATTTTCGCCATTCCCTCCGATGTGACTGTAGTATGCGACGGAACAAGTCGCAATCTTTTGGAAAAATGGTCAACAAACACTGAAATGGCATTATATCCTCCCGACTCTGGTAGTTCCCCTATCATGTCGGTACCAATTATCTGCCAAGGCTCCAATGGGACTAAGTGTGGATGTAGTCGTCCCACCGGTTTAGTACAATGAGCCATCATAGCCTGGCATTTCTTGCAACCTTCGACATACTTCCCTGCATCTCATGTAACTCCTGGCCACCAGTAGTCCCGAGTGATTAACTCTGTTGTCTTATACTGTCCCGGATGTCCCGCTAGTGGCATGTCATGGTACTGAGTGATTATTTTGGACCGGAGTAGGCAGTTTTTTGGTACATAAACACGCCCTTTCCATGTAATAACTTTGTTGGTTTCAGTCCACTCTGGGTTTTTGGCAGCTAGGGCATCCTGTACAGTTCAATCTACTTGGTTTCTACTCTTTTGGATCTCTGATAACAGGAGATCTTCAGGAGCCGATAGGTCAAGAGCATGGATGAAAATTTCCGGTTTCAGGAGAATGATGTTCTTGTTGTCCTTGTCCCCCATCTCAAGACCTGTCATCCTCGACAGGGCATCAGCTTTCGTCATCGACTTACCAGGCTTATGAACGAGATTGAAATTATACTCTGCTAATTCCAGTACCCAGCGCATTTGTCGGCGGTTGAGTTTCTGTGGTTTCTTGAAGTACTGGAGGTTTGCATGATCCATATAAATCTCGATCTGTTCCTCTGCGCCTAGTAAATATTGCCGCCAGTCATCAAGAGAGTCCATGATCGCCATTAACTCTTTGTCATAAATTTCATAATTCCATTCAACCTCATTGAGGGAACAAGATCGGAAGGCAATAGGATACCATCTACCATCAACAAATTGGGATAATACTGCGCCATTAGCATAATCGGACAAATCAGCTTCGACCCTAAACTTCCCGTGGTTATGAGGAATCAAGAGAACTACTTCTTCACAAATACGGTGTTTCAATTCCTCAAACGCTTCTTGCTGGTTGTTCTCCCACTTCCAGGTCCCATTCCCTGTGAACTGTGTTAGTGGCTTTGCTACAAGACTGAACCCACAAATGAATTGTTGGAAGAAGTTGCAGAATCCTAGAAACTGCTGGACATTGCGCTTTTTTCATGGAGTGATCCATTCTCAAACGGCTTGTACTTTCTTGGGGTCCATGCAAATAGTTCCATTACCAATGATAATGCCAAGGTAGTCGATAACCGATTTTTCAAAAGAACATTTTTTGGGTTTTAGGAATGATTTGTGCTCCCGTAAAATTTCTAGTACTTGCTTTATGATTCGCCAGTGTTCTTTGATGTCATTGGTGAAGATCAGAATATCGTCCATGTAGACGATAACGTGTCCTTCATTAATGAGATTTCACAAGATGTGGTTCATGAAACCTTGGAATGTCACAGGAGAGTTAGTGAGTCCAAAGAACATAATGGTGGGTTCGAACAACCCCTGGTTAGTTCGGAAAGCTGCTTTCCACTCATCACCTTCCTTTATCTGAATGTTGTTAAAACCTCATTGGATGTCCATTTTTGTGAAGACCTTAGCACCCTTCAAATGATCAATTAGCTCCTGAATGAGAGGAAGTGGATACCGGTTTTTAACTGACATCTCATTCAGTTTGTGATAATCTTGTACTGGTCATAGAGTGCCATCTTTCTTCTTAACGAAGAAAAAAGGTGAAGCCATCTGGGAAGTGGAAGGTTGAATTCATCCAGTTCGGAGGTTCTCTTCAAGGAATTTGTCGAGAGCCTCCTGTTCTTTCGGGTTTAGCGGATATACCTTGCAATCCAAAGGTTTGGAACCTGGCGTTAGATCGATAGCATGGTCCCAAGGGCATCATTGTGGTAACTGGTCGAACTCTTTCTGGCTGAAAACATCGGGATACTCCTTGACGTAGGATTTGGAAGTGTCGAACTCTTCAGCTGTTTCCTTCTTGGCCTGTTCCTCTGTCCACTTCCGTGACTGTACCTGCTCATGAACATATCTATCCCAGTCGAACAAGAAAAGCTGTTTGCCTTCCTGCAATGCCGCTCTAGAATGAGTATCCTCTGGTGTCCAAAAGTGTGGGTTGTAACCGCATCTTGTTGGACACCTGTCGAAAGTTAGTTCAGACGTTTTCCAATCAATGCTAGGGTTATGATGTCATAGCCAGTCTAGTCCTAGAAAGATATTATTCTTTCCTAGACTTACCACTCCGAATTGTACGATTTCTGAATGATCACCGATAGTCATCCGGATCTTGACGTACTTGTCTATTGATCCAGAGTCGTTGAGTGTACCGTCGGCATTATAGACGGGTGTCTTGATTGGTAAGTCCTTTGTGATGAGGTTGTGCCGTTTGATGAATTCTGAGTCAATGCATGAACCGGTAGCTCCACTGTCGAGGAGTCCCTCTGTGATGATTTGTTGAGCATCCTCCGGTGTCTCGAGTATTGCCGGGAGTTTCAGACTTTTGCCGCGTGTCCCGCGAACATAACTCCTTTTGTTCTTGAGACTTCAGATGGCGGTGACTGCCGTTTTCCAGTTCCGTTTTCATATGTCCATGTGTCAGCGACTCGCTAGCTCTCACAAGAGACAACCAGGCGTCACACAATAGACGATGAGCAAGAGGGCAAAAAAGCAGAAAGAGGATGGATAAGACAACCCAACTACAAGTCTAGCTACCGAGGAGAATAGACGAGAATAGAGCTAAGGAATATAACTACAAAATACTAAGTCTTATATACTATTGGGATATGAAGACGTGAGAGATATCTCGCGCCGTAACCGTGAGGATCTACAATAAGAGTCGCTCGTATCCATAAGTAAAGCTGTAGGTATTAGGTGAGTAAACAATAAGGCAATATAAAAAGAAGCATGGAAGCGGAATGATAATGACGTCGTCCTGTCAATGAACTGACAGGCACGAGAGAGCCGCGCCTAAGTGAAACGACAACGCGAGAACAATAAGGTTGACGCGTGTAACCTAAATGATAATGAAAATATAATAAGCGCTAGTGTAAGCGCTTTGGTGATTAGGTAAGTAAATAAAAGAAAAGGAAAAGAATAATAAAAGAAAAGAATAATGAAAAAAGATCATTTCATGACACCATGATGGTTTCTTCCAAGGCTTCTTTCTCCCAGGAAGAGGGCATCCAAGTTCGTAACAATCCCACTGCTCTCGGGATTTGATCTTCTCTAACTCTCTGAGCTAGCCATTCAGCAGTGTTGGGTTCGTACCATATAGGTTTTTCGGATTTTTCGGTTTTGTGTGTGAAGGCGGATGCGTTTTTCTGTCTAGTACCTGTACTAATTATATAATCAACGCCGTTATCAACAAAACCCGAAACGTCCGTGTTCGAAGGCTCCTGCAGACCTATATCTACTGAGGAGCCTTGGGAAAACCCAAATCGTTAATAAAGTCTGTATGTTCCTGCTCACTCATGTTTAGCATGATACCTCGGACTACCGCCTTTCTCTTATGCGGGCAATTTCTACTCATGTGGCCTGGTTCGCCACAGTTGAAGCAAAGTCACTTCTCCCTTGCCTGGTCGATGTCCATTGGTCTGCCCATTCCTCCGAATGTGGTGCCGGTGGCATCTCTCCTCTGTGCTGCGGGGTACTCTGCTCTCGGAGCTGCTTTTGGCTCCTGTCGGTTCTGCTGAGTGGATGACTGTCCACGACTCTGTCCCTGTGGGTTAGCGTTCCACCACCCCGCATACCCGTAACCTCTCTTCTGTTCGGCCCACTGCCGCCTTACGTTATCAGCCCCTGTAACTATCTTCTTCAATTCCTTATAGTCTTCAAAGGGCTCTGTCTGTCCCTTAATGATGTCGTACAGAAGGGTGTGATCGACGGCTCTCTCTGCTAGGGTAAGGACATGTGACTCATCCTTCTTGTACCTGGCATCCTTCAGCAACAATTCAAACTCTTTGAAAAAGTCGCCGGCCGAAGACTTCCCCTGTTGGATATAAGTTAGTTTGTCGCGGGCCTCCTTCTCCTTCGCGACGTTTGTGAACTCTTTATCCATATCATCTATCAGCTGCTTCCCAGTGATGTCCCATAACCCCTTGTCAATATCGAAGTGGTCATCCGTGTAGACCTGGGCCCATTCGTCGGCCTTTCCTCTGACCAGGAAGGACATGATAATGGTGGTGACGCAATGGGAATTGTCGACCTGCTTCATCTCCATTAACTCGGAAATGTAGGCCATCATTCTTTGTCGCCATGGTCGATAGGTGGCGGGATCTCCATCGTAGTTCCCTGGTGTATTGACAAACACCCGGCATGGATTAGAGGTGACGCTAGTGACTTCTGTTGGGTCGGGCGCATGTATCGACTGATCAGTCATGTTGAGTTATAGTAGGGGGGAATGAGCATGTTTGGTAAGAATGAAAATGTGTAACGTATCGAGAAAACTAGTCTCCAACGGAATGTTGAATTCTAGGCAAGTTTGTAAAAGTTTGTTGTGATGGGTGATATGAGGTAGTAGCTCTATTCTTCTGTCAGCGACCCGCTAGCTCTCACAAGAGATAACCAGGCATTACATGATGAACGATGAGCAAGAGGATGAAGAAAGTGATGAGGATAAAACAACCCAACTACAAGTCTAGCTACCGAGGAGTATAGATGAGAATAGAGCTAAGGAATATAACTACAAAATATCTAGTCTTATATATGAAATGGGATATGAAACCGTGAGAGATGTCTCGCACCATAACCGTGAGGATCTACAATAAGAGTCACTCATATCCATAAGTAAAGCTGTAGGTATTCAGTGAGTAAACAATAAGGCAATATAAAAAGAAGCATGGAGGTGGAACAATAATGTCATCGTCCTGTCAATGGGCTGACAGGCATGAGAGAGTTGCATCTAAGTGAAATGACAATGCGAGAACAATAAGGTTGACGCGTGTAACCTAAATGACAATGAGAATATAATGAGCACTGGTGTAAGCGCCTCAGTGATTAGGTAAGTAAATAAAAGAAAAGGAAAAGAATAATAAAAGAAAAGAATAATGAAAAAGGATGTTTTGTGACAACCACCATATAAGTAATGAATGCAGTATATAAGGACTACAGTATGTACTGGTAATGTTAATAACTTTTACTAGTCTTATACTTCCTCTCTATCTCTAACTAAGCCTAACACTATGACTCGTGAGTATGCACCCACTGTGCTAAATTGCTGAATGCTGTGCAACAGGTTATGAGCCCTAAAGACCCTCTTGTCATTGTGTCCAATGTTGACCAAGTATCTTTGGCCCTGCCACACACATTGAGGGCTGTCCTGCCTGTGAATGTGGTTGGTGATTGCTGTAGACAAGATTATTGACGTATCTTTTCTGTGCTGTAGCATGAATTAAGTACACCCCTCTACCTACAATTCTTTCTTTCTTTTTCTCAAACCCAGGTGCCATGTCCAGCCTTACATTGCTGCTGCCAGCATGCTGTAAATGGTGAAATAATATGATGCTTATGTGTATCATCACAGCGGATTATGGATTATTGATTGATAAGACTATTTTTAGTGCTTACACCAATACCGTGTGCATTACTTCTGTATGAATAACAATTGTATTTACTTACAACATTGTAGGGTGCTTTATGATCCTACTGGTACTATTGTAACTTATCTTAGGGTACAAATACATTGTTATAGGGTTAAGTAGCTTAGGTATAAATACTGTAGTACTTCTTGTATTATAGATAATTCACCCAGCTCCACTGCTGAATACTCAAGCTCTACCAAGCTACTAAACTCTTCTCTCCACTTCTGTTCTCACCACTCAGTGAATAATCACAACTGCCCCATCTAACTCACCACTGTTTCAACAACAATCACAAAGCTTCATAAGGACTTAGCTTTGCACAGACTGTTAAGACTGTTCTGGTGAGGTCCAATAAGGTCTTGGGTGAGTAGGATAGTATGGATGGATCTGATTTCATATGGTATCATATGGTTAATGATTGATCAGTAGTTAAAAATATCAATGAAGTCGAACAAGAACCTTAGCACTACTATCGGTAGTGCCCCCACCTATGTTGTATGGTTCCATTTACATTCATAGAGATAGGACATCCAGAAGTCGGCCTGATAAGTTTGGACAACTGAGCAATAAGACTGAAGTGCCCCAGACAGATTTATAGTGATGATCTAAGTCAATATTTAAACTGGAGAATTGTTAAGATTGTGTAACTCCAGAATTGCGGAAGAATCGCGATTTAATCACAGAATAATCGCAATATAATTGCAGAATGATCGCGATGTAATTGCGAAATTGGTTGGGAATGCAAGGGGATAATTCCCTCGCAAAGAGAGGAACAATTCACAGAGTGATGGAAAGGTAGTTGGACATTGACACTACTATTGGTAGTGCCCTCAACACATCGATGGTCCAATATAAAGGAAATAGCAGCATCAGTTCATGAAGGTTGCTTTGTGGAACATCAGAGCTATGTTGAGAATGTATCACAGATAGTGGATATCTGTAATACGAAGAGAGAGCAGATCTAAGTTGATATTAAAACTACAGAACTACCTACTTGATGTCATAGCTTTATACTATGCATTACATAAGCATCACGAAGCAATACTAACTCCGAATAGACTAGCTTGTGGAGTAAAGAACAAAGGAAGGGATATAATAGGTATAGTACTCATCCGATAACAATGAGGAAAGATAACGAATTATTCCTGGGCTTAGGAACTCTTCACGAAGTAGGTAAATGGATCGCGGAATCACAGAATAACTCGATTCACATACATATGACAAGAACTATCTACTAGACACTGATGCTTATATACCAGTATTCCTAATTGATAAAAACAAGAACAATAAGTATTGTAAAAAGTTCCCAATAATATAATTAAAAGATAATCCTATACTATAAATTAGGGCAGTGCGCCTAAACCAGCACTTTTTCTTATTAGTCATTATTTATGTCAGCAAAACTGTCAACGTTTTAGTGCTGCGGCGGCAGCGGCAACTTAAGTTTTTCCCACACATTACAATACACAATCTTGCGACGTGTTTGCTGCATGTTTGCTGAGTTGACTTAGGTTTTTCTCACACATTACTTCAAGCTTGCAATGTGTTTGCTGCATGTTTGCTGCATGCATTGCATGATAATTATGCTCTCCTTTGTTTCCCTTTCCCATCTTCTACTATAATTTCACACTATAATTGAAGTTCCTGATAGAGGAAATTTGACTACAGATAAAATGTTTGGTTTCTTACAAGCTATTGACCTGTGTGCAGGCTCTGACTACTATTCTCACTTTAAGGGATTCTGAGTCACCTCCCAATACACCTCAACATCGACAGCAAAATGCTGATCGTGAGAGGGAACGACAAACACGTACCCTAGGCAGCCCTGAAAATCGACGTACACCTCAACCATCACCACATGGTGGACCAATACCATTCCAACTCAATATACCTCAAAATTATGTACCTTCCCAGCATTCACAAGATGATCTATTTCAAGTAATCAACCATAATGGCCAAGAGTTTCAATTGACTCAAGGAATTGCTAATCAACTCAGAAATTTACCTCCACTACTACCAACACGGGGCCGTGGCCGTGGCCGTACTTCAAATCAAGCAGTTGTAGGTGTAAAAATTCAAATACATAGTGCTGTGGCCACCAATCAATATCTTTACCTTATAGTCTCTTCATAATCAGAATCAGAATGCCCATGCAGGACCATCAAATTTGGCATATCAAAATCAGGTATTAGCATACTTATTTAGAGATTTTAAGGCTCATTTATTCTCTTGGTAGTTTCCTCACTTACCTGCTGAGCTACAAGCTCAACTAGCATTTGTACAGCCTCACCCTGCAAGACCAACATTGAGACAGAATCATAGAAGAGCCCAAAGTCATATCCGTAATACATTCTTTTCTATATTACACTATTTATTGCTGACTATCTTTACTTTCAGAATCTATATCATTTAATCCAGAAAGGCTGACCCATGAGCATGAGAATAATGATCCTCCACAAGATGACTTTGAGAATAGCCAGAGACTTCCACCAGGTCCTGGCTATCTCACACCAGAAGGCCATGACATGCACCAACAACATGAACAGTTGCAAAATGTGATGCACAACTCCTAAGAGGTGCATGAGCAGCACTTGCAACAGCAAGAAATTGATGTGGGAGATCATGAACATCAAAATGATGCTCCAGATGAGCCTATTCCAATAGGTCTACAACCTATTGAGAATGATCGGATTTATAACTTCTGTTCTTTGGGAAAAATGGATATAGAGTGTCCATTTTGTGGTGCATTGCATTGGCAAGCAGAGAGACTTACACATTCCTCTGTAATAAATCCTAAATTTGGAGCATGCTGCAAATCAGGGAAGATTCAGCTACCTATGTTACAAAGTCCACCTATTGAAATCAGGAATCTCTTTACTGGAGTTGATCATAACTCAAAGCACTTTTTAGACAACATAAGGAGTTATAATTCTGCTTTTGCTTTTGTATCATTGGGCCTTAAGATTCAACCACAGAATGATCCTGAACTTCCAAATACTGGGCCAAGGCAGTTTAAAATTAAGGGTGCACTTTGGCATTCTCTAGGCTCCCTTTTGCCTGAGGGTGACAAACCCCCAGTATATGCACAGCTTTACATAGTTGCACCTGAGACTGCTTTAGAGCAGCGCTTAGCCAATAACAGACATCATGGTACTGGGTTACTGTCATCTGTTATGCAAACAATATCTGATTGCCTTCACCGCAATAATAACTTTGTGAATCTCTACAGATCAGCATACCAGAGAATACAAAACCTTCAGGCACAGGCTCCAAATTCCCTAAATGGTGCTTATATCAAACTGCATTTCAGTGATACAAATGATCCTAGGAGATATAATATGCCATCAGCTGATGAGGTTGCAGTTGTTCTTCCAGGCCCAGGTACTGCCACAGATCATCGAGATATTATCCTTCAATGTAAGGAGGGGCCACTGAAACGTATATATGAAACCAATCCTGCATATGCACCTTTACATTATGTTTTACTGTTTCCCAGAGGTGAACTAGGATGGCACCTAAATATCAAATATGCAGATAGACCTAATGAACCAGCCTCTAATGATGATCATGTTACCCAGATGGAGTACTATGCATATCGCCTTCATCAACGCAATCTAGAGATTGAATCAAACCATCTGTTCTATGCCAAAAATCTTTTTCAGCAATATATTGTTGATGCATGGGCCCAAACTGATCAGTCACGCTTATCCTGGCTTGCACGCAATCAGAAGAAACTCAGAGCTGAGGTTTACAGTGGTTTAGTAGATGCTGTTCATTCAGGAGATGTTCAGCTGCAAGATATAGGGCAACGAGTTATCTTACCCTCTTCTTATATTGGAGGATCAAGACATATGTTCCAGCTCTATCAAGATTCTATTGCCTTAGGAAGAGCATTTGGAAAACCTGATCTATTTCTGACAATCACTGCAGATCCAAATGCACCTGAGATTAAAGAGGCTCTCCTTCCCGGACAGACAGCACAAGACAGACCTGATTTAGTTGCCAGAGTTTTTCATGAAAAAGTACGGATCATCTTGAGGGCTATTGACAAAGGGTGTTTTGGAAAGTGTAGAGGCCGTGTTTACACAATTGAATTTCAGAAGCGAGGACTACCTCATATACACATTCTTATTTTTCTCTATCCCCAATCACAGTATCAAGAGGCTCATCAGATTGACAAAGTAATCTCTGCTCAGTTGCCTGATCCTGAAACACATCCAAATTTATTCATGTTGGTTGAAAAGCTGATGATTCATACACCATGTGGTGATCTCAACCCAAGTGCATCCTGTATGAAGGATTCAAAATGCTCCAAGGGTTATCCTAAGGTATTCCAAGAGCATACTGTTTTGTCAGAGGATGGCTATACCCTTTATGCTAGACCCAAGAATGGAAGGCTTTGCAAGAAAAAGGTCAATGGCATAGAAATTGATATTGATAACAGATGGGTTGTACCTCATAATCCTTGGGCTTTGATGGAGCTCAAATCACATGCCAACTTAGAGTGTTGCATTTCCATAAAAGCTTTCAAATACCTTCATAAATACATTTACAAAGGCCATGATCGTACAACCATGGCAATTGGGAAAAATGAAGATGAAATACAGCAATATATAGATTCCCATTATGTATCTGCCTCTGAATCAGTTTGGAGGCTTTTTCATTATGATATGCATGAAGAAATCCCAAATGTTGTCCGCCTTGCAGTACATACAGAAGCTGGGCAATTTGTAGTGTTTGATGCTGATGCACCAGTAGAGGAGGTTCTTCATGCTGTTGGGTCAAAAGACAGCACACTTACAGCTTACTTCAAAGTTAATGCAGCAGAGAAGAAAAAGGCTGAGGATGATCCTGAACATGCAGTAATGGTTGCACGATCACTTTTGTACCAGGAATTTCCTACAAAATGGGTCTGGGTAAAAACTACAAAAAGATGGAAGATTCGTGAGGGTAAAGCTGCTCTTGGGCGGATGTATTTTGTTCACCCTGCAGCTGGTGAAAGGTTTTATATTCGACTGCTGCTTACAGTTGTCAAAGGTGCTACATCATTTGCAGATCTATGTACTTATGAAGGAGTGGAATATCCTACACACCAAGAAGCATGTTTGGCCCGTGGGCTTTTGCAGAGTGATTCTGAGTGGAAGGACTGCCTAGAGGATGCAAGACATATGCAATCTGGATCTGCACTCCATTCACTCTTTGCAACAATTCTTAAAGATTGCCGTCCTGCTCAACCTTTTTTACTGTGGGAGCAGTTCAAAGAACACATCTGTGATGATATCAACCACCATTTACAGACCTCAGGGATTATTGCCAACCCAACACAGGATCAAATTGAAGATTATGGTTTATATCTTATTGATAAAATCCTTTTCCATGCAGGAGTACATGATGGATTAAAAGGTTTTCTGGGCATGCCAGTTCCTAATTATGAATTTTGGGTAGGGGTTGAAGGCAATAGGTTGATACGAGAGCAGCGTGCCTTTCATGCTGAAGAACAACAGCAAAGGGCATCAGAGAATATTGCAAAGATGAACAGAGAACAAGCAGAGGCCTTCAATACAATTAAAGCTGCAATATATGAGAATAACCCTCAGATGTTCTTTCTCCATGGTCCAGCTGGAACTGGAAAAACATTTACATATAATACACTCTGTTATGCATTGCGTGGAGATGAAAAGATTGTATTGTGCTGTGCTTCATCAGGGATTGCTGCTCTTTTACTCCCAAAGGGGCGAACTGCTCATTCCACATTTAAGATTCCTATTGAAATATATGAAGGAAAATTATGCTCTGTCAAGAAGAACTCTGATCTGGGTGAACTACTGCGTGAGACCAGTCTTATTATTTGGGATGAAGTTCCAATGCAGGACCGGTATTGTCAAGAGGCTGTGGATATAACTATGAGAGACATTAGGGACACCCCTAGCAAGCCATTTGGAGGTGTTACAGTTGTTTTTGGAGGAGACTTTCAGCAAATACTTCCTGTGGTCTGGAAAGGACACCGAGAGCAAATTGTGGGTCAGTGTATCCAGCGATCTTATTTATGGCGTGACATAAAGATCCTTTATCTAAAAGAAAATAAAAGATTAAGTAGTGGTACAGCAGAGGACAAAGAGTATGCAGAGTGGTTACTGAAGGTTGGACATGGTTCAATTAATGGTCCAGAAAGCCAAATAAAGCTTGACCCTATTATGAAGTGTGGGGACTCTGTTGACTCCTTGATCTCTGCCATTTATCCAAATCTCAATGTTATTGACTGTGCAGCAGATAATGTTGATTCATGGTTTTCAGAGCGCACTATACTCTGCCCACGAAATGATACTGTTGATGAAACCAATCTCATGTGTTTAAATACATTGAGTGGCAATATCAATACTTATCATAGTGCAGACAAGGCTGTCATAGATGAAGCAGCAGATGGGGATTCTCAGTATCCTGAGGAATTCCTTCACAATATCAATGGTTCTGGCCTGCCACTGTCACAACTACAGTTAAAGATTGGTGCACCAATAATGGTTCTTAGGAATCTTGATCCATCAGCTGGAGTTTGTAATGGAACCCGTGCAATCCTTACCCGATGTACAGCAAGAGTATTAGAGGCTAGAATACTGGGTGGAGATAATGCAGGCCAGATTATATTGATTCCACGTATTACACTCAGCCCATCCAATCTTGATTTACCTTTTGTCTTTCAAAGACGCCAGTTTCCTGTGAGGTTAGCATTTGCAATGTCCATCAATAAGTCTCAAGGGCAATCAGTTAAAACAGTTGGGTTGAACCTTCAATCCCCAGTATTTACTCATGGTCAACTCTATGTTGCTCTTTCTCGCTCTACAACAAAGCAAGGAGTCAAAACAATTTTTCCTGAAGGTATGTTATATACTTATAAGTTTGTGTTTTATTTACTCAGAGCAATCTACAGGAAATACAGAGTGCATAACACAGAACATTGTCTATCCTGAGGTTTTGCTTGATTAGAGTTTAGTGCTGTTAAATTATATTGTATATTTGAATAATGTATTGGCTCAATACAATCAATATTATATGTGTTGTTAAAAGTCACTGTCCCCTGCCCGTGCCGAAGGCACGGGTCAAGCAAAGCTTGTAGTGTGAGAATTAAAGGTAATCATATCTGGTAACTTCGGATGTGTCATATGGTCCAGTCCCAAACCAGTAAGACAAGAAAATGAATGAAGTAGAAATGTTAGTACTGTATGTTCCATATGAAGTCCCATAGGCATACTCATAACACAGATATAACATGTAAGTAGTATATCTGAATTATGGAAACAATTGTGAAGCTAAAAGAAATGCAATAGCGGGACAATAATGACAATGTCCTGTCAATGAGCTGACAGGCATGAGAGAGTTGCACATGGATGAAATGACAACATGAGAACAATAAGGTTGATGTGTGTAATCTAGACAAAAATGAAAATATAATGAGCGCTGGTGTAAGCACTTTGGTAATATGTAAGTAAATAAAAGAAAAGAATAATGAAAAAGAACATTTTGTGACAGATACATTCTCAACACTGCTCTGACATTCCGTGAACTGATGCTGCTACTACCCTTCACATTGTACCATCAATGTGTTGAGGGCACTACCAATAGTAGTGGTGATGTCCAACTACTTCTCCAAAAACTCCGTGAATCATTCGTCCCTTCACAAGGGAATTATTCCCTTGCATTCCCATACAATTCCGTGATTAAATTGTGATTATTATGTGATTCCGGAGTTGCACAATCTTAACAACTACCGCTTCCTCGATCCTCCATCTTTCTTGTTCTGGATCCTTTGTCTCCTATATGATTACTTCATTTACCAATTGACTGTGCCTGCTCGATCACTTACAGACAAGTTATTGCTTAAATATGGATCATAGTTTACTTGCAACTCTCAGACATTACACCTTCAGTGTGCTCTGAGAGTGAGTACTTATAGTTTTCTTATGTCTGTAGGATAAACTAATCATACTATATTATAGATAGTTTACTTACAATTGTCTTACAGATAGATACAATTAAAAGATGTTACACCTTTGGTGTGCTCTGAGAATGGTTTACTTACAATTGTCTTACACAGATCAGTTCAGAATAGTCTTGGCAGTACTTTGTTGAACATAATCCCTCTCTTTTTTAAGTAATTTGGTCATGAGGTTACTGGCTCATCCCTCACAGCCTGTGAAAACTGGTGCAAAGGTCACGTGCTAGCGACGCGAAGCAGCGGTCCGATGTTAGCGCTTAAAAACTAGCCATGGTCAGAAAACTCAAATACCACGAACAAAAGCTCCTCAAAAAGGTTGATTTCCTCAATGTATGTCCTACGTTCTTTCATCATTTGCATGCTGCCACACATATTCTTATATTCTCAACCCTCTTCGTATCCAAGTGGAAACAAGATGCCAACCTACGTGAAGTCAAAGTAATGAGGAGATATCACATTCAAAACAGAGAGGACTACCACAAGTTCATGTTTTTCTCTGCCTATCCGTCCATCTATCTTACTATTTTACTTCGATAGATACAACACCCTCATAGGCCACCTCCGCTCTCTCACCCACCGTATCTCTCTCCTCCCTTCCCAAGACGTCTTCCGATCGAAAACCGAAGCTCAGATCCTATCGAAATTATATGACATGGGAGTCCTCAACACTACCGCGAAACTCTCAGATGTTCAGAATAAACTCACTGTGTCGGCGTTTTGCAGACGGAGGCTCGCAGTGGTTATGTGTGCGGGGTTGAAGATGGCTGAAACTGTTAGTGCTGCTACAAAATTCATTGAGCAAGGACATGTGAGAGTTGGACCGGATACGGTTACGGATCCGGCGTATCTGGTTACGAGGTGAGTTCTTTTTGAAGTCTTCTAGTTTGTTCCTTCTCTAAAACATTTCCAGACGCATGGAAGACTTTGTCACTTGGGTGGACACATCCAAGTTGAAGAGAACGATCATGACATATAACGACGAGGTGCGTATTGTCCTTCCTTCTCTCCACTTTTTGATTTCTTTACTGATTATTTTTCACAGTTGGACGATTTTGACCTCTTATAATTACAGCTCTAAACCCTTGCAACGCTTTGGATAAGCAGCCCACTTCGACGTGTTCTAAACTCAAATTACCCTGAGCTCTTGGCCCGCCCACGACGCCTATTGTGCAACGCGTTAATGCAGAAGCAGACCTGTATGATTCGAAAGTGTAGAGCTGCGTAGAAAGAGTGTCGAATTTGGGAATTGCCTCAAAGAATACTTGGCAAGTCATATGTCGTATGTACCTTGTAACTTGTCGCCTAGCTCACATACATAACATGGTCGGAATTGACTTTTCCGAAGGTTAGAGCAGGTACACACACCAGACTCGTGCCTCCTGTTGCCCAGTGTTTCTGACTTTCCGTTCATTTTCCGTTCAATGCGCGTTGGCTGGGCGCTGAAATGCCTCTTGTCACAAACGTCCATCATGTTTATCTCTGACAGATCCTTCCGCTTTTTTGGTCTAATTGTACAAACATCGGCTATGGATAACGACTATCATTTATATTCCGAATTCTGGACATGAGTGCATCTTTAGTTCTGTTCCTCTTACTTTTAGGGCTATCACCTTAATGCAGAGCGCTGCTCCAGTGAATCCGGATCGTAGAGTGTTACCTCCCGGGTGGACGGAAGGTTATAATCCACAGTGAGTAGTCTCGTTTCGTCTACTTCGATCTCGATGCTGATGGAAAATAATTTTGTTCAGAAAAGATACTTGGTTCGTAGTCCCCGAAAGTATCTGGAATTCTCATTCAATTCTCTCTACGTTGATCCAGGTATTATGTTCAAACCAACGTTGTCCCCGCTCGGATATCCTACTATCATCCTTCAACTGAATATTATGCTGAAAGTAACCGTGTAGATGATCCAGGTCCGAGTTCAGGTTCCTCTTATTTACAGCATCAGGGGTCATCATCGTCGCAAAGTCACAATGAAAAGATCGATTCGATTTTCGACAAGAACTCCATGTTGTATAACACAGAACCAATAGCATCCTCGTCTTCTTCCTCAGAGCTTTCGACTGAAAATCGTCCTGTTGCTCCGACAACGTCCAGTGCATCCAGCATTTATACCTCTTCGAGTCCGATCCCAGCTTCAGAGTCCACCTCAACACCCTCACAGTCCCATTTATTGAGTGTTGGACAATTGACGCTTGACTCGACATCCGTACCTGCTACTACACCCGATTCATCTTTGCCTCCAGAATACTCGATTTATTCCGAACCATCAGACGAACTTACTGCTTCCCCACCCGTTGCGGCTTCGGAGCCAGATAGACCACCAGCGAGCGTAGTGTCACCTCCAGAATACAATAATCCTTCTTTTCTGAGTTCTTGGTCAGAAAGTTCTCTACCGCCGGCCAGCCAACCTTCAACTCATCAGGTAGCTGAATCCCCGTCGCCATCGTCGATATCGCCAGATAATTCGCGACCTGTTTCTTCTGTCGCAGTCAATGTCAGCTCTACGACAGCACCTGATTCGTCAGAACATCGTCCGGACTCTACGGGTGTCAATTCAGTCAATCGACCGTCACAGGCACAGGCAGTTAATATGACTCCCCTCACTGTGATGACCGGACATAATCCACATGTCCCGAATATGAATCTGGTACATCGTCCATCCCAAGCATCCATCAGCGTATCTCCTCCTTCTCATACCCCAATGTCCACTTCTCCTGTGACAATGAGTACCGCTCCCTTACCTCCCACTGTGTCTATGCCGACCAATGCTCCCACTACCACATCTAGCGAAGGACTGACTTTAGCACAAAGACTATACGCGAGTGCCTTCGCTTCCCGACCACCAATGACCGTCGGACCTTCCGGTCGAATTTCCACCTCTCCTCCTGGTGTGCATGGTTCCCTAGAGTCACATATGCCGGCAACGGTGTCACTTGCTGCTGTTTCTGCTGAAGCTTATAATCACAACATCAACAACTTCAACAACATGAACATCAATAATGCCAATGCAGCTATCGCAAACTCGTTTTATAAAACCGGGGTATTGCAGAATTTGCAGAATCAGCATCAGCAGCAGCAGTTTCAACACCAATATCAGCAGCAGTATCAACAGCATCGCCCACAAGGAGGGAGATCATCGTACCATACAGGGAATATGAACTACGCGGCGTCCAATATTTCGTTGGTCAGCACGTTGCATTCCTCTTTGGCTTCGGCAACTTCAGGGGCTGGGATGGTACCGCAACTTCCTCCGCGTCCTACCCAACAGTTGCAGAGTACTATTGTTCGACCACAATCTCAGAAGATCGAACATTACTCTACTGCTACTAGTACTGCTGGTAGACCAGCCTCCATGATTTTCAGGCCAAATCCCACATCAGTACCGAGTGTCACACTCGTAGCACGTCCCCCGAGTCAGGGTTCAGGTTAGTGTTTCACATACTTGAAATGAGCCTCAAAGTTGTCGTTTGATTTGAATAACAATGAGAATGCTAATCAATCGATCGTGTTTCTACTTCACAGGGCTCGTAGGAGCCACATCAATACCGAATCCATTGACAGCGTCTACTATGAACTCACAATCTGCTATCGCCATCAGTCCTTCACCACAGCCTTCGACGATGACAACGCCGATGAATACCGCCATGCAGGGTCAGATAGGTGTTTCTGGCATTCAATCACCTCCGGCTTCAATTGCTCAATCTGGCACACCCTTACCGACATTTACACCTCATGCCAGTCCTCCGTTGGGTGCTAATACAAGCGGAAGTCTTAATTACATCAACAGTGGTAATAACACTGCAACACTGCCCCAGCATTCTGTGATACAGAACTCTAATGAGTATGCACAAACTGGGTCGATGGTGAGTTTGCCAAGTCCATCCTATGCGCACCAGAATCCGCTTCCGCCGATCCCTCCTACCGCCGCTGCTTCTACACATAGCTCAAATATATCGCTGGGACATGTCCCACAGCTATCTACCTCATCGCAAACGAGTCATTCGTCGTTGCAAACCTCGACTTCACCAATTAATGCCCCTCAATCTGTGACCAATCCTCTGACAAATTCCACGTCGCCTGCCATGAGCGTACATTCAACACCAGCTGCGCCTATCCCCGTATCAAGTTCAATATCTTCCCCTCAATTTACACCTACCTCCGTTCCACAATTATCCGCTCCTTCCCTCCCCCAACGTCCTTCACAGCGGCCTCCACAACGGCCTCCACAACACCCATCCTATACTCTCCCTGCTCTCCCTACAACTCATAGTCCCCGCCCACCTCGACCAAATTCCAGTTCTTTTTCTTTTGGCTCTACCTCCTCTACACTCTCTAATACGGGCAACATGCTAGCCAATTTCGGCAAAGCCGCCGGCCGAGTCGCCGGTCGAGCTGCTCTCCGCTATGCCGGGCGATTCGCTATTGGTAGCGTCCTCGGAACTGCTCCAACTCTTCTTTCTACCGTTTCCGATGGAGGGCTATTCGATAGCAGTTCGTTGGACGTTCTCAGCTCCAGTCTCGCAAACCTAGATGTCACGTCTACTGGAGTTGATATGTCCCAGTTCCAAGCTGCGTTTCAGGGTGTTCCGGGGACGGATTATCAGGGTATCATTAACTCGATTGGACAGCAGCAGCAAACGAGTCCGACTCCGGGGGTGAATTACCCTGCGGTTATTCAGGCGTTGATGAAGATACAGCATGCAGCAGTGCAAGTACAGAACCAGAATACTCATGCGACGAGTCATGCAAATGTGAATGCGAATCCCAATTCAAACGCCGGTGTGAATAACTACCAGGCGATTGTGAATGCGCAGGCACAACAGATTCAACAAATGCAGGCGATGATGAATTCATTGAATTTGCAGCAGCATGGACAGCAAGTGCAGAGTACCAATATGCAGACAGTGAATCCGACTGTAGCGAATCATCCGCTTAGACCACCACAAACGCAGTCCCATTCCCAAATGCAACATCCTCCACATACACAGACTCAGTTCTCAGCGTCCCACGTACCAGTCCAGATACCGACCAGTCATGCTCAGCCGCAGCAGTCACATCCTATCACTCAGCTGACTCAAACTCACCAGCAGCACGTTCCACAAGGGCATCCGTCTGGTTCTCAGCACCATCAGCATCCTTCTATAGCTCACGTTCAGCAATTGACGACTGCTCAACACCAACAACAGCAAGCGCAACCCTCGCGTCCATCTATCCAACATACGCAACCCGTTCATATTTCTCCTCCTGCGCCCTCATCTTTTCCAGCTCCAGGTATAAATAGTAGCACAGTACCTTCCTATCATCAGCCTCCCCAGTCTGTCCATGGAAGTACTCCAACTGGTCATGGTCAAACTTCACCGCCGCCACCTCCGCCACTAGTGCACTCCACTATGTCGTCGCCGCCTCAACAACAGCCATCTCATCCAGCTGCTGTTCAGACCAATTCCCGTCCTTCCGAATCGTCCTCGTTCACTTCGATGTTAAGCACGGTGGGGCATGGGTTGATGAACGCGGTACAGCAACCGTCACAGCCCTCACAAGTATCGGATGCTTCTCATCCGAATGCACATCTGAGTCAACATTATCTATATGCGCAGCAGCAGCAGCAGGCATATCATACACAGCAACTTAGCGGCTCTGCAGATCATTCCAACGTTAATGGTGATTCTGGCGAAGGTTCTGGCGGTTCCGGGGGACAGTCGATGATTAATACCGTGGGACACGAAGCTCTGAACCTCTGGCATCATCATCAGCAACACGAGCATCAGGAGCAGATGCAGCAGCAGGTTTCGCAGGCCTATAGTGGTGGTGGTGATAGTAACTCTACTAGCCAGAGTTATGATACGAGTCTGTTGAATGGTGGGAACCCGTATAACGATGAAAATCCCTACATCGACGGGAGTCAAAACCAACCACTGATGTACGACTCTCCTCCAGACTTTAACTCGATCGGCAACTCGTTTGGGTTTGACCCATCTCAAAACATCGATTTTTCCGACAATGGAGCATATGACATGAACTTGAACTCATTCGTCGGGGCTGGATCTTCAGACCCAAATGCCAGTCAATTTGGCTTCACTGATGAAACGGCGGGGATGTACGAATACTCTTCGTACACGAGTAACGATCAGAGCCAACAGAGCTTGGCCTTCGGAACTGACGGTCAAGGTGGGATCCTCGGCTTTGATAGTAACACCTATGTCGATCCTGGGACGGGGAATATCTTTCAGAATACAGATACGACGTTTGTGGATGGAAATTTTGTCGAATCAGTTGATACGACAAATATATTTGACAACTCTGGTGATTTGTTATTTTCTTCAACGGATGAAACCACATTCATCGCTTGACTTTTCTTATGTATGCTCACTCTTATTTATATACGTATCGTAAGTTCAAGTAATGTAAGTACGCGCGATGCGCAACGAACGCGAAATGCGTGCTGTTCCCGTGAATAAAATGAGTCAGCGTATTCAATAAATAAGGTTTCGGTTATTCCCTTGGTGTGGCGTGGCTTTTTGTTGTGTGCGCTACTCACAAAGAAAAGTTTGAAAACAACACCCAACATGGCACCTAGGACTCGTCGTGCGGCGCGCAACCGGACACCCACGACCTCGACAACTACGAATACCACCAATTCACCGCTCTTCAGCACTAATGCTTCTGCTGCTGACAACTCCCCAGAAACTAGTGATGTCGAGGTCACAAAGAAGACAAACACTCAGTCTCAGAGCCAAAGAGCAAAGAAGAGACCGGCCTCAGACTATAGCGATGATGATGATGGAAAGAAGAGAGTAGAATCGCGACCTGCTCCTAAACGAAGAGCCACAGGTAATCGCATGTACGTAGAGGTTGCTGTTGTTTCGAAGAAAGTTGTAAACAAAGGGAGTAACAAAGAGCTTGTGAGCAAAGTATTTTATCTTATACATGCTTTCTTTCTTATCTTGATAACAAGAAGGTGGCGAAAATCTCTACAAAGGGCAAGGGCAAAGCGAAAGCACCTCCGAGCGACGATGAAAATTCAGAATCAGAAACGGGACTCGACTATGACGAAAATAAGTCTCTTGCGGACTCTGATAGTAGCGGTTCTGAGTTTGTCGCTTCTGATGAAGATGATGAGAGTGAGGACAATATTTTCTCTGATGATGAAGAACAACCGTACAAAACCGTCCGTTTGTCGCCTGCCAAGAAACGTGTAGCTGTTCCTGTGTCTCTTGACGGAAACAGCTCTGATGAAGACGGTGACTCAGTCATGCTCGAAGCAGCCATACGGTTATCTCACCAGACGAACCGAAATACGAATGGGGCTGGCCCTTCTTCTGGCATATATATAAATGCGAAAGCCTCCCTCATAGCTGCAGCTGCCGAGCGTCGTTTGGCAGACCGTGTCAGAACAGACGTGGATGTTGATATGGATCTTGACGATGCTGTCAACGGTTTCGATAACTTGTCTGCACTCTCTGATTCTGATGACGACGAAGAGCCGCTTGCGAAGAAGTCCAAAGGGAAGAAGAGGAAAGCGACCCCGAAATCAAAATCAAAAAAGTTGAAGGAAATCGAATTAGCTAGTAAAGACCCAAAGCTCATGACTTGGTTTGAGGCTAAAAGAGAAGATAAGCGAGAGCAGAAAGCGCTCAGTAAAAAGCTCGGGCGGAAACTCACTAATGTAAGACCTTTGATTTTTGATATTCTAACCTGTATTGAAAGCGCGTTTTTAGGCTGAAAAGACAACCATATCGTTGCACAGACATCATCCAGAATTGAAGAGTGTTTGGGGTGATTTGCAAGCGAAGATTCAAGTCATAAAACCAGCCGAGAGCCAACAGCCAGCCGGTATCAAATTGACACTTCTTCCGTTCCAGAGAGAGAGTTTGCATTGGATGAAGAAGCAAGAAGAAGGCCCGTGGAAGGGTGGCATGCTTGCAGTGCGTTCCTCAACTTGCGCACTTCGTGTTTGACTGAACTCGATGCTTTCTAGGATGAAATGGGGTAAAATCAATCTCATTGTTCAAAGTTTTGTCGTAGGTTAACCTTTATCAGGATGGGTAAAACTATCCAAGTTATTGCTCTACTGGTATCCGACCGGAAAAAACCCAATCTCATCATTGCGTACGTGCACCGTTTATCCAGGCACCTACCATGAACTTGAGTAACGCTCTTCTCAGCCCTACGGTCGCTATCATGCAATGGAGGAATGAAATCGAAGCTCATACAGACGGTATGAAAGTACTCGTGTGGCATGGTCAGTCTCGAGAATCGGATGTTAAAGAACTGAAGAAGCATGATGTGGTGTGTCTTGTATTATCCTATACCTCCTGAGCGCTTATTTTATAGTGTAGGTCCTAACTACCTATGCCATTCTCGAAAGGTAAATCACCTAGTATCCTCATGAACACGACGGGGTTTCATCCTGGCTACAGTATCTTCCGCAAGCAAGAAAGTGGGTTCAAGCGACAAGGCAAGATCATCAAGGAGAAATCTCCGATTCACCAGATCCTCTGGCAACGTGTAGTCGTAAGCCGTCTGCTTGCAATAAATGTTAAGCACTAGGAACTTGACTCGTCCTTTCCAGCTCGACGAAGCTCACAACATCAAGGACCGCGCTTCAAACACTGCTAAGGCTTCTTTTGAGCTAGAAGCCATCTCACGATGGTGTCTATCTGGGACTCCATTGCAAAACCGAGTCGGGGAACTGTATTCCTTGATCAGGTTTTTAGGTGGTGACCCATTTTCGTACTATTATTGTCAGTCGTTCCGGTCTTGTATACCTTTCGCAGTTGATTGTTGTGTATATAGGCAAACAGTGTGATTGTAAGTCTCTGCACTGGAAGTTCACGGACAAAAGGTCCTGTGACGGTACGCGAAATCCATATGTATCTTTGAGTCTATTTCTAACGCTCTATATTCATAGATTGTGGACATAGTCCCATGCAACATGTGCGTTCACAGTTCCGGGAGTATATTCGCAATACTTATCGACGCCCCATATAGACATGTTTTTGGAATAATGAGATCCTAACGCCCATTCAAAAGGATGGAATGGCTGGTACGGGCAAGATCGCGTTCAAAAAATTGAAGATCTTGCTTGATCGAATGATGCTTCGACGTACCAAGGTTCGTACTATTATATGTGTACACTTGAATCATTCGTAATTCGCGCACTCAGCTTCAACGAGCCGATGATCTTGGCTTACCCCCTCGTACTGTCATCGTCCGCAGAGACTATTTCAGCCCAGAGGAGAAGGAGTTGTACCTATCACTGTTCTCTGATGCAAAGCGACAATTTGGTACCTATTTGGACCAAGGAACTGTTCTCAATAGTAAGAATAATATTTTGCCCTACGTACTCAAACTGATATTATATCCAATCAGACTACTCGAATATCTTCAGTCTGTTAGTATCCCGTGGCCATTCGCACACTGTACATTCCGCTAACCCTACTTCACTCAGACTCACTAGGATGCGGCAAATGGCGTGTCACCCCGATCTGGTCATCCGAAGCAAAACCAATGCTAATAAATTCATCGCCGAAGACTTTGGAGAGGCTACTGTTTGTAGGATATGCAATGACATCGCAGAGGATGCTATACAATCAAAATGTCGGCATATCTTCGATCGGGAGTGTATCAAACAATATCTGAACACGGCTTTAGAGCAGAATGTATGTCGCCAGTGCTTCGCGGAACTTTATGTATACTGAAAACGCTCCATAGCCTTCCTGTCCTGTGTGTTTTGTGCCGCTCACGATCGACCTCGAGGCGCCTGCCCTGGATCTGGAAGTCAACATTTCCAATGCACGACAGGGAATCCTCGGCCGCTTAAACTTAGACACATGGAAGAGCTCCACAAAAATTGAGGCTCTCCTCGAAGAATTGAGCAATTTACGGAATCAAGATTCAACCACGAAAAGCATTGTCTTCAGCCAGTTTGTCAACTTCCTTGACCTCATCGCGTATCGTTTGCAGAAAGCTGGCTTCACGGTCCGTGATACGATACCCTAATTCTGCAATGCCTTAGTCGGATCCCGTTTTTGTAGATATGCCGTCTCGAGGGAAGTATGAGTCCCCAAGCTAGAGATGCAACTATAAAGCACTTCAGTGTGTTGTGGTTTTCCTTTGACCGGATGACGCGTAATTCATTTCTCTTGCAGTGAACAACGTCGAAGTCACTGTTTTCCTTGTTAGTTTGAAGGCCGGTGGAGTGGCGCTCAATCTGACTGAAGCATCCCGCGTATACCTCATGGATAGTTGGTGGAATCCTGCCGGTAGGTTTTGTTGTTTTGGAACTCGGAGTATAATCATATCTGAACAACGTTTAATAGTCGAATTTCGTGAGTATCTCTGGATCTTCCTAGCAAACAGCTACAATTCAAATCATCGGAACAGAGGCAATGGACCGCATACATCGATTGGGTCAACATCGACCCGTAAAGGCCATCAAGCTCGTCGTTGAAGACAGTATTGAGAGTCGTATCGTGCAGGTATATCTAGTAGCCGTGATTTTTTCTTCCTATCCTATCTGATTTCCCTTCTAGCTGCAAGAGAAAAAGTCTGCAATGGTTGATGCCACACTTTCTCCAGATGACTCAGTGAGCTCTTTGGTATCTGTCCTTTTGTCAGTCACTGATGTAGCATCGTCTCTATAGGCGATGGGTCGCCTCACGCCCGAAGACGTAAGTCATAAACTCCGTTCATTCCAATCATTTTGAATTGAACTTGATTCCTTACAGTTGCAATTTCTTTTCCGCGTAAGCCTCTTCAGTCCTCGATCTTTTGATACACACTGATTTCTGGGTGTGTTTCTAGTTGTAGATGACTTCACTATGTACAAATATATCTCTATATATCTCACTGTCTCTATCGTATGAACTACCAGAGGTCTTTGAAAAAAGATCTATATTCCTCTGTCACTTTTGCAAACTGTTATATCTAGAACGGCTTGCGCATACCATTATCGTAGTATGAATTAGAACGTCTTGACTTTTTGTTTCTACTACAATCAGACTACTTTCTTAATGTTTGGATCGCGCCGCGCTCGTGGTTAAATATTATTTTGTTACATTTCGCTTTTGTGGAGAACATGGATTACCTGAATTTCAGCACATCGGCAAAATTTACCCGATATACATACATGTAGCATCTTATGAGGATTGAGAGCGCAATAAGGGATCTTGCCCGGTGTGCTCGTCTATGTGTTTGAACGGATCCTAGTCGTTCATTTGTCCACAGTCTGGAATTACAGAGCTAGATTCACATGACCCTGGATTAAATAGGTTTAAGAGGTTAAACATTACGGAAGTCATCCAGACGTCCACTGTTAAACAAAGGTTGTGAAGATAGGCAAACTTCAGACTGCAGCAGCTAGAATGATAAGGAAAGAGAAAAGTCATCAGATCATATATATATAGAGAGAGAGAGAGAGAGAGATCAAGTCGGTGTATAAGTCCACAGTCCTGTCACGCGGTATAACGTCTGGGACGCTTGTACATAGTCTTTGTCGTCGCTTGCCTCCCTCTTTTTCCAATCCACCTCGTGTCTTCTCTAACCTTGGTTCTTCCTTCTCCGCCACTACTCGACCCGTCTTCCTAAAAGTTCCGCTTTCTTGATGTATTCTAAAAGTGCTTCTATCCCTTCCTCGGTACCCAGGATTTTACCCATATCAAGGTTGTCCGATACGTCCCACAGTGGGTCTTGATAGTCGCTGTATATTTCGTAGCATTGGATGATGTGATCTCGTGTCTGTGTACATGGGCTTTCGATGGATTTTATTGGTATAAATTTGGCATAGTATTCATTTAGAAAGATAACAGGTTCGATATTAAATGTGTCGTCCACAAAGTTCCCTTAGAGTGTCGCTGAAATAATCGGGTCTCCGTCGAGGCGGCAACCCAAAATCAAACAAATCAAGCTTATGGGGCGACAAGTCCTGTAAAACCTGTTACTGCTGTCACTCAGAGTGTACTATATCATCTGTTTTACTTATTATTGCTGCGCTCAGTCAGACTCGGTCTTCGTTAGTCTTCGCTTCGATGACAGAGGTCAGGGAAGATTGCAATAGAAACGTAGCTAATACAAGCTTGGTTCTTTGTTAATCATTAAAAGATGCCATCTGTATCAGTATCATGATGAAGAATTCTTTCATCCTCATTAAAACCCAGAAGTTGATTGCCCAGTATCGGCTCTTGCATGGTGACCCTCGTCGTAGCCACTCGTTGAACAATCTCAATTGGGATGTACGGTCAGTCCTTAACTTGCTCTTCGTGTGTCCTGAATATTCACTGTTGTAATCAACAGACTCGTTTGGCAATGCTGGATCTGGGCTTCCCCTAGAAGTCGTTGAATTCATCATTGGATATGTGGAGAATGACAAGCAGACGCTTCGGGCTGCGTCTCTTGTATGTGCTGTTTGGCGCACTGCAGCGTTCCCATATCTACTCCACGATGTTCTCATTTCAGAGGAAGCAGATTATGAGCGCCTGAAGAACCTGTGTTATCGTTTCCCCAGGCTCCCAACGTATCACGCCCGAAGTATAACTTTGCGACCAGGAACTCGCCTCAGCTCAGAATATTCAGTAGCCGCGACGTTACGTTCATTTTCGTTGACGAGACTATTCGAAGACAAACGGTGGGAGTTGAACCAGGTTGCTGCAGAACTTCCCCCGATGCCCAAAGTCACATCTCTGAAGTGGATAATGGGAAGGGACGTTCGACACTCTATTATCGTAGGCCCTACGATCCACCGACACCTTTCACTTTTTCCCTCGCTTCAACGACTCACACTTAAGGCGAAATTTCAGGATCTGCACGAGCTTGAGCTTTTCCTCGGCCTGTGCTGCAACAGCCTCAAGTCTTTGACGTTTCAAGGTATCTGGTTCCGCAATAGTCGCAGCCGCCCTCTGAGACTAGGTTGTTCGAGCAACCTTTGCTCATTACAAAAGCTTGCGTTCGAGCGCACTCGCTCTAGCGATCCGATTTATAATGAAGTGGTAGATCTGCTACTTTTGTTTCTCAAGGACAAAGTCAGTCTGCAGACATTAAAGATTCGCTATGACTTTACCGTGTCACCAACAAGTCTGGAACGACTACTGGACATATCAAAGGAGACTTTGGAAACCCTGGTTATTGAACCAATCGGCGTTGCAGGTATGTCCATTTGATGAATTCCAATTGGGACCGAGTTGAATATTCTCATAGACAATCCACTATGGGCTCATTCGTGTCAACCTTTTTCTCACCTCGGCCCGCACATGAAGAGCCTTACTCTCGGGATACCTCAGACTACACCAGGGGGGCCTACTCTAACCAACTCTGCTCCATTTGAAGTTGTCGATTTTTTCCGTTTCGTGCATGTTCTTCCCCCGCTGCCCCACATCACTTCTCTGACAATCACCTTTCGTATTTACAACGACTGGGACGCGTCCGAGATATGGGGCCCCTCCGCCTATCCCGAGCGAAACATGAAAGTCTCGTGGCACAGATTTCTTTCATGGCTTGCAGCGCAGATGCCTTCATTGGACTCACTCATTTTCTTTGTCAAATTCAAAACCAAGTTCGATGAGCAAGACCAGGAACGATTTTTCGGATTCGCTAAGGGCGCTGTTCCCGCTCTACGACCTAGTATCAATATCCAACTACAGTGGATGTTTGAAGGTACTCCATCGTTGATGTAAATATTTGTTCATCAATGCTGCTCCTCTTGCGTTGTTCTTCATATCTGTTGTATGTTATTTCTATTTACGTATCTTGTATCTTGTTTATATACATTTAGTTCATTCTGGGCTCAATGAAAGGAGTAAGAATGCTAGAAAAAAATTTTCGATGGTCTTAGGGATAATATGGAATTCAAGACTCTACAACCTACTCAAAAATCTCTCATTATATACCATTATAGAGACCCGACTGTCCCAGTCGTCGGTAAACTATGCTGGAATTACGGAGCATTGTCTCTGCGTCTTCTTCAACTTCCGGACCTTCCCCGTCACGTTCACGTTCACGCCGTTGCATTTGATGCGGATACATATTTGAAGATGATTGTGCATTGTTCAAATGACTTCTGACCGATCTTTGGACATCAACCAAATGAACACGATGGCGTTGGTATGGTCTATCCAGGATAGCTTCTTTGACAAAGTTCAGAGTTGCGATTCTATCTTCGGGATCATTCCATTTTTCCTCTCTATCCAACACATTTTCCTTCCCCATCTCAGAAGCTTCAGTCTTCGCTGCAGCGAGTTTTGTCTCCATAAAACGAGCAAATCGGAGAAACTCTTCGCTCATTTTGTCGCCCGGTTTAAGAGGTCCTTGCGTCGTGAGTTCGCTGATCCTTTTTCGCAGATTAGGGACCTCCCGCTGTAATGTGTCGAGAGTGATTCTAGGAGGATCGATGTTGACATTTTCTTCAGAAAGCTCGGAGACTGAGGCTGTGATACTTTTCACGCGACCCAGCAGGTCCAGAAGCGTGCTTATTTCGAGCGGAGTATTTCCGACACCATTTTCCATGAATAGAAATTCGGCTGGAGAAGCCTCGATCAGTTTTTTAACTGTCTTTGCGTGGGATCTCTCTATAGCAATGTGGAGGGGGATGGATCCATAGACGTTTCGGACCGTAAGACCTGATCTCGTGTAGTCAATGATCATACCCGATATACGATAATTGCCTCTTGAAACTGCAAGGTGAAGAGGCTAGACATTATTCGTAAACGCAGTCATGCAGCAAAGTAAAATTGACATACCGTATTCAACGTTCCTTTACATTGCTGTTGCAGTAACATCTCGTTGACATCCCAGGGGAGCTTCTGCAAAAGATGCTCAAAAAGCTCAGGTTTCGAAGAATTAGCGAGCATATGGTAGATATTCCATCTTCGGAATAAAAGGCATTAATTTTTGGAGGTATCTGCTAAGCGATTGATGAACTTACTTCCGAACATGATCAATCTCTACAGGGGACTGTCCATTTGCCAACAAGAAGTCTATAGTGTCAGAATCACAGCCAACTTGGACTGCAATCATCGAAGGACTAAAGCCACTGAATTTAATCCTAGAACGCAATCAGTACTCCAACCCTCACAAGATTGCGCAAGAAGCCTACCGTTCCTTCAAAGCTGCGGACATCAGTTTGGGATTTTTTGCGAAAAGGAGTTTCAGGACATTCAATTTGTTAGACAAAACAGCAGCTACAAGCGGTGACTCTCCAAGATTGTTAATGCACCATCCAAGTCGATGAGGTAGGACTTGCTCAAGATCGGTCATACGGCGTAGGCGAATGGCTCATTCATTGCTGTTAGTCATCGCATAGAACCGATAAGCTTCTATTGGGCGAATCGACGCCAAGTATTCAATTATTTGAATTTGTGTCGACGGCAATAGAATGGCGCGCCATAGCATAGGCGTACTGTGGTCTTGCAAGTTGCGAAATTTTGCACGGTCATTTTTTCTTGCTAGATCTTTGCGCTTTCGCCCATGTACTGAAAGTCCTAGGTAAATTTTGTATTTATCATTGCTGATATGAATTTCCTTTGCCTCCGCCCCGTCGTCATGTGAGTGAAGGTTTAGCCCACAGCCAGTACGACGGATATACTCATCGAGCATGTCAGGCTGGTCTGCTGCAAGAATTGCGTCCAAGATATACCCTTGACTTAGCTCGATAGGAGGCTCAGTGAGCTTGTACAAGTTTATGATGTGAATGAAAGCCTGGAAATCTGCGGTCTTAATAGCTTTGACCAAAGTGGTGCTGCGGCCATGGTCTTCCTCATATGCAATGAGACCATCAAGTAAACGGGATGGTGGAAACGGGACTTGGATTGCTGAGGACACTTCAGCGATGTCAATGAAAGGTTGATTTCGATTTTTGGCGGACATTGTAACATCCGAGGCCTGAGAATCAACATCGCTCACATCTTCATCCCCATCTTCTTCGTCTGAGTTATCCAATCAGTTATTGAAACTTGACAAAGTGAGAATAGACTCACCGAGTATGATATTTCCGAGCTTGAATGATACTTCTGTCTCTCCAGCTGGTTTATACTGCGCCACACAGATACTGAACACTAAGCGAACGGTGGTCCAGTGTCGCCCTTCGACGGCAGCCACAAATGGTGTGAGATCTATATATGAGATAATGTGAGCGTACTTTGCTAAAAAGTCAAGTGGAACATATACAGACTAGTTTCCTGCCATTCGATGGTTGGAGGAGCGACTGCCACTGACACCCTGAGTGCGTTATGCTTTCCGACATCCGGGAGACAAAGCTTTCGCACAGTATCATCGTCACCTTTCCAACATGCTTCAAAGAGTTCATCGTATTTCTCATTCAGATGCGACGATACACGGTCTTGAGAATAATCGTGCTGACCCAAGAAAACGTACTTCAGCATGTTCGAAGTTCGATGATACAACATACCAAACTTGTGAATTTGTGTCGAAACAGTTGCAGTGGCGGTTGAGGGTCTATCGGAATCCGGAAACAATTCATTATAAGTCTTGGCCTTCTTCGATACAAGTAACCTCTCAACGTCACCGAAAAATCCCTTCAGTGCGAGACATTTATGAACGGTCTTCTCCGATTCGATTTGAGCATTCAAAAACTTCTTCTTCTGCTGTTCAGAGCCTGGTAGAACCCCATTGTCGGAAAGATATATCGTTCTGGAGACAAAGGCACCCCAAGTTAAAGAGGCAGAGGCAATAGTATCTAACTGCTTTGTTTCCTGTGCCATCTTCTCCTTTTCTTCAGAGATGTATTTGTTCAACCAAGCGATAGCATAGCGAACCCAGTCCAGGTAAGTGCGAAGAGTCTTTTGATCCACAAATCGGTGGGATGAGTTCCGAATAGCTCTGTTAACTGGTGCACCAAGGGCAATGAGAAGTTGAATCAAGTCGGTATGACACCAAAGCGCTGCCTCGACAGGATGTATTACTTGATCCAGAGGTTCGCCATCAGTGTAATTGAGAAACCGGTTGACATTGTTACGATGGTTTTGTTTAGAGAGGACAATAACCTATTAGCACCAGGGGAAAGAAGTACAAGAGAAAGTCCTCTCACTGATTCTGAAGTTCTTGTGCGCGCACCACATCTTCGACTTTTAAAACAACATTGGCCCCATATGCTATCAAAGTCATAACCAGCTCATGTTTATTCAGCTGAATAGCAGTGATGAGAGGGAACGTCAACCGACTAGCGTTCGTTGAGGGCAGATTCAAGACTACCACAGCTTTTGGATCCAGACGCAACAACACGTCAACCAGTCTCGTTTTTCCGGCTTCAATCATCTTGTGCAAGATGGTATGTACACCTTGATCAGCAGCAGTACTTGCAGCACCTGCTTTCAGTAGCCGTTCAATGATGAGACAAGCCTGGTCTTCGTTTGAATGATACATTGTTAATAAGAGAGGGTGTAAACGGGGGGCCTGGGGATACGTAGCAGTCGTTGCAAGATTGGAGTCCGCACCATTGAGAAGGAGAAGGTCGATGACAGGCAAAGAAGAAAAAAGTATGGCGTATGACAGCGGAGTAAAGCAGAGGTCCCAATCTGATGCATTGATATCGAATACATCGGGCTCACCAGAGTCATCCTCTGGAAGAGCATTGGAATCTGCTGGTGTTCTGGGACGCTCGTTCGCTTCCTTCGACTTTTTCTTGTTACTTCGTCTACTTTCATCGAGGCCGCCATCTTCGTCGTTGGTATCTGAGTCTGAGTCTTCATCGGCGTCATCCCCATCCATGTCTTCGTCTTCCTCCATGGAAACTACACCATCATCTCCAGAAGTCCAGTCGTCTTCAGAGGAATTCCTCGCTACTGTATCCTTCATTTCTACATCGCTTTCATGTTCTGTGTCGTGGTCCTTCTTCGAACAACCTTCATTGATTTTGCTCCGCCCCAGTAGCTTTTTCAATACCCCGAGCTGGTCTGACTGCGCTGCAATATGCAAAGCCGTTTTTCCTTCAGCTAGCCTCGACGTAATTCTTGCACCAGCTTCAATCAAATCACAGGCGATATCCTCCGCCTTTGCGAAAACAGCGACGTGGAGAGGCATTCGTCCGACGTGATCGCGACGATTTACATCGACACCATCCGCAATCATTTGAGCAACAGTTGAACGATCTAAGGCGACGATAGCCTGGAAGAACTTCTCCGTACGGCCTATATACACTTGTGCTCCCCATTCGGAATCATCTATGGGATTGAAAGAGCCGGAAAGAGATTGGCGGCCAGGGTCTTGTTCAACAAAACTGAGGGTGATGAAGAAAACGGATAATGAGGAGGAATAGGAGAATAAGGATAACCATAAACATACGAGATTCGGCCTCTAAGACACTGCTTGTCTTCTCCTTCCTGGAGCTTGAGTTCATCTTCGTCAATCGGCTTGGGACAACACTGAAGCAAATAAATTAACCTGCAAACGTGATAGCGGTGGAAGCCTTGTGCTTTGCACATACCTCGCAGCAATCTTCCATACATTCTTCGACGGTACCGAAGCAAGCAGGATGACGATGAAGTCGGCGAGTTTTGTTCTTGGGGTTAAAGGTGGCTTTCAGTAAAATGGGATTCAACATCTTTGCAGCAAATATGGTAGAAACAGATAAGCACTCACAGTTCATGCCAAGATCCTTTACACAGTCAGAGGATGTTAGCACAAAAAGCTAAAGGTCTCAAGGTAGGAAAATGATGTTACCGTCTGATAAATCAATTTATCGATTTTCCTCGCATCCCACCCAGGTCCATAGGGGATATGCAACGATGTAACATCATAATTGTTCATCTCTAAGCCCCCGATTGCCATTTCATGCTTCAGATCTCCATCCAATGTCCTTTTGTTCCTCATGTAGAATGGAATAGCATTCGCATTAGGCCTTCCCCTCAACGTCCTTCTTGACTGGAGGAAGATTTTCCGAACATCGGTAGATTTGAGTTTTTCAAATACTAACAATCGCGCAAGACCCTCAATACGCGCAATGGATCGTTCATAGATAGTTGGATCGACGTCAGCTCGGGACAGGTTTGGAACGTAGATCTCGAAAGCACGAGATGAATATTTTGTCAGACGGACTTCATATGAGGGAGAACGACGAGTGACATCGACAGTATTACACTGGCGCATGAGGGCGGTGATAGCTCTTGGATTAGCCCAGACATGACTACCGTCGTAGGCACAACAGGGCGCGTCGATGTCGAATCCAGCAAGAATTTCGGCCGGGGATTTATAGAGCCGTAGCACAATTTGAACAGCGCGATAGGGATATTGGGCTAAGATGAATTGTCAGTTTGGACTGCACGAGAAACGACATCGAGGAAAGAAGACAGACAATGGATAGAGACGGTGTGTTTGGTCCGTACGCAAGTTACATCCCATGGAACGGAGTCCCTCACAGCTTTATAGATTGTGACAATCTTGGCTTCAGCCTGGAGTGTGAGTGTTCATCTAATGCACTATGAAGCTACGAACCTGTTCGGGAGTAAGTCCCCACAAGAACAGATCCACATCGGAGGACGGGTAGGTGGAACCATGGTAGTATTTCCTCATAGCCCTCTTCGAAACTTTAGCCTCTTCGGGCAATGGCGTCAGACAAGCTAGCACCGATCGTCCAACAGCGACAACGTTATTCCAGTCGAATAGCTGTGAAAGTGAACCTTCGCTGAACACAGTCCAGTTCTTCTGGTATTCTTCCAAGCTCGGTACCATAGACGCCGCACCCTCGGGTTTGCGATCCTTCGGATCGAGGGGCATGACATATTCTCCGTCGAGATCTTCCTTATCTTTGACTACGCGAGCACGAACAGTCCTAATCTCAGGCGGCGCATCGAAGACGTTGACCAGACCAACATAGGGATCCTCTAAACGAGCATTATCCTTTTCCGTTGCGAAAAGGCGGCGGAGGTGAGCTTCGTCATCAAGAGATGGCTGCAAAACGCTTTTCAGCGAAACGCCAGGCCCTTTGGGTAAAGTGAGAACACGGTCAATAAATGCTTGCGCTTCTAGGTTCTGGGACATGTTGGCTGTCGTGGATTGAGGGAGAAGAAGGAAGAGACGCTTTCCATTTTATAGATTTCAGCGTATGCCCGCCTCGAGGTTCGTAATTGAAATATTGGAAACCCGACGTGATTACCTCATATAGCAAGAGCGGGGCCTTGTAATACCGCCCTGTGAACTTCTTGCGAGTCACACAGCTATATATTTTCATTTTCCTATGCAAAAGTCTCTGAACACAGCATCGAGTACGTCCTCCACGTCAATAACCCCACTGATTTTCCCAACCGCTTGTGCTGCATAACGAAGTTCTTCGGCTCCGAGAACAATATCTCGTGAAGCTATAAATGTCGAGCGATGAGCGTAAGAATAACAAGGGACGATGGGCGCGCGTACAATATTGCAAAAATGACTCAATGAATTGAGACGCAGAAGTCAAGTGCGTCCGATGGCGAGCGTGTGTAATAAGTGTTGCCGTCGTTCCTTGAGTGTCGCTCGTATCATACCTGAACAAGCAACTCATTAGCGCACCATTAGAAAGAGTTATTAAAAATATTACTTCTGTTTCAGCATCTCAGCGAACTGACTCAAGAAGCTAAGGGTACCTTGTCCTGTCTCTAAGCTAGCAACCCAGGCGTTTTTGCCTAGTGCGCACTGGATCTGGTCATCCGAAGGTTGACCTTGGAACAGGTCGGATTTGTTAAGCAGAAAACAGGTGCGGGGGGTAACAAGATTGTTCAATGAGGATGGTATATGAAAAGAGGAGCCATCATAAATTTCAGGTAGAGACAAAACACATAAGGAAACGTCAGAAGCTTGAACCCTAGTGAAAACAGTCAGAATTCGACAAAAAGATGCTTAGTAGTGAGCAACACACATGCTTTTAGCCCGCTCTATTCCAACACTTTCAACGAGATCATCAGTAGCGCGCAGACCTGCCGTATCTGCCACAATCAATGGTAGACCACCTATATCCAGTGATAATTCTAGTATATCGCGAGTAGTCCCGGGCAAAGATGTCACAATAGCAGCCTCTCGCTGAGCTAAAAATATACGGATATTGATGTTACCGACACTCCTTCACGAGAAGAAAATCAAGCTTGCGCACCTAGAAAATTGAGCAAGCTACTTTTGCCCGCATTTGGGGGCCCAAAAATAGCTAAACGAAGCCCAGATCGAATAATTTCGCCCCGACGTCCATCCTCCAGATGTGCCTTGATTGTTTGGTTAAGCTGAACTGCTTTGGCCGTTGCTACCACTGTGTTAGAGAGATAAGTATAGAAAAGGGAACCCTTACACTTACCTTGCTCAAAAACACCTTCTTCTAATTCTTCGCCTTCGCCAAAATCAATGAGGGCTTCCACCATGGCTAAGCAATGTATGATTTCTGATCTCAGGTGTTCATATTGAGCTCGAGATGCACCCTGATATTCTTTGGTCAATGATTTCCGTATTTCGATACGAAGGAATCCTCACCTACACCAGCTGCCTGAAGAGCCACGCGCCGTTGACTCTCAGTCTCGGCATCAATCATATCCTTGAGGCCCTCGACCTGCGTGAGATCCAGTCTGCCACCTTGGAACGCCCGTCGCGTAAATTCACCTGCTTCCGCTGGTCTGCAGAAAGAGAGACATGATAGGGCATTCAGTACGGAAGAAATGATGGCTCTTCCGGAATGTACATGAAGTTCTAAAACGTCCTCTGTGGTGAACGACTTCGGTGCTGGAACGAGATTCAGCTACAAATATGTAATATACACACATGCCGCACATTTGAAGAAAACCGCGAGTCCATCGTCCAGCACTTCTTGGCGTTCAGGATGTACAATTTTACACCGTTGCAGTTTCCATGGCTCCGGGAGGCGTTTAGAAGTCGTTTGAACGACTCTAGTCCACACTTTTAGAGCGTCTGGTCCAGATATCCTTATCACAGCGACTCCTGCTTTTCCCATCGGGGTCGAAAGCGCGTAGATAGTGTGTCTTTGCGCGTCTGACAAAACAAGGCTGTAATGGGATCGAGAGCATCTTAGTAGCTTTTGTGTGCGATTAATCCGGCTGATAGTTGCTGGTCTTTCTAGATAAAATCTACTCGAGGAATATCCCCTTACGACGCGCTGGGCATTTCGAAGGATTACACTTTGCATGCGAACTTTGGAGAGAGAAATATTACAAGACACGTGCCTCAAAGTTCCTTACAACCATTCACCCTTGTCCCCTTACAACCTCTTTCTCTGCTGTCCTATCGTCAATCAATCAACGAGTAAATCAAAGTTCAATCGAAATCTACTTCAACTATGGGTCAATCACGTATGCCTAGTTACAAAAATTTCTTTCTTTGTTCTCGCTTAAACAATCAAACCAGCATCTCAGTTTATGGAGGACATGCAACGGCGGTCCAACTGTGGGTGTTATCAAGAATTTCGTTGAAGAAGTGTAGGCTTAGCTGCTCCAAATTAGTCACTCAACCCGAGCTGGAACGACTGAAGAAACGATTCATGAAATTAGACAGGTCCGTCGAGTCGATCTAACTCTCATATTTCTGCAGCATCTTCCTTATTTTTTGTACACACACACACTTCAACTCACAGCGATGGATCTGGATCAATAGATCGTGACGAATTTCTACGAATTCCACAAATCGCATCGAATCCTTTAGCCTCACGGATGATCGCGATATTCGATGAAGAGTGAGTAGTAGAGACACAGCCTGAAAGGTGTGTGCTATTGGCTGAACTCATATTGCGACAGTGGTGGTGGTACGGTCGACTTTCAGGAATTCGTCGGTGGATTGAGCGCTTTCAGTAGTCGAGGCGGACGAGAGGAAAAGTTACGATGTGCGCCAGTAGTCGTGTCGCTTTTTTCGACTTTTCTTACTGGTGCGGCTTTTCAGTTGCATTCAAGGTGTATGATGTGGACCGAGACGGATATATATCAAATGGGGAGCTTTTCCTGGTACTGAAGATGATGGTTGGTAATAATCTGAAGGTAAACAACGTTTCTCCAAGCTCAGGTTGCTCCGCATCTGGTTTCTGAAGTGGCGCACCCATAATATTCTCCTCCAACTGCATTATTTGAGTATACTGAAGCTATTCACTCTATACGACGCTAATCTCTTGTTATTCAACATCTATAGGACCAGCAACTACAGCAGATTGTTGATAAAACAATAATGGAAGCCGACAAGGACGGTGATGGAAAACTAGATTTTGAGGAGTTTGCAATGATGGTCTCCAACACAGTACGTCTCATCTTTAAATTTTTCTCTCTAGGTGGGCGATATGTGGAGAAAAGAGTATACCTGACTGTTCTTGGTCTCATGTTGTCGGTGTTGTCGGTCTATCACTTGCGCTCTTTACTCCCCCGCCCATTTGAGTCGTTCTGACCTATGTCTTTGAATCTACAGGATATCGTGAAACAAATGACATTAGAAGATTTGTTCTAATCTCTACTTCGCTGTGAATATCTATTTATCTGTTTTCTTTTGTGAATGAGGTTTTTCCCTTCCTTCTCGCTTGACCTCTAATGTTCTTTCTTGCACTTTAAGCCATGCTGTAAATTCATTTCTCAGATGTAATTTTGTGCACGGACCTAGAAACTGGGTAATTGACTGAAGAAACTTCGTCATCTGCTTGCCTGACAGTAAATAAAGCCGATGAATTCCTACCTTCACGGGCGAAAGTAACCATCACGTTGAACGTGTTGTACTAACTAAAGCGCCAATTTAAACATGATTGGGGATTATTGGATAAGGGGAATGTAGAAGAGCGTGTCCGGCGATGTATCTGTATGAGGACAAAAGAAGAAAAACCATGTACTGATGAATACTATACAAAGCAACAACTAATATATCGTCGAAACCGAGCGAATAATAGTAGAATAAGTAAAGGACTACAGCGGTGAGGTGTGTATGTTAGCGAAGAGAGTACAGTGGAGAAAAAGAGTACATTGGGGCAGTGGAGAAGGCGTGCGGGAAATACTCGCCTCCACAGTTTACCCTAACCGAAGGAAGACCGGGCCGATATTCATACCGATCGCTTATAGGGAAGGCACAAGGAGCGTATTTTTTTTTTTTCGTTACAGGTCATGATGAAACGTGAAAGCAGTTCAGCATTCGAATGCAACTGATGCCGCAAATATGTTATGGGTATCCAGTGAAATAGAGGGCGAAAAGCCGAAGTTCTCTCTCCGTGCTATCTGCTGCTGTTGCATGAATGGGGAGTGCTGTGCAGGCATTCCAAGCTGTGACAACGCAGATGGTGACGATGCACCATGGCTCTGCATTGCCTGTAGCTGTGCGAGATAGAACGGATCCGTTGATGTGAAGGATGATGATTCCGAGACGGAACTGGAAGAAATTGGGAACGAAGGGAAAGAGGTTATAGATGGATTGTGGGGACCTCTGTTGTGTGGTTTTTGTTGAGAGATGGACATCTGTTGCTGCACTGCATACGATGCAGATGAGTAGCCTGGTGAGGCTGGCGAAGAAGGTACGAGGATTTCTTCTACCATTCGCTCATCTTCGGCATCATCTATCATCTCATCCCGACGCGAAAGACGCTGTTGGACGTCCATAACTTGTCCCCAGCTAAAGCTGGACGATGGTGTGCGTCCAGTAGGAGTGTTACATGGCTGGTGGAAAGAATCTAGAGAGGGATCGCTTGAATAGGCAATTGGCTGCGAAAATAACGTTTGTGCAAGTTGTGTCTATACATGAAATCCTTTGATAAGCTCTGGTGCAAAGCTTCAAGAATGTTACAAACCTGTAACGCTGCAAGATCTAATGCCTCCTGGCCAATGTGGCTGGAAGATAAAGAGGAAACGAGATCGTCGACAGAAAGGCTCATGATGGGAGCGAACAAAGGATGGTAGCGCTGTGGGTTACTAGATCAATTCCGTCTTAAGAGACCCGCATCGGGGTCAAAATCAAAAGCGAAAGTCCGGTGGGCACGTGAGCTTTGGGCTTTTCATCCTCCGTGTTTTCCGAGGCTCGACCTTGACATTATCCCCCATTTTCCGTATTACTCTGTTTACTATGTAGATTTGTAAGTCGTTCTTAGGTAGTTACAATCCTCGCAAATGCAAGATTCCATCGGAAGCGATATCAGACTACATAACTCTTACACGTGCTGAATATCATGCCTTCCAGGCTTTCGCTCTCGTCCCGTCAAAGGCGAAGCCTGATGCGCAAGGCTATCGGAAGGTCGGCGTTGGAGAAGCTCCCAAATCTTCTATTAGTATTGATATTCAACATGATGAGCGTATGAACCGGGAAAAGGACCGGTTGCCTGTATTTCCCCGCTCGTAAGATAGAACGCACTACAGCGGCTAGACAAGACTAGGCAATTCCGGCCACCAAATCTTGGAACATCTCGTAGTCTGCGACGAGCAACCGGCGGAACTCCCCCTACGTTACTCGGTTGAGAATTTTCGAAATTACTGTAGTAAACTTTACTCACTTCAATGATAGTAGGGCAGACCTTAGCTAACGCCTCGCATGAGGATCGTAAATGCTTTTTTAGCTTTTCTACCCCGGCTATAGAATATTATCACAACTGCAAGATGTGGTAACGGGATTAGAATGCTTACAGTGATTAGCAGTTAACTGTGTTTCAGTTGAATTAACCCAGCAACGGCTTATACCATCTAATATAGTCCCCTGCCACTGCGACATCCTACATGGACATTCATTCATAATCACGGTGAGGACGTGCAAGGAAGAAATCTGCAGATCGAATGGGGCCGTGGTGAAAGGCACTGGAAGCAGAGGGTGTAACAGTTGGGGTATCAGTGCCTGGAAGGATGGCGGTCTTACGATGCGATTTAGTTTATACAGGAAATTTCAGAATACCTTGAGGTATCGACAGCATCCTAAGCCTAAGGCACTTAACAACGGGGGAAGAGAGTCCACCGAAGCCTGCACAACTCCGGGCTTATCGTAAGAATACAGCCAGATCGTTCCGACGATTCTTTCTCCTAGGAGTGCGCACAGTTGATCAAACTGTGCTGAAGATCCCAGATTTGTCGTGAGCAAAGACAACGATAAGGAAGCAGATATGGCAGTTTGTATTAGTTGAGGAGATTCAGCATCGTCCAATTGAGCCAGACAAGTATTCAGAGACTACACAAAATCAATCAGTCATTCAGATATCGTCTGAGCGATATGGTAACTTACGGTTAAGATGAGTCCATCCACACCAGTACGTTTTAGTATTTCTCTCGGTACGTGCTGAAGCAATTCTTCTACCATTCGGACCCCTTCCAACTTATATGGGACCTGATAGTCATCAAGGAACGTCATTATCGGCGGGATAACGAGATACCAGAGACGGTCATAGTCTTGACTCTGTTTGAAGTACTCCCGATTGTAGTTGATCACTTAGTAGTCTGGAATACATACCTGAATATGACGCAGACACCAAGATACTAGATTGCCCGCGGCAGGGTATTTCTTCCAAGTTTGAGTCTCATAAAAATCTTGCGTGCCCATAGGACCACCCGCTGGGCGATCCAATTTTCGTCCAGTCGATGGGTTTAACGACGGATGAAGACTTGGACGGAAAAGAGGATTGACATCCGTTTCCAGCAATTGGAACATGAGTGATGAATCTGGTTCAGAAAAATCAGACAAGATTTCTGTAGTGCAATTTTCAATGTTCATAGCAAGGTTTAATTAGCAGGTTAGTTCTCGCACCCGTCGCCAAAGCATGGGATTCAGGCGAAGTCCAGGAGTTCTCGCCATCGAAAGAAACTGCTGCTGCAATCACGTTTGCTTGTTCGGCCACCGAAAGCTCTTTCTCTTTTGCCAATCTACTGAGGTCGCGTAAAAGATGCGTGCTTGTAGATTTCCATGAATTGAGACGTGCGATAGTTTCTGCGGTCTCGGCGTGTGCGTATTCACTGGGAATTTGAAGGCATTCAAGGATCTCTCGGAGATCGTTCTCTGACATCGGACTAATTGAGGAGAATCGCAGGAAAAATGAAATCAAGGTTGACAGTGACAGTGACACTTCAGCAGAGGCGCAGTGTCACGTGACGTCGCGTTAACGTCTAACCTTTCTCTTGAACTGCTTGAAGTTTGGACTGCCCCTTTCCAGTGGGCCTCCGCCCTTATCCATGAATGAATCGCTGATCAGTAAATTATCATCTATAAACCGTTGATCTCTACTAAAAAGTTGCTTTAGGCCCGTTCAACTTCAGTCATCCAACTGCCGTCCAGACTTCACTCTATGCTCTTGGATCTTTCGCTCGTTTCGACCCTTCAGGAAGGTTCGTTGGTGTAGGACGATTCGATGGCTTGGCCACAATATGGGACCTAGAAACCAAGGCCGCAGTACGGTGGTTAGATGGTCATGTCAAAGCTGTGACTAGTTTGGAGTACGTACTTTAAGCTATTGTCGCAGTGAGTATTATTCTCAAACTAGCAGATTTTAGTTGGTCAAGACATTCTCGGTATGTGCTGACATCCTCGAAGGATTGGAATGTTATTGTATGGGACCTTGCCTCTGTTTGTGATCCGCCTCAACGACACGCAACCATTCGCTGTGACGCGCCGGTTTCTTCAGCTTCATTTCATCCGAGAAATAGGTAATCATTTTTATAAGGAGATTCCACTTTTACTAACCTCATCTTTTCAGTCAAATAATTCTCTCTCTTCTCAATACAGGCGAAGTTTATCTCGTCGACCTGAGAAAGAACTATCGGTCACGAACGGAACTTTACGAGCCGGATAGTGACGAGGATGGAATCGAGGGACAGTCAAGTAGAAGGTATATCATACTCTCATGGTTGAGCACTTCCAAATCCTTAACAAGTATAGATACGCGATGACTGTTGCGCGTTTCGATCCTTCAGGCAAGTACGTCTTTGTCGGTACATCCGGAGGATACATATTAGTTTTCAACACCAGAACAAAAGCTGTTAGTACCATTGACCACCTATATTTTCAGTGAACCTGCATTCACATTTGTCGTTGATATCGTTAGATGATAGCGCGACATCGAATAGCTGGCGGAGCCGGAATGATTAAAGGGTTGGATTTTGCGAAAAATGGTCGGTGAGTCATGACTTCCAATAATTAACCTTATGTCGCCTGAATGTATCACACTTACAGCCGCCTAATAACAAATTCCTCCGACAGAACTCTCCGACAGTTCATAGTCCCGCATTATCCTCGGTCTAGCGAAACTGGTGGCGAATCATTCATAGAACAAGAACTTGAGCCCACTCATCGATTCAACGACCCAATCAATAAAACAGCATGGCACGCCGTGTCGTATAGCCCAGATGGAGAATGGTTAGCTGGTGGTCAGCATCATTCCGTACTCATGTACTGGCTTCACATCTCATGAACGTTCATAGGTGCTGCTGATGCTGCAAACCACAAGATATACATCTGGGATATATCAAACGATGGTCAATTTGCTAGTACACTAGATGGAGGAAGGGAGCCTTTGGCACATTTGCATGTGCGAATCGCATTTTAACCATGTTTCCTGTATAATTGATTAACTCAAGCATACGCAGTGGCATCCTTCGAAAGCCTCAATAGCGTCAACTACTAATCAGGGAAATATCCTCATATGGCATAGTCCGAATGCTGAAAGATGGGGTGCATTTGCCGGTGGATTTGAGGAGGTTGATGAAAATGTGGAGTATGAAGAACGAGAGGATGAATTTGACATTGTGAGTCACTTTCGCTTCCATTTTCTTCAGTCACAGAAATCCAATCCCTTGATATTCAGGAAGACGAAGCGGAAATCCTTCGCCGGAAAAAAGAAGCTGAACAAGGTGATGTGGATATCGATACTATCGATGGCGAGACAACGAATGCGCGTGGGCAGCCTGCGGTGAACGGCACTCACGCAAGTAGTAACGGTGGTCCTAGCGGCGGTGTAGGAGCGAACCTCGATGAGGATATGAAATGGGCGGACGAGGATGCGGATGATGATCTTGGGGTTTGGAAGATGAAAATCCTCATGGACGATGACGATATGTAAGGAAGCACGCTGTGTGATTTTATGCACTCTCTATGTATACGTATTGGTGAAGGTATAGTATTTGCTTCTCATAATTATATATCGTATGTAATTGCCATCTACGCAGAATACCAGCGCTTATTTGCATCTCTCGCCCCCTCAAAATTTCATCGCAAAGACTTGTTCATCAGGATGCCTTCCAAAGTTTGCGCGCTCTGTGAAAAATCTAAAGCGATCCTCAAAAGACCGAAAACTGGTCAACAAATTTGCAGAGACTGCTTCTTCTATGTATTTGAGACCGAAGTACACAACACTATCACTCAGACCAACCTTTTCTCTCGTGGAGATCGTGTGGCTATTGGGGCTTCTGGAGGCAAAGGTGCATCGCCGTATACTCTTGATTCGAATTACACTCATAGATCTTGACGATAGATTCAACTGTACTGGCGTATGTCTTGAAGGCACTAAACGAACGATACGATTATGGTCTTCATCTCTTTCTCCTTTCCATAGATGAAGGGATAACTGGATACCGAGATGATTCTCTGGAGGTGTGCGCTGAATTTCTACATCTCCATTAGATCCTCAGTTGACATCCCTGTATAGACCGTTAAACGAAATCAACAACAATACGACATGCCTCTCAAAATACTATCGTACGATGAATTGTACGGGTGGACGATGGATCGAATAGTGTCGCAGATCGGCAAGAAGAACAACTGTACATTCTGCGGCGTCTTCAGGCGACAGGCCCTCGATAGAGGTGCCGCAATGTTGAATGTGGATCACATTGTTACTGGTCACAACGCGGACGATATAGCAGAAACAGTCTTAATGAATAGTATGATCTAATATCTCATTCATTGAGCGAAAGTTCGACCATCTAGTGTTAAATAGTCATGCGAGGGGATATTGCACGCCTTGGTCGTTGCACATCAATAGTCACCCAAGGCGAAGATACGATCAAACGTTCTAAGCCTTTCAAGTATGCATACGAGAAAGAGATAGTTATGTGCGTAGTCACTCATCCATAGATATCTAGCTCAATGTGCCCTATAGGTACGCTTACTTTAAGAAGCTTGACTATTTCTCTACTGAATGTATATATTCACCCGACGCATACCGAGGCCATGCACGAACTTTTTTGAAAGATTTAGAAGCCGCTCGTCCAAGTGCTATTATTGATATCATTCATTCCGGAGAAGCCTTCGAAATACGAGGGGAAATCAAAGCGACTCAGAAGGTTCAACGTACGTGTGGATAGTCATTACAAGTATATCTCATTCTAAACCATCGATCATGTAGAAACCTGCAAACGATGCGGATACATGTCTAGCAACGATCTGTGTAAAGCATGCACTCTGCTCGAGGGCTTAGAACGAGGAATGGCATCTTCAGGAATAGTATGTGATGATACCTATACATATCCTCGATGTTGATGAAAACCCGTTACTAGACCGATCGTGCACGTAAGAGGCTAGACGCTGAAGGTCCTCCTCCCGGGAACCTTCGCACAATACCATTCTTTCAACCTCTGTCGGGGAACCCGACAGTCATCATTGAAGCAAGTACTTAGCGTAGTATTTTTTTATTTATGTGATCTCTGTTTCGTGAGATTTCGTGCTCTATCGTCTCTCTGGAAGTGAAACGGAAACTTTCTCATAGCGACGAACGTCCTTGGATAATCTACAATCAGACTAGGTATATTGGAGAGGTGCACGTCAGATTTAGCAAAACAGGGTCCCTGCAATGTTACCTTTCGCAACCGAGAGACTAACTCATGACCATCATTATCCAGCTCTAATGAACAGCGGGAGACAATCATGGGTTCCAGATAGATGAAAATTTCCCATTCGAGAGTGTTTCAGGAGATCATTGTAAAACTATCGAGCTTCGGAAGGAGGGCTGCCTGACCACCGGTGTAGATTAAAAGTTCCAGAATTTTATCCATATCCATTCGAACATCCAAAAGTCAGAATGAAGTTAGAGACGGGCATACTTCAAGCAATGGGACTATGTGGTCAGGTCCTTCGTCGCACCAAAAATTTACTAGCGTGAGTGACAAAAGAACAAAAGCGGAACGGCGTAGAAAATTGATCATATCCTTGGGAAGGTCAAGAAACCATTCGTGTTGCCATTGAAGAGTTAAATCTTCAAGCAGTGGTGTGGTAAGAATTTGCAGGAAATTGAGACAATATCCATGCTGAGGCTCGCCGGTGGGATCAGTAGGACAGGTGATATGCAATGACCTTAACGCAGGAAGGACAATCAGGCAATGGTCGGACTTGTTCGTGGGTCTAGAATAGTTTGGCAAAAGGATATTAAGATGGACAAGGTTAGTACATTGACGAAGTGTATCTGCATAACGAAGAAGTGGTGGGGAAGCCTCAGGCAGATTCCTGCCAGCATCAATCAACTCCATCTCATGGATGTCCAAAGTTCAAGACGCCAAGATGCCAAAATCAGGCTGTCTCACTCTCTGCTGGACTTTGACGTCCCGCAAGTTGGCCGCCCCCGAAAATGCAACAATTGGGGTGAGTTCCGGCTCCATGTTCTCAAAATATATGGCGGTGAAATATACTTTTCCCAGCGCAGGAAGCGATGAGCAAGGGAGATCTAAAATGGCTGAACATGATTCTGGAGACCCTGATAGGTCCAGGAAACTAATTCTATCGCGAAATTCCAGAATATTCGCCATTAAGAGCACTGATAAAAGGAGCATCGTTAACATCTGGGAGCTCTAACCACTCTTCCGAATCAGGACCTTTCTTAAACAGGTTGAGATGGATTTCCAGAGGAACATCTCCACTGCAGGATATACACTCATTGACCCGGTCAAGATTGGGAATGAAGAATCTCCGATGTTTGACATAGTCAATGCAGAATGTTGACCAAAAATGGGGAGTAGCTAGAGCGACTCTTCTCCATGCTGCACACACACTGCATATGAGGAACATGTATTTCGCAATGTCATGGCTCGGGTTGATGATTCCGTTGTCGGGTCGACAGACATGCTCGAATATCAAAAAGAGCATGTCCAAATTGAGACGACGAATAGGACTTGTAACATTCTGAATGGAAAGGGGCTTATATATGTGGAAGGTAGAGTATAGGGGAGACACATACCTCGTCCTCGATGTCCTCCCATGATAGAATAAGTTTACTTTACTCTGGTCTTGGCTTTCTGTCCTCCTTATCAGTGTCTCAGTTGAATCGTATGTCTTGCGGGTGGTATCATTCTTTGAAATTGACTGTGCCCGCTCAATCACTCACAGACAGAAATTAGTACATATATATTTACATATTCTTATCGACACTCTCAGTTCTTACACCCCTTCGGTGTGTTCTGAGAATACTATACTTACGAGTATCTTACAATATAGACTTGCACTCCTTGGAAGGATCAAGAGTTGGACATCTGGTGAAGCTTTTTGCGCAGCAATCTGCTTGTCGAGGAATTCTATCTGAGCATTTGTTTCCGAAAGTTGGAGTTGAAGATCGCATAGATCGGATACTTCGATAGCGAGGGGATCTTCAATACGAGGTAGAGCAAGACAGAAAGCCATATAGTCGATGATATTACTTTGACCTGGACAGTGGCAATTGCAAGCAAGGCACAAAAGAACACAAACAACAAAAGCAGTGGCATGTGTACCACAGAGACCAGTGCTAACTTTCTATACTGGCGGCGTTTGTATGTAAAAAATCACGTGTTAAAAGCAAACTGTGGCAAAGTAGAGCATCACATGATCAGGACCGTTCCCAAGTGTATATATAGACCCACGTATGCTAGTTCTTTCAATACAGTGACTCTCAGTGTGACTTCCGCCACACTTTCTTTTCAACTCACACATTGGACTAAATTCCTGAATTACAAGTGAGATGTCAATCTTCTCTTCTTCATACCAGACGACACTAGACAGTATCTCCACACGAACACCAAGAAATTTCTACAGATCCCAAATGGATTCCACCGTTCCACTGCGTCCCCTCACGCCCGACTCCACTACAGTCCTCCGTTACTGTTCTCACCTGAGTCCTTCGGCACTATGTCGACTCCCCGTAGAAATTTTACAAACAATCTTCCTGTTGTGCAGGCCAGACACTTTAACTCGACCTTTTCATAGCCCATATAGCTTATTTAGCTTTTCTCCCTTACCAAATCAGAGCGAGTTTCCAGTACTTTTCGTTAGCCATCAATGGCGATCAGTAGCACTCTCCGTTATCAGAATTTATCCTCCGACAACCATCCTCTCCATTCTGCTCTCTCAGAGTCTTGAGGCCTCTGACCGGGATAGTAGCAATGCGGTAGCCTTATACTTTCTTCGAAAATACATCCTTCGCACTAATCCCAACAACCTGTCCTTCACTATAAGCAACGGTTATTCTTCCTCAATCAGCGACAACAACCAAAATCGTAGCTCTGACCTGCAGGTCCTTGCCATCCTGAAGTTACTTTGCGAGCTTTCAGACCGTTGGGAGAATGTGGCGCTTCGGCTTCTTCCCTCTTCGTTCCTCAGCATGTGTACCCAAATGCGATCTCTTTCCCGCTTGACTTCAATCAAGCTGCAAGATGCATCCCATGCACGGGGACCGTATTCAGGACAGCTACCGTCGTTAATGGGCGCGAAACACCTTTCGACATTAAAGATTGCTTGTAGGATCCTCGGGCAACCTGACTTACCTATCCCCTGGACGCAACTAACAAGAGTAACACTCAGCATACCATACCCACGCCATTTCCATTTCATTATCACAACATGTCCCAATCTCGTCGAATGCGTCCTGAAGGGATATACCCAGAACACAGATCGTTGGACACCACCTGCTAGGCCTGTGCAGCACTTGACCTTGCGCAAGCTCCTTGTTAAAAACATGTGTAAGCTCTCCGACTTTCTACCAATTGTTCGTGTACCGGGTCTCCAAGAGCTTCAGGTCGATCACCTTACTTTTGAGCTAGAGGATGCACGAACCGTGTCACCCACCGCACTGCCTTCGCTTCGGAAACTACATCTCAAATTCGATTTCGGCAAAATTGTTGATCCTGTTGTATTGTCAAACATCGCCTTTCCACCTATGGTTGTGTTAGAGTTCCAGGGTAATATGCCCGATGGGCTGTCCAGTATGCTGGAACACAATGATACAATATGTCATCTCTGTCTCAAGTTTAAGGAGACTGAAGATGAAGTTGGACTGCTTAGTATGGTTCGAGCAAGGATGCGCGAATCTAGTCTATTCTGGTTACATATCGAGGCATGCCTTTCTTTCAAGACATTGGCTCAATTGATCAGACTCGCAGAATCAGGGATGATGATATCTGGGCTTCATGAGTGTGCACTTGTAGGGAGGGCTGACAGGGCTTTTCAGGTCGCACACTATAAAGAGAGGCGCGCAGGCATGCGTTTCTGGAACTTTATGAAGAGATAGTTATAGACAGATGCGCGCAAGAGGAAAGCAAATACTGTACTAATTTAGTCCGTTCCAGAAGTAGGAAAACTTTTAGAATACCAACAAAGACTGCAAAGCTATTTTATCAGATGTACTGTAAACCTGATGAACCTTGTAGTCTGTCGTGTTTTGATTGTCTGAAGAAGCGGCGAAACCTCTTTCAGTATTCTCTCTGGTGCAGTGGCGTTTAAGTTTACCTATGGAGATTATCAGTCCTGACGACAATGAAGAGCAAGACAGAAACAGAGAGTAGTCTCCACTTAGGACTCGTACCAGGCTGTAGAACACGAACAAGATACACAATATACAACATGTTATTTTCATATTCTATTTACTACAGTCGCGCGAAAACACCCGAAGAGCTACAACGTGAAAAGAACATAATACGCGATCCCGAATTACTATGATGATGTAGCGGTTGGAGACCGGGCTTATACAGCGATGAGGGTCCTGAGCTTGCCGCTCTTGAAAGCGGCTTGAGTGGCGTCATTGCCTTTAGAATGACAAAGAGGGGAAATGAGAAAGGAGCAGAGGTAGAGATTTGAAGAGAAGGCGAGATGAAACGGAACGCAGGATGAAGAAAGAGGAAGGGCAGTAAAAACGTACCACCGATGTGTTGCTTGTCTGAAAGGAAAAGCGATATCAACGTCAGAAATTGTTCAGGACAAAGAACCTAGTAGTTATACGTACTAACGAAGATGTTCGGAACGGTACGTTGACCAGTCTTCTGCGCGAGGTACGACTGAATCTCGGAGCCTTCGTCCATTTCGTCTAGTCTAAGTGCAGACACCAGTTGACAGTGAGTATCGATGAGGAACGACGATTTACGATAAGTATGCTTACTCGAGAACCTTGGTCGGAACATCAGGGAACTCCTTCTCAAAAAGCGTCTTGGCAGCTTTGCAGTAGGGACACCAGCTCTTGGAGAAGATGGTAACGGTGTTCTCATCAATTGAGGACTGCAAGCGTGTAGACAACACGGAGGTAAACAATCAGTCAATCAGTCGGCGGCGTCGACTTGGAGGAGACACACGTTGACCAGTTCTTGAACAGCCATTATTCTAATCTGATTTTGCGAGGGTTTGGACGCTGAAGGTTCTGGAGGGGTTATGATGGGCGTTGGAACGATAGCGATGACGGAGCTGGGATAATCATTGACTGAAGTTATAGGCTTCGCCCGAAGCAGCCCCCGAAAACGGCAACTCACGTGGGGATTGGGAATGATTAGTAATGATTGTATTAGTGATTCAAGTCGGGATCGGCATTCCGTTTCGTGACTTAGGTTTGCAAAGGACGACATGCTCTCAAGCCTTTTTCTTAATTTCAGAACTACAAGTAAGCGGTACTGCTTTCTGCTACCATGATCCGGAGCACATCGATCTCTTTAATCTCGTGGTTACCGTGTTACGCGTACTTTTCCATCAGGCCTCCTCTCCGATGTACACAGGCTTAGCGATTACGGCGAATTGTTTCCATCACACCTGAGGAGATGATGCGTGCTGAAGAACACGTGCAGACCAAACAAAACCGTAAAACAACGTTCACTGAATGTAATGTCAGCAAAGGTCCCTCAAGATGTTGTAACCCCAGGTTTCGAGCGCTTTCGGTCCAAATAAGCGCTGACTGAAGTCGGATATTCTTCTGTGTCCTAAAAGAACTGCAGGTATAATGCTTCCTGTCTCGTACGTATAGAAACCTATTCCATTTGAGGTTTCCATCCTGCAAAGCATTGTATTGGGATGGACAGGTCTATGTACACACCGCCCAACAGAATGAAATGAGAGAGAAAGATTTCATTTGACTGCTACAGGCCACTTTTCCAAAACCAAGAGCAAGGGAGCCTGTGTGATGAGTACAAGTAAAGCCCAGTATTGTAATAGAGGCATACGAGAATCGGGTCAAGCACTGGCGCTGAATAACCCGAGCACTTGAAATTTTGCCATTTTTCTACTCAAGAGACGCGACCGTACTGTGTCGGCCAGTCAAGGGAATTACCGCAAGTCGGAGTTTGAAATTTTCTGTATGGGCCGCTCACATCTTCGGTATCCAGGCTAGCGAAAGTGCATAATGTGCAAATGGCATCCTTGTCAGCTTCAGCGTCTTCGACTCCTGTCAACTCTCATCCACTTTCACCCGATGAAATTCAGTCGTCTTCACGTTCTCGCAGGAGCCGGCTTCTTAATAATTCAAACAACACCGCCGAAAGTGCGCTTTCAACAAATTACTTTACATTGAAAGCCCAGTTAGAACAACATAACAATGACAATTGGGACGGAAGTGTACGGGGACTGGCCAAGACAGATAGGCGAAAATCGCTGGACACTAACTCCTTCCGAACGAACAGACCTTCTTTGCCTTCCTGCTTCAGCGATGAGTCTGAAACGGACATAGTCACAGCGCCTTTGATTATCGTTAGATCCGACGACCAGCATCTACCGGTCCATGGTATCGTCGAGTCCACTGGCGCCGACTTACAAGAATTGGCTTTAGATCCTACCATGACTTCTCGAGTTTTAACAACAAGATGGCACGAATACTCCGATGATGCTATCCAATCCGCCATTGCTGGCATCAGCGCCTCCGAAAGTCCAGCAGATGTATCTTCACATCCTTACCATTCAACACTGCGTGTACTTTCTATGGCGCTGCATAATCTCTCAAAAGCCCGGCTTGAACTTGAACAGAGTCGCAAAGCTCTATTAGAGAAGGAAGATGCAAGACGTGTTAGAGCAGAAGAGTTTACACGACAATTCAAGAGCGAGAATGAACGAGAGTTTGCTAGACGATTTGTGCAGCGAATTTTCGTTGACGACGATGTTGAAGCACTTGAACAACGCGCTTGGGTAAGGAAAAAACATAGCCATATGGTTCGTCATCATATATTCACATCTGAATGCTTCTAACGAATATGCATAGTCCCTTGCAGATTCTCTCTCAGAAGCAATTGAAGATCAAGTACCTCTTTCTCGCAGTATACCAAAAGACTCGATATTAACACCCATTCCTTCATCGCCAAATCTCGACGAACATGACGGAAAAAGTTTGAAGCCAAATGATGACTCTGCTTCTATTGCATCCCGGGGCTCATCAACGTCTCGTGCGTCCAAAGACGACTCAACTGACCCCCTTACTATCACACCTGTTCGTGTTGTTGGCTCGGATCGACCGACAAATACTATCGGTGACTGGATGGGTTCCTTGTGGGGCAAACGTGGACCTCGTTCTCGCGTTGCATCTATCTCAGAAGCTTCTGTGAGTGGTAAGACCACTCCAGAGGAAGCTGCCACCGATGCTTCTGTGACAAGGCCAGGAGCCCAATCTCGATCGCAGCGACGAAAGACAGCCAAGAGCGTGTTTGGTACGCTAGGCATATCAATCTTAAATCCTAGTTTGGGGTCGTCTTCCGCAAAGGATGCTCTCCCCGAAGTTGATCGAAGTCCAGTCGATTACGCTGATGGTGAAAACACGGCGACACCTAATGATCCTCAGACGGGAGCTGTATCCTCTAGTTCTATAGTAGAGGATGAGATAGATGAAATTTCACCACTAGCTGATGATCGCGTTTCTGTACGGTCAGGCAAGTCTACACATACCACCCATACCACCCATACAGCCACCACAACATATACTATCAGCTCTTCCACTGCAGGCTTTTCGACAGTATCATCTCCAGTTCTGCCTGCGCCGCCACAACTATCCATGAATACAAGTTTAGAGACATCCATTACAACCTCATACACGTCCACTACACTAGGCACAAATGCGAGATCGAGCTCTTCAGAAGAATATCCAGCACTTCCAGCCCCAGACCCGTCAATTCAAGGTTCCTCACTCCGCGCTATCGCTAATGCTACCCGGGTCATGACTTCCGATCCCTCTTCAATTCTTAGCGATCCTGGAGAGACGGGAGATCTGATTAAGTCCTTGGCAATGGACCTCATACGGAATGCGAGAGAAGATGGTGTGGTATTTAGGGAACCTCGCTCTGCCCGTACGAAAGGTCAAAAACTAAAGACAAACCATACTACCCCCCCACTGGAAAGTGTAACTTCCCCAATCTTGTCTGGATTTGGAGATACCGGAAGTAATTTGACCTCCCCATCTACTTCCACCAGTGACGCAGCGAAAAATCTTTCCCGCGCGCTTGGACTTGGTTCTGGCGTTGAACCCAATATCAAACCGACGCGCGCTGGAGGATTAAAAAATGCGGTTGGCTCAATTGTCGCTCTCCCTTCGCCTTCCTTATTCGGCAGTTTTTCCTGGCAAGGCGCGACGCGACATCGAAAGGGAAGAGCAGTCGCAGCCAATGGCTCAGCATCAAACAACAGTCCAGGAGGACCAGCAGGAAATTCCTCTGGAACGTTAACCACCGATGACACGACGCTCGGTAGCAGATCTTCTACACAGGATAGTGGTAACAATGCTGCTTCGCCCGTTTTCAGTGGAGGGAGAAGTCGGATATCCAATGCCCCTTCAGTCCCCCTAGAATCTATCATCCCGGCTATCGCCAAGCCCCCAACGCAGTACCTCTCTCGGGCTTACACGCCTCTGACATCAAGGAACTTCCGGTTTGACATGAATACTATAAACAATGCTGTGAGTCCTGGACCCGGGACTGCTCCTGCTTCAGCTAGAAGGCTTTCATACCCTCTTCCTCCAAGTACACCCATTAAATCAGGGTCTGTGTCTGGTTTGACACTGCTGACAGACCGGTATGGGTTCATGTATGATGTGTGCCAATACGATGTTCTCCTCTTACTGAGGGCACGTCATTGTAATTGTACGGCTCCCGCTTGCTTGACGGGAGTTAAGATTGCGGATAGAGAGGAAGACAACACATGGCCTGATTCGGAAGACGAAGATGGGGACGAAGATAGTATGAGTGGTGGAAGAGGAAAGAACATTATTCAGATTGTCAAAGAGGGTTGTGAATGTAATGGAGATGGTAACGGTCCAGATTTAGATGGCGTCTCCAATCTTATCGTATCAAGCGAAGAAGATATCGTAGACGATAAGAAGAGCATCAAGAGTACCGCCACGACGCAATCAATTACTGTGAATTCGAAGAAAGGATCACTACAGTCCAAGTCCCGCTCGTCCTCTCAAAAAGGCCTCTCACAAGCAACAGGCTCCTCCTCATCCCCCGCGAATCTTGTCGCGTCGTCTTTAACCAACTCTACCACATCCATCCTCGCTGTCAACTTTGATACTCCTCGTCACGCATGCCCCAACACTGTCCGCCGCCTGCTCGGCGATCTCACGTCTATCCACGACAAGCGGCAGGAAGCTCAAAGAAAAGAATGGGACGCGTTCGTCAGGCAAAGAAGTACCACCAAAGCGCGGTCGCAGCAATCGCAGGCGATGAAATCAGCTGCAGCGAACAGTGCAGGCGGAGGAGCAGTCAGTAGCGCCGCTGCGTTACTTGGGTTAGGTGTGAAATCATATGATGCCGGCGAAGAAGATGAACTCGACCATAGTGAGGGTTTGATTGGTTTTGCCCAGTTAGGTTTGCCCGCTAACAAGGAGGAGAGGAAAGAGTTTGCGAGATTGGTGAGGAATGGTATTCCATTAGCATATCGGAACAAACTGTGGTTAGAGTGCAGTGGGGGGCTGGAAATGCGCGAGCCGGGACTGTTCAGGGACTTATTGGCGGAGGCGACAAAGGAGAAAGTACAAGGAGACGGTTCTGGTGTTTTGGTAGAAATTGAGAAGGATGTAGGGAGGACGATGCCGTTGAATATGTTCTTTGGTGGAGATGGGCCTGGTGTAGATAAATTGAGGAGGGTGTTGACTGCGTATAGTCGGTGAGCAGAGTTATCCCAACAGATCAAGGATTCTCCTAATTGATTCTTTGTTTCCGTCAGTCGCAACCCCGCAGTTGGCTACTGTCAAGGCATGAACCTCGTCACTTCGACCCTTCTCCTTGTTCACGCCGATGAGGAAGAGGCTTTTTGGGTGCTTTGCGCATTAGTGGAACGCATTCTTCCAGAAGAATTTTTCTCTCCGTCCTTGCTCCCTTCTAGAGCCTGTCCTCTCGTTTTACTTGATTATGTCCAGGAGTACTTACCCAAACTCTATGCGCATCTCAATGATCTCGGAGTAGATCTTCCAGCGATCTGCTTTTCCTGGTTTCTATCGCTTTTCACAGACTGTCTTCCCATTGAGGTATATTCTCTTGACTTGAATGTAAATTATATTCTGATATATGTTTAGACGTTGTTTCGCGTCTGGGATGTTTTTCTTGTGGACGGTCTCGATGTTCTATTTCGGGTTGCTCTGGCAATTCTACGCTCGAACGAAATCGAATTGTTGGGGTGTCAATCTATCCCTGCTGTATATGTCGCGCTTGAAAATTTACCCACCAGGATGTGGGAAGCTGACAAGCTTCTGCAGGTGAGTTTATTTGCCATATCGTTTCGTCTCTGCTGATTTCCGTCCAACAGTTCGAAGCCGATCTGAGGAGTTCTATCTTGCATGCCGACCTCGTGCGAAAGAGAGAACTGCACGTCGCTTCTCTCGGCCAGTTGCTGTCATAAACATTCGCCCTGTTCACATATGTTGTATAGAGAGTGTATCGGAAATAAAGTCCGTTACTGGGTAGCGATGATACCCGTCACATGCGTGATATTTGTACAGTTCGCAGTGTCTTCTTGAGCATGGACAATCATGCTTTCGATTTTGCAATCCGCGGGAAGTCTTTCGAGCCTTCCCAAGAGATCTGTGTTGGAATGTTCGTATATAAGGACCTTACTTTGGTTATATAATAGGATCTTCAGTTCTCACAACTTTAACGTAAGATGAATGACAAATATACACCCCTAAGACTCAGTCATGGTCTGTACAGTATTAAAAAATCCGCAAAACAAAGGATTCCTCGTAGGTATCACTCTATTAGTACAACCAGATGCACCATGTATTCATGTTAGTGTAGACAATCAGAATAAAATTCAAGGAAGATCAACGATAAAGAGGAAGAGGTAATGTAGGTATGTTAATCTCCAAGTCCTATATGGAATAATTCTAGAAATACGACCTTGGGGTATCGCGCGTGTGTATGAGCGTATAAGAAATGCAAAAGATATCCAAACATCCCAAAAGACAACCAGATGACCCATGGAAGAGGAATTTGAAGCAAGAACACGAGAAAAGATATCACCTCACTCAACAACCTTCACCACTGCTGTCCCCCCATTACTCAAAGGGCCGTTAGCGATAAAAGTCCGGGGAGTCCGTTCAAAAGGTACTACTCTCTCATCGACATCGTCATTTCCACTAACCCAAGGCCTCACACCCTCATTCATCGCCATCTTGATAACAGCATCCAAACTATCTCTTACATCTTCCCCTTCCCAATCGACGTCCTGCGCAACGTTGACCCAGGCATACCCAACCTTGCCGGTGGCATTACCGCTGCTACTAACACCTTTCTTCGCCACATCATCGCTCGATCCGTTCTGTATATGTGTTTGGGTCTGACTTGTCTTGTGAGTGTTCTTCATAGACCTTAACCCCGCTCTAAAATGATCACCAGCAGTGGGTATCGGTCGGCTGGGGGTATCGCCTACGAGAGTGGTGAATTGACCAGTTCCGTGCGTTGGATTTGCTAAAGACGAAGTATCCTTCTTTCTCCTCGCAAGTATACTTGTCTTCATTCCGGAAGAAGAAGAGGAGGAAGAAGAAGGGAGGATAAGATCGGGAGCTGATACCCCTGTATTTCTTAGCAATCTCTCCGAGGCCTCCCATATTTCTTTACCCCCTACAGTATCCAGAACTGCGTCAAAGACATCCCCATCCCCGATGAGGCGTTCAATAACCCGAACAACAGCTGCAACACCATATTCCCAAGCACTTCCTTCCCCTGGCTTATCAGCGCCTTCACCATCATCAAACACCACTTCCTCCGCACCCCATCTCCGCACTCTCCGCTCTATACTCTCCATATAATCCCTCTCCTCCTTCGACCCTTCTTCAACAAGATCCGAATCAGGTAAAAACGACGCATGCACACAAACTCGCCATCCACGTCTCACGAGCATCTGTACCGCTATCGCACCTGCACCATCGTGACCGCGCAATACAAGCACCCGGCGCCGACTGCCTTGCTCGTGTTCGTTAATACGTCTTCTCGTTGCAGGAAAGAGTGGACCAGCTTCAACTTCAGCAGAGCTAGGCATTGGTTTCCCAAATGCGTACGCGAGAGTTCGGACGGCGCGGTATGCAAAGATACCACATAGCGGTAATAGTGCGTATTCTTCGAGAGTGAGTGGGGGATTGAAATTTAGGTTTGGAGGTCGAACGGGTCGGGAGAGCGAATTGGAGCGTGAGGATGAAGGAGAATTCGAAGTTGATAAGGATATTTTCTGGTGATGCGATGGTTTTCTACGAGTCGGTGGAGACGATTCCTCGGAGACATCAGACACAGTAGGGACTACGGGTTGAGGTACCCGATGAACTCGATGACGATCCACTACGATGAATTCTTGCAAGGCACCACACTGCAGAAGAAATATGCCAAGGTCAGGTAAACTTTCAACCAAGCTTTCAAAGATGCCCACCTTTCTGACATCCAATAGCCCTACGACCCATTCTCCCTTTCGCGTAACATCTTCACTAACATCCCATCCACACTCTAACACCCTCCCAACGAAACTGCGTCCAGGTATGTAGCCAACATCAGGTTCTATCCGGCTTACCCCCGCAGAACTTCGACCAACAGGGTTATCGCTCTCGGACCGCTTATGCTTCCTGCTCACACTCCGAAACAAGCCAGGTCTATTAGGCGACGTGTTGGTACCTTCTCTTTCGCTTGTACTTCGACCAGCAAGATTAAGACGAGAAGACGCTCTCCCTCCTCTCGAGTGCACGACGCCTGCGAGTTTCGCATCGACCTCGTCCACTGCTACAGCCCACACTTGCACTAACACACTTCCACCCGGGATATAATCCGGCGGTCGACGATAGCTCGTAAAACTCAACACTGCATCAATACCTGCATTCCTTGAACGGAAACTGGAAGTAGCAGCCTCTTCATTCGCTGTAGCACCGGTACCCACTACTTTCGCTGTTGAAACACTGCGACTACGCGCTCGTTCCAAAATAGCACCCAGTCCAAAAATGCCACTTTTGGATGTCCCGGCCAGCCCCTTAGTCACTTCAACTGTGGCCATCGTTGTTTGTGCGATCCCACTACGGGTCAGATCGATTTTTCCATCTGCGCCGCCGACAACGCTCACACGTTTATTGGGATTGGGAGTGAATGCAGGCTGAGGAGCACGAGGAAGGGTGAGAGAGGTGTATCCAGGTGTACCGGACGATGGAATGGATGGAGCATAAGATGTGATAGAAGTGAACGAGGATAATGAAGAAACTTCGGGCGCAGGAATGGAATCGGGTATATGAACTCGTGCAATATGCGGAAGATGTTCTAGTGATCTAGACTTTCTTCGCGACAGCGGCTTCGAGGTAAAGTTCTGCCGTCTCAATGAGTTGGAAGTCCGTTGGCGAGCAGCAGAAGATGTAGAATGGGTCCTAGCTCGTTCTTCAGAATGAAGGCTGCCTTGACTAGTCCGGTGAGCAGATTCTCGGTCTTCGTCTTCCTCCTCGAGCAAAGCTGCCATGCTGGTCATGGTACTGTGATTAGTAATACCAACAGATTTGGACCTCATCTTAGGTCTCGGACGAGGCCGAGAAGCGGGTTGTGGCGGAGGCTGAGGCACAATTTTTGGAGGTAATTGAGCAATGTAATAACTTGTGGGTGCAATAGTGTTATGAGCAGACGTGGTCGATTTTCTCTTGGAAGATTTGGTGGATGCGGACGTAGGAGCAAGCCATCGTACATCTTTGGCCCAGTCTTCGTCTGTATATGTCGAAGACGGCTGTTTCGTCCTGACTAGATTTGACTGTCTAGTACGTCGTAAGGGTTTGGTGAGAGAATCGTGACCAGTATCTGAGGCGTTCGGAGTCGTGATATGTGTAGAATCGGATAGAGGACTAGATTCCAATGAGAATATAGAGTGACCATCGAGAGAGTTGGATGAAATAGAGGTCGTTGTTGAGCGAGAACCTAACGGAGTCCTAGTCGCTATCGCTGAATCGCTCTGCAGATCCAACTGTCTGACTGAAGGTGGCATTGGAGAAGTATTAGGTGTATAGAAAATATCGTCTTCAGAGCCGGAGCCAGAGTCCTCGTCGTCGAGCTGACCGTCAAGAGAAAGTTGGGAACCGATGACGTGCGATTCAGATAGAACAGTGTCCCTGTGGTGAAATCCATTTGTTCCCATCACGGTCTAGAAAAGTTTGTATGTCAGGCACTTGTACAATTCTTACAAGTTAAAACAAACGAACATTCGCGGATAATTGTTGGTCTGGAAAATCAGGCGTCTTCTGCGCTGTCGGTTTCGCTTCAGAAGCCACGCGGAACATATGAGCTTTGGTTGAGTGATAGTCCCTGTCTGGAGGGAATGTATAAGTCTGTGACGGTCTGCTCAGCAGCGTCTGAAGAATAGTTGGCTTGGACATCGTTCAAAGCCTTTCTGAACGACGAAAACAACGCCGAAGATGAACGATGAAAAACAAGTTTGAAGTGTTTCTGTCGTGGAGCAGTGCATTGCAATGTTAAAGTGATCGGCGCCTGTCAGCATGATTGTGTCAGCACAGAATTTCAGTTCTCCCTTTGGATTTCTGTTCGCTCTCTACTTTGAGTCGCTCAACGCAGAAGGTCAATTGCTACGCGATTATCCTCGGAAGCTGATGAAGGCGAGCTGTAGCTTTCTCTTGACTTCTTTATACCCTCTAGAATCTGCTCTTTATAAAGTACTGGCCTCAATCCCAAGCAAAATGTTCGAGGAAGCTTAGCACTGAAGCGTGCACTCCCATTTACAGAAGCTGCCCTGTTAAGCTCTCGTCTATGTGAACTCTCTTGGATGGGAGGTACATAGCACGGATAACTCAAGAGAAAATATTCCAACTTACAGTTCGGGGGTTTTGGATTATCTTCCTGCTATAACATGCGACTATCCGCCTGCAGTGTACGGATCAGCCTTCAACTAATTATATTTGGCTTTTGGCGGACCTCAACCAGTACGTTGATTACAAGTATCTCGTGCTGCCATGGACGTATTCTCTTCGTGTAACATGATGACATTTGAAAGCAGACTTACCCAGATTATCAATTCCGAATCCCCCAGTTGGCTTGTATAATCAATTTGTGCACCTGATCTTTCCTCTAGTGGACGCCAGGATCCTTGGACTTTAGACGTATGTTGTGTTTCTGTAGATTAAGAACGGTAAGACATTCACACATCATCTCCAACGAGAAAATATAGCTGTAATGCTTCCTGGACCTATATGGACCGCTACGTACCCACATCTCCTATCGTTCTCCCTCGAATTTATATTTTCCCAATGCAGCCAGCGTGTATCTTATTGTTCCTAATCAGGTTACTCCATTTTCCTTCTAGTTCCCCCCTCTTTCATCCGTGTTCCATTTTTTTTCCATCGTCATTTTCCCATCTCCGATATTCCCAACGTTCCCAACATCCCCGGTCTGTTCCCAGAAGCTCTTCAGCGCGCCAATAGCCATGCTAGCGCCTTCACGTTGCTCCGCATTTCTCCACGTCTCCCAGGAAACAAAACAAAGAAAAGTGACAGCCTGTGCAAGTCAAGTGCATGAGTCAAAGTATCTGGGATAAGGTCTGAATCGCAGATCCTCCTAGCTCCGTTTCAGCTGGCCAATCCCGGACCTTGGTAGTCTGCAATTTTTGGACATTCTGTACAATGAAAATTAGATTTCTAACGTCCACCCCATTTCTACCGAGCTCTGTATCACTAATGCTAACCAAATTCAAATTTATCATCTAGGTCAAAGTCATTCTTGTCGCAAAAAAAAAAAGTGAACTTGCGATCACAGCTCCTTCACCTAGCCTATTGTTCTCTCTCTCCCCTGTGTCATGATAACTCAGAACTCATATTTGATCTAACTTTGACCCCGTGCGCCCCAAATTCCCACAGGACAAATTTGCATTCCGAATCTGTCGATGGTCAATGTTCCACCATTGTTCAGTGTTATTATATCATGTTCACTGCGCATCAGTGGCCATGGATAGTTCAGAACGAGGAGAGTCGGGATGTGATTATATGGAAACTAGCTGTGATCAAAATTCTTCGCAGCAGTTAAGCGAGATGGCCAAGTTTGAACAGCCTGGTTATCTGGATATGAAATTTTTCGGAACGACCAAGGCAGGTCATGGTCTCGTCTTTGGCCTGGGTATAAATTTGCAACATTAGCTAACTAGTACAGAAGTTTCCCCTCTTTCTTCTTTTTTTTTTTGACACCATCTCTTGCAACTTGAATCTCCTTGTGATTTTAAAAATCTTTTTATTCGTCCTTCAATCGTACGTCCTTCATTGACTATCCCTTTTGTCTACACGATTTGACCTCGATCTTGTTCTTTTCTTGTTCTCCTCACCAGATGTCTCAACTAATATGCCCATTCCCGCCATCTTATCCAGAAAACGATGACGATAACCTTGCCTGGTCAATAAATGCAGGGAAGCGTAAGCGAAGCGACTCGGTCACTTCTTTAGAGGAGACGCGTAATCCGGAAATTAAAGAAAACGTCCCTACCAACTCCTTCACCGATTTCTATCCGGTGTACGACGCTTGCGGTGGTGTTACGTCCTTCTCCAGCGATTATAATCTGTTTGCACCTATGTCCGACATGGACAATTTTCCTCCTCCCATGCCCGACTTCTTATCGAGCCCAAAGGCGGTATCTGCTACTGTTGAAGGAAATCCTTCCTCTGAATCTTCAGAACCAGGCAATGATTTGGCAAACATTTCACTAGCTACCCCAGTTAATAACGACGTTCGAGGTACTTCGTCTCAAGCGACCACCGTCATCGCTCCACCCGCTACTCCTCTTACAGATTTCCCCGAACTCTTCAGTGAATGCAATTCGCTCTCCCAAAACATCAACGTTCCTCCTCTAACTCAACCTGTGCGCACCCCTGTGCGCACCTTTGTTGCACCTCCAGTCCCGGTACCAGTCTCACAGGTTCAATACAATCACTTGAATACTCAGGTTGAGCCAACACTTCCTCCTTCGTTGAGCAGACGCCCAGCAGTTCCTACTCCTGATTCGAATGGCCAAATCGCCATCAACCGACAACTCACATCTTCCGCTGAAGATGCGACGACATTTGCCAATCCAGTCAACATTGGGGTAGGAGGGGCGCAGGCTGGAGCTCCTCCCCAAGTACGGCAAGCTCAATCTTCCTCAGATGTACCTCCTCCGGTTGCCTGTTTGAATCGAATTCATTACAATTTTCCCGCTGAGAATGATTTTTTTCTTCCAAGAGTGCCAGGGGAGCGCTCCGCTCCTTTGACTTCTCCTTATGAAACCTCAGTAGGTATACGTGCGACCCAGATCGGAAGCTCCCGGGGGATAGGACAAGCAGATCTCAATGCTCGCTCCGAGCTTTGGACGCCTGTTGCCTCATCGAGTACCTCTCAACTTCCCATTGCGGGTCCCTCTCATCCCAGGCAGCACGGCGTCGTCGTTCCTCCCCCGCCCTCTGCCACTTCTACTACCTCTAATCAGCCCCTGGCTGGTTCCAATCGTCCCAACAGCGCTAGAACGCACCACCGTCCCATCACTGAGCCGGGTCCTTCTTCTTCTTCCACCCAAATCGCCCCCAACCCTGCAAAAGCCGAACCAAGGTTCAAATGGGGAACGATTGATGCCCACCCATCCTGGGCACGAATTGCCCTTCTTTTTGGCGTTGCACCACCACCTCCTGTTACATATTTCCGCTCGGAATCTCTCGAAGCTGTTAGAGAATTTGGTTCGAAATGGAACCACGACAAAGGACCTCTGCTTCTTCCAGACGTTGCTTACCTCCCTCCGCAAATGGATATTCTGCCTGCGCAGATACGAGCTTTGATGGATAAATTCTTCTCTCAAGTCGTTCGACCACCACGAACTCCCTATGATTATATTTCATGGTGGAATGCTGTCTGGATTGTCAAAGAGTTTTTCCTGAAGCACTCGCGACCAGCCGTAATGGCCATTCCCTCCAACTCAGGACTCCCCGCATCGACCGGTCGTAATCATCGTCAGAATCTGACTCCGCACAACCGCACTTCCACGCAATCTACCACAGCCGCTAACATCTATCCCAGTCCATCTCGGCCCAGGTCTCCAAAACGAGCGGCAACGACGACGACGGCTGTTTTTTCTGACTCTAAACCATCCCGCGGATATGCTCGTCGTACTCGTCGTCAGAATTCGACTACAGACAATCGTATGACCGATATCGATGCTAGAATGCCATCACCGCTTTCAGTTGACAGTCCCCCCGAACCTTTCAGTATTTTTGTGGCTGAGACTGGACAGCCGAGGGAACGTGCACGCCCGAACAAAAATCTTCGTCGAGGTTAAATACTACTAGGGAGATGACCATCGTGTCTTTTCACGGCGACGCGTACCTCAGTCTATTCCTATCTGTTTTCGTAGTATGTCTTCATTTTGTTACTATATCTCCAGGATTCACTCTTCCCGTATTCCGTCTCTCCTCCCTCTTGCTTTTCCTTACGATACTCTTGAACTGCAATTACCTATAACTCATCCTGTCTCGTTAGCTTTCGGTAAGTATGTAGCAATGTACATGCAAAGTGTGATATATATATATATTCTGTAAAACAGTGATTAATGTTCATCTTCTTCCATGGATGATAATGATACTCTTAGGTGGCTGGCTCAAGTCCCGCCTGTAGCCAGAACTGACGATATAGTTACTAAACATCTCCAATCCTAGCTATATCATATTATACATGATACCAACCTCCAAAGTGGTTCATATCACATTTTGGAAAGCAACTGCAACATTTATTCGGGCTTCGCTCAAACGATATCATACAACACGAGGGGATCGCAACAAGATCTAGGTGCATAGTCGGGGCAGAGAATGGTATGCTAAAGAGAGCCCCACCGATCTGAGCAGGACTACGAGTAGGAATGACAAATTTGCTCATCGACCATATCTGCGAAGAGGGATTGAATCAACGAATGTTGCAAAGAGAAATCAGAAAATGTACCTCTGTAACTCCCACTCTCTGTTGTCCAAAGGACAGACGTTCCTCGTCTTGAGCCAGCGAGATATGCAGTGGAAGTGGAAGGCGTGCTGGGGAATTCAAATGTCCATTAAATGGTACAAAGTGAGAAGGCAAGACCAGAAGAAGTGTGCCAATCGTTTGGAAAGTTACAGAACAAGAAAAATCAATATTGATCGATAGAAGGAAGAAAAGGTGAAATGTACGTACATTGCAGATACCCCATGCGGCAGTGCATTCCTCACTTGTGGCGGAAACCTGATTGGCTTGACACTCGATGCCTATTAGATTGAATGATCATACAATGTTACAGCGATGGAGAACGCGAGAGATTGGGTGTATGGTTTGGTAAGCCTCGAGCTGTCCAAGTCACGAAGAGTAGAGCGGTAACGCACACAGGTCCATGATATGGTTTCTGCAGATAGCACAATTCTCTACGACGATATCTAATAAGGTGAGGTTTGATCAGAGAATTGACCTATGAGAGAAGGAAGTCGTAGTTGAACTAACCCCAAGCCCACAATGAAACAGCATTCCACTGAAGTGAAGAGGATCAGCCTATTCAAGAAAGTAGAAGGAAGAGAATTTAATACCTTCTTGACTTCGAACCGCGCTTTGCCACCATCGACTTTGCCCTCCTTGAATTCTTTCTTGACCGGGGGGTCAACATCCATTGCTTCGGACATCCCTTTAGTCGCTTGGATATTCTAGATCAATTTATTCTTCAGCAATACTGAGTATAAGAATCATTCGCACTCACATCTTTATGGTAGAAGGAGAGGGAGAGGTGTTTCACGTGACGCGTATAGCTGACAATTTATCTCCATTTCTTTTCTTGAATTTGTAATTACCTTCCATGGCCCGAAAAGCTTCTTCACCGTCGCCGAACAGAGAACAATATGTTGGCGAGAACGATGCAGAATCGTCAGGACATTCCCAAGGGATCAACGAAAAATTGAAAGCCTCTACTTACAGTCAAGGCTTCGAAGAAGAAATGCTTGAGGAGGAGGAGGAGCAGAGCGATTGTCTTGGCTCTGAAGTCGAGGATAAATTGGACGATGACATCGGACAGGGTCTGCTCCCAGAAGGTTTCGCTGGTCCGAAGATCGTCAAGCCTCTTACTCCGGAGGCACTTGCTGCGTATAAAGCGGCCCAGGACCGCGCAGGAGTCGTATACATATCTCGAATACCTCCAGGCATGCGACCCTCGAAAGTCAGACATCTAATGAGCTCGCATGGAGAAGTTGGTAGAGTTTATCTGCAGCAAGAAGGTGTGCTAGATCAATCCCCTTTGTGTCTAAATGTCCTGTCATTCATATACTTTGTGTCTACAGATGCTAAACGAGCGTATTTGAGACGTAAATATACTGCTACCAAGAAGCCTCATTTTACGGAAGGCTGGGTGGAGTTCAAGGACAAAAGGATCGCGCGGAGTGTTGCAGAGATGCTGAACGCCCAGCCAATCGGTGGTAAAAAAGGAACTCGATGGAGAGATGATGTATGGACGATGAAATACTTGCCTAAATTCAAGTGGAACATGCTAACCGAGCAAGTCGGTACGTATCTTCGAGTTCTTTGTTTGTTCGTTTCTTCTATATTGATCGTTGATTTATTTAGCGCACGAAGCCGCAATACACACTGCTAAACTCCGTGTTGAGCTTTCTCAATCAAAATTGGAACAACGAGACTATTTGCGGAACGTAGAGTTGGCTCGGGTGCTTGAGAAACGCTCACAGCGAAAGAAAGAAAAAGGCGAGGAGATGGTATTTAAACCACTATCTCGCCCGACCAAGCGACCATCTGAAACCGAAGCGGATGTCGTTAGGAAGCGCCGTCGAGACAACGAGGATGGATTAGACATAGTTCTTAGCAGTATGTTTTAACCTGATCACTGCAATATTAAAATTGCGCTCCATTTCTCAATCTCTGGTATAATTCTCAAAACCAAGAAGTGGAAGAAAAATCGAATCCTAAGAAAAGTAGCGTCAAATTTCGCGCAAGCTCCTGACATTTCTGGGCCCGATTTTTTGAGCTGAACATGTAGTAATCCTTCAGATGAACAGGCCCAACAAGTACATTCTTTCATTTTGTAGATCCGATACTTACAGACTGTAACAGTCATACAACAACAAAAACAGTTCGAAGGGGGACTCTAGCCATAGCTTTACACGTATACTATGGAAACAGTGCTTCCGCTCTGGGAAACCGTCGTCAAAACCTCGTTGTTCTGTTCAATCTCGATAAGGGTTGAGCCGGCAGGGGTGACGGTGCCAGAGCTCGTTGTCGCGGAGGCACCAGTGAACTCGATGCTTCCGAAGTTGGCAAAAGGAACCAACTCGCAATCGCTGCCTTCGCATTCCTCGAAGTCCTCGACGATCCATTCGGCATTGGTTTCACAGAGCTTGGCGGAGGAAGAAACAGTCTTGGTGACGGTGGTTCCCTTGCTGTTATTCTCGATGGTCAAGGTGCCTTCCGAAGTGCTTATAACGGTAGCGGTCACGGTGACAGAGTCTCCGGTAGAAAAAGAGATGCCGGAAAAGTCAACGGAGGCAGCAGGCTGTATAACATGATTAGTCTACCAAGAGCAAGGACGACAAGAATAATGTGTCTTACGTAGAACTCATACCTATAATTGGAATTAGATTGGTTTCGGAAAGAATGGAAAGAGACAACACGTACCAGCCATCGTAGGAGACGGAGGATCCGGTAACACAGAAATCGACACCAGTTTGCAAAATAGCGGTGTCGCAAGTGTCACCGTCAATTCCAACCCAGGCGGTAGCACATTGCTCGCTACTTCCACCTGTAGACTTGGGGGTTGGGACCGTAAAGGTACCAGTAACAGACTTGTAGGTCGCCTATTGAACAAAAAATAACAGGACATCAAAACCAATTCTTAGCGTGGACCAAGACGATCATATTCACAGTACTGGCAACCAAGACAGCACCTGCCCAGTTAGAGCTGAACTCAACATATGAGGCATTCGAGACCTCTGAGGTCGGGCTAGTAATGCGGTCCACGGGCTTGCTTTGGCGAGTAGCACCGGAGCGACGAGCTCGGCGGGATGCGGCGCGTTCCTTGCTGGTAGGAATAGCAAAAGCAGCGGAAGCAAGGAGAGCCTGGACGAGGAAAGCAGTGGTGAACATCATCTTAGTAGCAGAGGACAGAGGTGGCAAACAGCAGACAGTGGACGAGTGCTAGAAGCAAATGCGCTGGAGTTATGAGCTTTTGCCTACCGCTTTTATAATAGACGGTACAGCCCATTGCGGTTCTGAGACCTTCTCAATATTCAATATTCAGATGGTGTCCTAGCGACAAAATCATATGCAGGATCTAGGGAGACTGCATCTGCGTCACTCTTGCAATAATTTGATGTGCCATGCGCTTCAGTGGTGATAAGCCTTTTCAGATGAATTTCAGACGTTCAGTCGAGGAAGAAGCATACATATGGCTGATAATTAGAACCATACCAGGATCCGGATGATACTCCAACAGTAGAATTGTCTGGGTCCCTTGACTTTATCATCATTCGATCCCAACTGGTGAATACACAAGGTGAACGACACAGAAGACGGAAGAAAAGACGGTGTTATATGTCGGCGGATAGATAAACCCTTTCTGGCCTTGTGCTTGCCTCTTGAGCATCCATGTGTGGTTCGGACGTAGCGATACAGTAGTGTGCTGCTCGTCTCAAATCGAAATGTAGAATAAAATTGTGACGGTCTCAGTCCGCAAAACATTTCCCCGTTGTTAACGTATGCTAGCAAGAGATATCGCAATCAGTAGTTTGCGGGAGAAAACCTACGATAAACGAACGAGGGACCGAAGTGCGAACAAAAGCAGAGGCTCGACTGTGCATGATCAAGGAAGCCCAATACTGACAGCTTGGTTGGTCTATCCAAGCACAGTAGCGGTATCTCCTTTATCACCGCCTGGTCATCCACAAGCTGCATGTCACCTATTGGCGAAATTCAACAGATCTTCATATCTTTCTGCATCGTTTTGCTTAGGTCAATTATGATCGATTTTTCAGTGAGACTCAGATGAGAATTTACAACAGCTGAAGAGCACGAATAGTACCTTGACCTTGACCTATCTCGAATAAAAAATTCCCCATGGTATCAAACAAACTTCAAGTCTATTGGCAAGTTTGGCCGAACAGATTTTCGGAAGTATTATCATACGGGCCATTTTGTGGATGATTGCTCATATCTAGAAGTTTTCGCGAAGGCGAGTGTTCAGCGTTCAGCAAAATTTGACATTTGGGGCTAATTCGCTGTCTCAAAGGTTTGAGTTCAAGAATTGGAGTTAGCTTCTGCAAGAAGTGAAAAGTTGTACGCGTTCGGCTGAATGTTGTCGGAGTAGTGTCGGACTTTGAAAATGTACGTGGCAGAGAATCAAACTGGTTGCTGTCCTCTTCATCCCGACCATTTGCGTATTGAACGGTACGCTGTGCTCGAGATCCATAATAGGTCTGTGCTTCACTATGCTCGGCCTCTCCTCGTCTCTGGCTCTGATAAGCCTTCTCTTCCTTTCCGCTTCTATTTCTTTTCTCTTTTGTAATTAAAGATGTCCTATCCTATTCCTTCTCGGCGCTCTCGTTCGCGCTCACCGCGAGGCTCATATCAACCGAAGAACGTGTACGAATACCCTCCTGATTTAGGAGCTCGTGATTGGGATGGTTACGACAAGGATCGTGCTTGGGTTGTGCACGACAGGGACAGAGGTGGTTATGAATATGGGCGCAGAGGAAGGAGCCGTAGCCCAGATGAATGTATGTACTTTTTCTAACCTCTTACGTCGCGCTCACAGACTCCCATAGACAATCGAAAACGACGGCGTTCGCCCTCTCCTTTCGAGAGAGACCGTTACGAACCGCGACCTCGTTACAATGACGATTTTGGTTTGGATTGTTGGTTTTCGTTTTCGAGTTCATCTAAATGGTTTCGTAGATACGCATTCTCGAGGTTATGCGAATTCGCCTCCACGACGAGGTCATTCACAGCAGTTTCCCGCTCGACGGCCTCCCCCTGACCCGCACACGTTTGACTATCCAGCAAACTTACGTCAGTATGCAGAATGGTTCCGATACTTTTTCCCAAACCAAGCTACGGACGAAGATAATGCTGACAAGGCTGCTGAACAAGAGGCAGGTGATGGCTCCAAACCACGCAATGGTATCAGATCTAAATGGGAAAAGTATAAGAAGGATTTCGCTGCAAACCAGGTTCGTGCCAGATTTTATTTCAAGTTCTGATAGCCATGTGCCGTCTCATAGCCCGCTTTTTGTTTTTCCTGCATTACTCAAACGTTCTCCTGTATAATACTGAATTGTCTTGTTTCGGTACTGTAGCTGCAAACCATGTTTGAGCATCATAAAAAATCTCCATGGTTTTGGGAAAAGTATGATCCTGCTCCAGAGTTCCAAATGCTCCGTCAAAGAGTAAGAAAGGAAGGCTGGAAAGGCAGATTGAATTCTTTCCTGTTTGACCTCGAGTCGGGCAAATACGATCCAGATATAAATGAACTGGAATCTGAATCAGCGGGAAGCAAGGATGCTAATGGGGAGGCTGTTCACGCTGACGGGCTTGGAGACGCTTTGAAGTCTTCTAATGACGATGATATGCCGTATCATCTAGATACCGAGGAGGATGCCACAGACGTAAACGGGAAATCTGGTAATGATAACAGGCGTTGGGACAAAGCGGAAGAAATTTCTGTTCCGCCAGAGGGTAATCAGGTTATGATTCGAACTATCCCTCCAGACATCGGCCGTGTCAAGTTGGAAGAAGTGAGCTTTCCACTTGCAGTTCATTGATTATTGTGCCTGATCACATTTTCTAGTCGTGTAAAGCCATTCCTGGTTATGTTTATCTTGCACTTGGTGACCCGTTGCAAAAGCGAAACTATTACCGCGCAGGATGGTTGCGGTTTACTGAGGATGCAGATATGACCATGGTAATGTCTGAGTTGCAAGACAGACGAGTGAATCTTATTTGAAAAAAAGTTGACTTTTTATTGACATACGTTGTAGATCGAGGGTTTCAAGTTACACGTATCCCACACCACAAAACCTTTCGTCAACAAAATTCGAGTCACACCAGATGTCGCTAGTAGGCCCGAGCGTATGGAGAAGGACCTAACCAATGTCAAAATGCTCGCCGGTTTACTCGAAGAAGAAGCCGCAGTTCTGCGCAAGTTCAAGTCAAGCATCGATGGTGCGCAGCCCAAGCCCGAAGGAGCAGACGACGTTACTATGGAAGAGACTGCTCTTGATGTTGAGGAAGAAGAGGAAGAGCCTTCGGAACGAGGGTCGGATGCTGTTGAACGCCGGATAGAGAAAGTCATGGCCGATTTAAGGGATCAGGGGCAGGTGGATTCCGGAAATGAGGAGGCTTATGAAACTAAAAGGGTGCGTTCTGCCTCTTCACCTGACATTTTCACAAACCTCATCACAAATCATTCATCTAGATTGAAGTATCTCTGGACCTGTATCTTGCATACTTGCGTGCTGCTTATCACGCATGTTACTACTGCTCTGTTGTTACCGATCATCTTGAAGAGTTGCAGCGAAAATGCTTGAAGCACGTGAGGAAGCCGTTACCACAGGCGTCAACGTCAAGTGAGACCAAAACGACAATTGAAGGTGAAGACGACGAGAAGTATCCTACGGAGAAGGAGACGAAGAAAGATTCTAAAGGAAGAAACGATCGTGGCGGCAAGTCACTTATTCTCTTACGATTTCGTCGCGGCTCATGGTAACAATAGATGATCGTTGGCTCGACTGGTTAGATCAAAAAGTTGCGCTTTTAATCAATCGCAATGGAGTTGACCCTCGAGATTACGGAGGGAAAAGCTACGATGAGTTAGTCTCATCGTTAATGAAGCACCTGCGACATGTTTACTGATAGGATCTGCTCGTAGGGAGCTTTCAAAGCAGGTTGAGCCTCACATTAAGCAAGAGGATGAAGGGAAATTTCGATGCAGGACATGTCAAAAGCTGTTCAAAGCCACCTCTTTTGTTGAGAAGCACATCGCGAACAAGCATCCTGAGCTCGTTAAATCTCTTGAAGATGTATACCACCTACTTCATACAATGATGTACTCCACTAAATGTTTTCCTATCTGCACAGATACCATATTTCAACAACTTCGCTCTGGACCCACACAGGATTCAGCCATTTGTCCACCCACCAGCAGTCGTAGGCAATAGTACTCAAGCTCCACCACAGGCGTTTGGTATACAAGCGCCTATGAATATCATTGGTGATTACGGACGAATGCCTTACCCTTATGGAAGCTATCCTGCCCCCGGAAACGGTTATTGGGGCGAATATGGACCCCCCAAAGGTTTCTACGATGCAGGTCCACCCCGGCGAGACGACGGCAATAATCGACGACTGAGTGAACGTATCAGTGGCTTTGTTGCCGACATTCCTGCAAATGCAGGTCTCCCGCCGAAACCTCCTGCCGCGTTGGATACAGCGTTGATTGCAGGTAATACTAATAATGTCCGTCGACACAATACTGGTCAGATATCGGGTGGTCCACCGCCCCCTCCCCCGCCTGATGCGAAAGAGGATCCCCGAGCCGCCGCCGGTCGTCGGATTAGTTACCATGATATGGATTTGGTTGCTGAGGTTTGTCCTTACCTGTGTCTTTGACGGGAGATTTGACCGATTATCTTGCAGGGTGATGTCGAGTTGACTTATTGATTATTCGTGAAGTTAGGGTCTACTTATGTACTTGCTGCAAAAGTTCTGTCACATTGTACAGTACTTAAATATTCAAAAAACAAAGGTGGGATTATTTGAATCTCACTTCAACTACGTCAAAACGATATTCTTGAATTTTTCCTTCCAGGATGTAGGAGAGAGATACATTCTGAAAACGTTACCCTTTTCACCACTGGGATTTCTCGTTCCGTCAGAGTGATTTCAACAGCCATTCATCAACAACGTAGACACCGAAATGTTTTGATAATGGCTACTGCTTTGTAGGCGCTGCTCCACTGTGTATAGTACCTGTAGTATTGAGACGACTATCATAAAACTTACTTTCGGTATTGGATATTCCATGAAGGGATGACCTGGAATTGTAGAGTGTGTCAATCAGGATTCACCGTTCAATCAGTGCAACACACAAGTATATTCCCAAATATCAATGGTATAATATTGCCAAGTAGTTTATGTACTCAGTGAGGATATCAATCCAAAGCTTGCGGGCCAGTTCATTCGAGGGTCTCCATGAAACAGTGGTCTTATTTATTTGAGCCATTCAATGCTGAAAAGACAGGTATATGTATCTGTGCTCATGCAGAGTTTAGAGTAAGAGGCTAAGAGCAAGTAGAGTAGAAGTGAGTTGGGGGGCTGCTGCGTGCGCGGTGCTGAGATGTTTAGTACCTAACTCGTTCGATTTGTTAGCTCCACCAATTCAAACTTGCTCGGTGCAAATTATTTTCAGGGATCGATCTTTATCTTATCTTATCTCACTTAAGAGTTCCTCTGTAAGAATCTGGTGAAAGATTGTTATATATATAGGTAGTTATTTTTAAGAAAACAGTTCATTTGCAACCCACCTTGGGGATAGGACAGATATTATTTAACGTTAGCTGATTGAAGACCGCAGTACATTTCTTCCATATCTAAATCGGAAGGATCTTCCAGTGACTAGTGACTTACTGTGAATGGAGAGATCCGGGGGTATCGAGGAAGGAACCCTCGTTCACAATTGTTAAGAGAAGTAGAGACACCGTAATATCCGAGATTTCGGGAGCAGAAGCAACGAGTTGCGTGTTAGTAGTAGTATTTATTGATGGCGTACTTTTAGGTCTCTCAGTCGAAAGCTGGGCCAAAAATAGCGGTTGCAGGGTTTCGATAACGATAACGGCTTACGCAGAGTAGAACTTTCGCCTTTTCGTGCAGATGGACTCACCTAACAGACGACTTTAGCCTAGTGTTTTCTTCTGATACGTTCGCCTGAGCTGACAGACTCCAGCACCCCACTCGCGTATCGCGCTTCCTCAATGTGGCGTAGGTGGTACAGTAATTAACACATGATGAGCTAGTAGCGCCATGCACCTGCCTGGCATCAGAGATCAAGGGTTGTTAAGATGACATTGGACGGATTGGAGCATATAAGCAAGAATTAAACAACGGGGAACGAGCGAGGGTAAAGTGCTTAGCGGGCGTCGTTGAAGTTCCTATCACCAGCCAGCACATTTCCTGAATTGTCGAGAAGATGACTAGCCTATATGGCCTGAACATTCAGCACGAATACAAGCAGTCTAAATACTGATCATGATGAACGCGTTGAGCAAGTAAGTGCAAGTAATCACAACACCAAGGGTCGTGAGATATTGTTTGGCGTCGTTTGAATTTTGAAATTCAGCCATTCACCTCTTCTTATTTCTTTTCGTCTTCGACATCGCTCTCTTTCGACTTCAAGGACTACACGGTATCTTGTCTATCGTGGAATCTTCTTGGCTGTTGTTACAGTCTCCTATTGGTCCATCCAGAGGCACCTTTGAATGGTCATGTCACCTTCGAACTCTGGCAGATTACCGGAAGCTGGCCCTTCCTTAACAGAGGCCGCCGATGGGGAGCATTTGGTGCAAGATGCCGTTATTCTCGACATGGCACCGTTCAACAAGTTCAGCATAATCTCCCCATCCGAGCCGAGTCGACCTATCTCGACACCCACTTCTTCGGATAGACCAGCGTTGAGCTCTTCAGATTCCGGAGGAGACAGTTCCGATGACGATTCTGGACAAGAGAGGGAGAATGGAGATACATTCGATGCTAATCACTCGCCGTCCCTACATCGACTACGGCCAGTACTGCCAGGTCCTTCTACTCAAAGTCATCCTCGTTTCTCCCGTGCATTCACTCTTCCTCTTCCTTCGCAGCTTGGCCATTTAAATCACCCTCATAGACCTTCATCGAGTTCGCTCATGAAGCCCGCTTATTCAGAGCCCGTCTCACCGCAATTAGATCCGTTCAAAGAGTTGTCCCTCGAGCTCGCAGATTCAGTGCAAGCGGTCATTCAGACGATGCTCCAAATCAGCCCTGCTCAAGTCTTAGATCCCGCCAAGGAACAATTTTCCGCATGTGCTTTATCCGTTCCAACGCCGTCCATGTCTGCCATGTTTACTGCTATGAAGAATCTCAATTACATTGCTGCAAACATGGCCGCATTTGCTGCGGAAGATAAGCATTCCAAGGCATCATCCTTTTCTTCCAAGAGACACGATGATTTTGACATTGGAGAGCTTCTCCAAAGTATCGGCGACGCATTAAGTGCGTCCGCTGCTCAAGTAGGTGTGGATTTGGTATTGTTTCACGGGGATGTTGCCTTAAGACATGTCTGGGTGAAGGGAGATGAGTCTGGAATGCGTTATCTTCTGTCACTAGTAAGTTCTCGGTCGATAGGTCGAAGTTATCTTTATTTATGACCTAAAAATCTTCAGCTTATAACCCAAATTCTTACCTCGTGCCAAAGAGGAGATACCATCGAACTCGGTCTTTTCGTCAATCGTTCACCATCCACTCGAAGACAAAATTCTACATCTTCTGAATCTGCCGAAGACGATCTGTTGAGGTCGAATGCCTTGCACCTTGAGGGAGAAGGCCCCTTTAAATGCGTGGTAGGGCTATTTCATAGGTTTTCACCTGCCAGCACGTCGGGAAATATCGCTCGACCTCAGCCTTCGTTTTCATCCATCAATCTCAAGCGATTATTGACTATAGTAGGCGCCACCTTGTCGGACTACGAACAAACATTCGATGGCTCCATCGAGATTGGGCGTAGTTGTCGATTGACATTCGCCCTTGATGGCGGAATATCGCCTCAGCAAACGCCCGCCACTGTCACTGAAGATAATGGTAATTCCGCTAGTGAGCCTACTCTAGAACAACTTTCGACATTCGTTGACAGCCTCAAGGGGAAGAAGGTTCATTTGTATGCCAGCTCAAAGGGATCTTTTGCGCACCATCTGACGAGTTACTTGACTGCTTGGGGTATGGATGTAAGTCACATCTCTTCCGAAGGTGGCGTGGAAGATATTCCAGAACCTCCTCCGAGTCCTCAAACCACGTCAAACATTGAAGGCTACACGCCTTCCGGCATACCGCCTAAAACGGAACCTCCACGACAGCCCAAGTCTCAACCTGTTTCGTTCATCTTCATTGATGACGATGTGAATGTTCTGAAGGAACGGGTTCAAGCTATCAGAGAAGAACAGGTTTATCCTCTGCATTTAAATTCTAGGAAACGGCCATCACTCGCTGCACATCATCGACCGCGATCTTCTCCTCAAGTTGCGCGTATATCTTCTGGAGGAAACGTCACCCCTGTCGTTATCTTGCATTTCACCAGTCTTGCGAACTTTAAAGTTACAAAAGATGCAGTGCAATCTGTGCTCAACTCCTACAGAAGCACAATACTACCTCTACCGGAGATTATGGTTATACCCAAACCTGCTGGACCTCGGCGTTTTTTGACGCTACTTCACACAGCAGTAACAAAACCTATAGTGGATCCATTCTTTTGTCCCATTGCTACGACTCCAAACAGCCCATATACAGTTGGAGGCGGCTCTTTCTTTTCGCCCCAACATCCCCACAACGGCAGTCCCAGGACACCTTCTGTTCACCGTCCTTCAGGCTCTCGTTCCAACTCGGACCGGTCATCGAGGTCCGTCAACAACGTTTTCGAAAATCATGTCAATCTCCCACCATCACCGTTGGGTATGCAGGAGTCTTCAGAGTATTTCTCAGAGACTGTAGGAAAGTTTAGGGAGACTCCGGTGAAGCTCGGGGATACAGCGCGTGCGGGAGTCATTTTGCAAAGTCCTGATGGTCAGCCCACTGGCATATTCTTTTCCCCGCGCGCGGAGAAGACAAATATGTTTTCAAGCCATGGGATGGAAAGAGATCGTGGACATCTTTCTGTTGTCTCTGGACCGAGACGATCTTTGTCGTCAATCGAAGGACCTCCGGTCACATTTTCTTCTTTGCACCAGTCGACTTCAGGAGAGCTCGCTCAGCGTTCTAGCGCCGTTGAAGTAAATGTTCAAACTCCATCTCGTCAAAATTCCAGCAGCAGCGTGTCTCCACGTATCGAAGCGTCTGAGGCTCATATAGAGCCTCAGTCTGTTCGGAAAAATGATTCTGGTTCACGCCCAGCAACGTTACCTGCTCCCAGCTCGCCACTCGTTGATTCTACCGCGTCCCTACTTCGGAATCCTCGACGCTCAAAGTTGGATGGGAAGAGTTTATCTCCTATAGTAACTGGTAAGAAGGGCAAGTCTCCTGCTGATGGAAACATAGTCCCCCCTATCAGCGTTTTGATCGTCGACGGTAATTCTTTTCGTACTTTTCGTGGGCTGTCAACTGATTCGCATTAACAGACAATCCTATCAATCGTACCATTCTTTCTACATTCATGAAGAAGAATAGAATCAAGTACGACGTTGCATCCAATGGGAAAGAGGCAGTAGAAAAGTGGAAGACTGGAGCATTCCATTTGATTTTGGTAAAGAAGTTGACTCAATCATTATCGCTGTATTGACCTCGATTGCAGATGGATATCCAAATGCCAGTCATGGATGGCATTGACGCAACACGCACGATTCGGAATATCGAGCGAGTGAATTCTGGTTATATTCAACCGTCACCGTCTATTGAATTCGAGGACCTTTTTTCTTCTTCAAAATCGGATGATACCGACTCAAAAACATCCGCCGCTTCACCCTATCGCTCTTCAGTTATCATCGTGGCCTTGACGGCTTCATCCCTCCAAAGTGATCGTATCGCTGCTCTTACAGCAGGATGCAATGATTTCCTAACGAAGCCGGTCTCACTGCAATGGCTGAATAACAAGCTAATAGAATGGGGATCTATCAAAGCCCTTTCTATGTACGCCGACATGAATCCCGAAGTTGTCAAAACGCAGACCGACCAGGCAAAGAACATTGCTGAGCGCTTACATGTTCCCAAGGGCCGGAAAACTCCTCCTTCCCCGCCTGCACCGAGATCTCCCGCTGTGCAACCCGCTACACATACACCCTCACCTGTATCTGCTCCGGCTCAGAGTCCCTCACCTCATTCCGGCACCTCATCTGCGTTATGGAGTCCTGCTCAACCCTCGGCTGCAATGTCCTTTCGGGCACATATTGGGCTCAAATCTCCTGAACACAGCGAGGATCTTAATCATCGTGACTTGCGAAATCCCGCAGATCAGCCGGCACCTACTCCGCTTTGTCCCTCATCTGCTTCCGTCAATCTATCATCTCCTGTACAATCACCGTTTCCGGAAGGCTTGAATGGTCCGTTGCTTTTTCTATACCCCTACATTGTTTCCGAGATGTTCACAGTGTGTACATGTAGGCTTTATCAAGGATAGACCAAGATTTGACCCCAACGCTTCGACTAGCACACTGAAGCAAGGTGATATCTTTCGTCCGAAGAGTAGCGATGTGGCTTCCTCAGAGAATGTCCGTGAAAGTGGATCAAGTATGTCTTACTAACCTTGTAATGGTTTTATAGTCTCACAATCTCTTAGCTTCTTCAGTATCACGCTCACCCTCTCCAACAACGCCAGCTACGCCAGGCTCTCCAATGCTTCCAGCAACAATGGGGGACGAGGAGAAAAACAAGTTAGCTGACATCGAAGATCCAACTGACCTGAGGCTGGAACTAAACGTTCCCGGAGGATGTATGGAGTTATATACTCAAGGCGACAACGGGGATTCTCTGGTGGTGCCGCCATGACGGATTTGGGCAGTCTTTGGATGGGTCGAGCTACTGTGGCTTTTCCTGATCTGTCAAAAGGTTGCCCACTTCTGGCATAGACCTCCGCGTCAAACCAAACTCCAATAAATTCGTGTACCCATGGTTTTCTTACTGATGTCTTATCTTTCCTTTATGCTTATGCTACCATTCTTTTCTATCAACTCAATGTACACTGGTTATCTTTCATCTGACATCCTGTTACTTCTCGAATAGCATTATACACGTGGGGCTTGGGGAGTCTTTGGATCCATTTTCATTAATTATTACAGATATACATACGTGCATTATCATCTCTGATTAGTCTTTCTGTTTCGTTCTAGCGGCTGTGGGTTATTTTTTGGGTGATGTCTTTCGTCGTTGTAACCAATTCTAGCGCAAAGCTTGACTTCACTCAGCAGTTGACATCACACATCAGGGCTACAACAGCTTGCAATCCATACATATGGCCATAGATGCATAAACGTTTTGCAGTAGTGAATGACATGGAGAGTAAAATGATACAGTAAACAGTCTTCCATTAAACCTCCTTGACCTTGACAGTTCCACGCAGCAAACCAGTCTTAGTAGAGGATAGTAATGAGTACTTGCGCAGTTCGCAAGAGCAAAAAAAAGGACAACATACCCGGCGAGCAGCGATAAGACCGACTTTCTGACCTGGAACAGCGGAGCGAGCCATAGTAGATGCTTTACCGATGTGCTGGTGGTTACCACCACCATGAGGATGGTCGACGGGATTCATAGCAACACCACGAGTACGAGGCCAACTGTAACTCCAATATTAGCAGAACTACATATTTTGATTTCATTGTGGGTACGAACTTGTATCTTTTGGCCTTGTATTTGTGAAATGCCCTACCGGCCTTCAACAAAGGCTTATCAATACGTCCGCCACCAGCAACGATACCGACGGTAGCACGAGCACCACCTGAGATAGTCTTTTTCGCGCCAGACGGTAGCCTGATTCTAGTCTTGTTGTCATCAGGTGAGTGTCCAATTACGGTGGCATAATTGCCGGATGTCCGAGCCAGAGCACCTCGATCGCCAATCTTTTCTTCGACGTTGCAGACAATAGTACCCTCAGGACATTGAGAGATAGGAAGGACGTTTCCAACGACAAGCTGTGCCTTCTTTCCACAGTAAACAAAAGCGCCAGTGTGAAGACCTTCGGTGGCAATAAATGTCTCTTTACGAAGCTTGTATCGGTATGGATCGCGGAATACAACACGAGCAAGGGGGGCACCACTGTGGTTTCTGATTACCCGACGAAATTCTAAGATGTAGAACGTAAACGAACCGTCCAGCGTCGTGGATTATTTCTTTCACAATTCCACGGATATATCCATTTCGCTCAGCGTAGTCCAGTTTCCTCAGCTGGGCCGGTGCTTTGTTATGGTGGGTGTGAGATTTGAACTGTTCGTATCATCAAAATAAAAAACCAAATTAGATTGATTATTGGAAGGAACATACGATGGCATGAGACCTTCTCTGCGCGCGAATAACCCGACCCATCTTTTATCTGAAGAAGTCATGAGCAACCGGGCGAGATATTTTGAGAGAAATGCAAAGAGATTCGATATGGGCAAAGTCAAAACAATGACATCCATCCACCAAGTTTACGATCCAGCTCCCAAACTAAACCGATCTCTCCTAAGTTTAACATATAGCATCCAAGCATCATCCGAGAGTACAAGAGACGTGTTTTGGGCTGAAATGGAGACGAGTTCTCACTTTTTTTGAGCTTGAAGAGACTAGGACGCTGAATGTAAACGACACGACAAAGTTGCTTCTATGCTTAAGTAAGCCTGTGACTTAGGCGCTAATCAAGCGCTAGCTGCTAGCGAACTTGAATAAAGAACAATTCAAAAAAGTCCTGATCTTTGGAGGCCAGGAGCCGCAACTTTCGGATCCTCCGTGACTCGGACGCATCCAGATAAAGTTCCCTGCCACACTGGGTGCAAATGCCAATAAAATTTACTACTTATGGATGGTGATTTGTACAGAAGTTCACACTATGTTACCATTTCTTACATAATTTATTAAAAATCTTCTATATGTTTACCAGAACGGTTATCGACTCTTGCACCCAAAGACATTAGGTTCAGGAATGCCTCGCTGCAAGGAGAATTCTAAATCTTTGCAGAGGATATTTGATGCCTCATGGGAGAGGCACGTAGCTTCCTGCACTCCTCATCTTCCAATTAAATCGACCTCGCGATTCGTGGTTATATCTCGAAACCCCACTCTCATCTATATTGGATTAAACGATTAAAGCTGTCGCGTGACTGCTAGCGTAAACCTAAGGAGATATCCATACCACTGAAGGGTTGCAGCTTTACGCGCGTATCCTCTAGCTCTTCCTAGAGCTCAGACTTGAGTACGGCCGAGTGTTCGTGCGATCCAAGATGAATTCCAACGAAAAAAAAAAGAAGATCCTCTCAATTGAATTACCAGTATTCCTCATAGCAAGCTGACCCGCGTGCTTCACCCTTGCAGGACTCTGTGACAGCAGAGAACTTATATACCAATTTATCAAGCTATATGCCCTCGCAATATATTACCATCTGTGAAAAAATCTAGAAAACATTTGTCAATGCTGGAGGCAGCCGCGCTCAAGACCTGATTGATACCCAGTGACAATCAGGACGTCAATCGCAATTTGCCTTCAATCCCGCCATCTTTTCCTTTCTTACATCTTTCCTACTACCTTTCATTGGTTTCGAAGCCAGGGAATATTCTTGCTCAAAACGCATCTCACTGTGTCATCCAAATTCGGGGCGATGATAACGAGGGCTACGTGGAATGCAATCGGAATATTGGCCCTAGTCATGCCATTGAATAACAAATAAAGCGTATGTCGTTTATCGATGTATGGTCGGTAATGGTCATACTACCGGGACACGAGCTAATTATGGACGATGCCCGAATCTCCACAATTTTTTGAATTTGAAGAGTTTTGCGATCCGATCCTTTCCAGGTCATATCTCCTTCTCTTGTGAAGGCCTGTTTTTCATTTCAGCCGATGTGGAAGGAATTGTTATATGTGTATAAGAGCGTAAGTCAGGGTACTCAACTAGACTCTCCTCAGCCGTCCAATTTCACCATCAATCCTGTGCCTTTAACTTCACGGTGACTTCGCGGCTCTGTATTGTGCGTTGGCATCAAACGCCAGGTAGGCTTCATGGATAGCACACGCGTGCTCCGCGAAAGAGGGAACAAGAGGGTTGAATGCTGCATTTGATATACCTTTCACAGTGGCAGAACAAAGTTCTGAGAGGCACGTCTTGTTGTGTCGTACCTTATAACACATTCGCTCCGAGTCCCGCGGGAAGGGAAGGGTTATATGTACAGCTAACCAAATTCGCGCCCCATTTTTCAAACACTAGTGAACCTTCACCTAGATTTTCAATTGTAGAGAGGGCTTTATCCCCGTCGTCGTTGATACATAGAAGAATGATGCACTGCACCCGCTTCATTCTGATTCTCGGATTTCTCCTGAAGATCTAGGTCGATAGTATCACCGAAGTTGCTGGCCATAGCTAGACTTGCTACTCATGTGCCTCTAGCCCATGAGAGTAGTTTCTAAAAGAGCCTCATGTATTCCCGATCGATTGTAAACCATGAAAGCAGCCAGCAAGTGAGGTTGGCGTGAGGGATCCGGACTCTATGTAAAAGGGCTCGATGAAAGTTCCCAGAGGCGTAGAAGGTTGTAATTTTGGTGGAGAATTCATGGACACGGGAGAAGCATTATTCCCCCTAGACGAATCGACGCATGGAAGGATCGACTTCGTAGTAGCAAGCACTCTTGAGTCCCCAGATTCGTGTGAACGCTACACGATTTGAGTTTCGGCGGGAACATTCGGGAACCCTCGAGTCGTAAATTGAAAGCCCGATTGATCCAGGACATGAGATGTTTGAGCAAAATCGATTGATGGAAAATCGGTTTTATTGCTGAACATACGTTCATTGCTTTCTTGATTTCTTTGTCGCTGAGCCCCAGGCGTTGGTGCACCAAATCTAGGATGTCGGCTGATTATCAAACTCAGATGCCAATGAACAGGTCTCACCTACCATCCCACAAAAAGACCGAACTTTCACAAATACTGAATCCAGAAGCTCAGGCTCAGGTTCTGAGGTACCCAGTTCTCCAAGAACATGTACCAGAATATCAGAACTACCGAAGTGTCGACGTTGGTTTTGGACATCCATCTCAGCAATGGAATTCTAGAAACAGCGGCGAAGGATTAGCGTCACATAGATATGCAACCCAATACTATAACAACGGAGTCATGGAACGGTGGGGGACCACCGCAGAGTACACAGTCGAACGAGCTGGTGAGTCTGGTAAAGCCAGTGAACGTACAACAGTCAGGGTCGCTCAATAATCTTAGCCATATCGGCCGATCGTGATTACCCAAACGAAGGAGCTCCCAATGTCGGCCCAAACGCGATCCTGAACCACAACTATCACCATCAGCCTATGTTTTCTGACCCAGTGCAGAATTCGCATTCTCATTTACAGCTTGCAGAACGTGCTTCGCCCCGAATCTTAGCTCAACAATTTGTTACTACGAATTCCAGCAGCCAGCAATCCCAAGGAGAGACTTTGAGGAAGAGAATTAGCCCTTCTGAAAATGCGAGCTCATCACAACCGAAGAAGACTAAGAAGCCACCAACGGGTGCGTACCCATGTAGCATTTTTCTTTCGTTCGCATTACCTGGTTAACGTATAGCGGCTCCTTCTAAACGTGGATTTACAAAGAAGAAACGAAGCGAAACTGCAGCTCTTCAGGCTCAAAACGGTCGGTTATCATCCATTAGACAGTGCCATTCTTATAGTTTTGTCCACAGCTCATCTCGTCCCAAGCGTGACCTACATATCTGGGAAAAGTCAAGAAACAACACCAGAGAGTATGTTGACTTTACTATCGATCTATCCCTTTCACTTCATTTCCTTTCTCTAGATCGCATGCGAATGCTACAAGCAGAAGATTCATCTGCTTTCGGCGCTGCTACTTTGATTCCAGAACTTCAAACTGCCCGATGCATGTCTTCTAAATACAAACCAGAAGACTTTCCTCGATGCGTTTCTTGTACACGTCGCTGGGCAGGAGATACTTGTCGCTTCCAGGGCATACGTATATTCATGAAGAACGAGAAGAAGGAGGTTGTCGGGATGGGATTTGCAAATAATCAAAAGGCAGAAAAACCTGCGATGGATTTTCCGAAAAAGTGGAACGCGAGCTTGACGGACAAGGATATACAGTGGACCATGGTGGGTTGCGCTTTATCTTTCGCCACCTCTTCCGATTGGTTGACCATCGTTTATAGCGGGTGACGGCTAAACAAGTGTTGCCCATTTTACTTCAAGAACGAAAGCACGTGGATACGCAACAAATCATATACCGACCTCGGGAATGTGATGTGCGAGCGACCTGTGGTAGGCCTCATAAATTTATATGATCTTATCTCTTAGGAAATTTTCTTCAGATACTTGCATGACTTCCCTCTTTTGTTGCTCTTGGATGTGTCGGTTATGTGGACGTGAATCCTGCTCAGATTGTTACGAAGAAATTGTCTCGCTCACTTCAGATCCCAACGTTGATTTGCGTGACTCTGGTTTACCTGCCTCTCCGGAGCTGGAGGCTCAGATGGCTTCTCGACTTGCAGCTCAACATTCTCTGAAGGAGAAACAAAACCACTCAAAGCCATTCTTCCTTACTTGCACAAAAAGAGCAGAGCATCGAGCGGCTGAATTTACGCCCGTCTCTAGATTCTGTCTACGAGAGTTGGATGAAGCGATACGATCTATGGAGGCGGTATTAAGGGAAGAGGAACAGGAGGAGTCGCAAGCTACAGACGAGAATTCGGAGACTGCAGAGCTGAATTCCGCGAGCTCGACCGCATCAGACAGTACCGGTGTTAGTACTCCTCCGGACATGAACGTTCCCATTCAGGTCCTGCACGCCGAAAAAGAAAGGTCATATCCAAATGCAAACCAATATTTGGAGCAGCAATCGTACTACGAGCAACCGTATCGCCCCTACCAACATCGTGCCCAGGACCTCCACCAGCCAGAACCATACGTTTCCCAGCTACAGACCGCGCACGCTCATCTTGTTTCGGCATCGAGCTCTGATCATCAGCGAGCTCAAATGCAATACTCCTCGCAGGAACAATATGGCGCAGGAGCATCTGCACATTCCCAGTCTCAATTTTCCCATTATGCATACGGTCGCCATTCAGATTCACTCCCAGAACGCTCGTCACCCACGCAGCCACAGATACCGTCTCCGTTTATTCGTACACAGTTGAATCCTTATTCCACAACCAATGCACTAACATCCACACCTTCGGCACCTCCAATGCTGTCGCAAAATCTGTATCAACCACCCTCTCACTGCTCAGATATACCATTGCATGCTATCCCAACATACAGTTTCGACGCTCTCACTACAAGTGTGTTCCAGAAAATTTGGAAAAAAGGTACACCGATACTGGTCACGGAGGTGGGTCAGCGTTTTCGCATTCGCTGGACTCCCGAATACTTCATCAAAGAGTACGGCGACCAAAGTTGTTTGATTATCGAATGTCAGACGGACACTAACAGGCGGGTTACCGTAAGCGACTTTTTCGCAGAGTTTGGCAAATACGCGGATAGAGAAAATGCACGAGATTCCGCGGAAGGTAATCCTGGAAATCAGGATATCACACCTCCAACCTCAAACGACGAAGCTCGTGTTGGTTGCCTTTGCCGTAAAGGCGAAATTTGGAAGCTCAAAGACTGGCCTCCCTCAGCGGATTTCAGAACGACGTTCCCTGAGCTATACGAGGACTTTTCGCAGGCGGTCCCGATTCCCAACTATGTCAGGCGGGATGGAAAATTGAACATCGCGTCACATTTTCCGCAGAATGCTCTTGCACCTGATCTGGGTGAGTATAGTCGCGCTGAATTTGTTGGGCTACATACTTATTAATCTTGCCTTATTCAGGTCCCAAAATGTACAACGCAATGGCGTCCTATCAAGATCATGGGTCTAGAGGCTCTACACGACTACACATGGATATGGCTGATGCGCTGAATGTTATGACCTATGCAGCGGACTGCCCAGACGGGTCAACTGGATGTGCCGCCTGGGATCTCTTCCGCGCAGAAGATTCGGTCAAGCTTCGTGCATACTTGAAGATGAAGAAACTCCCTGGATCTTCACCAATGGATCCTATTCATGGACAACAGGTTTACCTAGATGAAGCAATGAGGAAGGAATTGGCGGAGGAGTGGGGTGTTTACAGTTTTAGGGTCTATCAGAGGCCTGGGGAAGCAGTCTTCATCCCAGCCGGATGTGCTCATCAGGTGGGTGCGCATCATATACGAACGTTTTTCAATGATTGACCTTGTTCTTTCTTTAGGTCCGCAACCTCGCTGACTGTATCAAAGTGGCCATAGACTTCGTCTCGCCGGAGAATGTCCAAAGGTGTGAGCAGCTTACGCAGGAGTTCAGGGAGCAGAATCAGAGCAAAGTATGGAAGGAAGACGTTTTGCAGCTCAAGACCATGATGTGGTTTGCGTGGCTTTCGTGCAGCCAGCAGTTGGAAGAACGCAAGAAAATTCAAATGGAAGGCGTGTTGTCCATAAGAGACATTCACGAAGACAGCGATTGATAATGAACAATATACTGTGAGCTGCGCTCGTATCTTGTATAATAATCATATATCTCGTTACATACTGTCATTTCAGGAGCCATGTTATGTAGCATTTATGTTTCTTGGAGTTTGCAAAGATAATCCATCCCAATCACCTAGTCTAATTATAGTATCACAGAAAACAGCGATTCTTTGACTATGTATATCATATTGTCAATGTTCTGAGAACCACTCATAGCAGTAAAAAATTTCATTTAAATTTAACACTGTAGCACGGGTACCGTACTAATAGAACTAAACGAACTGATCTACTTACACCACCTACTTGGAACGAGCTGTTAAAAGGTGAAAGGTGAATAATGGAATCCTCACCTCGTTCGTTCGTTCAAAATTTGTGACATAACACACCTCTCCGAAGAGAAGAAAGGAAGGGAAAAAAATTGAAAGTGATCACCGCAGACCAAGAGTAGTCTGAATCGAGTTACGCAGAGGCAATATGGATGCTCATCTTGCGACAAGCCCACAACCAAACGCGTGCCGCAAAGTGCACTAAAGGACGCGATCAAGTCGAGATCTCTTTGAATCCCAATCCCTCCCATGCACCTGATCAACACCACTCTGAGGCCATTCTCCTGGACGTGAAAACACTATGTGTATACACCAGGACCAGCAGTATGCAAAAGAACCGAGTAGGCGGGCGAGATATATATTCCCGGCGAGGCGAGAAACCGGGGGACCACACTATTAAGACCACCTAGGGTCGCGTAACTGCAGCAGGGTCCTAATACAAACACTGATGCCACGTGTGCATTATAGCATCAGGTGATGAGGACCTCAGAACGATGTTGACTAGCAGTTTCACATCCATCGCAAGATGGACGCGAATAAGAAGGCCAGAGAAGTAGCTGTGCTACGCTCGTCTAAAGCCAACCCGCACTCCGTTAGGGAGCACCTGGGTGTACGGAAGAGGGAAATGGGAAGAGATATTGACAACGATTGCGCCCAAGCTCCATGACAAATTCCAAGCCCAACATTCCAGAATCCTCGTTTCGTACGAATACAAAGTGTCTTCGGAGAGAGGGAAAATTGGACGTTTTTCTGATAAGTCATGTGGCGAATTATAACCAGGCCCAGCTAGAGCCAATCGAGGGAGCATATACTCAGACCTTAGCCCACTCGCGAAGAAGAACTGGTGAGGTTCGGTGTGGAACGAGTGTCGCGGCTTTTGGTCTACGGTAGTGTGTGGAAGAAAAGAAAACTGATATCGATGGACGGCTTATGTACTCCCGCATCAGCTGACGTAAGGTTTCACGCGGATAATGCTTTTTATCGCTGTTCATCAACTTTATACCTCAAAAGCCCAGGAGCGACGAAAGAAACGTATCCAAAAAGTATGATATAACCACGAACTTCGTCAAATTTCCATACCAGAATTTCGTACTGGAAGAAAAGCTCACCTGTGATGCAATTAGGGCCATAGCCGTTCAAGTTATAATTTCAATACAGTTCGATACTTCCGACATCAACTTTCTTTGAGCCTGGCTGCGCTTCGCCGACGGTGAGCAGTTTCTCGAAGTGGATACCGCTCTAACATTCGTCACCTATGTACAACACGATTCAATTCACCCGAAATCTTCCATCTCCTTCGCTGTATATTATATACTTCACTTAAGGCTATGACTCACTCTTATGGATGACTGTTGGTGCTAACTCACAATTCCAGTGTGAATCAATATGAAGGTTCTCAAATAGTTGGAATGTTCATACATGCAATGACATCCTCCCCTGGAATCGACCTTGGTTAAACTAGCGCGCATTGGCTACATCTGTATGTGCTATCATCACTATCAGATATTTCAGCCAAATAGTCAAGCCTTGATCTGATGAGTCCTTGCGCACCATGTCAAACTCTGCTTGTAAGATGACAGAACTCTGTGGTTGACTTTGCTATACGCTCCTGATATGCTTCAAGTTACCTGTTCTTTGTTATTCCGTCGCTCTGGATTCATTCTGTGACATCCCTTCTATCATATCGTTCCTCGCGATCCTGATTACTACATCTTGATTCCAGAGCGTTCTGAATTTTTGCTGCGCCTTTCTATCGGAGTGCGGTTCCGCGTTTACTACTCACCGCCTGACGAGATATAAACAAACTAACGATAGGATAGCTTGGCGGGACCCGATGCACTGTTCCGTGATTTCAACCCACATTGCATGCGGAGGAAATTGAGAAGAAGGATACATAATACCGGCCTCGGGGAATCATGAATGATCGTAGCATTATCGTTCTCCCCATCGAAGTAACGGTGAGCAATTACTTATCCTTTGGGAAGTTTACGCCTTCCCTATGCTAGGCCGTGCGGTTCCGCAGATCTAGCATTAGACATTTCTCAGGCTCACTTGCAGAGGTCGCTCTCATCTGCTAGGCCGGTTTAGAGAATTGCTTCCATTGGTCGAAAGGTGAAGCTCGACGGCCATAACTTTGGAACTGTCTTGATTCCAATCGTTGCTGCCATTGGTATTCTAAGCCCTTTTCCCTCCATCATTGTGTCAAGGTGAATATATGAGTGGATAGTGGACAGGACGACAGGACGACAAGAATCATAGTTGTTAGTGTACATACCGAATCGAACTACGTAAACACAAGAGATTAAGCAACGAGTTGAGAGAAATCCGCGGCTGGAATGGATAATATCTGATTCTGTGGGCACCCGCTTAAAACGGAAACTGGTATTCGGATTTAAGATGAGTAGAGACAGGATTGGAATCCTCCTAGTCATATGAATGTTACTACATACCTTGTACGAAAAGTCGTTGGAATCAAGAATCAGGGGACATCGAGTAATCCTCATGAGAAATTTCATTCGCGCATCAAAAAATATAGACATCTGTGCGGGGAGCTGCACCGGATAGAAGGAAGGGGGTAAGTGGCTCAAAATAGTATCATGAGACGTTATTTCAGTGGAAGACAGGGCGAATAGAGAGATATACATTCTTGACACGATCTGAAAATGGCCGAGAAGAAAGTAACGCCGATCCAGATTCGATTCCGGCGGGATCACCAAGAGATAGAGAAAATTTGCCGGTCCCTTGTTCTCAACTGCCATGGGGGAAGAGATTATGCTGAACCCAGGTATCCTTTCCTCGAGGACTGCCCTTTCGACTACCGCCCTCTGGACTACACATCCATTTAAGGAAGTGTTTTCGCACAGTCAGCACTTGTTCACCGATACCCTATAGTACTCTGAAGAAATTCCTTGTCTTCAACATACAAGCCCAGCTACCAGGGTGGTCCACTGAGGAAAAAAGCTATACTCAGTCGACTATCGCTTCACAAAAGACCGCTGTCCAAGCGTTCTTCTGGCCACTTTTTGCCGAACCAAATGATACACGTCGATCAGAATCAGCATACAGCTATTCTTTCACCGCATTCCACCCAAAATCTCATTCTCCCTCGTGAAAAACAGTTCCGGGATTGGACCGAGTCGACATCGCAAAAGACTGGCCGAAAATCTCCTCCTTCGTATCCAGACACAACCTTTCCGGGCCCAACCACGCCGAAAGATAACCAGCCAATAGCTGCTAATCCAGAAGCCCCTTCTACTCCTGCTAGTCCTGCCGACGGAAATTCCGCTTCTCCTACAAGAGAACATAGCAGCTCTTCGCTGTCGCCTGTGCCTGATACTGCTCAAAGTTCTCCTCCTCCTCCCACCACGAATTCTCCTTCCAATACCGGAGCTGCTCCCGCAGAGCCGTCGACAGACGACAGAGAGTCTCGTCAGTCGACGCCTCTGAGCGAACTCTCGCCGCCGCCAGATGATGATGACCCTCCGTTGGACGAGAAAAAAGATTCTGGAGATTCTGGGGTCGACGCGGCGACAAAGAAGGAGCACCAAGAGGATGAAGTCAAGCTGCCAGAAAAATCTTTGCCGTCGCCAAATCCATATCCCTCTCGCTCGTCCGACTATGTTCCCTCACCCTCTATTTCCCCAAACCATTCATCATCCCATTCCGCCGGCAAAGACCCAAAAGTTGCCACCATACTCGAGCTGAATTCAGAATTGTTCAAGTACGTTGCGGTTTCAGTGTTGGTTGATCACAGATAATTGATTGTCTCCTCTTATATAGAATTTTACTGGAGCTTCAGGCACGTGGAGTCAATCCTTCGGATGTGCGATTTCAGCAGTAAGCTTTGGCCCTTTCATAGCCCTCTGATCGCACGCATCTGATTCGTACATTTACATCACCAGGTTTGCTACCCGATTGCAAAGCAATCTCAATTTCCTTGCGACTGCTGCTGATCGACCGGTACGTGGCAATCAACTAACATACCTATTCGACTTTTTGCTCATCTTCTGGTCCAGAGCAATCAATCCGCTATGACCTACCCCATGATGGATGCACCACCGTTCATCGACATCCTTTCTACGGATCGAATACAACAACTCTACGTTGATCTCGCCAACGTCTTTCAAAAATCTATCACTCGACGTCCTTCACTGGGCCCAGGTTTACCCAATAATAACCACATCGGCTTTAATCATTTGAAACGTGAACGATCAGACGAACCTTCCCTTGACATGATGGCTCATAAACGACGAGACACGGGTGAAGGAAAATCTAGCAGCAATGGGATGATGATGCCCCCGCCTTCCTTGACCTTACAAGATCAACTGTCGAATGGTATCTCCACCTCCCCATCGCCGTCGACCAGAAGCGGTTCTTCACCTATGCCCATGCCTCCGCAGGCTTCCACTAGTGCCATGTCTGGTATGATTCCTCCCGCTCCAGGTCAAGGCCTCAGTGGTACTGGTTCCTTGCCTGATGCAGGTATGTCGGAGGCACAGCTGAATCAAGCAGTACGAGAACAACAAAGGATGGCAAACATGCGAGCCCAGCAGCAACGGTCGGGTGCAATGCCTGGGATGCCTTCGACTCCTCAGCCTCAACAAGGGGGTAGGCACATGTCACCACCTTCTTCCTCCGGTGTTGCATTATCTAATCCGCAAATATCGCCTACATCGTCGAATCACAGTGGACCATCGAATATTGTTCCCAACGGCGGAGGAGGATTATCTTCTGCGCAGCAAATTCAGCAGCAGGCCTATGCGATTCTACAAAGTCAACCGCCTCATCCAATATTGCAGTATATGCATCGTATGGTAAATAACTTCGGTTCCCTTTCCTATCACGATCAAGCCAGGCGCATTTTCCAGGTAAAAATTTTCCAAATATTTCGGACCGGTATCTAATTTATTACATCTCAGGTTCTGCAAATGCGCCAACAGCAACAACAGTCGGTCCAACACCAGATGGGCGGAAATGGTATGCCCAATGGCGCCTTCCCTAATCATTCTAGTCCTATATCCCCAATCGCTCAACAAGCACAGATGAACCCCATGATGTTGGCCGGTGGACAGGGCATGAATTCTGGGTCAGGTGCTGCTATGTCTGGCAGTGTTGGCGGAGCCGGAAACAGCAGTGGAATGAATGGGGGCGGCAACATAAGCATGAACCAAATGACTCCAAACCAAAGACAGCAGCTGATGTTAATGCAACAGCAACGCGGCGGCGGTATAGGATCGGGAGGCATGAACCCTATGAACAATATGAACATGAATGGATTGTCTCCTCAGCAGTTCGCTATGCTCCAACAGCAACGTCAACAACACAGCGGGCAACAGGGCATGTCTCAGAATGCTACGTCCCCCACACAGCAACATCATGGCGGTGGAGGAAATGGTTCGCCGATGATACCCGGGAGCGATTTAAACAACTTTCCCGCGCTGCGATCGAATAACGCGATACCAGGCATTGCAAGGAGTGCAAGGTCACCGCCGGATGGTGGTATGGGTATGAGTGGTCTGCCTGGACCTGGAAATCAATCGCCGATGACTCCACGAATGCCGACCAGAGCTTCAATGGGTCAAGACGACTTTACGCGTATGATGGGCGGCGGTGGAGGTCCATCCAGAGGTGGTATGATGCCAGGTTCAGGCTCTGGTAATTTTACCCCACAGCAAATGCAAAATTGGCAGCAGCAGATAGCTGGTGGCATGGGCGGTGGGCGTCCTCCGAGTGCTCATGGCGGTGGATACGGGGGAGGTGGTACAAGTATGGGAGCGTCGTCACCTCCTGGAAGTGCAGGAGGTGGATTTGGATCCGGCAGTAGTGGTGGTATAGGTTCATCTTCTTATCCGTTCCCCACTCCTTCACCAGGATCAGGCCACCCGGGCGACTTGTCATCTTCCAATCTAGGTATAGGTGGTATGCCCCGGCATATGTCCGACACGCCTGGACCTGGGCCGCAGATGCGAAATCCAAATATGAACATGAACGGCATGAACTATATGAACAACATGAATAACATGAACAGCATGAGCAACATGGGCATGGGCATGAACATGAATAGTCCAACGAGTGCGGACCCGTTTTCTTTCATGTCGAATGACATTGACTCGCTCAGCTGGACTCAATAAGATCTTTATTATAGGTTCCTAGCGTTTTTGCTTTGCTTGCTCTCGATTGTTGTTGCTGTGCTCAATGTACCTATTTGTTGTTCTCCAACTTTGAATTCTCTTCTATTCTTTCCATTCGTATTCATCAATACTTTATCACCAATCTTGGTTGTTTGGTCCCGTTCTTTCTTCGTCTTTCCATACCGTTAACGGCCACTGTAAATTTTGATCACAGACTATGTGGGTCCATTATCTCTATCACATCTATCCAATTCGATTCACAGCTCGACTGCTTCTATTCGTACGACGACGACGACCTTTAAGCTCTGACAGAGGACATGTACCATCCTCCACGTATGACATGTATAGCTTTACTGTACAAAGCTAAAATTGCGAACAGAATCTCACCGGAATAAATTTCCAAAAAAATGATTGAATCAATTCAATGTCAGATGTAAGCTTTTATCAATGTAATGCTTTGAACTGCTGTTATGTTTACGATTGAAATGACATTGTTTCCTAAAAAATGCATATTAGTATGCTGTTGGTTGTTTGAGTAATTCGTAGTCAGTAAACCAGCGGCTATTGTTTCTATATAACTTGTATTAAAACAGCGATGGTGTTTTCTAATCTCTCCCATCACGAAAAGGATGCTTTCTTTTCTCTTCTAGATGAGTATGTTCCTTACGCAGCTCTCAAACAGTTGTCCGGCTTCAAATTTTCTGGTTTTCCTCTGATACGATAGATATTTCCAATCTCGTCCCGAGCTCGCAGCTAAATTACAAGGTACATCTGGAAACAGCGATGATGAATCCGGTCTCTCTGTTGGCCAAGTCGCAGGTCGTGTAGCTGCAGCCGCTTCTGCATTCAACAACGCTCCTCCACCAAGTCGGCATGCACCTCCACGAAATCTAGAGCCTCCAGCCGGACTTGTTTCAAGACAGGTGCGTTACCGGAGCAATCATTGTTCAGCGAACAACTGAACTCTTACGAACACCAGCGACTCGGCGATGTCGACACCTCATCGAAGAAAAGCATGCTTGTCTCTGGCTTATCAAGAAAACAACCTACTGTCCACAATACGCCCATCGTTCCCTCGGCTTTTGGACCAAAGAAGAATAGTTTCGCGCCTCCGCCACCACACAGAGCGCCAGAACCAGAACCGGAACCAGAGGAGGAACCGGAGGAGGGTGAATGGGCTGAGGTATTGTATGATTACGATTCTCAGGTGAGTGTTATCATTGTGTAGTATGAGAGACGACATTTCGTGAAGGACTGACGATGATAATATGTTGATACTTATCCAGGATCCTGCAGACCTTCGAATCCGCGCAAATCAACGGATACTGGTTACTGAACGGACATCTGACGATTGGTATGCGTGTTCTTTCTGTTTTCTTAATCCAATCTTTCTCGCGGTAGTATCACTGCTACATAACATGATGCATGATCCTCAATCATTTCATTCACAGGTGGAAAGGCGAAGTGGATGGCAAGAGCGGATTGTTCCCAGCTACATATGTGAAGCTGTTGTGAATCTGGGTATATTCCTTGCGATAACAGGTATTAGCACATCTGTCTTCTGTGTGTACATTGCAGAGCTGGATGAGCATTTCGGAGATGGTGTATCTCAGAAAATAGATTATCGAGCCGACTAGATCAAAAGAACCTCCAGACAATTGCAATCGAAGAGTTGTGCCGCTCTGTGATGAATCGATGAACATCTATCTCTTTGTTGCGGTGTACCCTCAAAAAGGACCATTACCATGCAGAAGGTCTTACTGACGACGGAAGATGAACAAGAGAGAAACTCAGATGCATTAATAGGGAGAAAACGAAAAACGGACCAAGAATGGACGTAGTTGGATACTAATGCCAGAGAGTAAGAGAAGTAGTTGGCCAAATACGCGCGATGATGATACAGTAAAAAAATGAACAGAGGGTAGAAAAAAGAAGGGCAAACGTAGAAGACTAGGATAAAGATTACGAACAGTAAAAAAACTTCAGTCGCAAAAGATTTTTTTTTGGACTTTTTTCTGTTTTCTGCAAAAGAGTGTACGAAACGGTATATAGAGATCCGAGCGACAACGCGCAAGAACGTACTAGTCTAGATCCCCACAGGTAGGAAGATATTGTGTGCCCTGAGAGCCGCTTCGAGAGCCTCTGATCTCACCTTCAACATCTCATTCTCCGTCTCTAAGTCCTTCACACGAGTCTCAAGGAACTGCTGATGCTCCAGCTTCCTCTTTCGACTCTTTCGTGCCGCCAAAGTATTCTGACGACGCTTCCACTCAATAAGCTCCTTTTCAGTGGCATTAAGAGGTGGTTGTTCTTCCGCTTCGTCGTTTCCAGCTTCAGGACATGGGGAAGAACTGATCGGGGTTTGTGCTTCATCATCCCCGAATGCCTGCGTTCTCGAGCGCTTACGTTTCTGGGACTTGAGAAACGCAGCAGGGATTTCTTTACGAGAGGTGGCAGAAGGAGTAACGTACTTCCTCGTCTGGATCGGAGCATCGACAGGAACGAGGGACTCCGGTGTGACATTTTTCCTGGTTCCATTTGCATGCGACCGACGACCCTTGCCCGTCTTGCTGGCAAGACCATTAGTCGTATTGTCAGCAAGCGCAGCAGTCGAAGGAGCTTCGAGGGAAGTGGGGGCCACAGCATCAGGAGTATGTGGGAGGACAGGAATTGGTGCTGCAGTTAATTCAGGCGCGAGCTTCGGCAGCTCGTACGCCTTGAATAGTACCTCCTGCACTAATTCCGGTGATTCGAGGAGCTGATACATGGACAAAGAACTGTCACTGAACAATGGAACGCCGGTGTATTCGGTGCCGTACATTCCAAAGTCATCCGACAGATCGTTGAGGATTGGTGTGTCAAGGTTAGGAGTGAGAGGAGAATCATTCAGTGAGGGCGATATATTAAAGTCGTCGCAAGGAGAGAGCGAAGGGGAGACAAGGAAGTCATCGAAGAGAGCGGACTTCTGGAATTGTGGGGAAGCTGCAGCTCCAATTTAGTCGCTGTACATAAAGCAGAAGGAGGACTGGCATTTACCTAGTAACGTCTCGACCACGTTAGGTGGGTCGTACGAAGGGACCTCCTCAGCTGATGGGCCGGCAGGAGATTCGATCATCGTCGAAATAGGTGGAGTGTCTCCCATCATTAGATTTCTGGTGGACTTTTGTTGAGTAGTCATTGTTAAATACGGGCGATGGAGCGATAAATACTCGATAATCTATACAAGTAGAAGCAGGAAGTTGATTGGTGTTTTTCGGGCTCGTTTGGACGAAGGCCATGATGGGCAACTAGGTCAGAGTGATCTGACGAGACAAATTTACGGAGACATGGTTAAGAAAAGTTGAGAGCTTGAAAGAATACTTTCAAGTGAGGTGCAGGTCCATTGGAAATAGACAATGTGTGCGTTGTAGACGCAGGATATCACAATTGGCCGGGCATTCTGTGTTTTTGTGGTGGTGGTAAAGGAAAAAGATGGGGGAAACACAAAATTTTTTAAATTGACACTGCTTCCCGAAAATGATCCGACTCAACTCCGACCCCGACCAGGCCTCCGATAACCGCACACCGGTCCTACAGCATTCTTGGGAAATTCTGTGCATGGATAGTTACTGCAATGAGAAAATACCCACAACACTGCATGCGCTCTACTGTCTAATCAAATGTGATACTAATCATACCAGAAATCATGAGATTTCACTTCATCGCCTCCTCAATTTGTTTCCTCCAACGGTACTGGATATCAATCGCCTCTCTGAATATCTTATATTTAGCTTCAATCAGCTTTTTCTCTCTTCCCGATGTCGCAGGCTTGACGATGGTTCCTGGAGGAGTCATTTCCACCTACAGAAAGCCAATTGGGTGGGAATATAGACCACTTATGACTCGACTCACCATGATTTTCCAAAGAAGTTCGCCTTGCTGGTCTTCACTCATGGTCTTTACACCTTTTTTTGCTGCCTCTGCGGCAAACCTACCCAGCATTGCAGCTCCAAGAGGCACCGCAGCCCCCTCATCGAAGGGCAAAACAACAGGCATTTTACAGGTATCTGCAAATAGCTGCATCATAGGTATATTCTTTGCCTGGCTACCGCTCATATAGATAGATGTAATGCTATGACCTTTAGCATTCATCTCATCAACGATGTGTCGAGTTTGAAGAGCGATTGCTTCGAGTGTGACGTTGTATTTGCGTGCAAGGTCATTGAGTCCATCGTCCTAAGAACAGATCAACAACTGGAAAAGCAAACGGTTGGATACTTACAAGGGCAAGCCCGACGAAAGACCCTCTCATTTGAGGATCAGCGATAGGTGACCGATTCCCTGCATACTATTAGAAACGGCAAGACCAAACAACACTTGAATCCTCACCGTGCAAATCAGGATAAAAATGCATTTCCTTGGTCAGTTCAGTCAAGCTCTCGACCCCATTCTCTTTTTTCATTTTTTGTAGAAGATCCTGGAGAACTAGGTAGTTGAACTCCTAAACATTAGAGTACAACAAAAAAACAAGTATCACAAACCTGCAAAGATATTGGACTGCTGTTCCTCAGCCATTTTCTGGAGACGGGGATAAGCAGGATGAGTCTTAATCATAAAGTCGATGAGCTGCCGGGGATTTAGTTATACAAAGTCTACAGACTACCAAAAAGATCAAATCTTACCTGCCCAGTGGACGATTGACCTCCTTCGTTCATCCACCATCCTTGGAAAACGGGATCCTAGTGTGCACGTTAACAAAGCGAATGGAAAATTAGATTCGCACTCAACTTTGTATGGTCCCCAGACTCCGTTCACAAAGACACCCTCCCGACTCTGAGAAGCATGAGCGGAAAATTAATCAAGAGAGAAAGGATATCTACCTGAACGATGTGACACGTACTTGTTCCAGCACAAGCGGCAAGACGGTGTCGAGACTCGTCTATGGAAGGGATGGAATCGGAAAGCTTTCCGTCTTCTTTGTATCGTCCAGCGACAGTTCCCAGCCATCCTGCATACCTGCAGCAGGCATACATGAGCATGACGCGAAGATGCCTCTGTATTGACTACAGACGTACGCGTCAATTACAGCGCTGCCCACAGGAGTACCCTCAATGAGACCAAATTCCTCAGCAGCTTGTTTTGAGAGTCCCTTTCCAATTGGTTTACCAGCAGTCAACACTTCTCCATTCGCAGCTCCTAACTGTTTGTAGTTGGTTTTAACGAGATCTCCGAGACCGATTGATTCGAAAAAGTCGGCTTGCCAACCACTCTTCGGCACGAAGGAGCATTTGCACGTAACGGAACAGCAAGACCTAATACTGTCCTTTGTAGCGCGGTAGGTCAAGAAATCTGGTAGATCAAAGAATTGGCAACGCGAAAAAAGGGAAGGGTCCATGTAGTTTTTGAGCCAAAGTGTTTTGGGAATTTCCATCTCGAGCTGCGATCCAAGCCCGTATGAAGATAGAGACCACGTAATGTTGAGAGCGCGGTACTTACACTCATCGTTCCGCCAACATAGTCGAGCACGACTGACCCCGTACTGTTGATAAGTTCTGCTTCCTTCTCTGCTCGATGATCTGCCCACAAGATAACATTGCGATCACCATTCTGTCCTAAATCATTGCCTTTCGTGACGACAACTGGGTCGCCATTGAAGTCGGAAACCGCGAGTGAGCACGTTGCATCGAAAGAGAGGCCTTTAACTGAAGATGGAGGAACATTTGACTCTGTTAAACATTTCTTGATACAGCTAGAAATTGAATCCCAGATGTTGTTGGTTGACTGCTCAAATATGCGATGATCATCGTGATCGCGCCAAGTGGTAGTCTCTTTGGTGTGGGAAGCGATAGTTTTACCATGGTCGTCGACGAGGACAGCTCTGGCAGAGCCTGTACCGACATCTACACCGATGTAATAGCTCATGGTGGTAGTAAAGTTGGCTTGTAAATTTTGCCACATGAAGTCATTGCCCCGTTCCGAAATCCGGTCCGTCTACTATGCACTTTCTTTCAGATTTCTTCAACGTCCTACAATCTTCTGCTCTAGTTTCGCGGCTCAGAAAAAAAATCTAATATGATAAACGAAATCTAGTCGCTCAAAAGTTCTGCATATCTACTTAAAAGCGGATCCACTCTAAGCAACACATCTGCCTCTTTTTCCACAGTTGTGGCGACAACCAAACCTCCTTTGCCCTGTACAATTAGGAACATTCCAGCTGGATAGGTAGAGACTGTTCCTAGCGTGGTCTCCACTGACTTTACGCTGGGACCCAGTCCAAAATCAAACTCGGTCATGTCATATTTCGACCAGTTTGTTGACCTACAATCCCCCTCAAGGACAATTCTGTCGATAGTATGAGGTCTCGTTCTTTCAACTTGTGCTTCTATGAATGCAACTCTTGAAGCTATCGCTTCCAGGGTTGTCTCGTCTTGTATCGTTTTGCGAATTGCACGAGCGACGCGAGACGTGGCCTCAAGCGTTGCTTCAAGGAGATCTGCTCGCGAAGTATACACGGCTAGTGACAAGTTCAAGTTGCCGAAGAATCGTGTGGGACTTCCAGTGCTTGAGGGACCAAGACCTAGTCTCTCTCGCCCATCGGCTGCAACGCCCAATGACTCTAATTCGGCATGATTGTTCGCGAACAGTGCAGTTTTTGTAGGAATGTTATGTCGCGCACGCGTCATTGCTCCCCATACCAAAGCTGTGAATGCATCTGCGCTGGATATCCAAGAATCCTCGCTTATGGGATAAGCTAAGCAATCAACTTTTAATTGTGCCAGACTCTCGTCCCTAATGAACCATCTTAGTCCATCGAACATCCGCAGAGCAGGCATTGGTAGAGGTCCCAATGAAGGAGGTAAAATCAGAATCCCAGGCATTGTCGAAGGAATTGCGACGGGTGTCGTTAGGTTGAGGTCGCGGGACCACGATTCAGGAAGAACAAGATGTTTCGAGTCGTCGCGGGATAGACGAGCCCAGATATCCAGGAAATCCATGTAAGAGCTAAGATCTGCCGCATGGTGATGCATGGAGGTAATCATAGCTATAGTCCCACAAGAAAACTGATCTCATTTTAGTACAATGACCATGACCCCACGAACGAGTGTTCTCACCAGCGTCAACTTCACCCCAAAAATTGTCTTTGAGGCATCGAAACCAAAGAGGTCAGTTCCAGAAAGTCCATCCAAGGTATGCTCCGATTCTACATAGGATCGACTTTCCACCTGCGTCATGAAGGTTGCCCCTCGACCGTCGCAAACGATAGTGATGACCGAAGCATCGCCAGGCGACGTATGAATAGTTCCAGCGACAGGGGGATGAAGCTCCAATGCCTCTGCAAGGGAGGCCTTTAACTTCACCACTATCTTGTCAAATTCTTCGCGCATTGCCGAACTCGATGCTAGTGCTATCTTGAACATCATCGGCATCCGCAGGTTTATTGGAGGCATAAGAAGATCAAGAGCACGAAGAACAATAGGGCCTACAACTGGAGGTAGGCATCGTGTTGTGGATGGCTTGATCAATTCGGCGTCCGTTGCTGGTGCAATCATCGAGTCTGCAACTGACAAGATTTTCAGCTGGTCGCCAGACATACCCGCAGCCTATTGATGATAAAGATAGGAAGAGGATGGGAAGTTAACACTTGGGGATATATAAAGGAAATATATGTTCTTCAAGGATATATCGTGTTCCAGAATTCGAGAATCTGAGCCATGGACTTTCTGGGTGACACCGTGGGCGTCATCTCCCGGAGTTCTAACATCTGATATTGATAAAAGTAATACAGAGGAAGGAAGCCTTTGAAATGATTTACCCTGGTATTCGGGGCAAGTACTGTAACACGAAACGAAACACTCCGTCAATTGAAATTGGATAGAGTTGGGCGGTTGAGATTATCAGCATTGTCAAAATTTAACCACTGTGTGCAAAACACGACTATCAATTTATTCTCATTACGCGCTTTCTTCAAGCTCGGTGGATATAAGGTGCTCGATTTCGGGCTGACACTGGTCTTGTTCAGTTTAACTCTGACAAGCAGTTGAGGATCACCCAGAAATCACAGATGGCATGGATTTTAGCGTGCGTGAGATACATATGCCTAAGTACATGTAAGAGACAGTAAATACAGCGAAGCAAGATATTTAATCTGAGGATGCTGTTGCCCGAGCTGAAACAAAGACTGAGCAACTGCAGGAAGACATAAGAATCGGAGATACATACTGTAGATCAACTGTCGACTGTGATGGACGATACGTTTGATCTGGCCCTCCTTCTCCAAGTGCTGTATGGCACGCCTTGCTAGACTGCCATTGATTTTCAGACGGTCGATAAGGATGGATTGGGAAATCATTCGGAAAGTAGGGACATCCTTCATGATACGATCATAGAGTACCTTGTCAACGGCGACAGCGTGTTGGGCCTTGTCCTTGACCTTTCCCTTCGACCACTTCTTCTTCTTTGCAGCTTTTCCTCCGCTAGAAGTAGGGGCCGCTGCTTTAGCTTTGGCCTGATAAAACGAAAACGTTAGCGATTTGCAGAGTAAAACATCATCCGAATCATAAACGCTGAATCCATCCAATTTCCATCGTCCAATGCAAAAATTCGTTGTAGAACGAGTCGTTGTCAGACATCTGAAGCAATTCGTGCGGTAGAACAGCAGAAAAGCAGCAACTACCCACCATTTGGAGAGGACTAAGGTGTTTGGAGGCTACGGATTCGGATTCGAGAACCTGGTGGATTTTGCTTACTAATTTTCACACAGACATACTTATCTTATCTTATCATAGCTTACGTTCCACGTCGTCCGTCGCGTCCTTACCCTTCACCAGCTCAGTGGTCGCGTAGATTGGCCGGCATTATGCTTTGGCTCCTTTTACTACCTCTACCTCTTCAAGCTCTAGGAGCCACTGCAAAGACACTGGGTGTATCGCCCCGCTTGGTTTCTGAATATGTTCCTTCCAAATCAAATACATGGACCTGTTTGGACGGCTCGAAACAAATCCCTTGGGATTATGTGAACGACGACTCCTGTGATTGTGCTGATGGGAGTGACGAGCCAGGTGGGTCTCCGAGCTCGGTTTCTACTTCAACCACTGAATACATTCCAATCTCCTCAAGGAACTGGCGCCTGTCCGAATCAACCATTCTATTGTCAGAATGAAGGTCATATTGGCGCTTTCATTCCAAGTTCGAGAGTGAAAGATGGTCTCTGTGGTGTGTACAACTGCATGCGCGTGCAGAAACAGTGACAAAACTCCAGGTTAGAACTAGACTGTTGCGACGGATCAGACGAACGCCCAGGAGTCTGTGAAGATGTTTGCAAAGAAGTAGGTCAGGCTCATAAGAAGAAGGTTGAAGAAGAAACGAAAATCCGGAAAACAGTCAGTCCCCTTTGTCATGTTGTGGACTGATATATTCACCGCTTAATTTCAAAAGGGGTCCAAGATTCGTTCCACATATATTGCCTATGCTCACAAGGAAAAGAAACGGCTGGAAGGTGTCATAGAGGCATCTGCGACAGAGATTGCTATCCGGGAGAACGAAGTTATACGCCTGAGAGGTCAGTTCTAGTCCCAAACATTTCGATATGTTCTGACTCGTGTGTGCAGATATTACCGAACGAGCTGAATCACTGTCTGCCGCTGCTCTTGAGCTTAAACAACAGTCTCGTGCGTTGTTTATCTGCCAACCACCTCTTGAGATTCACTTTGCCTTTGCCAACAGCCCTTTACATCTCCCTCGTCACGCATTCGAATGCTTTGAAGTCCTTACAAAGGGAACACAAGAAGCATTTACAACGCGAGGAGGAGCTCAGCGACATCCTAAATGCCCTCCGTACCGGATATAACCCCAATTATCAGGACATGGCGGTTCTTGAAGCCGTCCGTGGGTGGGAAGAAATGGCTGGTCTCCCTCACATAAATGACGTTGGAAAGGATTCAGTTTCTAATGAAGAGGCTGGTGTTCAAGAAGATACTGCGTCTGACGTCGCAGAACCCGAGGAAGCATTGGATGATGAAATGTGGTCTGCTGAAGAGCTCGAGAAAGACTTGGACGATCTCTTGAATTCGGACTATGTCTCTCTCCTTTTAGAGCACGACGAGTACGTGCAATCTCCAACTGAAGGATCTGCCCGTAAGTTTCTCCCTCTTCTCTGTCGTCGTTGTTTTCACTGTAAGTAGTTTTCGATATAGCTTCTTACCTCCCCGATTCCGTCGTCCCGCAATTTGAAGGATTCAGAGAAACTCTAGTTTCATGGCTCGTAACTTTGGGTATCATCAAAGGTGAAACGCCGAGCTCCACAGGTTCGTCGTGTAGCTCAGATATACGTGTTGCCCTACCTAATATTTTGTTAGACACTTCCCACTTGCGCCAGGCCCTTACGGACGCCGAGAACGAGCTCAAGAAGGTCAAGAAAGAAAAAGAGGATGCCGAGAATGACATCAAGGAAATTTTCAACGTCCACGGCTATGGGCTGGAAGGTGAATGGAAGAAACTCGATGGTACCTGTCTCAGAACAGAAGTTGGAGAGTAAGTCCAATTTATCAAGTTGTATTGAGTTTGCGTTTGAACGGTCTTTTTGCAGCTACACCTATGAAGTTTGTCTCTTCGGTGAAGCGAAACAAATTCCAAACAAGGGAGGATCCACCTTCAGTCTAGGGTATGCTTGCCTGATAGTAGCAATATTTTTCTGTCGCTAAATTCTGATCTCCTGTTTAGCAAATTTGCCTCTTGGAATCCTTCACCGGACGTCAAACCCGGAGAAGAAGCCTATTATCAAAAGCAAATCTACAATCGCGGGACTAGATGCTGGAATGGACCAGAGCGAAATGTTGTGGTGCGCATCTTTTTCGCTTGAGCTTGGAATCTGTAATTCTCTTGCCTCTAACTATTTCTGATCTTCATTATTCTGTAGTTGCTGCTCAGCTGCGGGACTGAAAATACTCTCCATTCCGTCGTTGAACTTGAAAAATGCGAGTACCAACTTACAGGTACGACGCCTGCTTTGTGTCGACCTTTGGACAACTTTGGAGGAAAGGAGGGAAAGAACTCCAATGCTAGCAGAGATGAATTATGAGCCAGATAGAATGAAGGGATCTCGGAGATGTAGGAAGTATTTATCAATCAGCTCAAGCTACTCAAATTATGGCTATTCTGTAATATAGATTTGAGCCATGCCGAACTCAATGATTGCTGGGGAACGCTCAACTGTCAGTGTATGAAGTACGGCTCAATATCTACGTTAACTGTCAGATGCAAACGATGGAAAATGCTGGAAAACAGAAGCATGACACTTAACACTGGTAGAATTATTGTAATGCTGGAACAAAAATTTCATTTACCGCAAACAAGACACAAAGTAAAGGCGTGGGGAGTCGTGACGACAAGTCAGTTCTATATAGTCCCACTTCATTCCTCTGTTCGGGTCAAGTTCTATATGCATTGTCAATGAGTTCGCTGCCCAGTGCTGACACAGGCTCAAATTTGTGGTAGTTGAAAACATCAACTATGATATGCAGCTTGTCCTCAGTTCAGTCACCTTGCTTGTCAACTCTTGTCAAGGTTTTTCTTGGATGTGATTTTTGTCCATACCTTTCCAGCATGCATCCTACGGAATCCTGATACTATACACAGAACAAGGATCAAATCCCTCGAATCACATACAACAAATCAAGCTGGTTCCTTGCGGCGTAAAACAATTTGTGATGGTCACGAACGAGTGTAAGCAAACATAATTCATTCTGGGTCCGCACGTTTGAAGCTCTGGAGATGATCACCATGAGGAATTTTTGAGGAATATTGTGAATGTGAATGCTACGGTACCCTTGAGATTTCTTCATTATATGTGGCGCGCCATGCACGTACCCATACTTACTGAAATTTCACTAGTATATTAAACTTGTCAAGCTGAAGCCCTACATTGTCCTAGCTACGGCAAAGAGCCGACTCTGGAATGGAAACACTCTTACACGTTCGTGGATAGTATTTAGAGAGCTTTTGATGTGACTGTGGGCGCCTCAGGGCCCAAAGGACCATGTTGGTGGGGCGATGAGGTCGGTCATACATGCAGCCATACCAAAGCCAATCATCTTCGGTGATGGAGCAAGAAAAAAGTGAAGAAACAGTTGGAGGACCGAATTTTGAGTCTTTGAAATTGACACCGAAAAGTGTGGAAGAGCGTGACCAAGCGTGACTAAAGTCCTTTTACTCGTTGATCCATCTTCTCAAGCCGTAACTCCACTTGTAATATCGCGTCGGTCAAAGAATTTTGCTTACTTTCGACGGTTAAACCGCCATGCTCGCCCTTGTACACCCTTTCAATCCCTCGGCAGATACATCTCACAGAAATCCCTCTTCCAGCCGTAACCGGACCCCACATCATAGGAAACCGGCTCCACATTCAAGAGAAGCATCTTCCTCGTCGTCTGCTGCTGCGAACGCAAAAACCTCTTCGCTGTGGGCTGCACCGAAGTCGTTGCCTTCATTGACTATGAACGGGATATCATCATCTACACAGCCATCTGTTTATCACCCGCCGTCGATTTTACCCTCAGCATTTTCTTCTGCCCCAGCGACGGAGCACGTCCAACTACCTCAAGTAGTGACTATGAGAGAGACCGAGCAGATTCCTGCAGCGCAGACCCCCTTTGACATCCATTCATATCCACCTCATGACCTCCTACGGCTATTGGCCTCATTGCTAACCCAAATAGCTTCCACCAATGACAAACTTGATGCTGCATCTTCATCTTCTACTTCGCCATCTTCGCCAACATCTTCCGACCCTCAAAATACTGTGTGGCGCTCGCTCACTACGGCATCACGATCTGCGCTGTCGACTCCCTCGTCGACGCTCACTTTTCATGCACGAAATATACCTACTATATCACTAGAGGCATATCTCTTGCGTATCCTTCGGTATTGTCCGACAACGAATGAGGTCTTTCTTTCATTGCTGGTCTACTTTGACCGCATGACCAAATTGACCTTGGAGGCAACAGGCAGGAGCTTTGTCATCGACTCCTACAATATTCACCGACTTGTCATTGCTGGAGTCACTGTGGCGAGCAAATTCTTTAGCGATGTGTTCTACACAAATTCTCGATATGCGAAAGTACGTCTTGATTTCACCTAATATTATTCTTTGAAATGAATCTCCATTTAATTTTTTAGGTTGGAGGTCTTCCATTAGCCGAGTTGAATCAACTTGAACTGCAATTCCTTCTTCTCAACAATTTCACGCTCGTCATTCCCAAAGATGAGATGCAGAGATATGCAGAACAGTTAATCTTGTTCTCCTCCAACAATGGTTCTACTGAGAACATCCCGTCGTTTCCGTCTCCATCCCCCTCTCCATCTTTATCTTCCCCCTCATCTTCAATCACACCTAGACCAGCTATACCCGCATCTTCGCCAATCAACGACATGGCTCCCATGCGCTCAATGGGCGCTATTGATGCGTACGGCGGACCCATTTCTGGTGGCGATTTACATCCCTCCTCTTCGCATCCTTCTTCGACCAGCAGCGATCCTTTGCAAGGTGGTATGACGATGACAAGGCAAGGCACTCATCGAGGAGTAGAATCCAACGCCCTATCAAGAATCATTAACCCGCACCAACACCAACCTCACCATGCCTTAAACGGGATCGTTAATGGAGTTGGATTTTCCTCTTCCTCGAGAGTGCGCCACCAAGAGGACTCAGAGTCTGAAGCGGGTGAAGGTGCTGAGACTGAAACAGAGACTGAAACTGAAACCGAGGCTGAAACGGAAACAGATGGAGGTTGGACCACTGACGATGAGCCAACCATTAGACCTCCAAAATCAAGTTCGTCATCGTCATCACGGAGCTCGAGTGCATCAGATGCTCTTAGCATTTGTAGTTCCGTGAGCGAAAGTGATAGCGGTGAAGGGGACGATGAGCGTGAAGATCAGGTAATGGATGATATCGACGACGACGATGAAGAAGGTGGACGGACGCCAGAACATAGCGCGCGAGCCGAGTCAGCTAAAGATGGTGAAAGGACGCCCGAAAGGAAGCCCTTCCTTACTGCCTTCGGAATGTCAAAAATCACGCCACCTGGACGACGAAAGCACGAGGCTATGGACAGTCCTTGAAGGTCTACTAGAACAGCGAGCGAAACCTCCAAAAGTATACAGACTTGATTCAGCGCATTCAGGTGCGTCACCGTAATTAAAAGCGACCACCACCGAAATCCTATGTACATCTAGTACGATTAGGCGATTCTTAGGATTTTCAAGGTCTAGAACTATGGAATGTATACCCTCACGCATACCCTCACACCCGCCCTCCATCTCCTTTGCTCCTCCGATTCTACGGTCAAAATTTCTCTTGTTGCATTACGATTTGTACCGGTCTCTGCTAAGTGTGTCGTGTTTCATGTATCATTCATGACTGCTGTTGGTTTTTTCTCTCTTTCCTCTGTCTGTCAGCTCTTTGCCGGTCTTCGTTACTTATCCTTATGCCATGAAGCATTCTTGTTCGTTCACATCCTCTGTAACATGATATAGCATAAATACATACATTTGAGCTCATAATCAAATGTTGGATTTCCGGCTTAATTAGTATCTGCACATGCATTCTCGATGAGAATATTTACACACCCATTGAAGAAGTGTGTAGATACGTAGAATACGTATTATGAATATAGCCTGAGCAATTCTATGACCCAGCTCTCATTCAAAGACATTTATTGCCTACTTGAGTATTACTAACTTCCATTATTGACAATTCTGTGTGCTTCCCACTTCAATGCCCCTTCTATAAGCTCAGGTATTCCCAAATTACTACATTCCAATTGCACAATGTATAGCAGAGATCGCAATATGGAATCATAACCCTGGCGGGTAATTGTGCTGAGTTTAAGATCTTCCCCTTTTCGTAACCTTTTGACCGTAGGCTCTAGCAGGGGATTCCTCAAGAACGACATGACGTTTTGTAACTCCTGGAAAAACTCGTTAACACGTATCTTTGAGGAACAATACTCTCAACTTGCCTGAGCAGTTATTTGAACCTTCCCTTTGATAAGCTTCTGCAACAATTTTCCACAGAGAATTGCATCGATCTCAGAGCGACTAATGTCTTCGCTTTGAATCGCAGGTGGAGCGATATCAACGATCTCATCGGAGAACTTTACCCTCTTGCGGGTATTCGTGTCGTTCTCTGGCTGTGGACGCTTCACGGTCTGAGCGACAACTTCTTCACTGAAATCGGATGATTCAGAAGGGGTTGTAGTTTTAGAATACGACTCGAAGGCTGAGACTCGACTCCGGTACTGATTTAAACAAACAAATGAGCGCTTATTCTTATGTTTCTCTGATTTGAAAACAAAAAAACTAACCTTCCTGGGTTTGGAATTGGATTCCCAATCTGGTAATTTGTCCCATATCCAGTCCACCGCACGATCACCGCAGTCTTCCTCGACGCGCCGGACATATTCCGCAGTGGGAGGAACATTTGCCACATTGTATTGCCGAAAGGCATCCGACCGACGACAACCGCGAACAGCAAGTTTAGCTTGTTCTACAACAAACCTCAGATTATGCGTCAAAACCTTCGCTGCAAGATTCGACTTCAACTGTTCTTGCTTTCTTAGCGCCTCGACCATTTCCGTGCTCGAATCATAATCCAGTAGCAGCTCGTCGTCAGGCTCCCTGAACTCACTGTCGTTTTCTGGAGCAACAGAAACACCGGGTGGAAGATGTACAGAAGAATATTCGACATCCAGATATTGTTGGATTGTCTTTTCGCTAGGGGGAGCGTAAAATTCTTTGGGAGTGCGCTCCTGGCGGAGTCGCTTTAATGCTGGAGATGTAGGAATCTGAGAAACTGGCTTGCGCGCTACCCGAGTCCTCCGCCGACGTTTGGAAAGTTCAGCTGAATCCGAGTCGGAGCCAGAAGGGAAGGCACTGGAGTCATCGAAATCGTCTGGAATGGCATTTCCGGCAAACGCTGAAGAAAGTGCACCGACAAGATCATAATCTTTTCGTTCCGATGGATACCGAGGGGTTTCAGTGGAGTTATGAGGGATTACTGAGGGGATAACTCCGGAGAAACTAAGTTTAGCATCACGTATATGTGCTTCAGTATTCGTAGTGTCATGAAACTCTAGTGACTGTGTGGGAGGGTCAGAAAGTGAAGCGGAACCACCGGTAGTAGCCAGCAGAGAATTGGAGCCTTTTCTGGGTATCCCAACAGTTGGCTTCGGAACATCTAGAAGAACCTTGGAGTACTCTTGAGAACGCCCTCGGGGTTTTCCAGAGACTGAAATATCATGCAGCTTTTGATGGCTTTGCGGGCCCAAAGTTTCGCCATAGGTGATAATATTTCTTGGTTGTTCGACAAGGCGTCTATTTGGTTGATTACTGGGAGGGTCAATCTGATCATCTGACATCAGATCAATCACTAATTTGTTGTGATCTCTGGTCACAGTTGTGGAACTTGTAATACTGGAGGGAGCAGAGACATGCAATGTCTCTGCGGTATGAGTTCGTTGAGAGTTCGATATTGGTTTGAGGTAGGCCCTAATATCACCTCTACTTTCCCTAGCAGATGCAGGCGAAACAATGTCGGTCAGATGCTTTGGTGTTACAGGAGCACAAGCTTCTTGCCCAAAGAAGTTGGTAATTTTAGGTAGTTCATCACTAGAGACTTGAATATCTGTAGTCATGGATGGTATCTGTGCAATGGCATTAGATGAGGCATGTTTGGATGCAAAAGGAATGACTCCACTATGAATCTGTGGTAAATCTTGGAATAATTACTATTATGTACCTGGTGAGGTTTAGTATTAAGCCCAGAATCTAGGATTGAAGTCAACAGCACTGTAAATTATCAAGACACCTCGACGGTGCTTACTGTAATTGAAAAAACTGGGTGAAGACACTTGATTATTCATTGATCCAATAGATAGCAAATGATCCACAAACTGGTACAAGTTAAAAGCTTCAAGTGGATATCTGTATGACAATGAGACCACAGTATATTTGGGGAATCTAGAAACAAGGTTAAGCAATTGTGCACTTTTGAGCTAGAAGTATACATGAATCATTAATATTTCAAGCATTTATGTTACATATTGGAACTGGAACTTTTAGCACAGTCAGTCCAAGTACTAAATTTATCAATGGAATTTACTGCTCAAATGGCAGAATATCCGCATAAACACATAGGACTATGCAGCTGCAGACAAAGAACTGTTTGTAGCTCCATCATATGCTATTGTCAAGCTCAGCATGTGAGCCAGACCATTTGTAGAGTCTTGCATGGGAGACACAAGGTTTGAGAAGAAGAAGCATTTAGAAAACTAACCTTGAATCTGATCAGCTCAAGAAATGGTGAAAAGTGTGGTGGTAGTGAACAAAGGAAGGAAAAAAGGCAGAAAGAATGTCTAACTTGTTGTCCCTTGTTTGGACAGACGATTAGTCATTCATCGATGCTTACTCAGCACAATGTGATAATTCATAGCTGACCTGGAATTCTACAGAAGTCTGCATCTTATCACTGGGCCAGCCATGAACAGTACCAGAATTTCTACTTGAATCTGTGTAATGTATGTTAAGGAGTAAGTGTGCAAATAATAACTTTAACCCATGTCAGTCTGATGGATACATTTAAGCTACCTTGCCAGAGACTCCAGTGATTCAACAATTCTAGATAATTTCTCATCGAACCGGCGTTTGCTCATACTGTGTAATACTGTAGCGTGGACCTCGGCCGTTCCTTACTGGGACCTTGTGTCGGTTATCCTATCCTACCCTATCGTTTCGACCAATTGCTCACATGGTGTGAGCTGTGATATGCACTATATATAAATTCTATGAGGTGTGTGAGCTGTGATAGACCCTACAAACTGCTTGAAACTCTTTATTTGAGTGGAAGATATTCTCTAGATTCGATTCGCAACCAACTTTGCACTGTGACAGAGGCGCGTAAACATTTTGGGGCAGTGTGACCGGTGACGTGACTTGCGAAATACTAGTAAAACCACCATCACCTTTCGACGCTAAACATGAATTAAGCAAGTTGCCAAGAATTGGCTTTATAAGGATGTGTATTCTCTGCTGTCTATTGCGCCAACATCACTTCCAATAGGTTACCTTTTACTATATTCTATTCTACCTCTACTTTTCTAGCACAAATCCCTATCTTTCCCTCTGCATCTCTCCCATTGATCCTCTTCTTCTACCTCTGTACCTCTGTATTCACTATCCTCTGACTGTCCTGCACTCTCAAACTACTTGAGAACTTTTTTCTGTGTTCTTCTTAATAAGCTTAAACTTATGTAATATATTATTCCCACTCTCTTCTGCATTTTTTGACACCCCCTCTTTCTCTCTGTGCACTTTTTTCTGCATTCCTCACCGTATTGCTTTCTGTCTCTTGTACTGTTGAACTTCGTCGCTTGCCTCCGCATTCTTGAACTACCTTCTCCATCTTTTCCCTATCTTCAGTGTTTGGGGTTGTTGTTGTTCGGCTTGCCCGTATCCAATCGGGTCTCTCTGCACCCGACAGTGTCTTTTTTTCTGCCAACCTGATTGGACTCTATTGCTTTTTTCCCTGCTCGAAAATTTCAGATGATTTCCATCTCAATCAAGATAGCAAGGTGCGATAGTGTTTGTAACTCTGTAGATACTGTGAATCTGCCTCGGTCCTGGTTGCAGTCTATCGGTTGAGCAGGATTGAGCCTAGCTGTTTCTGTTCTGGAACCATACCTTCGGATGGAGCCTATCTGTATACATTTGTTTAATTCCATCAAGTACAAGAAGTATATATGTAAGATTTTAATCGAATCATAAGGCAAGAGTATTTATATCTACAATTAAGTATAAAAAATCAATGTTCTGATTCTTGAAGCATTGGCACATGACTAACCTTTTCTAGTTCATCACTGGAAATTGATTATTTTAATCTTTGTTGAATGCTTACTGATGAAGGTTGATTTCGATTTCGACATTGAGTTCAACCGTTAGCGGAACAACCACATGTCGTCTAGTTTCAACCCCCTGGACTACAGGACAAGCACGCGAATTTTTCACGAAATCAAGTAAAGAGAGGGTACAGTGGAAAAGATATAAGGAAACGTAATAGGGGCATGATGATTAAGTAGACACAGTAGACACAGATAATCATTACAACGAGTTGTTTCAATAGATGGTAGGCTAAGCAAGGTTGTGACACATGCCTGAATACAAATTTCGAAAGAAGAGAGTAAAAAAGTTACGCAGGTAAGAGAGCGAAAGAGAGAGAAAGGAGAGAAAGTCCAAATCAAAATAGGTGTCACAATGGGAAGGGAGGTAGTGAATAATGTAGAAAATAGATATCAGATGTATAAATTAAGATTGGATCACACGGGAGACGATTGTAGTCGGACTCAACGCAGTAACACCGGATGGAAAGGGAAGTAACATCAACGCTATGAGACGAGAAGCTCACTTGCGCTTGGACACAAGTTTATCGTAATGCTTCGACTTTGATTTTTTGGCCGGAGGCTGCTCATCCTCTTCCTCCTCCTCCTCTTCATCACTACTTTCTTTTCCATGATCACTATCCTCATCTTCATCTTCATCGTCCTCGTCGCTGTCGGGGACAACAGGGTCACTTTTTGGCGCCTTGCGAGAAGAAGGAGGAACGGGTTTGATAGGTTTTCCAGGTTTCGTCTTGACCTTTTCATCTTCTGATGACTGGATGTCTGACTCTTCTGACCCTGTCACGGGGGAAAGTGCTGGCTTTTTTGCGACAACAGGGGCAGCTGCGGGCTTCCGAGATTTAGGAGTCTTTTTCGTCTAAGAGAATGAGAATGAGAGCAAGAATCTATATAAACTTGTGTGGATACATACAGCAGCAGCAGCAGCAACAGCAGCGTCAGCAGCGGCAACTTCTTCAGGAGATCGAGCGTTATATTTTTCCTTCTCCTCACTGTAGGCAACCTTGAGCTCGTCAGCCTTTTGCTTGAAATGCTATTCATTAGAAAACGGTTAGTAACTCATCACACAACCAACAGGGAAGAGAGTACCGACATTCTTCTGCTCCTCGGGAAGTTGGGCCCATTGTTCAGACATTAATCTTCGTAAATCAGCACTAGGAAGATCTGGGTGTTGTTCCTTCACTTTTGGTCGGATCTCGTTCTGGAATAGGAAGAACGAAGACGCAGGACGCTTGGGAGCATTGGGATCCTTCTTACTTCGTTTGCGCTTTCCATTTACGGTCTCTTCATCGCCGGTTTTCCCCGTTACATGACCATTGATTAACGGAGCATTGGTGATAGCGTTCGCAAAGTCTTCTGCGGCTTTGGCAGCGTTCCGCATGCTTCGAGCAACTGACAAGAGACTATCTTCGTACTAGAATAGAATTAGACTAAGAAAGGTGAGAGAATTATCGATCCTTGCCTGTGAGCGAAGTTCATCCACGTTAGGCGCCATTTCTACTGAGGTTGAACAAGTTAAAACTTAAAGAAGATGAAAAGAGCGATGAAACTTTTGTCAAACATCGAAACAAAAAGTCTAGTCATGTGGTCTAGATTGGATTATGTGATTCCATTCAAGCGGCGCTTCAAACTCAAATTGGCCAAACATCTTCAGGGACAACGCTTCCGGCGGGCCACAGACTTGGGCTGAACTACGTCCTTCTGACCTTTTTTCTCTTCATACAGTCAGACTGTTGTTCTTCGTGGTAGTTTGCCTTTTTCCACCTTTTAGAAGTGGATCTTTTGCGTTGCAATTTGAGAGCAAATTGGCAGAAAACCGAAACTAAATCGTTTCGATCCTTGTTCATTCAGAGAGAAAACAAGAAAAGAAAACTTCTGGAGGAAATGGAACAAACGAACTTTTATACACCATGGCTGACGCCGCAGCCAGGTCAGTCGTCGAGTTCGTCATCGTTTGATGATTGGCCAAAAGAGCGCCCGACGACGACGAGCCACGCGTCAACAACGCCTACACCAGCATTGGGAGAGATAAACGACATCTTTACAGAACTTGGAGGTAAGTCTTGTTGTCTTCGTGGCCACTCTCGACCATCGACTGACTTTGAGAACGTTAATGCACAGCCCCATCTTCGGCTTCCACCAACTCTCTGTTCGCTCCTCATAATTATTATGTTCAAGCGCCATATAACTCAATGCCATACGGTGCTTCGTGGACGCCCTCGTCTACATCAACTTCGGTACCGGTATCCTCTTACTCTTCATTGAACGGGGCCACGAGCTCGGCCGCACATTCGTCGTCAACGCAGATGATCATCGAGTACGCCTGTTTCCCTTTTTTAATCCTGGATTCATGATCACTCAGGCTCTTTCAGCCCAGCCTTGACTTCTATGGGTGGCCCATCTTCCCAATCAACGCCGCAGCCTCCCAGGCCATATTCCCAGCCACTTTCGCATGCTTCTCCTCCACAACATGCTTCGCTTTCTACGCAACAACCACCTCAACAAAACCCGCCCCAGCAACCATTTCCCTTCTCATCCTTGTCCGCCATTTACCATCCAAGCCACAATGTCTCTTCGTCTTTCCTCCATCAATATCAATCTCTACATCAGCAACAATCGCCTCCTCAGCTTCATCTGCAGCAGCAGCAACAAACTCAGCAGCTACCTCAAGGCACTCTTTCTCCCCAGTCGCTACACCCTCCTTCGGCATTCACTGTTCCCGCAAATTCATTCTATGCACAACCATCTTCACATTCACCTATTCGAACCATGGTTTCGACACCCAATGCCCCGTCGTCAACTCCGACCATGTCATCCTCACAGCTGACTCCGCCGCCGGTGCTTACCGCCGCTGAGAAACGAGCTCAGTTATATGCTCTAATCAAACCCATGCTGCAGGCGTCCAGTTTCACTGGAGCTGGTGCTGTGCAAGCGTTGGCACAGCGACTTGATGACTTCGGTGCTACAGAGGTCGACGCTCCACTTCGGATGGAGGTGTTGACGAAAATCAGAGACGGAGCTGGTAATCACTATTTCCGTGCGTGGGGTGAAAATGCCATCACGTTAGAGATCACTAGAGAATGGTTGAAACAATCTTACTCGGCCAAGCAGGACAATCCATTGGCAGAAACAACCATGCCTTTATTGCATGTCCGTAACTCGGTTCTTCCCCTCCTGCCGCTCATCTGACACTCTTTTCTTCGTTTAGATCATCGACCGTTTACCACTGACGGTAGATTCTCTCAAGACTTCAAAGCTTGGCAAACTCGTGGTCAAACTCGTTAAGGATCCTCCTACGCCTGGTGAGTCTGGCGTCCGTTATTCTCACTCTACCTATTCTACTATCGTAGCGACTCATCTCGTCCTCATGGCCAATTCGAGAATGAGAGTGCAACTGAATGCTCTTTCTTTTCCTCTTCTTAACATCTATACTACATTACGCTCCCACTTAAGAAAAATCAAAACCAATAGTAACGTAATATTAACAAATGGCTCTTCTCTGTTCTCTTTTTCTATGAACCCTCGGAACGAATTTTCAATGCGCAGCGATCAAGGATATGGCATCGAATATCGAACGGCGATGGCGTCAGCTCGTTGACGGGGCATCGTCTAAAGTAACAGAGGGTAGGACATGTCATTTCATCGTACCGAACCTAGATAACTGATTCCGCCTCAAACCCCGCATTTATCCCAGATGTCAAACCAAAAAAACGAAAACTTGAAGCCCCCATCAAAGCTCCAACACTGTCCAAGAAACCCGCAGTAGGCTCTGCCATGTCCACGAAACCTATAGCAGTTAAAAAAGAGGCCGTTTCTTCCAAACCCCCGCCAATCAAAGATGCCAAATCTGATTCGTCGTTTTTTTCTGCTCCCAAAGCCAAACCAAAGCTGCCGAGTTTCAAGAAGGCACCACTGCCTGCGTCTGGAAATTCGTTCACCTCGGGAGCGGGGAAGAAGGAGCTTGATCACAACATAGCGCAACCATCGTCAATTGATCCCTTTCAAGAGGTTCTCAAGTCGATGGCCAAAGGGCGCAGGGGGTCACCTGCAACCGGTGCATCTGCATCTGCTACCCCTCCTCCAGGTTCATCAAATACGCCTCCCAGTGTAGCTGGAACACCGACTTTTGCGGGTCAATCTGGGTTGACTAAGCTAGGGAAGAAAAAGAAGTCTGTGACATGGGCTCCGGATGGTAGCCTCGAGGCGATCAAGTTCATTGAGCCAGCTGTGTATGACGATGAGCCTGTCGACGTCAGTATTTGTTTTTCTCTACTCTTTGAGACTGTGTTGACTGTGCATCTTTTCCTCTTTTCTTCACGTTGTCTGATGATTTCTGTCGGTTTTCTATATCGTTTTCCTGTATTACAGGGTATACATTTGAACCTCCGTGATCTGGATCGTGGTGAAGGTGCTGCTCTACACGCACATCTGTTCGAGGAAACTGTAGATTGGTTTGAGCCTCTTCGTAAGCAATTTAAATTCCGACATTCAAAAGAAGTGCAAGACTGAAATGATGCATGTTCTCTACAGCAATCGAGATACCAATCGACATCGATTATCCTCCACGAGGCGAACAGAGCGAGGAAAAGGCGATACAGGAACGCCGAGAACAGACTGTTTTGAGTGCGCTATACATGACCGAAGCCCAAATTCCAGATACCCCTACTGAAACGACCAATACATTACCGGAAGAAGTTGACAAAGATGTCGTGATAATGACATCTGGACCGGACGTTGACTCTGTCTTTTGGAGTAGCGAGGCGTCAGCAGCACCTTCGGCTCTCTTCGGAGGTGCTGTAGCAGATATTCTATCACAGCTCACCACTGGAAATTTCGCATTAGCTAATGGCAATGGGAGCACCGGCGGAGGCACCGGCGGGATCAACGGCGGTATGCCGATACTCGGCCAGGGTCACGGTCACGATATGATGATGACTCTGAGTAGCGTAGACCCATTGTCTGTGCAATCTCTTCCCCCAGAGCAACTACAGGTTTTGCTTCAGCAATTAAATCCTGCGTATGTTAATGACCAGTCGTGGCAGAATTCTGGTACCGCCAATCATTACTCGCAATTTGGCTATGGCGAAGATAACAGCAATGAACCTGCACGATGGGCAGAAGGTCGAGGAAGGGGAAGAGGCAGAGGCAAAGGCAGGGGAGGTAGAGGCGAAGACGGGTTTAGACATAATAAAAGAAAGCCATGCAGTTTCTTTCAATCCGGAAGGCGAGCGAACCTTAATAAAGTTGTCCGAGGCCGGAGTAACTAATAAATCTCCGTGATATAGGTGCAAATACGGCGATCAGTGTGACTTTGCACACGAGATCATCTCATAATCTCAGTCCGGAGAAGCGGCGGCTTTTCACTTGATTTAATGTAGAACACTCGAAGGGACTGTCTGACATATCGGCATTCGCATACATAAAGCATTTACTTTCTCACTCGCATAAAGACACAAGCATACATTGAATCCTCTCAACCAAATTTCAAATTCTTTTGTATCTCAAGTTATAAATATTGCGACCATTCTATGCACCACTGGATAAAATACTCCGAGAACCATAATACGGAAAGTCGACAAGAGCTCATCTATACTACGACCAACTGTAACGATCCCGCCCAATGCCTTAATACACCTAGGCCCACGCCATTCTTATCCCACACCTTTGGTTCCCTCGAGATAATCGTAGAATGCGTGTTTCTCAAACCGCCGATAAACGCTCTTTCCTTTTGAAGATGTGATATTGAATTCAATCGGGCGCAAATGGTTTTTTGAAGAGGAGAAAGGATAGGATGTGCCGAGCGATGTAACATCGGTATGGCGGTCGAAGGATCGGAATCATCAATGAGATCTGCCACTGCGCCTTCTACTTGTCTCTCCAGATCAAATAATGCTTGAGCTAAACTTTGTTGCCCGGACTTGTCTTCTTTTTCAAGGAGCGTGATTCGAGCTTTGGAAGAGCGGGAAGCGAGAGAAAGGCGCACGACTGCGAGCGTGAGTACAGATGGCACAAGTATTGGAATGGATGCATACACTAGAATGTTGACAGGGAAGCGAAATTCAAGGAATGGAGGTAGGATAGGTGCTTTTTGGGTGATACGTTTGTTGTCTACACTCTCTGAGGGGACAGATATGGTCACAGAGGAGGATGCTGCAGATGTGGATGCAGATTTATGGGACCGGAACCACGAGGAAGACAGGAAGTTCGATTTGGATTTAGGTGGAAGAGAAGACGGGAGCGAATAGGACGAAAGAATAGGATGATGTTCTGGGAGAAATTCACTAGATAATGAATTGTAAGAATAGCCAAAGACTACGAAATCAATTACACTTACAGCTCCAGTCCGTTGGTTTCATACTCTGTAAATGGGTCTTCAGTCTCTATCGCCGCGGTAACATATGGTACCGTTAAATCATTGACCGCATTTGCATATATCCTCACATATTTGAATTGAGCCAAGGCTTGAAAAAAAACCAGACTCGGGTCGGACATCACATCTATCAAAGGCCTCTCGCTCTTCCCCCATTTATCCACACAGTAAAACTGTTCGCCAGTCCTGCTAAGAAGCTTGGGACCAAACTTGTGCGAAATGGCAGAGAACAGAGAGGTATATTTGACTAATCCGAGATGGGGTGTAGCAATGGTGTTGAAGTTGACTGGGATTATAAAGTCTGGAGAGTCTGGAGAGAACATTCCGCGCTGTGCGAGAATACCGGCGACATAACGGGAGACTAAACCGCCGAGACTGTACCCGGTGATACTGAACTCACGGACACGCTTCCCTTGTGAGCGAAGGTGAGCAATCTCTTGCAAAATCTCCTGTGCAACTCTCTCGCCACCCCAGTCAATCCCATCGTAAGTCGAATCGTCTTTGTTCGTCTCTGCCAAAAGCACATGCAGCTCTGGCCGAACCTCCTTGACTATACGCTCCATCTCGGCAAGGTGGGTGGGGTTTCCCCACATGCCATGTACGAGTACGAGAAGATGTAGGGTGTTGGATGGAAAATCTTGACTCGTGCTGGAGGACATTATGGATGGGAATAAGCTGAAGTGGCGTTTTTAAATGGTCGGCTCAATGCATGCATTCGTAACCTCTTGAGATGCTGACAATGTTGTATTGACAAATAGAGATAGATAATTTGCCGGGACTACAGTCTGCCGCCGACATTCCGTTCAACGTACAGAATTCAAACACTGAGCACTGTGTTATCTATCTACATCGAGCGCTTTTTTCGTCGCGGCGGCCTAGCGATAAAAATATGTTCTGACCGACGGATATCTGGCTGAATGAAATGTTCCTGAGTTACAATCTCTGAAGAAAAGTTCGTTCGTTGATCTTGTAAATCGCGCAGAAAGAACATCAACAGGAAGATGCTATGATAAATAATTAGCGCGACTTTGAAACGGGGGACCGGTAGTTTCTGCACTTTTGCACTGCATCGCTCGGACGGATAGACGACATTCTGAGGGTCGAGATGTGAGCTTCATATTGACGTTCAAAAGTTTGCCATGGCTTTCGAAATTCAAAGAGTCTACCTCCAAGTTATAGTAGCCATGAAGCAATGCTAGCCCTGCCAATATCGTGCGAACCAAAATCAATGCCTCTCCGTCGCAACCACTACAAGATGGTACACTGTACTATCAGCCTGTGCCTCTTGTCGCAAAAGGCTCAGTCTACAATAGTATGGCTGAAGATGCCAACGACGACGATGCGTACGGAAACTCGCAAATTTTCACCATGTTCCCATCATTGCGCGACGCCGTGATGGCGGAGACTGCACATGCAATTTAAAAATTAGCCGATCTCCATGAAGGCTTCGTTTCTGTTTCATCAAAAAAGCGGTGATTTCAATTGATAGCAAAATAGTATAAAATCCTTCATTCCACATGCTGGATCCCCAGCTGTGCTCTCCCCTCACACACACGCAGGTTACTGGTTGACCTGTCGTCCTTTGGCATCGAGAAGAAGAGTTTGTTCCTTCTCTACCTCTCAATCCCCACACTTTGACAATGTTTTTCAACGAATTGTCCGTTTCCACCCAAATCCTCCTCGGTCTCATCGCTCTGCGCGGTGTTGCCTTAACTGGCGCCGCCCCATTGAGGTGAATCTTTTTTTTTTCCCTTTCCAGTACGTTTCCCGAACTTCACTCTCATAGATGGACCTCTGATAAGGGTATCGTTTCTCGGTGAGTCTTTTTTTTCATTTCGACTGATGGATCACTAAGGGTTTTATTTTTCAGAGAAACCAAGCGCCAGGATGCGTCTGGGGACTCAGACATTATGAGCGAGTTGCCTTCGGATGATTCTCTCACCACGATTATAAGTGACATTGGTGTGTTTCAAATTGATTTGTGTTTCGATATCATGGAATCTTATCACTTGCATTTTAGCGACTCCCACTGACTCATTGCTCAGTGATCTCGCTGCTCTCGTCGTTCCTACTCCCTCAGTTAGTAGTTCTACCGCTAGTTCGTACCTTTCGCATATACTGCAAGCATGGTGCTTACCTATGATACTTCAACAGATTCTGGCATCACCATCAACATCCCCTCAAACGTTAAAATCACCATCGAGACAAATGATGGTGGATGTAGCTGCGGTAACGATGAGGAAGACGAACTTTACGACGACGACGACGACGAAGATTACGATGATGAAGGTGAAGGTGAAGGCGACGATTTCACTCAAGACTCCAGCGATGGCTCTTACGATGACCTCGCTACTGCTACCGATTCCACAGCCTCCGTCATCCCCTGGTTGAATTCTGAAACTGGGGACTCCTCAAATGCCCTTACTGGTTCGGCGATCTGGTCGAGGAAAGCATTGAGGAACGTCATGCGCTCGACTGCATCATCCAGCAGCTCAGCTAGCTCCGACGGCGCTTCTGCCAGTGCTAATGCGACGGCTTCCGACACCGCCTCTGGTGCATCCGCGAGCAGCTCTGCAGACGGCGCATCTTCCGCAACCGGTTCTGCGGACGGTGCATCTTCTACAACCGCTTCTTCTACGGGCGCTGATTCTTCCTCGTCCACTGACACATCATCTGCTTCGAGTCCTAGCACTTCCGGCTCAGCAGCTGACTCCGGGTCCTCTTCAACTACCGGTGCAGCAAGTGATTCTGGTTCTGCAGCAGATACTGGTGCCGCATCTACTACTGGAAATGCCACAGACTCCGGTTCCGCATCGACCTCTGGATCTTCGACCGACTCTGGGTCCGCATCGACCACTGGATCCGCCTCGACGGCTGGCTCATCTTCCGACTCGGGATCCTCTTCGACTACTGGTTCGGCGACTGACTCTGGTTCAGCCACTACCACTGGATCCTCCTCCACATCCGGTTCAGCATCTACTTCAGGAACATCTAACGTAGAAACCTGTAATACAGCATGGCAGAAGTGCAACACTGACTGGCAGAGTGCTGGTTCCAACACTGCAAGCTATACTTGTCAAAAGGATTATCAGTCCTGTTTACAAGGATCGGGTGCAGCTTCCAGCAGTTCGTCCGGTTCCACCAGTGCAACTGGCAGCGCTGACTCCTCTGGCACTTCATCCTCCTCAGGTAGCGCCGATGCTTCCGGTAGTGCTGACTCCTCTGGTACGGCATCCACTTCCGGTAGTGCTGATTCAGGAAGTGCTGGGTCCACAAACTCCTCCAGCTCTACGGCCGCGGCCGCATCTGCATCGTCCACTGCAGATAGCGCAACTGGTGCTTCTTCAGCAGACACAGGTAGCGCAACTGGTGCTTCCTCAGCAGACACAGGTAGCGCAACTGGTGCTTCTTCAGCAGACGCAGGTAGCGCAACTGGTGCTTCTTCAGCAGACACAGGTAGTGCAACTGGTGCTTCCTCAGCAGACACAGGTAGTGCAACTGGTGCTTCCTCAGCAGACGCAGGTAGCGCGACTGGTACTTCCTCAGCAGACACAGGTAGCGCAACTGGTGCTTCCTCAGCAGACACAGGTAGTGCAACTGGTGCTTCCTCAGCAGACGCAGGTAGCGCGACTGGTACTTCCTCAGCAGACACAGGTAGTGCAACTGGTGCTTCCTCAGCAGACACAGGTAGTGCAACTGGTGCTTCCTCAGCAGACACAGGTAGTGCAACTGGTGCTTCCTCGGCCGACTCTAGTTCCGCCTCCAACTCCACTTCATCGTCTACAGCCACCGACGCCTCATCTGCATCCACCACGGCTGCGGCTGACTCGGGTAGTGCAGGAACTGAGTCCTCAGGTGCTAACTCTACCGGGTCTGCAGATTCTTCCTCCGCTAGTGCTAGAGGAATAGATAGCGCAAACTCAACTAGCTCTGCCACTTCCACGGCTGATTGTGGTTGTTCAGACTCTTCAAACTCGACTGATTCTGCATCTCCGGGAGCGAGTGCCACCGGCTCGGCGGATTCCTCTTCCTCTTCCAGTGCAGGAGCTACCACCGGTTCTACTGGTTCTGACTCGTCTAGTGCAGCAACTTCCACTGACTCTGCATCAACATCTACTGCTACTGATGCTGCATCTGCATCTGCCTCCGGGACAGCCACCAGTTCAACGGATTCTTCTTCCTCGGGAACTGCTGCAGGTTCTACTGCCGCCGACTCCTCCAGCGGTTCCGCAAACGCTACTGATTCTGCTTCTACGTCCACCGCAACAGGTGCAGCGTCAGACTCTGGATCAGCCACCAGTTCAACGGATTCTTCTTCCTCAGGAACTGCTGCAGGTTCTACTGCCTCCGACTCCTCCAGCGGTTCCGCAAACGCTACTGATTCTGCTTCTACGTCCACCGCAACAGGTGCAACGTCAGACTCTGGATCAGCCACCAGCTCAGCGTCTGGCACCGACTCATCCACTGGAACCGCGAACGCCACCGATTCTTCATCCGCTGCCACAGGGGCAGCAGGATCTGGTACCAGCTCAGCGGATTCTTCTTCCTCCACCGACTCCTCTAGCAGCTCAAGTGGCGCAGCGGCCGCAGCGGGCTCTAGCGCTTCCAGTTCAGCAGACGCTTCTTCGCCCACTGGAGCTTCTAGCACTGACTCATCCAGTGGTGCAGCGAGTGCAACCGATTCCGCTTCTACATCAACTGCCACTAGCTCTAGTGCCGATTCGGGCTCTGCCTCGACCGGAACAGGCTCCTCATGCTCAGGCTCATCTAGTAGCGCTGCTGATTCCGCCAGCTCCACAGGATCTGCAACATCTTCTACCTCCACAGGATCTGCGAGCACGGGCACAGATTCGAGCTCTACTTCCACAGGGTCTTCGAGCACTGGTGCCGACTCAGGCTCAGCGTCCACAGGATCTTCGAGCACCGGTACAGACTCGGGCTCCACTTCCACAGGATCTGCGGGTAATAGTACAGACTCAGGTTCGACGTCCACAGGATCTTCGAGCACTGGTACAGACTCTGGTTCGACGTCCACAGGATCTTCAAGCACCGGTGCAGATTCAGGCTCGAGTTCTACCGACTCCGGTTGCCCCTGTGCAGATGGCTCGACAAATTCAACGTCAAGCGCAGACTCCTCCAGTAGTGCCAGCGCTAGCGCAAGTCCAAGTGCATCGGCCGGTGACAGTACTGAATCTGGATCTCCGTCAGGCACTACAGCCTCATCTTCGAGCTCCTCATCTTCGAGCTCCTCATCTTCGAGTTCTTCCAGCAGCTCTTCCTCCTCATCAACTAGCTCTTCCACCTCGAGCGGGACCTCGAAGCGGAGTGCTAAAGGTCGTAGGGGCATGGTCATGAAAGAAATGAGCTTTGTTTAAGGATGATCTATAAGTCGTTATGTATCTAGTACATTGTTAAAAGTACACAGAACCCTCAATTTAACTTTCTTCTCTTCTCTCAACTTGCGATAGCCTTAAAACGATGATTCATCATTAATTAATGCACAGTCTTCTGAATCCAATCCAACACAACTTTTTCAGCGATTTTCAAGCCGTTCTTTTCCATGAACATCATATGTGCGTTCCTTTTGATCCCCACATTTTCTAGCTGTACATGTCACAGGTACACCCGCCTGAGCTAGGTATTCCACTGTACGAGCATCATATATCGTATGATAACTCGACTCCGAAGTCATACCAATGTTGGTATTTCCTTCAGATTAATCATCTGCCTTCTTGGCGAAAACACGTCGTACCCGAAGAAGAATTTGAGAGCGACGGAACGCTCACAGTCTCCAGATCAGATGAGGAAGAAATTAAAGGGGCATAGGTTACCGGAATCTCCGTTAAACCATAGGGACGGGCAGGAGTGAGCGGAGGGACAATGGCGTTAATGAAAGCTAGGTTCAAGAGCGATGAAGGTCCTGACGAGGGAAGAAGTCGCCTAGCATCCAGCCGTACTGGCGAGATTGAGAATGGATTGGTCAGTCCAAGATACACCTCGGCCGCTGTACAGAAACATCTATGACCATTTGGAACACTGATCAAATGGGATACATGGATTTTCCGTTACATTTGTGGATCCGTTGCCTTGTAAAATGTTGTAGAAAGCAAGTAGGACTTGTTCTTCATAACTTTGTGCTACATAACCACGCAAGGCCAACATCCATACCTTGTTAGAACCAAAATCCTGACAATTTTACTATAAAACCAAAATTCTTCTGTCATCTTCCGCAAGACTGCGCTTTAAAGTTGCTACCAAGATTGATACACCAATCTTGCACTCATCTATTATTTCAGTTCGGTCCAAACCGTAAGAAACACCTGGGCAAAGGCACACAGAGATTGAGCGCATCAAGGTAATGTCGCATCACATTACAAAAAAGGAAATGATAACAGGCGGCCCATTATGTTGCTTTGGTGTCTCTCAGCTAAAATCTTCAATTACACTCGCATCATGGTCGGACGTGCTCGATCTGAGAGGGAAAAAAAGAGAATCTCATCAGCTCTAAAGGAAGAATATCTGTTTCGAGCAGTCACTCTCTACAAGGACTCACAGTCCACTCTGAACACACTTTCTCTCAGAAAGGCATGCAAGCAGGCGGAAGAGGAGTGCTTTCATGAGAAATGGAAAAAGATGATTCTTTCCAGTTCAGCTCTACATAGGCAAATACACAGAGGACAAAGTCACACAGAAGCAAAGGAGGAGCAACACTGGCTCAATAACAATGAAGAGGCGGCTTTGGTCAATGGAGTATTCTACTGGGGAGACCGAGGATTCCCGCTGGATCATAAGCGGCTCAAGGAGCATGCAGATGAGATAGCCAGAGCTCGGCACCCATACAATCTTTCAACCTTACTGCACCACATCATTGAGGGAGAGAGAGGAAACGACAGAATTCCAGCAGAGTTGACATATGGTACAGATGAGTCTGGGCTCCAGAAAGGCATTAGGCAGAAGACGCGGGGGCTACCTTGTACTCACGAGGCATTTAAAGGATTGTCCTGCTTCCACTTTGCCTGAAAACCTTCCCCCTTGTTGATTACAGCAGGTGCTGTGGATGTACCATCCCCACAGATTGTTACAATGATGGTGATGTTTTCTCAGTCTCTACTCCTTTGTTGGTGCTGAACTATCTTCTTTGTAGCCCCCACTTGTGAATGAAAGAGAGCTGATTACCTGTATAGACTGGGTTACTCAAAGAAGGGATATACAGATGGAGAGATTGGTCGAGCCTGGATTGAAAAATTTGACAATGAGACATGAGCAAAAGCAAACGGGCGCCGACGTTTGTTACTGGTTGATGGGCACATCTCACACTATACATTTGCATTCCTTGAGTATGCACAACAGCGCAGGATTGAGGTTGTTGGGTATCCATCCCACAGCACAGATATCTACCAAGGTCTCGATGTTGTCATCTTCTCACCAATGAAGAAGAATTGGACTAACATCCAGGACCATTGGGAGCAGGAGGGACACACTGTGGACAAGATTTTAAAAAAAAATTTTTAATATCATATTTATACACCGTTGTGCCGTAGCATATAGTAGTGTACATTCTGCAATGTATGTACTATCGTCTTTATCTGTTGTAGAGGTGTCCATCCAACAAGTGTCGTTCCCGTGAGGGATACATGACGCGAGTGCGTCTGACCCGAGGGTCAAGAAGGTATATTTGCCGTGAAGTCCGTATACCTTGAGGTATTAGTTGAGGTTTCGTCCTCCCTACTCGCCCTCTTCATCTTCCAGCTCTGGCAGCTCCCCATAGATGTGTCGGAACCTTCCGTTTGTATTGATGTATCTGAACACCGCTGGTAATCCTTTTCTCGATGTAAGCATGGGTCCTATGCCCCACTGTTGGTTGGATAACTCCCACTGTAGTCGTTCCCTTGCTCTTCTATGTGCTGGGCATTCGAGTAGGTAGTGTCGTACCGTTTCATCCTCATTTCGACAGCATGGGCAGGTCGGCGTTTCCGCTTTCCCGATTCGGTTGAGGTGTTTCTGTAGGGGAATATGTCCCGTTCGTAGCTGGGTGAGGAGGGATAACAGCGGTCTTGGTAGCCATCTCGCGAGTTTCCAATATCGTCTGCTGACTGCAGTGGCTTCGCCTGGGTCGATCCTCTGAAAAGCATCATATCGAGGGGACTTCTTCCAGAGTTTGTCGTGGTGTTTTTCTAGTTGTCTGCGGAATGTTCTGATGGCTGCCGATTGACTGTGGGGTAGTGGTTTCCGTAGGCACACTGGGAGCTCAGCCTTCCTGCTCGACCTTGTCTCTGCCGCTTGTTTGGCCTCCTGATCCGCCCGCTCATTTCCTTCAACTCCTAGGTGGCCTGGGACCCATGAGATGGTGACTTTAAGGTCCAGTCGGCACGTTCTAAGGTCTCGTAGTCATTCGTGGAACATATCCATGATGTAGTGTGAGGGACCAGTCTTGGCGTTGTTGGTTGCCGTGATGGCTGCTGTACTGTCCGCCCATATGGATAGTTCTTCGATACCTATTTCATGTGCTGCCGCCAGATGCAATCCTAAAATCATACCAACACACTCACCTTCGTATACTTCATGATGTTCCTCTTTCCCTAGCCTATATCTGAGTACTCCCCTTTCTTCGTCTCCTTCGTAGAGTATTGCTGCCGCTCCTACATGATTCTTGTAGCCTGATCCATCAGTGAATATCTTCCACGGTGTTCGGTCATTCTCGAGTGCTTCAAGTGCCTTTGCCTTGTCCTCCCATATACAGATCTCGAGTTTTGGATCCTAAGATGCTTCATATCGGACTGCTCTTTTCTTCTCCATGGTTTTGGGTGTCAGCCTATATCGGCTTATGAGGTCGTGCAGCGGGGACGGGTGTTTGGTCCTCTGTCGGTAATGTGCTGCTTCTTGCACTTGTTTGGCTATTGGGTGTCCATCTGGGATGGTCAGGAGCCTTATGGCTGCTCAGTGACATTGTCGTTCGATTTCAAGTGGCATGGGTAGCAGTGCTGCATGAATGTCGAGGATGTCTGTCGCAGTAGTGGTCATTGCTCCGGTGATCATGAGGGCTGCTTGGCATTGAATGGATGTGAGTCGTCTTGTGATTCCCCTTGTTACCGCTGCTTGTTTCCAGGTCTTCTCTCTTTTTCTAGATGATGGCATGAGAGTAACATCAGCTGCGTATAGTATGTGGGGTAGGGCCTTAGCTTTGTATAGCTGTCGAACCAACTGTGCTGTCATGCCGGTTTTGAGGCCTGTTATACGTTTGAATTGTGATACCCATTGCTGCCCTTTCTTGATCATGGCTGCATATTGCTCGTTCCATCTAAGCTGCTGGTCCATCAGTACGCCTAAGAATTTTGTGTGTGGGTCTGGCCTTATCAGCGTTGGTCCTATCTGCACCCCTGGTCCCACAATTCTTTTTGTTTTGCCTGGGTTCGCTGAGTCTGGTTCGCGTTTTCGGGTGTAATCAACCAGTTTGAACTTTGGTATGCCGAACTGGCAGTTGTGTGATTGGGCCCACTCGAGGATGCCGCCTCTTCGATCCATCATCTGTTCAATGCCTGCATGTACCTCATTTATATCTGTCCCCCACTTCATTCCTGCCAAGTCATCCATAAAGGCAAAACCTTCTTCTTTGTGCACTTTCTGAAGACTTTTTAGTAAACCTGCTGCATATAGAATGTAACTGACCGCCAAAAAGGGATCTCCTTGATCCTCTCCCCCTGGTACTTCAAAGGGCTCCGATAGGTAGTCATCAAATGACAGCTGTGTCACTCTCATTCCATATCACTGCTTCATCCAGTCTGTGATTGCTGTTGGTGTGCCGATCTTCTTGAGTTCGTGGTATAGCATGTCAAGATCCACACTAGGGAAGGCTCCCTTGACATCCATGTAGAGTACTGTCACAATCTGGCCTTCCCTCCACAACTTTTTGATCCTGTCTACCATCAGATGGATGAAGTCCGTGGTGTTCCTTCCTGGTCTGGCGCCGAATTGCATTGCTGGCAGTAATCCTAGGAGTTCTGCTCGTTTGGTGATTTCTTCGGCGATGCAGCTGTTGAGAAGCCTCCCATGTCCATTGGACAGTGTGATTGGTCGCCACGCATTCAGGTCCCTGTAGTCTGGCTTCCCGGGTTTCTTCAGTACTATTGTTTCTGTCTTGGACCAGTCATCGGGGTACACATTCAGTGTAAATGTGGCTCTGTATATTGGGCCTAGATAAGGTGTTATCAGTTCACTGACAACTTTGAAGACATCGTTAGGAATAGTTCCCGGCCTGGTGGCCTTTCCGTTCTTGAGTCGGCGAATAGCTTGAAGGATCTGACGGTTTGTTGGGGGCGCGAAATTCCACTTGGGGGGAGGATATTGTGTGTCTGTGGGTACGTTAGACGTGTTAGGTGGTGATGGGAAGAACACGCCGCGATATATCTGTTCTTTCTCTACGTTGTCTTCCACCATTTTTTCTTCACCCTCATCATTCATTACCCTTAGTGCCGGTACTCGCATCCTGCCACCATCTGTGTAGCCATTTTCCATCAGTCTCAGATGTCCCATACCGAGCTCATGTCAGCGTTTTCGATGTATTCCACCCATTTGCTGATTTTCGCTTTCTTGATTTCCGCATTGTAGGCTTGGCGGGCCTGTCGGTATTCTCTGTGGATCGGATGGTCAGTATTGTGATGTTTCCGGTGTGACTTATTAGCTAGGTTGCTCATCCGTCTCTTCATTTCTGTTAGTTGTTGATTCCACCAACGTCTTTGATATGGGCTGGGCTTTGCCTTGGGCACTAGTTCATCCCTGAGTCTAATGAACATATCATCAAATGCATTGAGGGCTTCGTTGAACTCATCTATAGTGTGTGGCTCTTTCGGTGGTGGTCTCTTCTCGAGCTCTTCCTTCGTCCTCTCTTTGAATTTGTTCCAGTCCGTTTGCACCCAGTTCCATCGCAATCTTTGATCCACATAAGGTACCCTCACGTCTATGATGGTATGTATCGGGATGTGGTCTGTAAGTACCGGGCGTTTTGAGGGGATTGTACTGCATGTCATAATGTGTTCCGTCAGGTCCTCCGAGCAGAATATGTTGTCGACTCTGGTGTAATTCCCCGAGTTGTGCACGCATAGTGTAGGTAGATGCTCTGGTAGGGTCATGTGCATGTCGTAACGGGCATTGAGGTCTAAGAGGAGCTGTGCGGCATCTAGGGTTCTAGCTGTGAAAAGATGATGATTGCGGGGTTCATCCCACAAAGGGTGGTGTCGATTGAAGTCTCCTAGCCAGATGTGATGGAGCGGTCCTCTCGGTCTTGTCCTCGCTGCTGGTGACCTCATCCATTCATCAAGCCGTCGTAGTGTATCGTCGTTGCTGCAGTCATTGTATATACTGAATATTCTGTATGTTCCATTCGCCGTCGTGAGTTGTATCGCTGTGATGTCCGCACATGGGATTTCAATCTGGGTCCAGCTTCCTGTTGATATTTTGGTGTGTATCATCATTAAGGAACGCGATCGGGGTCTCACCGGGTCGTCAAAATGTTCTATGTGTCCAGTTGGGTATACTACCCTCAGGTGTGGTAGCGCTCTCGTCCTTCCTTTGGAGTCGATGTATGGTTCCTGGAATGCGAATATGTCAGCTCTACTGTGATCAGCTCTAAGGAAGTCATGCATGGCATTATCTGATTTATTTGCATTTAGCTGCATTATCTCTAGCGTTCTTCGTTGTTCTTGGCTATGTTGTGTGTCAAATCCATCCTCCCCCAATGCTTGCTGTCTGTCCCTCACCCGCAGTCTCCATGGGTTGGTCGCCCCATTTCATTCCTGGTGTCGCTGGTGTGACTGATACTGTTGGTGAGTATCGCGGTTGAGATGAAGGAGGGGGCTGTAGGTAGGGTGGCATCATCATTGGTGTCTGCGAGATGAAGTGAGGGTTCGGCAATGATGGTCCTGCCTGGTACGACATCATGGGTATCATTGGGTACATCTGCGGCGGGTATTGCAACTGGTGTTGTGATAGCTGGGGGTTAGGTGGTGGTTGAGAGGATGGCGGTCGTGAACCCGAGGAGAATCTGTACTGGTCTAACGACCTCAGTCCTCTTTCTCTGGTCATCGATCGGCGTGGTCCTCGACTCCGTCCTCTGTTGCTAGCTGGTGCCAGCGTCGGTTCACGAGCACCTGGTCTGGGTTGTGATGGTACACCCCCACCACCCCCTCCTTCTCCTGGTTGTCCTCCAGCTAGTCGTCCTCTGCCTTTCCCTCTCCGTACTGTTGTCCATTCTTCGTAGTCTCTGCGCATGTTCGCCCTCCATCCTTGATCAAAGTCTTCATTTACTGGCTCGTCCATCGTTCCCCAAGTGTTCGGGTTCTTCGTCACAAATAGACGGTATGCTCGCTCCGGGTCCCACTTTGTTTGTTCTCTCAGCTTCTTCTGGAATTCCGGGCATTCTCTGCTTGCTGCTCCATGACCTGCCTTTCGGCAGTTGGCACAGAAGAGTTGCTGTTCGTTGACCTGGCATGTGCTCGTTCGGTGTCGCCCTGCGCATCTCGCACATAGGTCGTTTTCGGCCTTGCATTGTTCTGCTATGTGACCGAAGGTATTACACTTAACGCATCGCTTGGGGTCCGGGTTGTTCTTCTTTGCCCGTAGTACCCTTCCTTGTACGACTACTCGTCCTGTTAAAAGTTCGTTGGCATCGTCTCATAGCATGAGCATGTCGCTGTCCATCTTTACGCTTCTCGATTTGCTTAATCCATCTGATACTTTTTATTACTCCTGTCTGTAACCCCGCTCGCCATTTCTATCCTTCTTTGTTCGATTGGACTGTCAATGGGTGTTTCCACTGGTAGAGCTTCTACTACAACTTCGGCGTAGTCGGGCCGTAGCGTCGCTGAAGAGTCCCACGCTGCTGCAAATCGTTCCATTCGATCATCTTGCTTGCTCCATTTGACTTCTTCTACGTTCCTCAGCAGTAGGAAGGCACCTTTGTTTACAATCTTGGTGGCTGCCACCACCTCTGGTTTTACTGCTTCTGCTTCTGCTTCTTCATCCGCGTCTACCTTTGTCAGCGCTAGGTTTGCTTTCGTTACTAGCGATTTTTCGGTAAGGGTCCAGTCTGACGGTGTCTGCGAGGTGATGATGATGCGTCTATCCTTCATTTCCGCCTCTTTGACTGCGGGGTTGTGTCGAGGATGGTATGGGAGTTGAGTGGGGAGGTTCGTCCGTGCGGCGTGTGCGTATGATCTCGGGGTAGTGGTCGTGATTTCTCCGACTTCGTCAAGTGCATGTGACCGGTCTGGTATCGAGTTGTTCAGTGTAACTATCCTGGTGTTGATGTCCGTGACCTTGTTCGCGACCTCTTCAAGCCTCTTCCAGGTTTGGTGTGCTTCCCTTGCTATGTTGTCTACCCTCTCGCCAATTCTGCCCGCCCTCTCAGTTAACTCTCCTTCGAAGGTGTCCATTATATCAGTCGTTCTTTCGCCCGCCTTGTCCTTCCACGACCATTCCTGGAGGATTTTCGCTATGAGGACTATTCTGTCCAGAATATCGTTTAGGGCCGTTCTCGTTCTACCTGTTTCTTTCGCTGCCGCTGCTAGACCTAATAGTTTGACTGGCAAGACCACGTTGCAGTCGTCATCCCTCGCCATGAGTTTCCACGTTACGGCCTTCTCGATGAGGGCTAGGAATTCTTCATTTTCTCTTTCGGTGTACGTTGGGCTCGCTGGCCTCGCTGGCCTCGGATTCGGGTTCGCTTTCGACTGGAACGACAGTTTTGTCTGCGATGGTGTGCTATCTTTCCCTGTATTCGTGGTACTTCTCGTCAACATTTGATAGGTATTGACTCTCGTGTAGGTATGGCGATTTGGATAGTGAGATATAGAGGTATGAAGGTAGTATTTTACTTCTAATCTGAGATACTTTGCCTACCGAAGCCCTATTCACCACTGTTGGCCGTGGGAATATTCGTAGGTGGTGGCAGTAAAGCCCATTCCTGTGGACAAGATAAACTTCCTCAGTCTCTATGCTGAAACACATCTGCAAACACTTGCTGAACAAAACATAAAGGCAGCGTTTCAAAAGACAGGTGTCATCCCCTTCAATCCAGCCATCATTACCCCCGAGATGATGGCACCAAGTAAAACCACATCTATCCATATGACCACACCTGCTCATCACACAATGCCAGTGCAACAGATGTCCAATATGTTTGCATATCATCTTGAGCACCAACAGGTGGCTATGGAAAGCAAGTCTCAGCAAGAGACCGAGGGTGACATGGAAGTAGACGACATACAGGCTGGACCTTCATCTACCCCTTTCTTTGTCCGCTCTGAACTGCAAGAACTCACTACAACCTCTGCCAGCTTTCTCGTCAACCATGGCCCCATGAAATCCATCTTAAAACCTCCTATCTTCCAGCCAGCTAAATTGTCCCCTCGAAAATCAACATCTCGCTACACTAATCTGATCAAGAGACCAGTCCACTCAGCACATAAGTCATATCTTCGGAATGCACTGATGTAGTCAGAGGGTAGAGATGCTGCACGGAAAGAGGACCTGATTGTGGTACAAGCTGGCGCGGTCATATCAAATCTATATGCAATGCGGACCAATAAGCAAATGCAGGGAAGCGAGGAGAAGGCCAAGAACAGAGGTAAAGGGAAGAAAAGATTGATGGGAGATGGGAAGGCCAAACTAGTCACTGGCGACGAATTTCATGGGCTCTGTCTAGATGATGAACAAAAGCGGCAGCAGGAGCTTGATAACGCCAATGACCGTCGCAATATGCGACAGGCTCACACATAAAAACTTGCAGAATAGAAAAAGAGGAATGATAGAATCAAAGACGGGAACGAAGGGAAAAAGGTGGAATACAACAAGGCAGTGACAGCATGGGAGGCGGAGAGAGATCGAGCAAAAGCAGAGAAGAGGAGGGCACAATGGATAAAGCCAATGTGGCGTGGAGGATACCAGCCTGAAAATCTGCTTCCAAGGCCCAAGAAAACCGCAGCAGATGCTGATGCAGACAACGACGGAGATGAAGAAGAATCTGAAGACGACGAAGATGACAGCGAGAGATGATTAGATCCTTGATTACTGATTACATTCTCTAATCTTATCCAAATCTTATCTGTGTGATCGGTCACGTCCCAAATGCTCATTTTTGTGTGATAACAAATTTCTGCACTGATTAGAGACTGGCAATAGTGAAAGTCCCCCGATATCAAGCCAAAGGCTCTCAAGTGTGAGCTGTAACACTGTATTAAATACCTAGCTAAAATTTAGACCAAGAGGTATGAGGAATGTGTTGAGCATTTCGCCTCGAAAATTTGATTGTCCCAAATGGTCATAGATGACTGTACATACACCAATTTCATACAAAAGTTTACCTACGGCCTTCTTCACCTTTATGGAGCTCTCTCTGTCCGAAACCAAAGTAGGCATTGTTGAGGCATAAAAATTATGAAAGATTGGGTCTCCTGCTGTTCCGTTCCCTGGCCATTGCGTGTGTAATGCTGCTTGAGGCCATAAGTTATATTGCTCCACGGCTGTGAAATGGGAGGATATGTAGGTAGTATCTTAAACGAATTGATATCCGTCGCCCCATGCTGATCGTCCACGAGAACAATGTAGATCTAGTCAAGCGAGCAGCAGAAGTCGAAGGGGTAATTGCCGAGAAAGACGATGGCGAATCCCTACTCCTAGTCCGACGCCTCTACTCACAATGGCCCCAACGGACCATCGGCCTCACAAACGTTTGTTCCTACTGTTCATACTTGTTTCACCAGTCCGACTCGTTTTACTTATCCTATCATTTCCAATATCTCTAACACTAGTCTTGATGACCCGTATATTTATTGTCGTATCTAGACTCGATGCACCTCAGTCGTTCCCACCTTTCGTGTGATCGCCTGAGGTGAGTTTCATTACTATGTAACTACTATACGTTGTTACTTACGACCTTCGGTACAGATACATACCTCGTACTTACTAGTACTCGTTCTCGTCAGCAATCAATGGTGGACTCGGATGAGCCAATAGGATAGGGCCAGTTATAAAAATACCTGGACCAACCTGAAAGCCTTGACTCATAAAATAGTCTACCCCAACCCAATCTCCCATCAGGCGTATTCAGAAAATTCGTTCCAGTCATCCCATGTCCATGGATCATCAATACTGGTAGCGACTGAGTAACATTCGCTGGGACGAGGTGTTTCACGTATATCTGTCCGAAAGCTATCTCACTTCCATTGTTGGTTCCAGGAGTGTTAATATATTGCCCGCCGATATAGAAATAGTTTCTGAGGTGAAGGGTACCTTGTACTTGAATTTGGGATGAAATGCACACAGGCAATAAATGGAGAAGGGTTAATAGAAGGAAACAAACCCCAGAGACAGAGATGACCATCTCTCGACAAAGGGGATCAGGAGAAAAGCATCCTATAGTAGACATTAAATACTTCTAAAAACACGTACAGACAGCTCCTGACACTGTCATGGGGTGTCTTTTCCTCGCTATTCCGATCTCGAAGACAAGATATGGTATTGGTAATAACGTTCTTTGTTTGCTGAAAGAGAGCCAGATGGCTCAAAATACCTATAATGCATTCTCTCGACACGGTGTCTCTCCTGACAGCAGTTGTACATAACGTGTTGGTCTTCGATTGCCTGACGGTATGCTCAAACTTCCTGGGCAAATGATGATATTTGGTCATAGGACGATAAGAACTTGGAAGGGATAGTACATGCGTCTGCCGCACCAGGAACCTCGTCAGTGCCAGGTTGATTTCGAATGGATCGATAATTTCTTTTCAGGAAAGAATAAAATAACAACGGCGTTTGAGGATTGTGGATATATGCCCTGTGAAGACTATGATCATTCCGCGACATGCTTGATCATAAAGTATTTGCTGATAAAGCGGCAAAGAGGACTGAAGATAGAACTGACATTGTGTTCAAATTTATTCCAGGAATATTGGCTGTGAAGGTTTAGAAAAGGAAAAGGACTCTCGCTCCCGTACATAGCGAAGGTCACTATACGTTACCAGAAACTATACAATTCATCCATCATTGCATCGTCTTTTGGATCCAACTCAACACAACCTTCTCCGCGATTTCTAATCCATTCTTCTCCATGAACATCATATGTGCGTTCCCTTTGATCCCCACATTTGCTAGCTGTACATGCGTCACAGGTACACCTGCCTGCGCTAGGTATTCCACTGTACAAGCATCGTATATCGTGTGATAGCTCGATTCCGAAGTCACTACCAACGTTGGTATTTCCTTCAAATTGATCATCTGCCTTGCTGGAGCAGCTTGGTGAAAACACGTCGTACCCAAAGAAGAATTTGAGAGCGATGGAACGATCTCGGTCTCAAGATCAGACGGAGAGGAAATTGGTGGGGAGTAGACTACCGGGATTTCTGTTAGACCAAACGGACGGGCAGAAGTGAGCGGAGGGAAGACGGCATTGATGAAAGGAGGGCCGATAGGTTCAAGTGCGATGATAGTCTTGATGAGGGAGGGGCGGGAGTCCCCTAGTATCCAGCCGTACTGGCCAGATTGAGAATGAGTTAGCAGCACCACAGGCTGTAGACGTGATGAAGTTAGTAGTCTTTAATCAAATGCGAGGATGACCACATACACCAATGTTATCCAGCAATTCACCTACAGCCTTCTTCACCTTTATCGAGCTCTCTTTATCTGAAACCAAACTAGGCATTGTTGATGCGTAGAAATTATCAAAGATCGGGTCTCCTGCCGTTCCATTCCCTGGCCACTGCGTATGCAACACTGCTTGGGGCCACAAATTGAACTGTTCAACCGCAGTAAAATGGGACGAAATGTAAGTGGCATCAAAGTCAGATTGGTCCCCATCGATATCCATTTGCCAGGCGGATCGTCCTCGGGAGGGTTGGTCGATAATGTAGATCTAGTGGAAGAGTGAGTATTTAGATGTTGGAAATGAACAACAATCAGTAGAATATAGCTAGGGTTAGCAGATACCAACCTCGAACCCTTCACTCATAAAATAGTCCGCCCAACCCAATTTCCCATCAGGTGTATTCAGGAAATTCGTTCCAGTCATTCCGTGTCCGTGAATCATCAATATCGGCAACGGTCGAGTGACATTTGCTGGGACGAGATGTTCCACATACATTTGTGCAAAAGCTATTTCACTTCCGTTATTGGTTCCAGGAGTGTTGTCATACTTTTCACCGATGTAAAAGTAGTTTCGGCGGTGAAGGGTCCCTTCAAGTTGAGTTTGGGACGAAATGCATGTAATCGATAACTGCAGAAGGGTGAAAAGGAAGCCAGCTCCGGAGAGAGTGTTGAACATCTCTGGACAAGATAGGTATACAGTAGATCAGAGTAAATCCTATATACGCCCATGACTGCCGAGCGCACGTACCTGCACATACCCACAAATAACCTACGCGAGGATATTCAATTCGAACAGGTGACTACCTTGCCAGTCCGATCCCGGGGATATGCAGTGTGGGTACCAAGTAGAACCTCATGAGTTCGCATGTAGTCAAGAAGTTGTACAGTTTGGAATTGGGGGAAATACATAAACACCTGATATACTTACAGCTTTGAAGGATACTATTTACAACGCACTCTTCCGGAAGAGAGCTTCTCCGGCGGCTTTCGTATCGCCCTTTGATTCCCTGATGATTCGGGTAAATTCCCTAAACGTAGGGAGAGAAGCATCGCGCATAAGCAGGAAACCTATACTCTCGCTAGTGAGAACTTTCACTCCGGCATGGCGCATGGCATCGAGTGCAATAGGCACTTCGAATGCATTGCACGAAGAAACCGCATCAGCAACAACATAGATCTCGCTAATCCAGGGCTGTTTCACAAGTGCGAGGGCTGTCTGAAGAATACAGATATGCGACTGTCGATAACCGTTAACACAGGTTTAGATGGAAAGTAACTTTGGTGTTTTACTTCAATGCCCATGAGGACTATGCTCGTAGTTCCCAATTCTGCGACCAGCTTCTGGACTTCCGGTATGAGCATTGAGAAGAGAGTTTTATCAATGGTCTGTCGGTGCAGAGGGCCGAGGGAAGCAAGATCAACGTCGGGATCAACTGGGCCGAGCGCTGCGAAGATAAACGCTTCAGTTATTTCAGGGCAGCGTGCACAGTAACCATCACCTTTGGCATTCTGAGTGGTTACCAGGACAGGTAATTCAAAGAGCTGTATAATCCTTTTTATCACATACGCGCTAGTTTTGCGATGAGATATAATTAACCTTGGCCAGCTTGAGCATTTTGTTGGTTGTGGCAACAACATGATCGTATTCATTAATTACAGAACCTAGGAAAGCGTTTGACGACTAAGAAGCTCGATAGAAAGCTAAGGGTGATACTAACGAAATTTGCTTTGGAGATCGCAGAGGAAGACAAGAGTAGTACTAGTAGTCATTCTAAAATGGTCATCACGTGCGGTTGATTTCGCCTCTGCGCTGGTTTTTCTTTTCCCACCAACTGGTTCAGCAAAAGATTCGCTGAGTTGTTTACCCAGCTCCTTGTGATCCTCTCGTTCTCTACAACGTAGGATCGGTCCTTTCGTTTAACAATCCACGCCTCGTCAGGTTGCTTTCGTTCTTTCATTTCGTTTCCGACCAGCAATAATCAGAAAATAAATCGTAAAAACATAATGCAGAACATTGATAACACAAGAGATGATAATGCCGCACAGCTCCGCGTATGTATTCATCGTTGTGACTACCCAATACAATCTAACCTACTTTCTAGTTTGAATCGTTCAAGTTGGGCAGGCCTCTTCCAGCGTCCATGTCCTTGAAGCAACAGCACAGACACTCCCGTTCTCACTCTCGCAATGCTTCGATTTCATCTGTTGCCTCTTTACCTATCGCTACTTCTAAATCCACGAATTCGTATGACTTTTCTGCTCTGCCAACGACAAACTCCATGCCCGTTCTTTCCTCTCAACGGAATTCTCACCACCGGCGACGTTCCTCCGTTTCCACCCGTCACGAATCTGCTGAAATCATGGGTCTCCCAGACTTCCCTGCGTCTTCGTCTGAGGACCATGTCGTCGAAAAGGACTCTGTACGGCGCCGCGCACTATGGGCTCTTGAAGGGAAACAGGACGATATTTCTTATTCCAAGGTAGAAATTCCTGAATTATCGACTGCTGAAGTTGAGAAAAAGATGTTCGCTTTCTGTGAGTTTATTCATATGGTATTATCTGTACTACATCTCATTATCATTTGATCAAGCACCCAAGTCGTTGGTCGCACCTTCGAATCCTGGATATAGCTCAGGTCTTAGCACCTTGATGCCTAGTAAACGGGACTCATTCAAGCCTTCTTCTTCGAAGGACCAGCTCCATACCCTAGTTGAAGAAGAGGAGGAAGACGATTGGGATGCTCAAAAATCATCCCAAGAACTGACACCAGTCTCACCAAGCAACGACGTCAGGCTCCCAATTACGCCTGCTACTCCTGATACCACCTTTGCAAAGCGCTCAGCTCCACGTCCCAGGCCAACTACTCTTACCTTACGACCTCTTTCCCTCACTGCGGACAGTTTGCCTGCCCCATCTTCAACTCCCAGTGTTCGATCCGGTTTGAGATCTTTGTCATTAGTGCCTAACGACGAGCAAGCGATCGCTTCCAACAATACGGCGAAAAGGAACTCGGTGACTGATGTTTCCTCGACTCCGCATGTTCGCGCTCGGCCCATCAATTTGCAAATTACTACCTCCGTCGACGAAACACCTCAACCTATTCCCACCCGACGCAGTAGCATCTCCTACAAGTCATCATCGGCCGCCATCGCTGGTCTCCCCACACCGGAGATGACCCCTACATTTGCAGAGCGTCGGTACAGCCACAGCAGCCTTAGCAGCCTTAGCAGCGTCAGTGCCAATGGCGACGAGGATTTTCTCCAGTCAAATGCTTCATATAGTCGCCATAGACCACTCAGTGCCAGCGAACAACACTTTCTATTCAAGTCTCATAATGCGCTATTGTCTCGAATACAAGACCTGGAAAAAGCCCTGAGCGTCCGGCGTACGTCGATATCGTCTCCACCAGGCTCGCGCCCTCTTTCGTCATCCTTCTCAGTTGCTGATTCCGAAGATATGTCTATCTCTTCAGAGCCCAGCGACGAGATGCTCAGACTTGTCGCTGATCTCAAGGCTGAACGCGACGAGCTAAAAAGGGATGTTGATGGATGGAGAGTAAGAGTTGGAGACCTTGAAAAACAGATTGGCCTTCTTGGCAAACGAGTCGAAGGTGAACGCAGAGAGGCGTGGGTCGCCCGTTCCCGCGTCAATCTTGTCGAGGCAGAGAAGAACGCCTTCGAGAAAGAACTTGGGCGGGCTAAGGATAACATGAGAATATTGGAAGAAGAAAAAGATGACGAAATAACCAGAATGAAGTCAGTGATTCGTGATCTTGAGGCAGACAAGGAGCACACTGTACAGGAAAATGCCCGTTTATTGGAGGAGTGCGAACGGTGGAAGTTGGAAGCGAGTAGGTTGAGCAAGATGGAGAAGGACGTAATAGTGCTTTCTACAGTCCAATCCTCTTATGATCCCGAGCCTGCACACAACGCTTGGCGCCGAGGCCTGCACTACGATTCAGTTGATTCGTTGGAAAGTTCCACTGATGTGGACTTCGGCTCTTTTGACAGTGATAATGGCTTTGATTTTTCGCTCAAAGCTGTCATAGAAGAACATGAAGAGGACCTTGATGTTCACTGCTCGCAGATCCCTGAAGAGGACGTTGAAGCAGATTACATATCGGAGGAGGAAGATAATGAATTAGCTGGTTATGAAGACGAAGAGGAGGAGGATCTCGCCCTTCAATCTTCTGATTCTTTCTCATCTTTTGGTTCTATCAACGAAGCTCCCAATACTCTTTCGGTAGCTAAACTCCAAATGGACGTACCCAGGCCTGTATCTCCTGTGATCGCCCCTTTGATGTTCTCTTCTGGGTCTGGCACTAACACTCCCTCTACGCTTACTCCCGGCTCTCGTTCGCCGTCGTCATCTCCTGTTCCTGCTGCTGCTAGTAGCATGGGCGCATTCAAATTTCCTCATGCTCAAAACCCCGCAGTTATCGTGCATCGTTCAGTCGGCTCTTTATCGAAGACATGGACTTTCCCAAAAGCTGAATGCGCTTCTACCTCTCACGATTCCAGGGACGATGTGGACAAGTTCTTTAACTGCCTTGAGGATGCTGAAACGGATTCAACTGGATCTCGGTCTCCTGTCTCACCCTCGATATACACCTACGAACATAATAAGGGATTGTTCGCTAAGGGCTTAGAGGCATTTGATGACGATGAGGTGATGCCGTTTGCGCTCCCTTCAAATATCATTGGTACGATTGCGGAGGAGCTGGAATCTCCCCGATTTCTGCCGGTCCTCATTGAAGAAGAGGAGGGAGATGATGATGATGAACAGACTAGGGTGGACGATAACGATGATATGTTCGGTGATATTGCGGGAATTAAAATCACATTTACGCCTGCAGCGGATGATTACGACGACGAATATTCATCTTCTCATGTCGAGGACTCTGGTAATGAAGATACTGATGACGAAGAGAAGGAGGAGATCGATGAAACCGCACAGCAGGAGCGTACCGTCAACATCCAGGATACGATAATCGAGCCTCCTTCGCCTCTTCGCTTCAGTTCAGTTCGGAAACCTGTACCGATTTTGGAAGAGTCAAACGATGAAGATCTTCCTTTCAGCTTTGGGAACCTACTTCGTTCTTCTACCCCAATGTCCACTCCGCCCCGCGCTAGCGTTAGGGCTCCTTCTCCGTCATCTATTCCTCGACCTAGCTCATCCTTCAATTCCTCTTCCTTTTCGAATGCTGCCGAGTCGTCACCCATGATCTCTCCGTCAAAATTACCAGTTCGTTCATCATCGTTTGTTACTCCGCCTACCAAGCGCGGAGGAGCTTCACCTTCATTCATACCTCAAGCTGTTTCATCTTCTCCTAACCCGAAACGTAAAGGACCGTCAGTGCGTGAGAAGCCTCCGGTTGCTAGCTTTATTCGCCAGCCTATGCGAAGACCTTTGATCGCCGGCAACAATGCCAATTCCACGTCAAGAGCAGGATATAACGATTCAAATGGTTCGGCTGTTCAATCCTCCCATAGCTCTATTAATTCTAGTTGTGCGTAGTACTAATTTCTTTTCTTTTGGTGCTTGCAGTTGGTGGACCTATAGTAACGAACGATACCCCTCGTTTTTCTTCTAGCAGATCAGCTGCCGAATCAGATTACTCCTTCACCGGGTCAAGCTTCTCAATCAGTCAATCGTATTGCGGTCCTTTCCAAACACACAATGATGGCTCGAAATTGAGCGGTCTCGCTTCCATTTCTACTCTAGTCTCCACGTCTACGTGCACAAATTCTCTTCAACCTATCCCAACCGACGAACAGGCACTTTCGGATTCGTTTTCCTCCCCTTCTCTATCCTCCATCATGACCTCCCCCAAGCTATCCTTTCAGACCATCGCTGGTTTCATTCCTCGATCGTGGAGTACACGTCCTTCCCGTCAAACTTCCGATCAAGACGATGAACGAGTTGAACCGTCCACAACCCCAGCATCGGCCAAGTTCAGACCATATGCTTCCAAGCAGAAGCAGTTGGAACGATTAAGGCTCAGACTACAACGCGAAGGCCCAACTAATCAATACCTTTCCAATGATGTGTGCCAAAAGTGTGACGGTGGTGTTGTATATATCTGAGGTGAGTTGTTCAAGTTTTGGTCGCTAATACCATCTTGGTCTTACATTCAATGATAGCTCCTTGGACGCTTCATTGTATGTACATTGCTCAGAAACACAGCACAATTTGGTGCTTGGTCTGCCTCATATTCATGACAATCTTCGAATAATTTTTGTACCCTTATAAATCGTTGAATCACCTTATGTTTTTTTTTTTTCGTTGTTCTTGTTACCTATTATCATTTGAACCTTCCCCCTTCTTCCCTATCTCATTCTTCATGTTAACGCATTCCTATCTCCACCCTTTGTTTATTCCCCTTTCCCTTGACTCCCTCTTGTCGCATATTATTATTGGTAAAGGCTTGATGTCTTTGCTTGTAAGTCAATCTACACAATGACTATATCCCATTTACTACATATGTTCTCATCACCCAACTCTTATGGACAACAATATATGCCACCCTATGAGCCTTGAAGAACTCGGTATTTGACTGCGAAATCTAAACTTCAAGAAACGATATATTTCAGATCAAGAATTTCCAAAATAGGCGAGATTTTTCTCGCTTTGACTACAACCTATATCCCAAGGTTCTTTCTATGGCTCTTGACGGTATAATAATACTGGATCACAACGGGTGAGATAAGTCTTAAGGCCTCTGCTAGGTTCTTATATTTGATCCAGACGTCCAATCATACAGTCTGGATTTCGGTCTAATACCACTGCATATCCACTGCTGCACATCGACGCCGTGAACAACGCTTTACAGAAAGCTGAACGCTCAGCAGATGTTGATCCTGTGATATATGTGACGCCTTACAATACTACAGCCATCTCAAGTGCGTGCTGCCATGTTGAAGTCGGAGATTTGAGATTCCTGTGTCCAGTTAGCGGTGACGGTGAGCATTCCATGCATTTATTGCAGCCTGCGCCTAACTAGCAATGCCGAACAGTGGATCCTCTACTTGCTTTTGCCTTTTTGCAGACATTCATCGATATATTGCGGGAATACCTGGGAACCGTATCTGCTGCTACTCTGAGGGATAATTTTGATATTGTGTACCAGGTGCGGGTAGCATAACATTGCCTCTCTATTCCTTCTAATTCAGATCGCCAGTTGTTCGAAGAAACTCTTGACTCCGGCGGTCATCCTCTCACTACCTACTCCAACGCTCTACGTGACATTGTAATTCCACCCTCTTTGTTAAACAAGCTGCTCAGTGTCACTGGCACAAATTTCAACTCTACCATCAACTCTGGGTTTGGCGCAGGAGCTGCAGCAGGACCATTCTCTTCCCCATTACCTTGGCGGAAGACGGGTGTCCGATACAATAATAATGAGATATACTTCGACATAGTTGAACAGCTCAAGGCCATTGTGAACAAGTGTGAACTCTCTTCATCGAGTATCGGAGTGCTTTGAAGATCCTAATTCCTTGTTAGACACGGTGTTGTTGTGTCAAGCAATGTTCATGGAAAAATTGAAGCCAACGCAAAACTTTCTGGTACGCGTCCTATTTCAGTTTAAGTTTTCTATCAGCTCAAATCGTGCAAAGGAACCCCCGATTGCTCTCTAAATTTCACTAACCCTCAAGTGTTACTCGATTGTGCTTTGCATCCTTGTGTCCGGTATGTCAATTAAGCATAGTAATCTGAATTCGTGATGACTTTCAACAGTCTGCTTCGTTGGAACCGGGATAAGATATTATCTTTTGTTCCTCCAGACGGCCGTTTCACGCTTATGGATTATACATATTCTGCCCTTCCCTCGCCACTGTCCGCCCAGCAATCTCTGACGTCCGCCATGTCATCAAGAAATAATCTAGCTCTTCCTTTCATAATCAAAGCCATCGTCGAATTGGAAGATTCCGGCGGTTCATTCGATATCACACTTACGTCGCGAGACTCGACACATGCGTTGGAGAAGGTGGTCGCGGAGATGCATCTTGGACAAGGTGCGGTCGGGATACGCTGTAGCGTATCACGCGGAATTGGGGGCGGCGGGTTTGTCAATGCTGGTCGAAGTCGGAATCTGGATACGTCCGGAATGTCAAGTGGCGCTTCATGGTCTTTCGATGCTCAACAAACGGTATGATGATCCTGCCAAGTCATTTGTACATCTTTGATTGGTGTTCGTAGGTTTTACGTTGGGAGATACCGATTGTATCGCCATCTAGCAGTTGGTCGCTGCATGGATCGTTTTCAACGACGTGAGGTTAGCCCGATAATGCTGTCGGTCCATACTAAATATATTCCGCTAGAAATCGTGTTCCGCGACCCTCACATGCGATTCGCGTTCGCTTTGACATATCATCCCATACGTATTCGGCTTTAAAAGTTGGCCAACTCAAGGTAACAGATGCAAAGGAAAATTACAAACCATACAAAGGTGTCAGAGGTCGATCTTCCGGTGAAGTCGAGTGGAGATGGTAGAAAATGAAATAATGTAGATCTTGTATCTCTGTACAGCTCATATCCAAGGGGCCCTTGAGCCACGCCTGATTGAGTTAACTATTCCCTCTGGATAATTGGTTTTCTTACTTACGATCGCATCTATGCACGGTGGAACATGAAGGGCACCTCTTGTCCTTTCCTTCTGGTCTGATCTTGTTATAACAGCCCTCCGCACCAGTCAGAGAGTAATAGTCCTGCCGAGATTCCGCCCAACCGTTACTTGGAACATCGACAGTAATTTCTGCCCTCCAGATGTCCTTTGTGATATTCCAGAATGTCACAATGCGCATGTCTTGAAATGCGATTCCTCCTGAACCTATCCGCCAGGTAGGTTCTTTGCATATGATATGACCTCTTGTGCATGACTGACGCATTGGGGTTAGACAGACAAGCATGCAGTGGCAGAAGCGCACCTCTGCAAATTCTCGATATTGGAAGGCTAGGAACGTCCCAAGTCCTTTCTTTGTCCATAGTATCTCCTCGCCGAAATCATCATACAGAGGTAAGGATACCATCCAACGTCGGTGCAGATATCCCGGCCACTGCAGGTAGATTCCTGTCAGTTATGGAGGATGAAGGATAAACAACGAGCTGACCACCAATTCAAACCTCACAGATCTGTGCAATAATTCCCTAAAGTCGAACGCCATCTCATTCGCATAAGCTAACCTTGATCTCCCTTCGGCCAATTGTGCCAGAGGAATACCCCACTGATATCGCTCCCCTTCCCATTCCCAAAAACCGACTGTACTTCCCAATCCACGTGGGGGAGCGATTCCTCTTTCTTCCAAAGGAACTGCTTCGGCGAAAGCAACATGAAGTGGGAATGGAACCGGTCGCTTGGTGACAGTTTTTATAAGAACACTATGCATATGCGCCAGCATCTGTTTTTTTTCTACCAAAGTCAACGTCCCTTCCTCTTCATTGTGATGTGAAGAATCTGCGGACATGAGTTGGGAGTCTGCTCCTGGTGAATACCCAGCTGGTATCTCATCCACAGAAAACCTCTATAGAAACAAATCGATGTCAAATAAAGTCTGGCGGTCAAGAAGACAATTTTATTCATACGAACCCGATTGAAGTTGTTGGCAGTTCTGGTCTTTGTGCAATGACTCTTTGTAGGCATAGCTATAGTGGTTGGTTGGTTGACTGGAAAGTGTAGAGTTCCGCGTACATTGTTTCGTAGTACGCGCTTTGAATATATGTCTGGCTGTGACCGCGCTTGGTTCCACAACCATGGCGCTGATGTGGCCCATGGCCCATGGCCACTTTCAACCACGCGACTATGTCAAAGTTATGGTCAAATTTCAAACTTCGGAGCTAGTCAAGGGCGAAATTCAGTCAGCGGATTATGACTCTAATATTTCAGACCGAAAATGTGATCCATCGTGCATGGCCAGGGTGTTATGATGAATCAGCGCGCTGGCAGCAACTTCCGTTTTCTAGGGGCGACTAGCTTCCTAGACTGAATTTTGATATATATGTTAGTCTTAATCAGTGGAACTGTCTCGCTACTCTGCAGACAACGTTTAGAAAGCGCGATGGTGAATATACTACTTGGAAAGATTGATTGAACAACATCCATTTGGAATGAAGTGTCTACTTACGAATGAATTCAATCTTCCCCTTCTTCTTCCTCCTCTCCATCATCTTCCCCCTGCTTCCCTTTCTTAGCCTCTTTGCTCACTTCAAGCTTCCCAACGGCATCCCTCCAGATCGTCAAATCAGCTCCAATTTTATTCCTAGCTTTCCCCAAGGCTTCGTGCAGACTACTATAGTAAGAATTGCCACTATCTTTCGAGGCACTGACTGCCACTTCTATTGTACGAGAAGTGGGCAATCCGTCTGGAAGGATTGTTTGAGCAGGAGGACAGACGGTGTATATCATCGTGATTGAGGCCATGAAGAAGAGCCGGTATTGACGGACCGGTGCAATCTGTATATTCCTCCAAGCTCTATGAATAATCTGCCCCCCAAAATAAACCCAAAGTGAAAGAAAAAGTATAAATTACATATTACGGAGAAGCCCAGGACCAGTCTAAAAAACCAGCTTGACTGAAAATTTCCAATGCCTTAGCCTCCTTCTGTCGTTCATCGTCACAAAGCGACCCTTCATGAACATTTCTCCAAACCTTTACACATTTATGCACTTCTGCGGCCGTACTCACACCCACGACAAGCGGAACATCCAAGTCATCAGGCCCACATCTTCTAATTGAGTAGGCAAGCGCAGCATTAACAAATCCATCGCCATCATACTCATTTCTAGCCTTCGCAACCGCCTCCCTCAATCCTTCCGGTGACGGATGCCAATGCGGGATTGACGGAGTCAGCAAGCCCATACTGAAAGGCGAAGCAGCGACCAGCTGTCTAACCTTTGCTCGCTGACGAAAATGAGGAACGAATTGGGCAAAAGTCGAGTTTTGAAGGGTAATGTGGGAATAGGAAAGGAGAACGTCGACAGGTTCATAAGGCGGGTTATGAAGAATGAGAAGCGCCAGGCGAAGGAGAGTTGCTACAGGATAGCCTGGATAACGAGGGTCAGAATAGCGGGGACTTATGTGAAGAAGAAAACATAGAATATACCAGTGATACCGATACTTCTTGCCAAGCCCTCCTCTTTCATTTTTCTCAGCTCCGCAAAGGCATTCAAAACCCTTTCATCACCTTCACCGTATATTGTCGCTTCCTGGCCTTCCTCTAATCCATACGCAGCCTTTTCCTCCGTCAACGCCAACGCGTGGTCACCATTTTGCTTTCCTTGCACAGGTGTACATACAAACTCCACATCGTGCAAGTAGACAGTATCCAAATATTCCGTCTGCAGCCGCTGTAGACTCTGCGTCACGCTATTCCGAATCGCTGCAGGCGAATAGTCAAATGTGTTAGCTCCAAAGCGACCGCATTTGGTCATCTAACAAGAAGCTGAGTAAGAGTCTGATTGCTGCATAAGAGTAAGCGAATATAGCTGACCAGTTGATAAGACTCTCTTGGAAATTCGTCCTTTACCGAACGGAGAGCATTCCCAAGAACAACTTCGGAAGGCCCATAATAAATTGACGTGTCGAATGCCTTGATCCCATAGCTACATTGATAATTGAAGGCGTTTGCTGGCATCCAAAATCTTGCTCACTTACCGTAACGCGAGACGGACCAAACGCATAGGCGCAAAACCAGACAGATGGTCATTAGTATTGTATTGATTGCTGAGCGTCCCAGCACCGAGAATCAAGCTAGGAAGTCGAAGAGAATTTTCGAGAAGCGCCTACATGATAATCAGTGAAAATTTCGCGAATAGTATAAAGTTAGAATATCAAGAATGAAAGTACCACGGTCGTTCCAGGTAAAATTTGGTCTTCCTCTTCGTCAGGAGCAACTTCAATTGGGACGACCAAGCTTATAGGTACAGGTGTAACCATGGCGGTAGCGACGATTGGTTAACCAGCAATGGAGTAGATTTTATTGTGACCATGTTGCGCCGATATCGCTTCATCGATCGCGATTCGCGATTCGTAAGAGAGCCGGACCTTACACGGACCGACACAAAGTAAGGAGGAGGCGTGAATATGCTCGTATTGGATAGAGTGAAGAAGATACAAATACAATTAGTATGAATTACAAGGGAGAAGTCATCAAAGAAGGGGCCGAGGCTCTGAATATCATTGATTACAGCTTTTCTCTTGCCCATCTGTGCAGATAAGAGAATGAGCAATACAATTTAAGCGAACAAGGCAAACGCCAGACGTACCGCTGGTCGAATTTATGTTGTATTTGTACGAGCTTAGTGCCCTGGTTAGGCTTGATATCGTTCCAAGGAGTTGGGTTTGTCTTCGTCCATTGAACTGTGAAATGGATTACGAAGGATAGTTATTGATACCGTCTTCATGCCATAGGTGGGAGAAACTTACTTGTAGGACCCATGGCAGAACGAATCATGAACCATGTTCCACCCGAGACAACAGTAGCGACGATGCACCAACTATAGACGAAATCATGTTAACGACCTGAACTTAAAGGTAGAAATCCTCGTAAGGAACGCTGGCACACATTGGAATTGCCTATTGATGAAGGTTAACACGACCTCACACTGACAGGAGATAAATCAGGCAAACCTCGATGACGAACCAGTTCTTCATGAAGTTCCTACGAAAGTTGATCGACATTATATTATCGTTGGCTGAGATGGGTCTGTTGAAGGTTGAGTTGAGGGAGGTGAGTTGGGTTTATAAGACGGTTGTTTGCTATTTCTCAGAAATTGAGTGTAGATCTGGTAGGTTACTTTCATCTGTAGCAGCTATAAATACTCGAGCGCAACCCGCTGCCCATCCCGGCTTATCATCAAGAGAAACGGTGCTAAAAAAGGCTAGAAAAAAACAAAGCGCTATCAGCGATGTCTGGCCCTTGGAAAGACCATAATGAAATGACGAATGAGACGAACCAGAGTTGTGCTAGACTCACGGATATCGATCATGGGGTGCACAGCAACTGTTTTAATTGAACCTTCCCTTTGCCGAGGGTTCCGGAACAACGATGGACAGAGGGCTAGACTACCACGGTTGTGGTCGCGTCCTGGTCGCGCCGTGTGTGCACTGTGGCTGTATTTAGGATAAAAATGTTGCATTGTTGGACGAAACGATGAGAATGATCCTAGGTCTCTTTTACAATAACACAGCGTTTGTGGATAAAAGGTCGAGTGAATCTGATTTCTTCGATTGACTGTGACGTGCTCACTCCTGCTAGTCAAGATTGGATGCAAGGGAAGTCCAAAAATAAGGTGTATTGACCTCAGAGTCATCCAACCATGCAACGACACTTGTGCCATTACATATCGAAGAAAAATGCAATTCTCGATGATACGGTACAACCAGATTCTGCGAAGATTATCAAGTCCCATCTATAGCTTGTCTCTCGACCACCTACAGGTCACAATCGTAAGTAAGCGAGATTTAGAATGAAGACTAGCAACGCACTTCTCTGCATCATGGTTAACAGTCATAATCTTGGTGCTCTGGTTGGGTTTGATAGAGTTCCACGGGGTCGGGTTAGATTTCGTCCACTGGACTGTAGACAACGTAGCGAGTAAAGAGAGGGGAATAGAGTGGAAATTTGTCAGAGGTGTGTAAACTGGACAGTCAGCCCACTCACTGGTAGGACCCATAGCCAACCGATACATATACCAGCTTGCACCAACAACGACACCACCGACGATTGTGTAGCTGATACAAAAATCATTAGACACAAGAAGAAAGGTAACCAGAGTCGAAAACTGCTTTACATTGGGATGGCCTAAAAGTCAAGGAGGACAGACTTTGAATTGACCTGGAACATCGGAAACAAAATCTTGCTCACCTCGACGGCGAACCAATTCTTCATGAAGCCTTTGCGAAGAGACATTGTGGAATATTTAGGTAAGTAGCGAACGGAGACAACAGAAAGAGAAGAGAGGATGAGGCGTGGGATTCCGAGTTTACCCGTCGTTTTCCGTCGAGTCCCGGGTGAGCGAGGTTGCCATCGAACTCCCATCAACTTGTATTCCATGGTGACATTGTGGATCGTGCCGTCCGATGAGGAGTCTGCAAAATTGAGAAGAATTTTGTCTATTGGATCAAGCACTACTACCAGCTCTGAAACTCAGTCTTATCCTGCATTCCATCCACATATAACTCTCGCTGCTCCGCCTTCTTCAACTTCTTTGACTCTAGAGCAGTTACGACACTCAATACCTAACCCTCTTCCAATCAAATTCCCATTCCACTTCAAATCAGTCAACACAGGAGATCACTATTTCCGCTCTGTCTATATAGCCATACAGCCTTCTCCTGTTCTTATCTCTCTCCATGCAGACGTTCACGCCTCCCTAGATTTGGAACCTCGAACACCAATGTTTCCTCATTTATCGTTGTGTTATATCACTGATGAGGATGACAATATAGGAGAAGAGAGACAGCGGTGGAGAGATCAGCTAGAGGCTTCTGGTAGGATTCGCAACACCAGCTCGGAAGGTAGTGGTGTAGAACTCAATTGCAGCGTAGATGATGCCGGTGATGACTGGATCTCTGAGCTCACTGCGAACGAAATCTGGTTCGTCGACTGCGTCGGACCCGTAGGTTCATGGTCGGTTTTGGACAAACTTCGTCTGAGGCCCAAATGACCACGATATTACAAGGTTAATGGCAATCACCATGCAGAGAAAGAGAAGTAGGGGTACCTCCACATCGTAGGCCTCAGGCAGTCCCCGCTATGGGTTTAAACAAGAAACCTCAACACATCGTAAAGGTACGGTGTCTTGGTGTATCGACGGGACAGTTTTTTTGTGTCTGTCACCTTCGTGACTTGACAGAAGAATTTATCTTGTTGCCAATCAAGAAGATTATTTACCGAACTCATCATACTACTGACAGGAGGTTCGGATAAAATCTTGGTGAGATCATTATAGATACATTATTGTGCAAGATGTGTATCTTTTTCTAGTTACGTGTAATTCAGATTTTGCCAATAAACAGATTGCGAAGTATCTCCCGACCAGTCACCCGTACTGTATTATACAAAGTCGGTATATCCAGTGTCGAAGTGAGGGTATCTGCAAAACCGAATGGAAGCATAAGAGGAATCCAGCCTGGTTAGGGCAAATATTAGAGCAGAAATCAGGTATCAAGTAAAGAATTAGACTAACCGCGTGCATATTCCAAAGCAAAGCATCCTTCATGCATCTTATACTGCTTCGCAGTTCCTCTCGGAAGATGGTGAACGGTCCCCGGAGGGTACCGTTCCATTTCCAACTGACCAGGACTGAAAGCCCATTGTTCTCCAACAAGGATATTAAAGTAATCATCGGCGGTATGCAAACCAGTATGTCCTTCTGTACCCAAAGGAGTTCCGAAAATGATCAGATATTCTGTTATGCTGGCATGGATGATATACATCGCGCCCATGGCACCACCAGCATTGTTGAATACCCATTCCTTAGAGTCTGTGTTCAAGGCAATTGCAGAGGAGGGATATGTAGCAGTAAGGTTTGAGACAATGTGCTCAACCATTCCAGTGGTATTGTCGGGTGAAGAGGCGATAGCAGCTTGCGCTAGCTCGTGTAGACTTGTGGGATCCAACACATACCAGCGATGCTGTTGCACAGTTCAAAGGGGTATAAAGAATGACAGGAGCCGTTCGTTACCTTCATAGCATCTAACAGCAGACATGTCGCGACAATCACTAAGCCCAGCCCGAGACGCAACACCCATTTTGTCATTGTGTCTTGGCCATGAGGCTCAACCTTTTTCGCAAAATCACGTCCACTTTTGTAACCAGAGGCCATGCAGAATCCAATTGAAGCCTGATCTATAGCAAAAGAGAGATGGGGAACAGGAGGATGAAATTTATCGAACGATTTCGATATTTAAGGAGGTCATGTGATGGTAAATTAGACGCTGAGCGCTTAAATCCCAAATTTTGTTCTAGCTGTTATCATACACAAGTTTTTGAACTCAAGTTTATAATACAGCCCACATATTCAAATCCTTCTTTAGCATGTCAAAAGCCTAGCAAGGTATCACATACCTAAAATTTGGGCTTAGCGCTGACACCCTAGCCTCAATTTATGTTAAGCATGAACATGGATCTGCGCTAATTCAGGTTAGGGACATGGTCAAAATTTCGATCTGAAGCATGCTACTTATCATTCAATATAGGTATTAAATGTTGTATTTGATACATAGGCTCCTAGAATGAAGGATGGATAACTATTCCTGGCTGAGAAACAAGACTTCGTGTCTTCGTTACTTCCCAGGTTTCCCAATAACTAGAGAATGAATCATGCGAAAGGATCCCTAGCGTTTTCAGAGAAGGGGCAGCATGCACAAAAGTCGGTGCTATCTCATTCTCCAAAAACAAACGAAACTCTCTGTGTCTTCCGGGATCATCATGGCGCCAGTCAGTACGCCCTGGTCGATCGGGAAAATCAAGGTTCAGCTTTAGATGCAGAAGGTTAGCTGCGTTGGCCAGAGTATTCGGCATGGATATCTACACAAAAATGATCTCAGATACACACATTAGGAAAACAAAAGTTTTGATCTGACCAAAGGATCGTTTTCTGAGTTGTTATTAGCCAATGGTCGCAAGCGATGCATTTCTAGGGTGGTTAGGCTGGGGAACGAGTAATGGATACGAGAGAGCAGAGAGTGGTCTGCAGTATCCACGCAATAAGACAGTTCGAAGGTTGATAGGCTGACAATCTGCACGGCGTTTAAGAGACATAGAACTTCACTGCTTGTCAGCACCCGTGAATTAATGTTCGACCATCGAGGGCCAGTGATAGCTGGAAGTGGGAAAGCCTTCAAGCTCAACATAGTAAGATTGGCATAAGGCAAGACCTGAAAAAATGAACGTTTTCCAAAAGGGTTAGAAATTGACAATGTTTCCAGATTGGAGACGCCCCGCATGACAGGATCGTCGTGAGGGATACTAGATACTGGCGTGCATGGGGACATTGATCTGAGGGTTGATTTTTCTGGAGACACCGTTTCAAGTTGGACATTTCGCAGTCGGGGGGCATTATAAAATATCATACTCCAATCAGTTGGCTGTACCGGTTCATGTCCTCGAACAACAAGCTCCCGCATTTTCGGGTATGAAAAATCGGCAAGGGGTAAGGCAAGTTCAGCTGGTATGTCCAACAACTCGACTGAATCACAAATCAAGGATGCCAAAACCAACAAATTCGCAAGTTCCACAGAACCTTGCATCCTGTCACGGCGTCCATATGATTCGGACTCGCGAGGGAAGCAGTCCGTGAACGGGACTCGGTACACGAATTTCTGTAGACGAGAGTACTGTCGCGGAAGGTCAAGTACTACATGACTCAGTCTCTCTTCCGGTCGTCTCCAAGGCGAGTCCCATATTTCAAAGGTGGTCAACGTTGGTAATGTGAATAAGGCTTTTAATAACGCTGGCCAAGGTCCACGTTCCGCAGAATTCATTAACCGGAATGTTCGTAATCTCTCCATCTTGGAAAAGACACTAGCAAGTTGTTCGGATAAATCTGTTGGTTCGTCAATAAGAAGGTCTCCAGTGGCACCGACGTCGAGTTCAAACACGCTGGATCGAGCATGTAAACAAAAGACAGTCCTTATAAGCTACTATTCCACGCACGTTACATGTTGACACAACGTCAAAGGCAATATGTCTTTGCATTTCCGAACAGACAAGTCCCAAGTCCTCCGGAATACTCGAAAGATAACGGGAAGGCATATGCCTCTTATGTAGTGGGACGTCAGTGACAAAGACCGTAGATCTTTCAGAAACAGCTCCTTTGAAGTCGAAGCCCTAATTGCTTCCAATACGAGGAGTATAACATCCTCGTTTGACTCCTCTAGTCCTCGCATGTTATTTCGTTGATTCTGTCCTACAGTGGAAGTGTATATGGAGCTGAGAAACACGCAAAAGCCTCATGGCGCAGGTTTTAAGCGAGGCCACAGCGCTATGGACACAACATTCGTCAACAGTCTCTACTCATACCATTAAACCGTGGGTTGGCGACGACATCGGAAAAATATCCTGAGCTTGTCACTTGGTGCAGCCGCGCAAGCTCCACGCCAGAGAAAAAGAGCATTGAATACTAGTAATTGAATTGAATGATACATGTTAGTAGATAGTGTGAAACAAAACAAAATGGGAACCCGGGAACAATGAACCCATGGCCAACCCATGGGTTATCTGCTGCTTGTCCTGATGATACCAGCATTCGCCAACTTCATGATCTTCGCTCTGACAGTTGGATTTTTCATATGATCCTGGAGAGCTGAAGGATCGCTTTGAGCTTGCTGCAGAATCTGCTGCATGACGGGGTCGTTCATGATGTTCTATATAGGGAGAAACGCAGGTAAATGAGCAAAAAAATACTGACCAGCATGTGAACAAGAGGACTTACTGCGACTTCAGGGTCACGCATAGCTCTTTCCAGGGTCTGCTCCTGAGTCTCCTCGCCTCGCTGCTCATATAGTGCCATTTGTATTTTATATTCCAATTGTTGAAGTTCAGTAGCATTCTTTTTGCCTTCATCGTGGAGTTCTGCTTCCTGAACTGCCTCAAGCGCTTTGGTGTGTTCGCGCATCGAAAGAAGAACATTTGCCTTTCGGATATAGGCTTTCACTAGTAGGCAAATGGTATTAAAAGTTTGTTCTTGGACGAAGTAAATTCATAAATTCATACCAAACGTGGGATCAACCTCGATAGCCTTGTTAACATCCTTCAACGCTTCTGGGAATGCAACGAGCTTGATGTAAGCAGCAGCGCGATTATTGTACCCTCGTGCGTCCGCCGGATTACGCTTTATGGCCTCTTCGTAAGACTTGACTGCAGCAGCAAAGTTCCCTGCCTTGAAATGTACATTGCCCTCCTCACGTGCGACAGCACTCTTTTCGGGATCGATGTAAGCCTTCTTGTCAGCGTCGGCTTTGATTTTCTCCGCCTCTCGCAGTTTGTTCAAGATATCCGGGGTACGATGCTCAGTAAGTGATTTTTCGTAGTACTTGATAGCAGATGGAAGGTCGCCCTTCCTTTGGTATGAGGCTCCCACGCGACCATAGGCTTTGGCGATAAGTTTGTAGTCGGCACGTAGCTAGGATAAGATAAGATTTTTGCTCAAAGAAGGTAGCGAAGAATGGAACTCACGGATCGACCTTCCTCCACAGCCTTTTCGCAGGTTTCAATAGCTTGATCAAAGTTTCCTTGCTCAAAGTAAACAGCTGAAAGGCTATCAGACAATGAACCGAGGTATAAAGAAATACTGACCCCCCAAGTTGGTTAAGAAGGTGATGTCCTTGGGCCAAACGTCCCAAGCCTGCTGGAAATACTTGGCCGCTTCCTCAAAATCTCTTTTCTTGTAGGCTTCACTACCATTTTTCTTGAGTATCTCCGCTTCCTTTTTCGCTTTGGCTTCATCATCGTCAACGTCTTCCATCTCGACGTCTTCCGTTGAGGGCGCAGAAGAAGTAGAAGGTTTGGGAGGCGATGATGAAGAGGTTGGAAGAGGCGACGAAGGTACTTCGTCATTTGTGGACATGCCAGTCGGCATTTCGTTTGAACCTTCAGGTCGAGAGAATCCTTGCATATCGATACCCATCAAAGCACCTAGTACATCGATCATTCTAGGATCAGTCATGTCCAGCATTTGAGGATTTTTCTGATAGAATTGTAGCTGCAACAGCACGATGAGGATGTGAATTGAAAGCAGGACAGGATTCATACTTTTTGCACGAAACTTGGGTCAGCCAAATGCTTAGAAGTCCGAGGATTGGTTGCAAGCTTGCCAATGAGATTTGGGTCCGCGAACATGCTGGCGAAAGGATTGTCGCCTTTCTGTCCTTCCGAGTCAAAGCCTAGAGCAAGGATTAGCGTTATAAAGATAGATCCTGTCTACAGACGCACTTTTCGCATCTTTGACTTCTTGTAAACCTTTCCTCAGCGGGGCGCTATCCTCGATTTTCAAGCCAGCTTCATAAGCTGCGATCGCTTCATCGTAGGACTTGGCTCCATGGAGAGCTGCTCCCTTGCGGGCGTATCCTTTGGACCATGTAGGATTGAGTTCGATACACTAAATTCACAAGCATGATAATCTCTGGACAACGTTATGAAGAGATCACGTACTTTATCCGCGTCCTTCAGAGCTGTAGTCCATTCCCTTTTCCCAGTGTAAGCAGCGCTCCTGTTCGAATACAGTACATGGTTGCTTCCATCGATGGCGATCGCTTGAGAGAAAAGATCAATAGCTTTGTCCCAATCCTTGGTAGCAAAAGCCTTGTTTCCTTGGTCTTTGAGAGCATTCGCCTGCGAGAAACAAATCAGATTTCAGTCGCGATTAACACAAGGAATAACTAGAAACAAATTACACACATCAGGCATTTTCGAAGATTAATCTAAGAGGAGATGGTCTTGAACAGGAGTTGAAGTACCTCGGCTTCCACGTCCGAGAAGTTTCCAGAAAGTTCCATCCTTCTCTCTTACCACCATCACTAAAATCGTCTTCGATATTGAACCAGAGCACATCTCATCTCCTAAGAAATGCCACACCTTCGAGCACATTTCAATCAGTGTCCACATAATAGCTCTGGATTCGATTTGGGACTTCATTATTTCAGATCATCCTGTGCGCCAATCATCCTGTCTGTCAATCCGCATTTACAACGGTTCTGGCTCTGCGATGTGCTCTAGTTTTACATGCTACAGTTGTAGGTGCCACTGCAAGATGTTTCCAAGCTTCAAAGTTCTTCGTTTGTATACCATGCGAGCAAAATACAACTGACCATCTAACAGAAAACCTTTTCAGCAACTATTTCATTCATCTGCAAGCGAAGGAACCGATACGTGATAGTTTAAAGTAGGCTTAGTCTATGTAAGTAATTAGCAAAGCTATCTTCACGCTTTCTGGCGACTGTATCTTCGGTTGCCATAACCCTCAGTTACCAGAGTCGGTTTGGGTTGGTCCTTGGGGCTGAAACTTTAACTCGAAAGGCCACTTCCCTACACAGCGGTACAAAGGGCAGCTCGTTTGCTCCATTAGCTCACCCCATACAGGTGCGTCGCTAGAAAGTATCACTGCGTTTTGACCTGGTTTTGACAAGTTGACCACGTCGGTACCCAGGCTAGTGACATGACCTGTAGAGATTTCGTTTCATGCTCTCCGGCCCATTGAGATTCGAATTCCGGGACTGCAGAGTCCAGACCACTGTTTGATCAACTGCATTTTTCCTGCCGTCACCCTCAGTTTGACGAGTGATTACACAAGACACGATGCACATGGAAAACATCGCTCTCAAACCCTCACTGAGCACAGCCTAGGTATTGTACTCTTCTGTCTGCCTACGAATTGAGACTAGACGGCTATAAATGTCCGCAACGTCAGGGGGACGCGTCTGAGTTAAATCTAGGGTATGCATCGAAGTGGAGTGGCGCTTTTGGTCATGGCCCCAATTTTTAGATATATGGTTCTACAATCTAGGGACACTTTGAGGCCGCTCGCTTTCCTGACCCAGGTTTACTCCAACTGGGCGGAGGGTTCTGGTGAGATTATCATTATCATTACGAATCATCCACTCACAATCTCCATGTCACTAGCAAGTGCGTTGTACCAGTGCTCAGGGCCAGGTATCTTTCCGTCTCTCTCAAGTCCATCCACTTTGTATGGAATGTCATTATGATGAAGGGCTACTACTATCGTCGAGCGGTATAATATCCAGTATTACGAAGATCAAGTTCATGAGACGTTACCACTAATAATCAGCATTCTTGTTAGAAAAAACATCTTACTCAATCTATAGCAGAAAGAGAGGGACACAGTACGAAGTCCTCGTGAGTTATGACTTGTTCGTTCGTATCTGTGATTTTCCTCTCTCCCCTCGAAAAGATTGTTTGACAGACGCACATTGCAAATCGTGATGCTGGCACTATTCTGCTCAGCTTTCATTTACCGTTCGAGTCCTCCAAATATCCTATGCATCTGGACAAGATACAAGATTGATTTTCCATTTCCGAGCTCGTCGGTAACCTAATTTTGGACCAGCTTAACAGATAGTCCCCTACAGTGTCTACTGCTCCGTGCGCTATTTCATCGAGGGGACATCCGGAGAAGTTGGTGGCAGCTATTTGTCATGACGTGTCTGTCAATCAGTCAAGGCAAATGATTCAGCTAGAAGAATCACACATCCGGAGATTCTGCACAAAATATACAATAAACAGGAACACGACTGATTCGTGGAATCCAAGTTCTATTCTTTCCTTCCAAGCTCGAACTCGATTTTGCCGATGTAGGTTGTATGTAATTCAAACCAAGATCAAGTGAGCTTCACGATCTCAATATCCTTAGCATGGATGCATTAGCTAGAGATCCATGTTATCACAAGGAAAGCAGATGCAACCTTGGAGCATTTAGAGAGAATGGAAGCCCTTCGTTCCATTGTGACTTGCCATTACCACGATGCTTTTTTCGCCCTCGACGATTCTAGACTGCGTATCTACTGGCTCGAAATCAACCCCTAAGTGTTCGGTGACCAGTGCTATGAGCAGTCACGGATACATAGAATGCTTGCCCTATAGGCAAAATCGGTAGGAAAAAATTAGCAGTTTTTACTCTATCACACCATTCGGAAAGTTGCTTTGCTATTGCGGATGATCTTCGTCTAAATATGACTTTCTTGTATTAATATGATGAGCGAGAAGTAGTTTTTGCTATACACATACATGTACCCGCAGTACCTTGAGATTTTTTGTTTGGGGGGCCAAATGAAGCCAACTCTGAATTTTCATCGACCAGACAACCCGCGCCTGCCTTGAGAGATGAATGGGAATTACCAATGCACCGATTATGCGAAGGTCGTCTTGCAGCGTCTTGCTTTTTTCTCTGTGACGGATTTATCGGGATGTGATTACATACATAATTTACATGTTTCGTGATTGGGGTGAAAAGCAGGTCCCGGGACTGTGGTAGGATAATATAGGATAGGAGCGTATAAACACAAAATTCCTGCGTTGCGCCACAGTGACGACCGGAGGTTTGGTTTCTAGAACATCGGCATCGATTTTTGAACGCCTTTGAATCTGAGGTTCAAGGTCAGACATAGATGTAGTCTATGTTCCGGTATTAATGGACATCTGCTTGGGAATCCGACTCGTGGAGTCACCGTGTAGACGCCAGGCCTGGACCCCCACTTGCATAGTTAGTAGCTGCCTCGTAAGGTTGGGTTAGTACTCCCACCGTCTGCGTCTGCTGGTCTTTAGAGAATCAGTCAACAGAGGGGGCCAATTTCTATCGTAGGTCGTTTCAAGTAGCTATAACATGAAATTTCTTCTGATGTATGCAAAAGAATCCGACCACGAGACGCGAATCAGGACCAGAAACCTCGGGGTGTTGCGATGATATATGTGCCTTTGTATCGCGTGTTAATCGTGTAGAGGAAGAGGTTGTTTTAGTGAACAAATGAAGTCATCAACGATGAAGGCCTGGTCAGCGCTCTTTCCTCAAGCGCTAAACGACTGAAAACGAAAAAAAACGAAGAACTACTCCTGGTCTATGAGTTGGATTTCCCGTTGCAATTGATTCGCGCGCCTCTAGTTTTCATCATGGTCGAAAAAACCAAAATACAGAGAAAAGAGGGAGAGTGATGAGAGATCGACACGACGGAAGATCAAATGTCGCAGTTCCAAAGTGGTAGAGCGCTACGAATTGCGACATTAAGAACGAATGCAGGATGGGAAATGTGTCCCGGTCAGTTTTACCCTTACAGAATGGACCAACTGAGATGTTTGTCTTCATTGTGACACGTTCGGGACTAATAAGGACCAGGTTTTGCCCCACGATTGCCGTGTCGCAAGGCTTATTGTTCTGCGAATATTTAGCTCTGCCTCAGCAAATATTTAGCAATTCACAAACATGGGGTGATACCTTTGTTACCGAGTGTTCCTAACGCAATAAAAAAACAATTGCAATGCCAGAATGGAGACTTGATGCAGCGAATCGAAGGACACAGTTAGGAAATAGTTATTGATTGTAGATTGAATGGCACCTGAGCGTACTAAATTGATGACCTATATTGGACTAGTATTCCCGAAGAGCTATACATATCATAGACTCTGCATATGGATATTTGAATACCTGCTTGCGGAACCGCCACTGGGGCATTGAGACGGTCATGAGAGCAGGATAACCGGAAAGCAATAGCGTTTTTACTTCGAAGAGCACAAGGTTTTATGTTCCCAGCATCAACGGCCGTGAATGTTTGAGAGAAAGAAGGAAGGAAGGCCTATAGGCTTATGATAGCCTGAGGGCTTTTGTGCGTCTCGGACAATCATCAACGGGAAATCTTACAGAATAGAATGGACAAACGAACGAACGAAGGGTTTATCTGATTGATGTTTTGAACAGTTCAAGCTTTGGACTTCGATTTCTTTGACTGGCAGGTCCCCCTCTTTCGTCAGCGTCAGATTGATTAACTAGGCATTGATCCTGTACGCGCTGCGATTACATGAGATCTGGCCTGAACTCGGCAGGTGGGATGATTGCGTAAATCGGAGGAACGTCGCTAAAGAAATTAGATGCTCGAGACTCGAGTGCAACGAAAAGTAAGAGTCGCCGAAAAGAGTCGCCTCGAGTTTTGTAACGGCAATTGATTTACGAGGGAGCGAAGATTGAGTAATAGTTAGCAAACGAACCAGGTTGACCACAAACCATGAGTTTCCTCTCCGAGTCTCCGAAGGAAGAAAAGCATAGACTCGATGCAGAGCTGAGGCTGACTGGAATCCGGTTCTCGGAGAGCTTTAGTCTACTGCTCTCCGTTTAAAGAGCGAAGGTGAACCTGGCTGCTGAGATTTGTACGAGGTCTCGATTGCACTTGAAGCACAAAGTCTGAATCGGAGCTCAGGTCGACATCGTCTTGGGCTTCGTTGCAGCAACTTGCGACGCAAAAAAGGCAAAAATCACAACCTGTCAGATACCTGTAAAATCCCATCATTAGTACAATGTGTACTTACGCATTGAATCTAGATATGTCGACGTTGGACATCTCTGAGCGGCGTTTTCCGCCGGCAGTTAGGACTCAATTTTTGGAGGATACGGGAGTCAGGGAATTCTTAGAAGGTGGCCCGCAATCTATGTCCAATCTATGGTAGGTAAACAATTACCAATGGTATGCCAGTACGAGAGAGAAACAGTGGACGTTCACGGGGGACTTGCATGTATAGAGAGAAAGTCAGAGGGAAAAAGCTTAATTGTGAAGAGATGAAGTAAGAGTAATAAGTAGTTGAAGTGATAGCCAAATTGAGATCGGTGGGATAAATTATATTAAATGCCAGTGGTGTCCGGCCAATTCTCCTTTTCCCTTCCCGCATCCTGGGTCTTCTTGCGCTCTGTCTTCCACATGCCCGAAGACACACCCTCGTCGTCGTCGTCGTCGATGGCAAATAACTCACGGCCGAAAGCGCCGAAATCATCCCAAACGTCTGGCGTAGTCCGTGGCAGAACGTCCCCAGCACCTGGTTCTGGCGTAGATTCTTCATCGGCCGACGCCCGTCCGCAAAAGCGCGCCAGAAAGGCCATAAACTGTGAACCTTGCAGAAATAGCAAGCTGAAATGCGATAGGTATTGGCTCAGATGTAGACGCTGCTGGTTCTGCTCCTAATATTCTTCACAGAAATCGGCCATGCTCATCTTGCGTTCTTCGCGGTCAGTTTTGTTGGTATTGTCTTGTAGATTTTTGCCCTTCTAAAGGAAGAATATCGCACTCCCAGGAACTTCTGCTATGTGTTATCAGGATGGCAAAGGGCCCGACGGCGACTCCTACGTCCGCGGAGATGATCACCAGTACGTTGTTGAATTTTTTTTTCAACTCAATTTTTGTTTAGCGCTGATACAATCCTCCATAGCTATGCTCGAATAGACCCAGCAGCAGAGATTGCCCGAGTGAGGCATTCTATAACGATGCTCGAATCTTATGTTTTTCCGCATCAACGAGCTGCGGCATCTCTTGCTCCTGCGAGCACTCATCGACGGAACGAAACTATCATACCGAAAAAGGAGCCAGTCGATTCAGATGTCAACGATAAATCTTCTCAAAGCGGAGCTACAACGGCACCGGGAATGTTGGGCAGTAGAGTGCAGGGAGGCCTTTATGCTGGTCCGACCAGCGCTGCTCTCCATCTTCTCTCCGTGGGTCGCGAAACTTTTCTTCATTTCTTCCTCTTCCGTTTTCTCATCGTGGTCTATGATTCAGAACGAAGGAAGAGGTTCCGAAGACGGTACATCCTCACGCCAACCCTCACAAGAACGGTTGTCCAATCCCGCTCCCGATATTGCCGACGACCCTTCTTCTAATGATTTTCCTGCTTTAACCCCCGAATACGACCGCGATTTACTTACTCTTTTACCGACTGTCGAAGTCATCGACGGTCTGATTGCATACTATTTCGAATACTGTAATTGGATTTACAGACACGTAAATCAACCATCGTTTTCTCATAACTGGCAACGTTTCAAGAACGGTGTTAATTCTGACCGCATAATCCTCGCGCTAGCTTGTGCAATCATGGCGATTGCCACCCACTATCTCCCGGCTCAGCATTCTCTTCTCGAGTCGCTTTCTGAAACACACGAACAACTGGGCCAGAAATACTTCGATGTTTCTACTCAGGCCCTTCATCGGAAGCAGCAGGAGACCAAGAGTTACACTTTGGATCTCGTGGAACTCTTATTGATCCGAACGCATTATCTCAATATGCTCAAGAATGATAGTGAGGAAATCTGGCATATAAGGGGAGAACTAGTGACCATTGGTACTGCAATGGGGCTGCACCGAGATCCTGGGAAATGGCGGATGCATAGAGATGTCGCTGAGAGGAGAAGGTGGGCATGGTGGCATATAATTCTTCTAGAACGGTATGTGAAGGTTTACTACCAAAATCCTTCGATTGATAGAACTCTTTCATAGCTGGCAAGCCTTTATGTTCGGCCGACCACATGCTATTGCTTCGCACCATTTTGACACTTCCTTGCCTTCCTTTTGCGATCCTGCTGTCGATAAATCTGGTCGATTATACCTTCCTAATATCGCCCTATTCCGGTTGGCATTCATTCTCGGAGACATCATGGACGACGCAGTCTCTGTACGACCTGTCCCTTATGAATCAGTCCAAGCCAACGATCGTGCCCTCAAACAGTGGATAGACAATTTGCCCTCGGAACTCAATCTTGACGAATACAAAGTGGCTCGCAATCTTGCTAGCCCCAATGCCAATCTACGAAGACTGGGTGTGCAGAGTGTCATCATTCGAACAAGTTACTACCACATTCGATTCACCTTACACCGGCCATACGCTAGTATAAGCATAAGCCAACCAGCGCCATCCTCTTCTACTTCAATCAAGAGTACCTCAGACAGCAAACATTCCCAGAGTCTCGAAATAGCTGTTGGTGCAGCTAGCGAGCTAATCACAATGGTCGGACAAAGCCGGCCAGATTTCTTGGCAAATTCCTCTTTGGCTGTCCCAGGGCATATGAATTGGGGCCCTTTCCATGTCTTCTCAGCCGCGATGTTCTTTTCATTCCAGCTGATCGCCAATCCCGACCAGCCCGGCGCTTCTCTATTCCGTGCCTCCATCAAGAAAGCAATGCACACGCTGGAGACTTGTCGGGGTATTGCTGTTGCGGACAAGGCTTATGAGATCCTCTTTGCATTGGCGCCTCTGTACAGTGTTGATTTTCACTTGCAAAATAAAGAGCAGAGAGAGAAGGAGCGCGCGCGTATACTGAGTGTCGTAAGGAACCTTGCTTTTCCGTACCATGACTCGCACGATCCAAGGCGCTTCGTGGATAGTAGTCCAGCTAGTACTGGTAGTGGCCGATATTTAGCCAACGGCTCTCCAATGGGTTCTTCCAGCGTTAGCCCACCGTCAACTGTAGTCCCCGGCCCTCGCACTCACTCTGATTTGCAAGGCCAAGAGTCAAACATGCATTCACATGCAGGATATGAATCCTCGTTACATACACATGCAGCCATGTCGAGCATGCGGACTTCTTCAATGTATACACACTCAGGAGGCACGAGCAACAACCAGATACAGCAAAACGGCGTAGGCGGACAGCATCCCTCCTCACCACATTCCCAACCCCAAATGTCTCCTACTGTCGCGAATACACATGCTCAATCCATGTCTTCAATGCCTTCATCTGGCTCCCCGAACTCGTTTCAACCATACATCACAGGGCCGCAGCCCCAGATATACTCTGATTCATCAAGGTATGTACACTATCCGCATCCGGGGGACGATGCATCGATGTGGGGCGCGGCCGTAGGCTTTGGACAGGGAGAGTGGTCCCAATTTCTCGATGGATTTAGGCCCCCTCCTTCGAGTTCGTCGAGTGTCGTTGCACATCAACGGCATTTGCAAGGTTGAGCTTGCACCGATTCTTACATCTCCGTTCTTTGTCTTGCTGGATATTCATTTTTTCGAGATTTTTGGTCATCTATATCTTCCCTTATCAATAAGTCTGCTCTTTGGCTGCATTTGTTCTCCACTTTTCTATGGGTTAAAATCTCATGTTGTATATCTGCTTTCGTGTCCCTGCTTTCGGTGCGCTGCTAAGTTAAACAGTCCTTTGTAGCATTACCAAATATTGTATGTTGATGTGTTTTTCTTCAGCACGGACTAAAGTCCGAGGTGCCATCATTATTAACAATATCAAAAACATGGAAGAAAAACACAAAAAACAAGTTCCTCTCATCTACAGCAGCTTAATGGGCTGGGCTCAGTTTTTGCATACGCTTTACTCGGTTGATAACTTCCATGCGTAGCTCAGAAAGTCGAGGAGGCGATGGTTCTTGTGCCATTCCATTCACTAACACTTGATCGATGAGAGTGTAGGGAAGCCACATCGACGCGGCATTTTTGGAAGTCTCTCGAGAGGGTTGCTTATCGGTCTAATCGGGTTGAACATCTCATATGTACACACAGCCCATTCATGCTCACCTTTCGAATAAGTGACAGCGTGTGGTCAACGGCCTGGTCGAGGTTTCCGAACCGCAGACTAATTCGAATGAGATACTCGTGGTGATGTTCCTAGAGTCAAGTGATTAATTTGATTCTCAATCGAAGGTCGGGGCGCATACCTCCAAGATTTGCAAAAGCCAGGGTGGGGGACATGATTGAAAGCTCAGGATCGTTTCGAATGCGATCTTTGAGTACTTGAAATCAGTTTCGATTGCATCGTGTCGCTTAATTGATTCTCGTAAATACCTCCAGCCTTTATCAGCAGGAGAACCAGGCCACGTTAATGCGTTGTCAGTAAGAAGCCAATCAGAAGTATCTCCTTGGCTAAGTAAGAAAATGAGGGCAGAATCTGAGAATAATGGTACGCCTTACACAATGACATCTGGACTATGAGAAAGCCTCAAGCATTGATTTGTCAAATGGGCGAATAAATCCGTCATGTCAACTTCGAGACTGCGTGCGGTGGCCAAGGCCGTGTTGAAGCGATTGGACTGAGCCAATTTTAATACGATAGAAGATGGAGGAGGGAAGAATTCTGCTAGGCATTTAGTGGCTTTCCAAGAGAAAGCATGAGGCAAGCCTTACCGGAAGAGGAAGGGGATTCTCGGAACATGACGTCGAGTTGCGCGGATAAGAGTGTATACTCATACTGGATATCCGTTAACTGAACAATCTCATTCTCGTACTTGCCGTGAGAGTATCTCGATTCCGGAACAGTACTAGTGGTTGAATGCTTATTCTGAGGAAAAGAGTAGAAGCTAGGTAAGTAAATTGCAGCACAAAGCACTTCATCTTACCTCATGTGTTGAATCAACGGAGCCCGGTAGGAGAAACCACAAATTTTTTGGGTCAGCGAGTGACAGAGCATTCATGGAGATTAAATAAGCTTCTAATTGTTCGCCAGCTAGGCGGGTGACCAAAGATGGGTCTCTGGTCATCAGCCCTCGTAGCTTTCGCGCCTTCTGATACATAGTCAATGCCGCTTTAGCAGAATGAGTACAAGCTACGGCTGTGGTGCATTGACATTACACACCATTGCGATAGTCGCCTCGTGAGAGGAACCATGAATACAAGATGCGCGTATAGCTTGGAAGCATTGAAGGGTCCTCATTACGAGCTTTGAAGGACAGGGCATCTTCAACCTCATCGGCGAATCCAGCAAAGTTGTAGGATAGTAATTTATCCACTTGGTTACTCTCGCACATACGATATACCAATTGGCTGATGTGTTCGCGTTTTCTATGATAAGGTCATGAATGTCAGAGACAGTGCATGAACAAGTGAGTCTTACTGCGCATGTGAGGGTGTCGAGATCCATGCGGCATAGGCCTCGTCGAATAATCCTAAATCTATGTATCCTCGGACAATGGTGTGCCATAAGGACGAAGTATCTAGCATTGGCGGTGCGACAGATAGAGCAAGCTTGGTAAAATGAACTTCGTGATATTGTAAAGAGTTTGACTTGAAGAGGGTGGCAATATAGAGATAAAAGGGGTATGATGAATCGAACAAGTGTGAAGAGGGTAAAACATCCTGTAATGTATCACGGTCTTCTTGGCTAAGAGCGTTATCTGGACCTATGAACAAATATACTGTGAAATCACAACACGGGAGATCGCTTTCGATACGTACCAAAGCATCCGGCGAGCTTCTCAAGGATAAAGGCAGCATCATCCACCCGGCCAGCGTTCAGCCATATCCGAGAGAGGACATAGGAAACGCCAGGAGCTCGAGGTAGCCACGAGAGCAATTCTCGAGAAACATGCATGTATCCAAGGACCCTTAGCTTCTCACAAAAGGAGACTTCTGCTTTAGAAGCAACTGCCGGCGTTATAGATTGGAGCAAACCCGTGTTATCGAGAAAACGATGGGCTGCCCCGGGAAGTTCATGACTCAAATCACCAGTTTGAATGAGCAGGCGGTGAACAAGAGAGTAAGTAGAGGTTGAATGATTCCGGTTGCGCGACACTTGCATGTTCTGCAACAGTGATACCACATCATCTGCTGAAGACACGTCGTCAAGCGGTGGCTGAGTAGTAGCGCTAGATGGTTGGCGAGCAATATAACGTAGTGTAGCAGTCCCTCGGAATACCGCAAACACTTCGGCCAATAATGAAGGATCCCAGTCGGAAAGGTCATCCACAAGGAAGAACAAAAGCGCCATCAAGCATAAACACAAATCATATCTGGCGTTGGTTGTAGTGGCGGTGTACGAAGCTGTTAAACCTCTGAACCAATCGGAAACTGGTGGGGGAAGCAGGAGCTCAACTTCTTCTTCTTCTTCTCTTTTGACACCCATATCAAGACCGCCTATCACATCAAGAGAGGTTCTGACGGCATCATCGAGATTGTCCACACTCGCGAGACGGCCAAGGAGCCAAATGTTAGCCCCTTCATCCAAATTGTCTTTGAAATGAAATTGACTGGCTTGATCTTTCAGAATATCAGCAAAAGGAAAGGCAATTTCCTGATGCATGAGATCAACCAGGCAGTTTTCCAAGGAAAGCATAGTTTGCGGCCCTACTTTCTGCCGTAGAGTCCAAAGAATCCCGAACAGGTCATACTGAGAATCCGCTATTCGAAGGTCATGAGAAAGGACCTGGTGCAAGTGAATCGGCAGGTCTTGCGCTACCAGAGCGCTGACGCGCTCACGTTCCACGACGATGATTTCGCCCTGACCTTGAGCACCGAGAACAAGAGGCCAGCGTGCACTGCGTTCAATTTCTCGGCACCGAGCGATGAATCCTTCCCAATCCCTTTTTAATGCATTCCAGTATTTGTCATACTGCAAAGCACCAGTGCTTGGATCTCGATTTAGAGTGACAGTACACCCTACCACCGCAGCAATATTCTCTTCCAGAGAAGCATACGTGACGGTTAACGGATGAGGGGGTGAACCAGGAAGAGAGAGGCAGGCATCGGTGTACTGATCAATAGCAATCCTAAGCGTTAACGTCGAAAATAAGTTAGGCCTCATGACGGCGTCAAAGAACTTGTCTGTCATAGAACCCTTGCCCATCAGAATTTCTTCGAGATGAGCTGGGGTAAGCTCCGTTTCAGTAGCGCACAAAGCAGTCTCCCAGACGGAAAATCCGTCATTTCTTATGGAGTCCAAATCGAGCATTGTCTTTTCGACCATCGCTTGGCCTTGACGGTCCCATAACGCGTACAGCACATTGGCTATAACCATGAAGTCCTGTAAATGGCAGTGTGCGGTATGTCTAGAGCACTGGATTGTCCCAACTTCAGTGACTTGATCGGAGAGAGTGTCCAACAGCTGGAAGCTACCTCCAAACGTTGAAGAAGGAATAGCGGGAAGAAAAGCAAGAACATAGAAATGGTCGTAGTCTTCAGCGAAGGAAAAAACGCGCAATAAGATCTGACGAGCAGGGTCCAAAAGCACATGTGGTTTTCCTGGTGATGGACGCGCTTGTACAGTTGAAGATTCTCTTCCGAATCCTTGCGACAGCGTTTTAGCGACTACACAGCCTATTTTCGGTTTCCAAAGTCTTAGCACACGATCGCGTGAAAGCGTCCAAACGTAGCCAACATCTGTGGGCCAAGGATGTGTAGCCAATGATATAATCTCTCCGGCGTCGGAGTTCGCGCTGCTCAGAGAGGGTAGAAATGACTTGAACGACGAAAGAAAAGATCCGGCTTGGAATATAGATTCTGTCCATTCATCTATGTAGATCTTGAGCAATTTTTCGGACATGTGCTCGACAAAACTCACCATCTAGCCGTCCTGACCCAGCATACTCTGTTTCTAGTCTCATTAAGGATCCATTAGGCAGCCCGATGAAGACACAGTGTGTACTGTGGATATGCACTAGTCCTTTCATTGTCCCGGAAAAGTTCTTGATGAGATATTCGGAAATCCATATATTTTGGGTCCGGTTGTGCCAAAGTTCAAGACCACCTCCAGTGGGAATTACAGCGCGATAAATGGATCCGGTGATAGTGACAGCAATGAAATGTATTTCATCATTCTCCCACAAAAAGATTCCTGGAGCAAGGAGGACGGCCGAGGGAAAGACGAATCGAAGAGGTTGATTTTGGGTGGCTAGAGAGACAAGCTCTACGATGAGGCCTCCATGAAGAACACGGAGGAGGATGGTCCCAGTGGAGGAGGTTTGCAGGACTGAAGAATATAAGGCGTGTTCTGCCGGATCTGACTCTCTCTGTATTGAAGAAAGCGGTGTATTTGCCCTTTGAGTTTGTACATAGATCGACAACGCCCGAGATTGTGGAAAGAGAGACGAAAGGTGTGTGCCTATCAAAAGGCTCCCGTCCATGGCAGGACTGAGAACGTTCAGTCACTGGTTGTGAATTCAGAATCACGTTTGTACCAAATCATGTGATCTGGACGCGGTCGTGATGCGCGCGCGCCAGGATTCTGGACTCACGAGTAGCCACCTGTGTCAGATTCCTCACTAGCCGTATGCGAGCAACATATACCCCAAGGACAATTTATCATACTTTCCAACTCTAAATGCTGAGCCAGCCTTGGATCGATGAATGTGAACGATTCAGGGCCAGGTTTCGAGCCTCCGAGTCGTAGGCCTGCTCAGTTACATCTCCATAGGACTGTGTAACGCATGTTTGCTGTGTAGTGCGCAACTCACTGGCATCCAGTTCATGGGCCTATGTCCATTGGGACTACATTCACAAGGCTTATAGAGCATAGTGGACCTACAATCGATTGACAACATCACACCGGTAGCGACCATAACACAAGTGCCTGCCAGCTTGAGATTTTCTTGAGCCTCCTGTCGAAGAATAAGTACAAGACCGAGATTACGGAAATTTAATGTGAGAATCCAAGTGAAAGCCCTAGCTGGAGTCCTCCTTTATGCACTGGCATTGCAAACACATAGTACCACTACTTGAGAATCGAGAATTCATTAATCCGGGACTCACCGGTACCTTGTCTGAGATGAGACCCAGAATGGATAGACTGTAGCTTGAGGCTATCCAGTGAGTTCTACGCCCTGAGATTTATACTCAGGCTGACTCGAGTACCCTTCCTTTGGTTAGCGTTTATCATACGCCGTCTTAGCTCGTCAAGCTCTCCAACCCTGGTCTCGTCAACGGTTATGCTAGACGAACCCAAGAATTCAGAATAACAATTACCTCTGATCGTTCAGCAAGATCCGTCCAGCACATGTTACTGTTACGATCATATTCCAAAATCGCTGAACAGTGCATTGCCCGATGCTGGCACAAAATGAGGCGGGGCTGGTGGCAACCCTTCACAGGGGCTTTATTCATATGTTAATTAAGCATGATCAATCGATTTTTGAATGAGCTTCGCCTCGCCTCGCCTCAGTACTGCATGCCAAGGGCGGAGTAAAAATCTGAGAGTTCAAACAATACCGTCTACTACTTACCGGCCATAGGCAGGACTAGGTAGGCAGGTGAGAAACAATTGAAAAAAAGATCTGCCCAAGTACACACACAACATGGGTCAAATTTTGACCTCCGCTATATTTTCTCATTTGCGAAGCACCTCTTGTGCCTGAGGCTCGAAAGCATAGGCATGTCGACGTTGTTTCTTGGGCGCTGATGACAGTAAGTCTCTGGTGTCTACTACTGCTCTCTGCATCTTTTAAATCTTGATCATGATCGAAAGCTTATGGCTCGAAAATCAATCATTCATGAAACCAAACACAAATATCCGCTCTGTCCTTTTTGATTACTCTCTAATTTATAGGCTACAGCTCACGGAGATTTATCCGACCTCGTGTTCTTCTAATCTTCGACTCAGACGAAAGATGTGCGCCTCATCCTCATTGTGGCAAACCAGAGTGTTCAAAAGGATGTTTCTTCGACAGTAAGTTTTTTTTTTTTACCCAACCTTGCTTATCCTTTCTTGGAATCATTCAACGGAGCGGTCCAATGGAGCAGATCATTAATTTCGATGCAATCTTGTTCCCCGCAGATGGTATCGTGATTTTCTTCTCCGCTTGCAGCTTGTATATTCACGTCGTCAATTCCAGGACGCTCTCCTTCATTGGTGCTACTCATGACCAGGTCCATTCTCTGTTACCATTGTTGAAGTATACAATCTCACGTAATTATGTAGCCCGATGACAACGACTCACCATGCCTCATATACCCAAAATCCATCCCGTATGCCTCATCCGGAAGTGCACATGGACTATGTACGCATCCACACCATTCCTCTTAGCGTTGAATTCAGTTTTCTTCAGATTAATGAGACTCTTGGCTCAAGGGCATGGAAATATCAGGTCAGTAAGCCGGGATCGTAACGCGCAGAGTAAGCTTTATTTACCTTACTTACAGCTTGTCGAGGCACTGGACGGAATGAATCGAAAATTTGCCTGTCCATATATCATCTTTTACCCAGTGGTTTCTCGAGATGATATGCCATTTCCCATCAACAAGACAATACAGGAGATGCAAGGGCAGACTTTCGATGAAGGGCATGCCTGGCGAGGTAATATCGTAGTGGCGAAGTACCGCGACAATCCATTCACCTCTATGATGGATATATCTATGGCTGATTTCCCCATCCTCAAAAATTATCTGCAAATGCACGGAAGTCCCGGTCAGGTGTGATTTGTTCTACAGTGTTACCGGTTCCGGGACTTATCCTTGTATAGTAATTTCTTCTTTTTTTTTTTGGGCATATGGGACATCGTAATATAGTGGAATTGGGACAATACTGGGTTATTGTAGTCAAAACTCTTGATGTATATCTTTATCCTGTACTAGCGCACGCCGTTCTTCCGTGTCCTTCTTCGCTCCGGATTGCTTCTTATTTTTGGTGTCGCAACCTTCAATTATCGGGCTGGAGGGGTCAATGGGAGGATGTGAAACTTTGCCGACTTGAAAATAATTCTTGTGATTTTCATAAAACTTTTTCCAATGGTTTATGCCCTTGATAGAAGTTATAAGCTTTTCAACGCGGAGCGTTTAAGAGAAACCTTCATCTCAACATCCGACAGTCCTCGCAAATCGTGAGTGCGGTGTGTCTTGAAGCAACCCGTCCCAAAAGCGCGCGCGGCATCTACACCAGTTCTGTAATACAGAAATTAGTAACAGAGAAATTTGTATAAATATCACGATCACACAACGAACAAGATATGATATGGGCCTCCCTGTTGATAGGCTTTGCCTTTGGTCACGTCGTAGACGTCCCCGTCAATCTGCATATACAGAAATGAGCAATTATAGAACAAACCAAGAGCAAGCAGTACTGCAAGGTAAACTGGTTTATCAGGATCTGTTCCGTCGTATCTTGCGAGTTCGCTTTCAGTGAATAGGCGTTGAGGAGGCTGGCAAACGATCTTCAATGCCTTGTAGGTCTGCAAAAGCATAGACTGACCGGAAAGTAAGTTCTGAGACGTATCCACTTGCCCTCATATTCCCAAAGATAGCTACCGGTTAGAAATTTACCTGCCAGCGCGCCGAATATGATCAAGTATAAGATGAGTTTCAGGGCCTGGACAAATCCTTTATGCTCGGTGGCATCTTCCTGAGATTGCCCATCGTCGGGACCTCGCGTCCCGTCCGAGTTCCTGTTGATCTCTTGTGAGCATTCGTGATATTCCATGCACTGCACTGACGGAATAGGAGCATTCGCTTTTTGAGCCATGAGTGTCCAATGTAAGGTTCGACAAGTGACAGTGTAACCCAAAACGTTACCGCGTTACATGAATATATAACATCGAGGAATTCTGTTTTATCAATTAGGGTCTAATACGACGCTGTAAGATACTAAGTATTACATGTATGATGGATTGACACAGAAGTAGCTTGCAGTGAAGGTCGGAAAATAGCAGTATAGGGGTAGACAATTGCGTATGCAAGACCACGACCGGGGGAAAGAAGTATGAAAAAAATACGTGCAACGAAAAAAGAAAAAGAAGCCGCCGGGGGTGGACGTGTCTGGACGTGTTAATGCAATGGACACCGAGAACAAAGGAAAATGAGAACAGCATATCGTGACAAGAAAAGAAGTAAGAGCAATGATAGAGATGACCTTCAATAGAATGCAAATGATAACGAACCAGGATACGTCCGTGATAGACATGCGAAGAAAAGAAAGCAGTACTGTTTCAAACCTTACGATGACGACGGCATAGGTGAACTTTGCGCTTGCTGCTGCCTATGTTCCCGTTCACTCGCTTGTTGGGAAATCGTGATATAAGCACCACCCGATTCTTCGCTAATGCCCAGACCAGGCGGTTGCGATGGACCCGAAGACAGCAGTCGCACATCGTCATCAGTCGGGTCAAAGTCTTCGACCCAGTTACGCATAGCAAGGAATTTAGGGGTCTTAATGAACTGAGCATGACAAGGTCAAATTAGGGAGAGTTCAAACAGAGAAAAAAGAAACTGACCTTGGGTACGGAGTCCGTAGCCATAAGTCGAAATACATGCACTTGAATTCGTTCGTACAGGCGAATCATGTTCTGGAGCTGCGTAGCGTTAAATGCATTTGCCTGCTCAGGTTCTACTTTTCCAACGAAGGCCTTCCCTGTAAGGCTAGTCACGACATCCTCCAGATATTTAGCCAGCTCGTTTCTGAGGCCATGGTCTATGTTCAGCTCACAGGTACTGGAGGGTGCCAAGTACGTGTTGTAGATTACAAAAGCCGTCGTGATGAGAGACTCGTGATGGCGCTCCATTGCAGCCTGGCCAGGTGTTGCACGGGAACCTGATCTGGGTGGGGGATTTACTGCAACGGCACTGGATGTTATGTTGAATTTGCGTTTAAAGTCTTGAACATCAAGCCAGAAGGATAAGTTCTCTTCACAGAAATTACTTCGCAAGAACTCGCGAAAGAGAGATCGAAGGCTAGGTTCCTCGAGGATGTAGTTTAGACGTTCGGTGTTACTCTCCTTCGGATTCTTCTTTTCTGCCGCGTGGTAGTTGGCATTGAGTTTTTCTGCCATAGATATGCGACGATGAATCTTGACATCGCTCCCCTTCTTCTCTCCGCCTTCAGAAACATTGTCAACGGAGGAGCGTTCAGCATTCAGACTAGCAGAAGAAGCATTGGGTGAATCGTGAGCTCCGATAGGCCTGGATCCATCCCAGTGAGCGACACGACGTCCTTCATCTGTTATCTTGTAGATGGCCTTGGCTGTGCATCTGAATTCACCATGTTGCTATTCAGGTATGTGAGTAAAAAAAACGATTCAAGGAGAGTATTGACGCACGCTAACGGGAGAGTTCCCACCAGGTGCAGAGCCTCGCACGGTGAAAATGATTGCGGAATCATTGTTCTTCCTCTTATCGCTCACAAGAGTGATGAGGCCAAACCGGACGAACTGCGCTGCCATCTCTGCTGCTTCTTCCCTGCCGACGACAGACGTAAAATCACAAAGCCATTCGAGAGCAGTCACCGCAGCAAAACAGTACTTGTGGTGCTGTTGTCCCTTGCCAAGCAATGGCTGGGCACGCTCTGTAACATCCATAAGAAAAACACCATTCGACCGCTCGTTATATCGCTGGAACGCATCCTGAGGCTGTGTGGATTGCGATGGGTAATTTGCTTGCCGACCGACAAAACGACGGAAGAGAGCGGTAATGACGGACTGAGTAACGATGATCTCGTCATCAGCTGATTTTCGGTCGAGATGGAGGAGCTTCATGCAGATGGGCTGTGTCATGAAGACATTCTGGAGGTGATCAGAAGTAATTCCATTTTTGCTGATGAATCGTTCCAAAACATGAAGACCCTTTGGCGTCAAGACGTAGATGCCTCTGTCCTTGAAAAGGTTGGAGGACGGGTCTGCAGCATTTTCAATGAGACGTGCATCCATAAAGTGTTGACTCATGGCCTTCGCCATATCTCGGGTCATAGAAAACGTTGTCGTCGTCGTCGTCGTAACCACTCGTGAAGGTTCTCTAGGGTCCGGCCCTCGATTCGACTGAGAAAATTTGAGGGAAGCCAGATTCTGTGCTGCTTCATCTCTAGAAGAGGTCGAAAGATGTATGAGCATGTAATTGAAATAAAAGGACGCAATCACGCACGTAGAAAACGAGTTGGCAAATGTACGAAAAAACTGCTTGTGGGGAGTGAGCTGGAGAGAAACGATTAAAGTCGCAAAGAGGTCCAATGTATCCTAAGATGTAAGGGTGGATATCACTATTGAGCTGAAGGGTAGATAGGGCCTAGAAAGTACCTTTAGAAAAGGCCTCCCGCGTTTTGTCGTCTTCATCATATGAGACGATGCCTGCGGGTCCGTGTCGGGCATAACGAGCAAGAATTATAGGAAAGAGCAGAAAAAAATGTGTGGAACTCCTGATGGTGGTATAGGTATTAAGAGAGACTAAAAGCAAAAAGGTGTACGTCGGAAGGAGATGGAGCGTTTGGTTACTAGGCGCTGACGTAAAGTAATTCTCCCACGTTTGGCCTCGTGTCGTTTTACAACTTTGACAAAAATTGATATCTATTCGTTCGGGCCTGAATTTAAGAGTTATTACCTTTGCTTGCCTCATGCCGCCCATTGGCGTACATCATACAATCGCAGCCTACTGAAACGAGCGGAGTTTTGCTAGCTGGCGGCGCTTTCTTCGTTGGCCAGGCGATTCCTACTCAAATCCCGACTCTCTAACACTCTACGAACTCCGTTGAATTACATGTATTCAACCATCGTGGCTATCATGAGGTAAATAGACTCAAGTCGACTTTGACTTCGAGAAGGCCGTCGCGACTCGCTGCGATCACTCGGAGGGAGTACGTAATCATTTGAATTGATATTTTTCTTGTCACCACCGAAATAACTAGTCAAAGGTTTCATGTTAGTGTTCTAAACCCCCAAGGAGACACAAACGTTGCTTGGGCAGACAATTGTTATCGGTGTTCACAGGCACAAGAATGCCCCAATTATGTAGAATCGGTACAAGTATGCAGTTCCGGAGGTGCTGAAGCGCTAAAACGTGAGAGGTTTTACACGCGCGTTTATAATATTTCGGGTCAGGAAGAACCTTAGCTACCAGTAGTTTTCTAACCTATGGACATTAATGTCAGTGCTTCGTTGCGACGTATCATTGCATAGTGCCAATCCTGTGTTATTCTAGGACTCTACTGGGATTCAAAATCTACTTGAACAGTTGAAATCCTCTCAGGCTTGGCAAGACGCTATCGCATCTGCACATCCTGATAGCTCCCAACACATTGTAGATCCCCCACAGTTCCATCCTATTTCCGTCGCAGCACTTCTTTCTCAGCTCCAACCTTCACCTCGTCCGGATGTTAATGCTTCACAGAATCATCTTGCTACTTTACAACATGATGCATCCCCCTCTTCCTTCCCGATATCCCCACCTCCTGTCGCACAAGATTATGCACCCACGTCCTCTTTCTCAATATCCTCTCACTCTTTGAATTTCCAGCAAGCGCTTGCGTTGATAGTGAGCCACTCCGCAGACCAGAAATTTAGCGAAACTCTAAAAAATGTGCGATACTATCCTATGGTGGATTGACGTTTCACTCATCAGCATCTTGGTTTGTACAAAGATGAAGAAAGAACAAGATGCCCTCGAAAGTATATTATCAGACGAAAGAAAGGCTATTCTATTGAAGTATGAATCAAGAGTACAGGTGGCGAAAACAAAGTGAGGTCGGTTCCTTCCAAAACCGCAAATTGTTCATGACAAACACAGGGCCTCCATGATCGGCTCAGGAATTTCGAAACATGAAGCCAATGTTCGTTGAGAAATTATTTTGGAAGAGATTTGACTGACAATATTTACAGATGTTATCAGATGCTTTCGCGAGAGAGTTGAGACTATTCGACAAGGAGCGGGTGCTTACTGCATGGGATGGGCTTGCATTGCAACAACAAGAGGCGTTTGCTCAGATGGGTATACCAATGATGTTCTCCGCAACGGACGTATCAGAAAGACAGGTATCATACCGGCTTCAATTTCGAATCCTCTCTAATGTGAAACTTGTATTGGGTAGAAACAAAAGAAGATCATGCAGGTGCTCGAAGGCCTTTTTTAATGTTGGATGCGGTAACAGCGGAATTGCAACAAATATTTTCACTTGGGGCTTGTCGGAACTGAATGAAAAATCTTTTCACCGTACTTCTGCAGTGATTTGTATGTACATACAGACAAAATATACATACACATATATGTACTTGGTTCTCAAATAAAGTGTCGGTTGCCTGAGTGTGTTACTATGTTATTATTGATCGGCGGTTATTCCTGTATTCAGGGCTCAGTTAGGGCCAGAGTTTTGTTGCGGTCCCGGATTTTCAAACGACCATCACGGTTTTTCTCCTCTATCCGAGTCCCTTCTTGAATGAAGAGGATACCTTTCTGGCATGCCATTCGTCGATATCTATAGCAAGGACGACTATGCGTCGATATTTTACACCACCAATACCGAGTATGACTGTGTTGGTGGATTCGAGCCGGAAAAACCCACCATTTTGATGCTACATCCGACAACGTTGGACTCGTCCTGGCTTACAGAACAATTTTCTGACCCGCGACTGGGAAGCAATTTCAATCTCATTTCATTCGACATGCGAGTCTGCGGAAAGTCGACATGTAGAGCAAACGGCAAACATGATTCATGGGTGGAGGCTGCAGACATTGCGATATGCTCGCAGGTGCGTCAAAGTGACAAGTTCAATGTCCATATTTCTGATATATCATGAATAATTCTTCCCCTCAGACATTGCACCTACCGCCTTGTCACATTTTTGCTTGTGAAACCATAGCTGTCAACTCTGCTTTGCGTTTTGCGATATTGTGAGGCTACACCTCACATCTTTCCAAACTGTACTTCATTTTTTTTTTCGACAAGGTTTCCAGAAATGTGTTTGAGCTTGACACTGTGCAATGTTCCGGCACCGACAGAGTATGCATCTGTTATCCTAAAACGAGATCTTCTATTCATCTTCGTTTAGAACGAAATGGGTCTTCAATGCCTACGACGAAATGATGCAAGCCTGGTGCTATACTGAGGATCTAGAGTCACTAGAGCACGTCGCGATGGAGCTAACTAGGTTTCTGGTAGGATCAGTGCGTGCTTAGGCTTTTCCATTCCGTCGTGTTGATGCAAATTTCGCAAAGGACTGCGATGCTGACCTACAGGATGATGTGCGCTCAGAAATTCCTGGCTACCCGGGCACGTAATTTACTTATGAACTTTCAGTTGATTGAATATTGGGAAATCGCAATGCCTCCTTGCCGTCGAACACGAACAGTAGAACAGCTCGGTGTAATCATGAACGTGAGCTCTCATTTTTACATTTTGACGGCACCGTCTAATGGATCTGCAGCGAACGCCGCTGAAATCATACATGTTAAAGGAGATTACTCATCCAGTCTTAATTATCCATGTCAGTCTTATGATTTTCCTTGAATTACTTCATCCTAATCGTAGATCGTTGCTAGGGTGAAAAAAATGAGGTTTGCCCTCCGAAGTATGCCGAGAGACTGGTCGCAGATCTTGTCAATGTTGAGGGTGGTGCCATACTATACACGGTCAAGGGTGCGTCTCCCAACTGGCACCTTATTCTCTAAGTTTAGTTGATTCGCCTTCCGACAGGTGGTACTGGTGCATTGAACATCGTCCCAGGAACCGCTTCCATCACTAATCAGGTCTTCACCAAATTCGTTTCAAGATTACCGCATCATAGATCTGACCTGACACCGAGTCTCGCTCCCAAGGAGGAGCGAATGGCTGTCGCACTAGGCAAATTGGCACAACTGATGGGTGATTCGGCTATCTCGTTGCGGGATCCTCTATCACCAATGTCATTTTCGTGTCTTACACAGGAGGTTATCCAAGGACAAACGGACTCATTAGAACTTTACCGTAAAGGCGAAGGGACCGCGTTTGATCCATGCGGACCCAACGGAAAACCAAGTAGAAAGTGAGCCATTCGTATCATTGTTCCGCCCTTGTATCTGACACAACCACCTCCTCTCCGTCACTAATCTATTTCCATAGATTCTCCGAGAATAGGAAACAGCACTGGTTCTCGGGAGAGAAGGACGGGTTATCTTATGCTAGCTGTGAGTAGGCTCTGCTTCCGTCTTGCTCACAGATTGATCAATCTGTTGCATCCACAGCTTCATTCGCAAAAAACGGGAAACAAGAAGCTGAGCCCTACGAACGATCATTACCTCTTCCTCAATCAGAGCCTGTGACGGGTGACCTCGCACATCAAGGTCGGTTGCGACGGGCCACAATAAGCCCAAGCTCGGTTGATAAACATGTCATCAAGGGTTCTATGGCCAAAGTCGTGAACTCAAATAACCCGAATTCGTTCCAGCGGTTGTTGAAATAAAGGGAATGACTTGCTTTCGATCAAATCTAGATTCTCATTTTATTCATACACATACATACTCATGGATTTAACCAGTGACATCTCCTCATACATGTTATCTATATCTAGTTGTTGACGGGCACGGTGCATCTTACCACTATTTACTACGCAATATAACTTCAAGTTACAAATATCCTTTCATACTATCACTATATTTTTCGGGGAAGAATGTAGAAATCCTAGAGTCCATTATATTATGATGCAAACCCAGTACACTAAACCTATAAGCAAATCTCTGCTGGTAATTAGAACATTCTTCTAGAACCTCAAAGGCTGCCCTCAGCCATTTTAGCCTTGTAATACCTAACCATCTCCTCCAGACCCATACGCACAGTCCACTTTGGCTGCCACTTGAGAGACTCTTTAGCACGGCTGGTATTGGGGCGACGCTTCTGAGGGTCGTCGTTCGGAAGAGCCTTATATACTATCTGGACGCGACGACTAGGCTTATCTCCATCCTCTGATTGAACCTTCTCAACAATCTCCCGGACGAGCTCGGCAAATTCACCAATAGTGAATTCGTCTCCGTTGCCAATGTTCACAGGACGCGACTCATCAGAGTTCATGAGGCATATGAGACCGTCGATAAGGTCGTGAACATACTGGAAGGATCGAGTTTGGGTTCCGTCACCATAAACAGTGAGGTCTTCACCCTTGAGCGCCTGCACAATGAAGTTGGAAACAACACGGCCGTCATAGGGATTCACTGGATTCGATTGAGCAAGAATTTATGAGGAAGGAATAATACGACTGCACGTACTGCGAGGACCGTACGTGTTGAAAATACGGGCGACACGGACATCGACACCATCCTGACGTTGATATCCGTAAGTCAAGGTCTCAGCGACTCGCTTTCCTTCATCATAGCAAGCACGATCACCAATCGGGTTGACATGACCCCAACTAAGAATATCGTAATGATAAGTCGAGCATAGAAACGGTAGCACACGTACTAATCCTCGGGTTGAGGGTGGACTTCAGGGTCTCCGTACACCTCTGTATGGAGAAGTAACATCATAAGACACGAGGCATCAATACTATCGGCGGCGGACAAAAATCTTACCGGAGGTGCTGGAGATGAGGAAACGGGCCTTAGTTCGCTTAGCGAGACCGAGCATGTTTAGGGTGCCCATGAACGAAGTTTTGACGGTTTTGACAGGATTAAACTGGTAATGGGGAGGAGATGCAGGACAGGCCAAGTGATATATTTCTATTACAATAACTCAGAAACTACGACGGATTGGGGAGTAATAGAACGTACGGTCACATTCAATCATGAATGGCTCAACGACATCGTGGCGGACAAGTTCAAAGTTGGGGTGACCGACCCAATGACTGACAGTGGTCCTCGATCCAGTAAAGAAATTGTCAAGGACAGTAACGTCGTGACCAAGTAGCATGAGACGGTCGACGAGATGAGAGCCAACGAAACCGGCGCCACCAGTAACAAGCACGCGTTTACGTTGAGAGGGAGCAAGGAGTTTGACAGGAGGGAAACGAGCGAGTGTAGTATAAGAGATTGAGTTATCTTTAGGGTAGAATATCGATTTCGATTGGTAATCTGAAAGACCTTTTGTGAATTTGGCATGTTGTTGCTCCTCAGCGTCAGGATTCAACGAGTCCTCGGTGGAAGTCACTACATAATGAGAGCGGAGGTACAAAGAACGTAAAGCGTCGATGGGGACCTCGCTGTTGAAGCCAAAACGGTCGAAACCAACTGAAGTAATCTCTTGACCGTTTTTATCGAGGACTTTGACCTGAAAAGAAGTTCAGAGGCGTAGTTTTGTATCGAACATAAAATCCTACAGCAGAGGTTGAAGGCATGATGATACTAGCAGTGAAAGAAAGACAGCTATATGAAGTTCGCACGCTCTGAACTTAATTCTTTCTCTTACATCGACACATGCCTCGCGTCGCAAAACCATCAGGCAAGACCCGCCATGACCCTCTCCTCGTTCAGCTTGACGAAGATCGGCAGCAAGCAACATATGGCCGAGTCTCTGAGCCCGGAAAACGACAATCAAAGTCCACCAAAAAATCCATGCAGCATGATGGAAATTCGGAGGTGACCTCTTCCCTTCTGCTGCTCTAATGATTCTCATTCAATCAAAATTTCAAGACTGTACTAGACCCGAAGACTTCAAGACGTATCTTTGAATTGGCCAAAATCCAGCAAGAAGAGCTAGAGCTAGAAGATGAAGATAATGAAAGTGAAACAGACCAGGAATTTTTGGCGCGGGGCTTCGATGAGAATGAAGCAGAGGACGACGTAGATAGCGTTGATGATGAGAACGCAGGAGAGATATTTGTATGTTTATCATAATATATTTTTCTACTCAAAATACGACCTTTCTGCCAGGAAATAGATTCAGGAGATATGGAAACCTTAGACGCAATGTTACCTCCTAATGCTGGCGAGCGTAAAACTCTGGCAGACATCATTTTCGCAAAGCTCGACAGTAAAGATAATCAAAACACTGCCATCATCCAAAAAATACAGCAAGGTACGCCTGTCTTCACAGTGAGTATACAGCATTAATCTTGTCCTTCAAATATCAGATCGATCAAAACCAGACCCAGCGCTGGGCCTTGACCCGAAAGTTGTCGAAGCATATACCAAGTATGAATATCCTGAATCTCGAGATATTCCCTCCTCACGCTTTTCTTCAATTCAGATTGGGGGATTTCCTACAAAAATACAAATCAGGACCGCTTCCGAAATTGTTCAAAATCATACCTACTCTTCCGGCATGGGCTCGCATCCTTGCTCTCACGGAACCCGAAAGCTGGTCCCCTCATGCCTGCAGAGCTGCCACTAGAATTTTCATTTCGACAATGAAACCTCCACAGGCCCAGCTTTTCCTTAGCGTTGTCCTCCTCGACGCGGTCCGGGAAGACATTCAGGAACACAAGAAGTTGAATGTGCAATATTATGAAGCATTGAAGAGAGCCTTATATAAACCTGGCGCGTTCTTCAAGGGTATTATCTTCCCGATGCTTGAAGTACGTCTTCCAGCTCTCATCCCTTTCGATTTTGAATAACAGATCAGTGTTCTAGCAAGGGTGCACATTGAAAGAAGCTGCAGTGATTGCTTCTATCCTTGCCAAAGTAAAAATACCTGTTCTTCATGCATCTGCTGCCTTACTGCGGATAGCCGAAATGGACTATACAGGTGCTTCGTTCATTCTCTTGTCTCTTCCCCTCGTATCCTCATCTGGCAAATAATCTCAGGTCCCAATTCTCTCTTCATCCGAGTACTCATTGACAAAAAGTTTGAGCTGCCATACAAGGTCGTCGACGCTCTCGTCTTCCACTTCATTCGGCTTTCGAATACTTATAAAGCTCGTAATCGCGGAGAGTCCGGATGTCTTCCAGTTTTATGGCATCAGAGTTTGCTTGTTTTCGCACAACGGTATGGGCTTTGCTGGACCTTGTTAAATCGTCACTGTTATCAGTTCCTGAATGACATTTCCTATCCAGATATGCTTCTGATCTCACACCGGACCAGAAGGATGCGTTGTTGGACGTTGTGCGTGCGACGCCACATGCGCAAATTAGTACTGAGATCAGACGTGAACTAGTCAATTCCGTTGTAAGAGGTGCGCCGAGGGAGAGTGCGAGTGACGATGTCGAAATGCAATGAGCTGCGAGGCGAGGATATTCTTTCCTTACGCAACCGGCGGCCCATCCTCGGAATGTTTATACCTAGTATTCATATTACCATCACATGCACCATGATGCACAAGCTGCAACATATCGATTTGTCCGCCTACCAATCAGCATTTATCCATCGAGCTCAGATGCCCAGGGTTAATGTCACTTTTACTTAAAAAGACACATCTGCACTGGCCAATTTCTTTTTAGTTTGACTGCTTCAACAGAATGCACATTCATAGTCAGAAACCGTTCGATGTTTTGATCTTCACCGTGACATCTTTGGTTACATGTATTTCCGCGATAACTGTACCAACGACAGCTCCTCCAACCGCCTCAACCATTGATAGCTCTCAAGTGGCTGTTTCTCTGGAATTTTTCGCTTTTCCTGGATACACAGAGCTGGTTTCTACCGGAACATGTTTAGCAAACCTACAAGCATTACGGGGGGCACCTGTTGCAGTTCGGATTGGTGGCACAACTCAGTGAGTAGTATCTACCCTTTGAGCTTGTATGTATTCTAGACAGGTGAAAATCAATTTCCCTGATTATCCAGAGACCGTGCTACTTACGACCCCTCCCTTGCCACTCCAGTCAACTACACGGTAGCCAGTTCGACAGACGCGCCAACCTCACTCACCTTCGGACCCTCCTTTTTTACTCTCGCTGCGAGCGATTTGAAAGGCAATGTGACCATTGGACTCAATCGCCAGCTCAACAATCAGATGAACACTCTATCTGCTGCCCTTCAAGCCAAGAATTCCATGCCAAATTTGTACGCGATCGAGCTTGGAAATGAACCGGATTGTAGGCTGACATCGCACACTCTCATATAATCTCCGTGACGTTTGTTAAAATATTTCTGCATTCAGTGTATGCATCCACCTCTCCTATTGTACCTTCTTCTGGTTGGAGTCAAACTTCTGACGCCGCCAGTGAAAAAAGTTGGTTCACCGCTATTGCGCCTTCTGTGAGTTGCAACATCCACATAATTTTTTGTACAAAATTGAACGGGTAACAGGTTGGCAACATCTTCCAAGCCGCGGTTTATCTATCCTGGCGTACAGCGGCTACCATCCCCCTTCTTGGAACAAGCATCAGCAATGTCAGAAGTGTCAGTGAGCATTCGTATCCACAGTCTGCATGCGGCGGAGCAACTACAGACTTGCAAACACTCATGAGTCACTCGTGTGCAGTCTCCCGTCAAATTGTACATTCAATGCTGACTTTTTTCCTTCACAGTGGAATTGTTTCTTACACTGCTGGATTCAAGACCGACGCGGACTCTGCACTTGCGGCTGGGCTCAGATACTTCTTAGGCGAAACTAACTCTGGTGAGTCTTCAGTGAACCAATCCGCTCGTACGCGTACGTATAACGATTTGATTATAGCCACATGCGGTGGAGGAGGTATAAGTCCCACCTTTGGAGCGGCTTTGTGGATTGTAGACTACGTTCTCCAAGGAGCTCTCAATGGAATTGAACGTTCATACTTTCACCAAGGGACCATTGGGGATTGCGTAAATTCAAATCCGCTTGTGTATGCGAGACGTGCTGATGATAGTTTCATAGCAATACTGCTGGTGGGGTCGGTGAGGCAAAAAGTTGCTGAAATTTTAAATTCTACTGAACCAGCACGAAAGCTTCACCACTGGCGCGCCTTTCTATGGGGCTTATTTCGTATCGTTGGTAGGTTATTCGTTGATTCATCTTGGTAGTTGTTCCTCACTTTCAGCAGTTCCTCGGTACTGACGGAGCGAAACTCGAGATGCTCGACAACGGGACCGGAGCGGTTGCGTCGTATGTGATTTTTGATTCTGCAGGCACTCCAGTCCGTCTCTTGGTATACAACTCCAACTACTACGATGGAACGGGCACACGTTCAAGCACATCAGTTTCCTTCACAGGAGGAGGGATACCTTCTAATGGTGTAGCCACTGCTTCGCGTCTTACTGGACCCAACGCAACATCTCGAGTGGACGAAGATGGTATAGTTACCATTGGTGGTGGCGGAACGGTACGATAACCATTCATTTCGGTTGGGCGTGAGTACGCTAATCATGGATATCGTGTGACGCAGTTCGACGGCAACTGTAACGCGGTTGGGACTCAAACTAGAGAAAACGTGGTAGTGAACGGCGGAGTCTTGACAGTTTCTGTCCAAGCTTCCGAGGCTTTGATTATATACTTATAAACAAATTGATTGCCCCAGCTTATCAGTCTCAAGTAGTTCGATCTAGTTCAATCCATGCCAGGGCAGGTTAAACGATCTTCATCTGCAACTAGTTTCAATTACTTACTTCAAGTTTTACGTCGTGCTCAATCAAGTTTGGACATTCAGTAAAGGTCCAGTAAGCCGTCGTGCCAGACCGCCAGAATCAAAAAAAGTAATAAGGAAGTATCATTAACCCGAGAACGTCTAGATATATGACTATTGGAAGGTTCACGAATCAGTATTCTATTTGTGCCAATTAAAGAAGCAAGTAGGAAACTTTTTTCTAGATAGATAAAGCAGTAACATTTGTCGACGTGGGTCACCTATTCTAAAGGAGGAATGACCTTATCAAACGCAGGTGGAACCTGGAAAGTCTTTTCCGCAACGGGGGTTGCGGTTCCAGAGGCCGACGCTTCCTTCTTCGTAGCAGAAATGCCCCTCTTCTTTTGCAAACTACGGCAGAATCCTGTTCCCCCTGCGTAGAAGAACACCAGCGAACCAATTACAATGGCATGACCATACCAACCAAGTCTTGCCCACCCTGTGATGGAATCTTTCCAAGTAAGAAGCATGAAGGGGGATGCGACATAATTCAGTACGAGCAGCGAAATAACAGCGCCGAAAAAGTCATATAGACGTTTGGCAGTGGTCGTGGGCTGGCCTTCAGCGGGAAGAAAGAAGGGACGAAAGTTCATACGGGCGAGACGCGCCGCACTGGTTATGAAGCCACCCATGAGGAATGTGAGGTAATAGCCTACTTGAGCACCGTGCTGCAGAGACAAAAAGTTAGTTATGCCATTGAACAACAACTGAACCACATGGATCACGAACCCAGAAAGCACTAGTTGCAAACGTCAACATGCTACTCCAGAAACCAGGCTTTTGACCTTTGGGTGTGATCCTTTTATACACGCATTCCCTCAACCACACATTAGCTTTCATGTTCCATGAGTCCAACAAAACTTTGAAGTTGCTAGGAAACTCGATGACAGTTGGAATGACATTTGCGGCCCCATTCCAGGTCGATTGGCCTGTGGAAGTAAATCCGGTGAAGCCATTTCCAGTAAGGATGCTTGCGCCTTCAGTAAGCGTCCAGATAGCATAGTACTTAGTCCGCTCGCAAGTGCCGTAAAGTTGGGCCAAGAGAACCCTACACATTGAGTATTCAATCGCTATACACGCACAAAATCAAAGATTGAGTTATACCTTTTAGGCCAGCTTTGCTCTGTAAACCATGGCGTGACCATGACAGAGTAATTATTCGAACCCCCTAAGACGACGAAAACACCGAGGAAAGCCAAGCCCGTTATCATCTTGCGGTATCCTACACGCTTTCTTCCCGATGGAAGCCTACGTCCCCCTTCATGCTTGCCTGGCGCAGTAAAAGTCTTTTCATGAACTAGATTCATGTAGTCGGTAAATTCAAGCGAGGGTCCGACCAGGACACCTGGGAAGTAGAGACTAAAGGGTGATAGTTGTCATCACAACTCTGGAGAGAAACGATAGCAAGTTACATACGCGTATCCGAGGAACTCGAGCAATGACGGAAATTCGCGGACAGATTTCTCCAACTGCCATTTATCCAATTCCTAGTTATCCGTTTAGTGAGCGTCCTAGATATAGCTGCAATACCGACTTTTGCATCCCGGCGACCATCCCAAACGTTCCAAGCGAATGTCGTGAGCTTCATAGTAAGTACCATCTGAGGACCAGTCACTTCTATGGTTTCGTAACTCAGGTCATAGATAACGCGTATGATATGGCTGTATGCAGTCGATTAGATATTCGATTGGTGGCATGCAGCTACTTACTTGAACATCAAATGGCCCAAAATGAATCTAAGTCAAAGAACGCGTCAATATTCAGCGACTGACGGATAGAACGTATTTCGTACATGAAGATAAACCAAGGCATGATTTTTGAGGTTGAACTGAATTTAGCCGCGAAGTAGGTTATCAAGATATCACCTAGTAGTTGCAGGAAGCCTGTATAGATTCCTAGCATAGGTAAAAAGTAGAACAGCGAAACACTGATGTTGAAGAGGTGCCTCAAGTTGGGTTTGTCGGCTGGAATGCGTACGAAGACGCTCCCAAGAGGATAGGCAATAAGGAGACATGAGATGAGCTAGGACGGAGGAAACAGAAAAACGTTAACACCATAGCGATAAAGAATGGCCACAAACTTAGTAGTCATTGACATACCTTGACCTGGTCTACCGAAGCACCCACTGCACCTGCTAAAGGCAGAAATAACGCGTCCATATTTAGTTGAGAAGGTCGAAATATGAAGCTTGTTGACCACCAGTCAACAAACCGTTGAGACCTCACAGACTAACCGACAAGGAGTAGAGAAAAAGAGGCGTAAGAAAAAACTTTGGGGTGGCAACTGGCGCTAATTCGCTAGCGCTAAATACGTGATAGCCCCCAAAGCAGCGACGCAGTGCTCGTACTTGGTCGAAGAGAAGCTCATAAGTTCATATTTTAAGTGAACTTCCGTTTGGTCACTTCAACTTTTCGTATGCATGTGTTCGAGGAACAATTGTTAGTTAACAGTTGCCGAACAGACAAGATGGGTCATAACATATTGCGTGACATAGGAAGGTGGAATACAAAGTGTACTGGTAGCATATGTTTGCATGAAGTATATACCATCTCTTGACCAGCTCTGAATTTTGGAAGGCTCTTCTACACCTTGAAACCACGCGACTTTCGGCGACCACGAGCTTGTTCGAACTGTGAACGAGGTCAGTGTTAGATCGATAAAGAGGGTTATAGAAAACTGACTTTGCGACCTTTGGAGATCGTGTATGGCTTCTTGTGTTTGTGAGGACCTGAAGAAGATGTCAAAGATAAAATAAGAGATTTTCATTCGACTCCTTACCCATGCCAAAGTGTTTGACGGCCTCCCGAGTGTTCCTCTGTCCCCGAAGCAAAACAGTGTTTGAACCAGTCGGCGCTCTCATAGCAAGCTGGTCAAGCGTAAGAACCTCACCACCCGCATTCAGGATACGCTCCTTGGCTGATTGAGTGAATCGCAAAGCTGCGATTGTGAGTTTTGGGACCTCAGCTAGACGGATGTCGTCTGTGACAGTTCCAACTTGGACGATGACCTTCGAAGAAAGGTCAGGGGTCTTGGAGGTCTCTCGGACAATGCGAGACAGCGAAAGCGGAGGGCGGTTGATTTTAGAAAGGAAAAGACGATGAAGGATGACCTGTATTTAGATATCAGCATGCCATTAGCTGATAACGGTGACAGAAGGAAATAGACCTTGTTGAAGCTTGAGTCCGTCCGGCGAGCTAAAAAGCGATAAAGCTTTGCAGGAGGTTAGTTACATACCAGTACCAATAATATCTTTAAACGCACTTTGACGAGTAACAAAAGGTATGGGTCCTCGCTCTTGGGTGCGGTACGGTTACCCTTCTTGACGTGGTGGGTAGTAAGGTCGATACCCTATCCCAAAGCAGCATTAGCTCGCTTCGACACCATATATCACAGAGAGCTCACCATCTTGATTTTGCGAGAAAGAGTCGGGGATCGTGAATAATGACTTGACGAATCGTGAGAAAGCGCGACCGTGTGAAAACTATACAGCTAGAAGGCACGTGGCCCAATTATTTCGCGCTCCGCTTAAACTTCTCAACGCAATTCCCACCTCGTTCTTGCTGTGTGCTCGACATTGAAAGCGTTGTATCCACAGGTAAATCATTGTTTTGATTTTTCTGAAGTGCGCTACATCTTTTCTCACGCAGTTGCTCTGCAGCCTTTCATTGTGATTCTCCACGTAAACTGAAGAACAACATACACCACTATCATGGTAAGTGTTACCTCTTCACTAGTTCCACTTTCACTCCAAGTAATGGTATTGTTCTATTTGTAGTACGAAAACTCGGCTTTACCCCCAGACCCTTATTCTCAGGAATACAACGACCCGGTACCTCCTCCTGCTCCCCCTGCTGACCGGGACCCTGTTCCTCCTCGAGGCCGTTCTAGGTCGCGTAGCCCTCCTCGTGAAAATGGTTTCAGAAGCCCATATCGTCGCAGATCTCCAGCTCCCGCATCTTCTGCTCCAAGAAGACCTGCTCATGCTCCTATTGTACGTCCGTCAGGTCTATCGTTCCGTTGATGTTGTGCTAACTGGTTAGTCCAAGGCCCCGAACCCCTCAAGTGTCCTTGGGGTATTCGGATTGAGCATACGCACACAAGAAAGGGATTTGGATGAAGAATTCAGTCGCTTTGGTCGTGTTGAAAAGGTGACCATTGTGTACGATCAACGAGTAAGTGCTGTTGTACATCAGCAAGTGACCGTTGTAACGCCCTTTCTCATAGTCTGATCGCTCTCGAGGTTTTGGTTTCATCAGAATGTCTACTACCGAAGACGCAACTCGCTGTATTCAAGAGTTGAACGGAGTTGTGAGCGCATAATTTTGACATCGTAATCAGGACTGTTTTCTAAAGTCGGCTTTTCAGGATCTCAACGGACGGCGCATCCGTGTCGACTACTCTGTCACCGACCGTCCTCATGCCCCAACTCCTGGTGAATATATGGGTCATCGTCGTGCGACTCGTGACACACGTTATGATAGGGACAGGGATAGGGATTTCCATCGTGACACTCGCGATTCCTATCGGGACCGCAGAGACCGCGATAACTACGGAAGAGACTCTCGGGACTGGCGTGAGCGCCGTAGCCCCGCTCCCCGAAGTGGAAGGTACTCTCCAGAGTATAGGCGCCGCCGGAGTTATTCTCGTAGCCCTCCTCGTGGCAGTAGCCCGGCCCGTCCCAGCAGAGACTTTGACGCCCCTCCCGCGGCTGAACCACGTTGGTAGACTCTTTGAACACTCTAGCGGTCGACTCCCCGATTACTATGCCATGAGTCCAATAGCAAAAGAGAACGTTACCAAGAGTTACCGTTAATAACGGGACCGTTGTCCTGTCGTTTCGTTCAAGTTATTTACCATATCTTACACAAAAGAAGACTGGAGCGCTTCAATAGTTCAAACTTCCCAAGTTGTCAAGTTTTTCGTCGTCGTCTCAAGTTTTGTCTAGTTATCGTTTGCTCTCGATGTTCCAATTTTTTTTGCAAGTACAAGTACACCACACACACCAGTCGTGAAGTTAATCGCGTACATCCGTACTAAGCACTTGCTGGTATCAAGGACAATATGGTTGCAATTGAATTGGAACCCTTCGTTTCTTACGGAAGGACGACACATTTAACCCAGTTCTGACGGCGTCTGGGATACAGAGGCGCCCAATGTGGATGGATGGAATGTTCGATTCTGGAGAAGAATTTGAAGCACTCAGGCACTGGCGAAGCATAAACTCCCATTTTGTGAAGCTGGCCACAACTATTTGAAGCTCAAACTCCTCGTTTGCAAATCAGGATCAAACTACTGAAACGTTGGTGAGTGAATTGTTTGATCCGTTTGTTGTAGGAGTTCTCCCTTGTACATTATTATACATCATCCAAGAAAAAATCTATAAAAGGTTATCTCAGGTTGCTAGAGACTATAACTGAGAAATTGAGAAATGATGAAGATCAGTAAGTCGCAAATGAGTGCACGAGAAAATCAACGGGCGCTACTTTTTTGCGTTTGTGATCTTAGACTCCCTGCAGCTGTAACCTCTTCAAAATGCCACGAATTAGAAAGAGTCGGTAAAGCTTGAGAATCATCGACGAGTAATCTGACATCTTCACCTCTAGAGACGAGCAAACGTGGTTCTACCAACGATAGAAAAAAAATCTCCCAAAAAGTTCGAGAGAGCAGAAAGAAGAAGACCAAGGCGGCAAAAAAGAGCGTCGAATGGAAATCCAGTGAGCTTGCGGGCCTATACCTTGATATGTTTACTTACTATGTATTATAAGAACATAAAAGAGATCCTGGAATCCCAAACACATTCCCGTACAAGGACCAAATTTTGGCCGAGGTTGTAGAGCAACGTAGATTGGTGACTTACCCATCATCATTAACCACGGAGTGACAAGGACTCATCATAATATCAGGCTGCAGAGGAGAAACAACGTCGAAAAGATGGCAAAAAAGCACTAAAACCTACCACCGAGGATGCCCAAGATGTTAACGCTAAAGATGACGACAGCATCGCCAGCATTAGTGCAAAACGATTGATAGTCAAGGCAACCAGTAAACCAATTATTGAAGTTGAAGCTAGCGAAGACGAAGAAGACAATGCACCTATTCTCATCAACCGAGATCTACCACATCTCCAAGCCGTTTTGGATCAGGCGGACGTCGTTATCGAGGTTTTGGATGCACGAGATCCGCTTTCATGTCGTAGTTCGCACTTGGAAGAGATCATTAGCTCCAGATCTAGTCGCAAAACTCTTTTTGTGCTGAATAAAACTGGTACGTCTCATCTATAGCCCGCGAGCGGGCACATTCATTTAAAATTACTTCTTAGATTGTGCTCCTCAAGAAGCTGTGATGGCTTGGACTTCTGCCCTGCGAAAGCAACAACCAACCTTCCCCTTCCGTTCGGCTTCCTCTTTTCTACCTGGAAACCCTCTTGCTCCAGCTAACACAAAAGGGAAAGGCAGAGCGAAGGATCCCGTCGATGATGCACTTGGTGTTGATGCTATACTTCAGTGCCTCAACAAATGGGCAGAAGGAAAAAGAGATGATTCACCATTGACTGTCGCAGTAGTGGGCGTGACAAATGTATGGCATTGATGTTCATCCTTCGTCTGGTCACTGACGCTATTCTGACAGACTGGCAAAAGTTCGTTGATTAATTCCCTAGCGAAAACGTCGGCTCTCTCGGTATATTCTCTCACATCGTCTTCTCGTGGTCCGACCACCACTACCATGCCACAAGAAATGACTATACAAGTCGCAGAAAGAACGATTCGGTTTATCGATACACCTGGATTTTCATGGAATACAGATAAAGCTTCTTCGGAAGCGGACGGAGTCCGTGCTCGAGATATTCTACTGCGTAACAAAGGCCGAATTGATCGATTAAAGGACCCTTTGGGTCCCGGTGCGTCATCTCATACAACAATGTTCATGCCTCTCGATTGATTATGTTTGTCCCCGTTAGTTGCCCATATTGTATCTCGAGCCAATGCAGAAGACCTCATGCTGCTGTACGGTCTTCCTGCGTTCCCAGCAGGCGATGTCAACGCATTCATTTCAGGAATAGCACGTTCTCAACAGTTAGTGCGCAAGGTCAGTGAGCTGCTTATTACAAATGAATGAGGTTCGAATATGAATATCTGCGTAGCGAGGTGTGTTGTATCTGACAGGAGCGTCAAAGATTGTCCTCCGAGATTGGTGTACAGGAAGAATTCATTGGTATAGCACACCTTCTCCCGATCTTGCTGCGGGCACGTCTTCTACCGATACCTGGCTAAAGGATCTTTACGCAAAAGCCGATCAGGTTCTAATCAGCTTGCAATCTCGTAAAGCTATGCGTAGGGCAGGCGGGCTTGTCAGAATATCTCCGGGACAGGTAGAATCGAGGGAGGTCATGTCTGAAGCCCTGTATGCAGAATCGGAGGCAAGCACCGACGGGGACGATGATGTCGAGATGAACGTGGACGAGGCAAGTTTCTTGGAAGATGAAGAAGAGAGTGAGAAAGAGGAAGAGGAGGAAGATGCGGATACGGATACGGAAGAAGAAGAAGACGAGCTGGAAGATGAGGATCAAGAGGTTCCACCTCCAACTTTTCGCAGTCAAAAACGGAAACGGGTTGATCTGATATCTGCTCCGCCAAACAAAAAGGTTTCATTCATCCAAGGCTTGAAAACAAAAGCTACCGTCATCTCTGCCACGTCATCTTTGATATCGAAGCCCTCGGCAAGCGTGGTTCCACCAACAAAAAAAACCCTCAGATCAAGTCTTAAAAAGACCAAACCTGTTGCGAATGCTCCTTCTTCAAAGACTCGTTCAATAGCGTCAGAGAAGAAAGATGAGGAATCGTATGATTTCGGAAAGTACTTCTGAAGTCTTTAACATGTCCGTAGTACTGAAATGGAGTACATGTTTGCGTCGACCTAAATCCCCGAAGGTCGTTCCCATGGCTGCGTGATTTGTGTTGCTCCACTGACGTGCCTCATAGGACGTTGTTCGCTGCTGCAGTGTCCACTAATTTCTCGCATGCATCATGTTTAATAACACCGAGTACCTGTACAGAGCTTACCTTGTAAGGATGCAAATTCTAGTCTGTCATTCAAAGGTGGCGACGTCAACGCTAATGCTTTTAGTGAAAGTAGCCCATTCAAGCTCATTGCAAGGTGGAACGCCTTGTGGCTTTGTACCGAGCAAGTCCTTTCATTAAAATTCGAATAGTTCCACTTCTCATTCGTTTATAGTAATTCTAGATCCTTAAAGACCTCTGTCCGGCGCCTCTTCTCATTCACCTTCCCCAGATTTTCTATTCACTATGAAAACTCGTTTCGAGGTTAGTAGATGCACAAAGTGTCTTTTTGCTAAATCTAATCGTACCTGCTAGGAAATTTCTCAGAACAAATGCTTCATCTCTCGACTACCCATCGAGTTACAAACTCAAATTTTCTCAGAATGTGCCTCCCAACCTTATGGTCAGCTAATGAATGAACATGAAGCTCCCCAAGTATTACTTCTGGTATGTAAATACTGGAAAAACTTGGCGTCCGCAACCTCCAGTCTTTGGTCATCCTTTGAGGCAAAATTTGGGACATGGGCATTGAACTGCAGAGGCCCAAAAGGGGATGCACTAATACTCTCGCGAATGAGACTCTGGCTTCATCGGTCGGGCAACTACCCCTTATCTGTGAAGTTAGTTTACCAGCCTCCAACCTCCATCTCACGAGATGGAATGTTCTATTGCTTCCTTACCGACGTGTTGATGCTTCTCGTCCAATACTGTACAAGATGGCATGATATTGAGCTGTCGATACCCCACGCGTGTTTGGCCCCTCTCCTCAAAGCCACACCCGGACTTGAATTCTCATCACTCAGTTCGTTGGTACTCAATCTAAACCCTTCAGTCCACTCAGAGTCTTTAGATGTCCGCACATTTGCTTCGAATTGTAGGCAACTTACGCGTTTGCATCTCAATCTCGAAGCAGGTCGTGCGCTGACTCTTGACGACTGTGGCGTCATTCTAACACAACATCCCAACTTAAACAGTTGTAAACTATACGCGCAGTGCCTCTTCGATGGATCAACGCAGGCGTTGGGACACGCCACAGATCGTTTCATCCTTCCGGCTCTATCCGACTTGCATCTCATGGTTTATAGTCCTCCAAGCCATGCTTCGGATGATTCACCTAGTCCAGAAGCTGCTCTCATGGCTTTTCTTAGTCAACTTGAGCTTCATGTGCTTACCTATCTCCATATCGAATGGCTTGTCGATGAGGATCAGTCTCTGTGGAACTCTTTCCACCCACACTTTGTATCTTTCCTGGACACACTCGAACCAACATTGGAAACACTTAGCCTGGGATATCTTCCTATCGCAGAAGAACAATTATTAGATTGCTTAAGAGCAGTCCCGCATCTGATCTCCGCGGAACTGCTATTCAGTCTCGGGGTAGAGCCTAACGGATCTGCGATAACAGACGAGCTCTTGAGAGCGTTAACACTTACCAGTGGCATGGGAGAGACGACTGCACTACTGCCTTTTCTCCAGTCGCTTACTCTCCAGTGCCATGGAAGTGGCTGTTCTGAGCAAGTGCTAGTCCGTTTCGTTGATTCTAGGTCAGAGGGGGAGCTGCATACACTGCGAGCTCTCAAACTTCAAACTCAGGTTCCCATTGTAAGTGAGGAGATTCTGCAGTCACGCTGGTCAGATAAATTATTGCTGTCTGTGTATGAAAGATGATCTGGAATAGAACGATTTATAGACTTGATTCTATGTGCTATTACTTAGCTTCCATAATTTGATTTGTTCGGGCAGCTACTGTCAGATTGTATTAGTACGTCCAAGACATGTTGTACCCACACTAACTATCCTATAGCCTGATTACACCGTTCCAAATTGAGCAGCTTCTCTAGTATAGCTTCAAACAGCTTCGAAGATGAGGTAGCTTTGTACCGCTGCATAAGCGGAAATGAAATTGATTCCTCATTCCTAAATTCTAAAGCAGCATCTCCATTCAGAGAGCTTGCATCCAGAAGCGTGACAAGTTCAGTATCAACAGGAAGGCTGCCAAGAAAATTCAGTCCTTCCCGGTGTGCCATGGCTTCTCCTCCACCTGTCGAAAACACATTACTGATTTCTCCGCAGCATGGACAAACGTATCCACTCATGTTTTCGATAAGACCAAGGATAGGAAGGTTGACTGTTCTAGCAAAAGATAGACATTTCATGGCATCACTGAGGGCAACTGCCTGGGGTGTGGTCACGATGACGGCGGATAGTTTAGAATGGACGGGAGCTAGATGTTCCATGAGGGATAAGTGTTCATCGGATGTACCTGATACAAGATTATTTGAGATCTAAGAGAGGCAGAAGCGCTGATGATTGTATACCTGGAGGTGTATCGATTATCAAACAGTCAAGTTCTCCCCATCTAACATCACTTAGGAACTGCCTAATCATTCCATTCTTTTTGGGTCCTCGCCAGACCACTGAGTCACCTCGTTTTTTCAAAAGAAAACCGACGCTCATACAGGACATTCTACCTTCTGAGCCATCTGCAAAGACGGGAACCCATCCATCACTACTCTGATACACAGGGTGTCCATCCAAGCCAAGCATACGAGGTATCGAGGGCCCAGTGAGGTCAACGTCGAGGATACCGACTCGCACATTCGGTGAAGAAGAATAGATATTCAAAGCAAGTTGAGTTGAGACCGAAGATTTCCCAACACCCCCTTTGCCAGAAAGCACGATTATGACTTGTTTGATGGATTGGAATCGCTGTGGTATTCGACCTTCGTTGGATGCCATCGTTGTGTCGAATAGGAAGAATATTGATTACATTTTGTGCAGGGATGAAAAGGGAGGATGAATAAGGAAGGCGTCTAATTGCTTGCCTGCCGGTTTGTGCCAAAAATTTCTACGATCCTTTGTCCCGTCACTTCCGCACTATCCGTAAATTCGATGCCTCGAGAGAATCGAAAGCGAGGAAAAAAGCATAAGCCCAAGGCTGCTGAACAGCCGACGTTGTATGAGGAGCCACCGCAGGAACTCGAGTTCCCAGCTGGTCCTTCCTGGATCGTTTCTGCTTCCGGAGAGGAGTCGGAATACAACCCAGAAGCTCCCTTTGGCTATGTCGATACAGATGTTAAGGCATACTTTCGTACTGTGGATATACAAATCCGTGATTGGCAGGAAAGCCGAGCGCACATTCCAGATGGTGATGCTGCTGTAGATCCCAATGCAGGTCAGAAACCCCAAGGATCATAGGTGGTACACAATGCTTATTTTATATCTTTTTCCAAAAATTCAGAGAAACGTATGTTCTTTGTCGCTGCACTCAGCGAAATGAGAGGGAAAGAGAAGCAATTGGCGACGGATCCTGACTGCTCAATAATCCTTGAGCGAATGGCGTACTCGATGGACGACTTTGTGCGCAGGGTGTTCTTGGACAGTCTATCTGGTTCGTGAGTAATTGACGAATTTCAACCTCAAATCCATTACTAAACTGACAAACGATTAGCTACGATACTCTAGTCAAACATCGTTTTGCGTCCCATGTATGCCAAACAATATTTACCGTTGCTTCTGAAACGATTACACGCGAGGTTGGGGTTTCCCTACATATTTTCCTCCTTGCTTCGAATTGCTCAAAACGTTTTGTCAGGCTAGGGGCAATGTAGCACCAGCTCCAGAGGCCTCTGAAGGCGAGCTTCGAACTGCTACAGACCTTATTTTGGATATATGCAAGGTTTTGTCTATACACATCCCACTGGAACCCCAATTGACGCCAATTGCAGGAGCTTCTTCCATCTCTCGGCTCCTTGATAATGAACCCATTCGCGTCTCACGTCATCCGTGCACTTCTGGGACTGCTCTGTCCTTCATCGAATTCTATTTCATTCGACGAAACCACCCAAGGAGCGTTACGGTCTAAAAAGAGTGCACACTGGAAATCTCGACAGGGACCTTTGGTGTCTGTCTTCGACGATAAGAAGGGGAAGGGCAAGGAAGTGACAGCCCGTCAGACATCGCCAGATTTCCGTGCCATGAGTCGAAAATTTGTTGAAAGCATTCGGAATGAATTGGGAGACAACGAAATTCGTGCACTGGCTGCGGATAAAGTGGCGAGTCCTTGCCTATTGGTGAGATTGCGAATTTAGTGAACCTGCGTCTCAATATTCAAAAACGTCTTAGATGCTTTTGAATGTGGAAGCTGAATTGGAGATGGCTGACGAACACGGTTCTTTGATGGACAGAATAACTGTCGGTGCCGTTTCTGCATCTCGTGAGTTCCTTCATTGTGTCATCTCATCCTGCTCAACTAACGCATGTCTACGTGCCGTAGTCGCTCAAGATACAGTATCTGTCGATCCATCTGATTACCTTGGAACTTTATTTCGAGACCCAACTTCTTCCCACCTACTGGAAACTGTCTTGTCAAAAGCTTCTGATAAACCTTTTGCGTTAATCTGGAATGCCTATCTTAGAGGAAAGCTCCCTCGACTTGCTGTTCATCCTGTCGGGAATTTTGTAGTGGCGAAGGCATTAGAACGAGCTGACGCCTCTCAGCTGGCAACTGCCTATGAGGAATTGCAGGAAGTATGGGAAAAAATGATCGGTATGTTCTATCCGTTAACTCATTACAAGAACAGCATTAATTCATCCTGTTGAAATCTAGTGACGTCCAGAACTGGCGTTTTGCGCGCTGCGGTGGATCGATCTGTGGCTTTGCGGACTTCAGAGGCGAATGCTGTTGAGGTGAAGTCGCTTCTTTAGTGTACGCATGCTGAATGTTTACCAAAATCAATATCTAGGCTGCCTTTTCTGCATTAAACCTTGTTTCAGATGAAGACAAAACGTACCTTGTACCGTGTATGTTCTCGTTGAAGCCGTTACCCGTATGTCTACGTTGGATTAATTTCTAAAAGAATATGAAAGTAACCCCGTGGGCACTTCATCCAGGTGTTCAAGTCCGCTAGAGATCCACAATCCTCTGCGGAATCCATTCACGAGAAGAAAGGCAAAAAGGACCACGACCCCTCTTCGCAACCAAGTATCCAAGGATCCCTCTTGCTCCAAAGTCTACTCAAGCTTCCACCACCGCACAACCAACTTGTGATAAATAGGTACAAATAGTGCTCTTTTCTCGTCATTCGAAGTTGATGTTGATTCACTTAATGTCAGTTTGGCAGCCCTTGATTCATCTGAACTCCTTAAATTTGCTCATAATGCAACGAGTTCCAGAGTTCTCGATGTCCTTCTAGATTCCGCGACGGTTCCGATAAAAGCCAAACGGACGTTTGTGCAAAGCTTCATTGGAAGTTATCATATCCTCGTTGATGACCGAATAGGCAGTCGAGTCGGCGATCGGTGCTTTGCTTTCGCGGATACGTATCTGAAGGTATGACTTTCTATTTGTATCCTCCCGTTAGTAAACCTAACTGGGTTTGCGGTTTACAGGAAAAAATAGCACGGTCGTTAATTCCTCAAGAACAGACGCTAGCAGGCTCTTACTATGGGAAATTCTTTAGTCGAAACCTCAACCTATATCTGTTGAAGCGTCGACCGGACGAATGGAAAACGTATCAGTCAAAAAGAAAAGCTGACACCAATGCCACTATCACAGCTTCCGATGCTAGCAACATACCACCTACAGCCGAGGACTCTTCCGAATCGAAGAAGAAACGGAAGCGAGAGGCACGAGCCAAAGACGAAATAGATGAGCTTTTCGACTCTGCTCATGATAGGAAAAAACCTAAAAGTAACAAAGCTGCTGTTGACTCTCCTGCAGCAGCCAAAGTCGCAAAGGAAGCATCCAGTGATAACCCTGTGGACAAGGAATTGAAGGATGTTCTCAAAGCAATTCACGCAGCTCCTAAGACTGATTTCAAGGTCAAAGGACGAGCTAAACATCGAGATTGATAGTGTTCCGCTTGGTTCGTTAGTCCACAGTCAATTAATTACTCACCGTTGGATGCAAAAGTACATAAGTTTTACTACTTCTGGTAAACTCACAGGAGATCTACTCAAAAATTAGGTAGGAGATGGTAACATAGTGTAAACTTCTGTATAAATCCCTGTAAGTTTTCGAATGCATTCACCAAAAGTTATCCATAAGTAATATAATTAATTGACTTTTGCACCCAGTGTATATTATGTTATACGGTTTCGGGTTTTCGGCGGACGCGTAAATTGAAATCGACGTCAACAAGACAATCTCAAATGTACCTCCCTTCGCTTTCTTCAACTTTCTCGCATGGGACTTTTCGTTTCATGCCTTCGTTCTAGGCCAAAGCGAGAGCAAGAACGCGAGCCGCTGCTATCGACAATTGAAGAACAACGACAGCCTGAGCTGAAATATATCTTCAAGAAGCTCGTACACATTGTAGCAGCATTAGATGCAGGCAAATTACCCTCTCAGCATCAGCTCAATCGCCTCATTAAAGTTGTCCTCAAGTCGCATGTATTACATCCAAAGCGAGGAGGTCCAAGTCCTGCTAGTATCAAAGTCTTGCGCGATTTGAGGGAAGTTCTTGGGCTCCTAGCTGTTTTTGGCTTGGAAAATAATTGTCGGTATCAAAGTATCCCTCGTTCCATCTCATAATTTGAATGTTCTATCGTTCAGACGACGACAAAATCCAGGAGATTATATTTCATGTACATTGCCTAGCTTCTACACCTCCGGAGCCGGATGAACTAATCGTCCTTGAACCACCTACTGAACTTGACCCTATCCTTCAACACACTTGCCTTCTTACATCCGAACTTCAGACAGACATCCCCCTCATTTTTTCCTCCCTTTACTCTCTTTTGTCCCTTTTCCTCACCTCAACATCCTTTCGCATCGTTTCAGACAACCTCTTCCTTTTGGTTCGCCAATATCTTGTCTCGTCACTCGTCGAGGGCGTGCAAAAGGTTGAACGTGTCGCAGAAGGAGTAGAGTCTGCTGTAGAGATGGTGCAGGATCTGACTGATCGCGCAGTTCATATGGCCAGTCAAGTACAGGGCGTTGCAGAAGGTTTGAAGCTCAGTGCGATGGACGTCGGAAGTGTCGCAAAGGATATCGAGCGTGTTGTGTTATCTTCCAATAACGAGGCAGATGCGATGCATGGTCTCGAAAGCCTGAAAGCCCGTGTGCAGGAGGTTACTCAACGAGGTGAAGGCCAGGCACGACAGAAAGAGCATGTTGGGCCACAACAGGGCATGAAAGGATCGAAATTGGATTATGAAAACTTCGACAAAGCTTTTCAGCATATGGAACTAGTTGCCGATCGTGCGCAGGCAGAGGAGCGAAAAGATGCTATTATTGAGTCCATTCAACAGGTACTTTAGCCTTTGCCCCAAGTCTACCTCATCTGCTGACTTAACTTCTCTCACAGATACTTCTTGAAATTCACCATCATCCCTCCCAAATGTCCGCTCTGCGGACAATCCTGTCGCTCGCACGGAAATATGTTGGTCATTATAGAACCTTATGCGCCTTGCGGTATAAAGAATCTGGTTCATCTCCAAACCTCATTCCCGAGTCGAATACGTCTCAGTGGAAGCACCTCACTTCACTTTCCATCAACTTCAAGACATTATTTGAACGATTCACTGGAAACGGAAATCAAGGGAGGTCGCTAGATCCGTTAATGCGTGCTTTTCGAGACGTCGCTGTCCTTCCTATGAATGAATTTGGTCAGAACGAAGGAACCAGCGATTTCACTTCTCAAATAATGGATAGGACTGAATCTGGCGTTCTAGTCGACCTTGCAACCTACGTCAACCACATCGCGGACTCTGCGCTCGGTACGGGATCTAGCCGCCGTTCAGACTCAGAGCAAATGGTATACATTGCTTCAGATCTCTTTCGTAGGGAAGTTAGGACACTTGATGATAAGATGCGGAAGATACGAAGAAAAAGCAACTATTCTTCACCTTCTAGTCCCTCTGATTCTTCGCTAGTACTGACCCCGAAGCTTTACACCCTTAAGCTTGAGTTCGAGGCGTTCCTCACGGCGCTGCATGCGAATCGTACTTCCCAGCGGCTCGCTCACAGCCTCATCACACTAGGCCGTGATTGTGAAAGATATATACATCCTTTATCTGAAGGTGATTTGAAATCTAAACATTCTCCCAAAGCGACCAATATACCCTCGGTACTCACGACGGTGTTGAACGATCTTATTGGCTACCTTGTACCAAAAATCGTTGGCGGTGTCATGGAATCGCTTTTTGGTCCGAGCAATGTTAGGTTGCCTCAATACACGATGGACAGCACGTATGATTCAATGGCTAATCCGATTCACTCAAAGAGAACGAGGAAAGAATGGCGGTTCCCTCTTCCTCTTCCCCGCGTGGAATTGGTGTCCGACATCAATACTTCTCTTTCATCACCATCTTCGTCTAGTTCAGGCTCTCGGACAGAATCAAGATCGCTAGAAGTCGCTCTCGATCCGCGACTAATGCATATTCGAATCCTGAATGACAAGGAGGTTGAATCGCGGTGGGAGGAAAATAGATTCACGACTTGCTTTCACTGGTGTTGCTGCTCTTCGCCTTCTTCAGATATCGTAGATCAATACGTGGATGCAGAAGAAGGATGCGCTGCTCCATATAGTATACACACCACTGAGCCAGAAAGAGAGCCTGCGGTGGGGCAAACAGATCTGGCAGATTTACTGACACCATCGTCTATTTCGATAACACAGTGGAACGAGACGCGGGTCGAACTTTTCTCTTCATCTCTTGTCCAGCCAGAAACAGTCGTTGATGCTGAGCCGCTGCTAGTAGATCTGAGTGTCTCTGCACAAAACACGAAATGTGAAGCAGACGTGCGCCAGGTACCGACGTTGATCGACTTCGATGTAGGGACAAATTCTACATCACATGCGGCGGTTCTTCCATTTCTTGATCCAACTTCAGATGAGTACTTGTATAATTCGGACGAGCAGAGCGATCGTTTAGTTGCTGTGGTCCAAAATGGAGACAGAATTCAAAGGGGAGGAGGGACAAAGACAAAGATCAAGACAAAGCACAAAATCCGTGTGCATATCGAGGGACTATTGTCTTCCCTTCCAGGCGATACACCTGACAATACTTCAGTTGCCTCGCCGAACAAGACCTCACTTCTGCATCCCTTTCCCTCTGTAAAGTCCAAAATAACACGACGTCTCACGATAGAAAATATCGGTTACTACGCACGGTATAATTTCCTTAGCTCTGTCTTTGGTACTTGGTTGGGTATTCAAGATGAAGGGTTGTTGGATGTGGAATTCGAGTTCCGGGATTCAAACACTTCCATTGCTAATGGTGCAGACAACAACGGAGCACTGTTGGATATCGAGATCGATTTAGATTCGCATCCGGGGCTCAACAATCTGTCTGATTTCTACGACTCAGAAGACGAATCAGATCCAGAAGCGGACCTTCCATTCAAAGTATCAAATACCCATTTCGTGCTCCCCCACACACTCGACATCACTCCTCGCCTTCGAGTTCTTCCAAGTAGCACCCTTCTCAGCACAATTACGACCCTCCCACGACGAATATTTCTTGCCCTTCTTCTCCGGCCGGCTGTGCCTCTCGCAAAATTCATGATACGACGAGAGCTCCAGAATGCTATTACGCAAGGTATTGAGCAGGGTTGTGATTTTGCTGGAAGGTTGATGGTCAAGGTTTCAAAGGGAGCGAAGAGAAGGGCCAGAAAGAGAGCAGCAAAGATAAAATCTGAAGCAGATGCACTGATTACTGAGAGTAAGGTGGGAACCACTCATGTTCATGTCGCTTTTGGCGATGTGTGGTCCTCGATGATGGAAACCCTGCGGGAGATGACTGCAGTGCAGGAGCCTGGTGTGATAGTACACACTAAATTGAAGGAAGTAAGCGTGAAAGGTGCTCAAGTTGAACGGACTACAGCGGAACCTCATCAACAGGACCAAGGGGCTCCCGGCGGAGAAGAGACTGATGCTATTGCAACGAATACTACCACGATATCGATCGGCATTGAACCTCAGCTCTTACCAGACAAAACTGATTTAGTATCATCCACTTTGCCTTTGACCGACTCAACTGAAGTCGTTGACGATGTGATCGCCATTGCTGCTCGGAAGGCTTTTGACAAAGCGGGAGAAAATGTCAAGGATGGGCTTGAGCAGGACTTTGAAGATGTAGTAGAGCGTTCTCAGGATGTGGTACAAAAAGTGGCAGAGGTGGCTGAAGGAATGCGGGAAGGTATAGATGAAGTTAGGCAAGGAGTTAATCAAAGTGATCAGGACTTGCGATTGGGGGAAGGGGAAGGTGGATGGAGGAGCATCGCATTCAATGTATGAATAAGAATCAAGGTAGACCATAGGATTGAAAGGCTCTTTAGAATGCTCAACGCAGTGAGAGATAAATAATTGTAGTTTCCGAATTAGGACAGAATAAAGTACATTGTAAATGACACGGGTTCAAACAAGTTCACATTGTCAATGAAATTTATTGGGATCACAACGCGCTTTGTGGTAGGACTTCGTGGTAGGAAGTAACCAAGTTAAATTAGAGGTCGATCATGTATCAACGCAAATATGCTTCTCTGGAAACTGCAACTCCTGACATGCCCAGGGCCTATCCACCCACTACACTTGTGCAGTCATCGGGGTGTGGTTGGACTGCCCTGTCCACTGTGGCTGCTGCTGCTGCGGTGGGTATTGCATCGAAGGTGCAGCACCACCTCCCGTCGACATGGGTGTCACTGGGACTGTATCTCCACGAGGAGTTAAGAGGCCATCAGCAACAGAGGACGTCCAGGTCTTGTTTCCGCGGTTGGCACCAATGATGGCATAAACGAGGAGTGTTATGTTGTATCCCATCACTAAAATTGTATCGTCAATGGGGAGACAAGTTTAAGCATGATTCAATGTTACTCACAGACTATCCAAGCTAAGAAGCTGAACGCCTCGATGGCACTGAACTCGTGGCATGCAGTAGCAAGATCAGCTGAAGTAAAACAAGAGTGTGAGCACTGATCCAGGATACAACCAGATATGTGCTTACTGTTAACATAATTGCACGAGTTGCCTTCTCCAAACACGCTTTGCTGTTCCTGCGCCGTGAGGCCGGCGGCGGAAATCCAAAGAACCCAGAGGACAAATACCCATACAAGTTCAACGAGTACCATGGATGTAAATGCGCCACGACGGATGAAATCGATACCAATCCTACATGATTTTTAAAAGGAAGCAGCCATAAGTAGGGTTCATCGATGTGATGATTTGCAGTAGGCTAAAACGCACATAGCAGGCAGAGTAATCATAGTTAATGCAGCAGCAGCGATGGCCATAGCCGCAAAAACAAAGTATCCTCCAAGGAACTCCTCGGACAAGGACGTCAGATGTGCGGAGATTCCGAGCACAATGACGGCGAACACAGTAGTGGCGACTGGAAGTAAGGATCCATTGAATTTTTTTGCTGAGCAGATGTGGACGAATGAGGGTGACAACTTACTGAGCACAATCAATCTTAAGATGGGAAGGAATGCCATTGTTGGGTCGTTCGAGGTGAAAAGTCTATTTCGAGGGGACCAGAAGCAAGCGAACCCAAGGAACGATTGTCAACAGAAGGACGGAGCGACAGAACGGGGGCAGAAAGCTGGTTTTTTTTTCTGAGAGCTGACATTATAAGAGTCGGCCCTTTGACTCGATATTGACTGATATTATTGTCCCTGGCGGTTGGTAACGAATCAGTCGGTAAGCACTAGGCGCTCCTGTCAATTGTCAATGATTGACAAATTGTGATAAGTTACATATGGTATGTACCGGAGGTATTCCAAAACGAAGAATTAAAAGAATTTGCTTTGACTCTGAGGCTTGGCAGACACAAAGGCAACTTATGTTTGTGTACGCTATGTGTTGCGGATTCAGATGGCATAAATGGTAATGATGTCTATCAGTTTCTCATTGGACGAGACTTTGTGGACAGGACTTACAGGCCAAAAGGGCTGAGTACTTTATGATAATGAATAGCACTGTGCTCATGGATTTCAGGACTGTACAAGACAGATTGACAGCTGCCCAGAATTTTCAAAACAGGTCGCGTTTCTCATTGACAATCATGACCGGTAACTTAGGGTATGTGAGTGGAGGAGGATATCATGTGTACACGAGTTGGGCAGGAAGAGTACAAGGGAAATACCGATAAGCTGATAGGATCTTCACTTTCGTTCGTTTTCCATTCGTCAATATATTATGTAGCGCGAATATTGCCCTCAAGGCATTTGTCGGAAATCAAACGGAATGCGTAGATCCGGATCAAGCTAAAAGCCTCTCGCAACGACCGACAAGAACGAACTTACGCATCCCTTTTCTCAGCTGTTCTGTCGAGCTGGATGACTTGACAGACAGCATCAGCTGATGTTACAACGAATAGAATGGTTGTCACTAGGAATCCTGTGTTTGACCGAGGTGCAGGCGTGTATTATAACTCTTTATCCTGTTAAACATAATCGTCGGAACCAAGTATGGTGATTTCTATATTGTATCTACTGCGTTTTCGTAGCGATTTTAAGGATGTATTCCTTTGTTTTTCTTTCAGCCTCGTCGAACAGCTTCAACGCGTCGTCTAGCTTCCGCGAGGATTCGACATCTTTTGCGAGGGCCTCCTTCAGCAACGCACCATTGGAAACAAGGTAATCTGCAGATAATTCTTCTTCTACTAATCCCGTAGCAATCAACCTACTTTCAAGCTCTTCAGGCGCTACAACAGGTAAAGCAGCGAGCTTATCAAGAATCCCACCAGAGATTGTGATGTGATCTGGTTTGAGGGAGACTAGACCGATGACCTTCGCAGAAGGACGTAAATTTCATTTCATGAGCTCGAACATTGAAGTTTGTGACGCTCACCTCTCTCGGAGTGACGATGCTAGCAGGCATTACCTTCGTCTTTGACCCAATCCTCCCATAAACCGCCTTCACGTCGAAGATCACCTGCGACATGGGATGATCTTTGCCTGGAGTAGCGTATTCTCGCCAGATAGTTGGCTCAAAATGCACACGAAGCTCTAAAAGCGATCAATCGTCGTTAACGAGAGAACGAGTAAGAATGAAAAGACAATTTTACCGTTGAAATACGGCGCGACGTACACGCACCTGGCTTGATGTGCTGCTAAAGCCTGGGGAACGCTGAACAAACATGTCGCGAGCGTTTGAATCCCTTCCTTCTGCAGTTCAGCACAAGCTACCATGCCTTCCGCCGTGGTAGGGATCTTTATGCAGACACGAGATCTTTGAACGACCAGGGGAACCGATTTCTAAGTACCATGTACAGGCTAAATCAACGTTTCGGTAGATATACCTCGGAATTCCCTTTGCTTCAAACAGCTCTACCAGTTTTTGGGCGTGGACAACAGTTTTCTGCACGTCAAACGCGGCCGGAGGAGAGGTTTGCGCGTGTACATTTCCGCCGAGGTATGGATACACCTGCTTCGCCAGCAGCACAGTCTAAGGTTGATTCGCGACTGGGTCAGGTGTACTGGATGAGATGATGTTAAAACGTACAAATATATCAAGCACGTCCTGTGCGAATGTGTCCGAGTCTGGACTCTGCTTTTTCTTGGCTTCTTCAATTGCCGAGCGCAACAAGACCGCTTGCTCGGAACGTGTCGCCTCCCCACTCACTATAGCTTGGTTGGAGGTCATATCGCAGAAGAAAGGTGATGAGGTCGATCTAGTGTGTCTTTTAGCAACTTCAGGATCCATGCAGTCGATATCGACTGTGAGGAGCTGACTGATTTGTGTGAGGAGAGTGGGAGCCATGAGGGTATGGTCGTGGTTATGGTCGAAAGGACTCTGAAGCTGGGGAGAAACGGAACACATTTATATCGATCGGCGAAAGATGGATTGATAACGGATATTGTTTGAAATCGATCTACCGCGGGGGAGTGGGCAGGCGTCCGGCCTCATAGTTCTTCCAAGCGGTATAGGCGAACACCCGAGAGTCTCGATGGAAAGTCTTATTAGACAAATTGTCTCCACGTTTTTCCTTGCTCCCGATACGTTCAAGAACAGGTCCTTTGCGTTATAACAATGAATTGACCAAGAGGCCGAGGCACTATGCCAGAAGCACGTCGGTTACTATTATTCAAATTTTTATCCTCTCGGGGCTCTGACCATGAGTGCAAACTGTTGATCCGTATACTTTAGGACCCCATTTTTTCTCCGCACCTAAGCTTCGATGGGCCAGACTCAAGCCATATTTCACTGAAGCTTACAGTCAGGATAAACGCGCGCCTATTCTACAAATATGTATAACAACTTAAGCACAACATCAGTAAACGAAGTCAAGAAATGTAATAAATAAATGAAAAGTACGTAGATTGAGAACGTTAAAGTGTACGAGCGCGCATAGTGAACAAGGAAAAAGTGTTATTGAATGGCTACAAATCCAAAAAAGAACCTTTAACGACAATGGCTACTCGCAAACCTTCCGCTTCCAGATATTTCAGTGGCTGATAGATCTTTTTAGGCACATTTCGTTTCGTGAAACGCATGACCACTGAACGTAGACATGCAATCCCGTCTTCAAGGGCATCTGATGATGAACGACGTAGTCCATATACGTTAGCGTACTTCTCTGGGAACCATCTCGAAAATATCATATCAACAAAAGCTCTATCATCGAAAGATATCTTCTTGTCATCCGATCCGTTAAATGTAAATGAGAGGCTCTGCAGCCTTCTTGACATGGGAATGACACTGGAACTACGCGAACCTGAACTGGGACAGAAAGCGTGTAATTTTTGCACAAGACGAGGAGTGATAGGACTTGGCATGTCATTTGCTACTTTAGAGTCAACAACAACGAGATGGACCAGAGAAGGGAGTTGGCAAAGTAGATCAATGAGTTCGAAGTCTGTGATTGGACAGGACTCGATGTGAAGGGTTGTGAGGTCAAAGGATGAACGGGATATGAAGTCGTTCATCGCATTCTTAGACCAGGAATAGTCGTGGCGATACCGTGATCCTCTATTCATGATGAATAGAGATCTCAAAGAAGGAAACGTGAACGAGGCAAGGCATATCTCGAGAAAAGTTGGCGTGGTCATACGAGATTCAGACCAACATGACAGCGATAATGTTCGGACGGAGGGAGCTATAACTGAAGGCACAGTTGGACGGACAGCTGGATAACTCTGGCGAAGATGCAGTTCTCTGAGGTGAGAGCACATTCGTAAGAATCCGAGTTCCACACTGAGCCTGATATCCAATGTAGTGAGGTTCGTCCATACGACATTACGGTTTCGCGACTCTGTCATCGGTGGTGCATGAAAGTAGCAAAAAGAGAGTGATTGCAATTTCGGGAAAAGATGATTGGGTATCATTCCGTTACTAAATGGGCCATCGAATTTCTGGAAATCGAGTGTTGTCAGGAGTGGATACTCCAAGGAATCTTCCGTCAATAGCTCTCGAGTCAGGGCCGGGTCCCGGGGCAGGGAAACTTTCTGCCAACGAAGATACTGTGTTCTCAAGAGTACACATACCGCCAACCAATACTCGGGCACCACAGCTACCCGAGTATTTCCAACCTCTAGCGTAAGAGGATATTGTTGGGAGTAATTTAGGAACAATTTCAGGATAGGTAGGCACGTAAGGTGACCAGGAGCTCGAGGCAGCGTGATATATACGCGGGACCATAGTTGTGGAAAGGACTGCGCAAGGTCCCTCCAATGCAAGCATACGTTGCTGATAGCCAATGCAGGTATGAGTCGGAGTTTTCTTGAAGTGATATAGTTCATATTACAGGTAAGGTCGAAAATCCAAAGCATGATTTCGTCAGGAAGCTTGCGCACAGGCGATCTAAGAGAGCGCAGACACATTTTGTACTCATCCAGATGTCGTTCCTGATTTCGGAGGAAAATAATATGGGATTGCAGACGATGGATTTCAGATTGTAACCGATGAATCTCAGCTTTGCAGTCTATTTGATCTGCGTCGATATCGCTGAGCTGCATGGCCAGTAGAGCTAGGGATCCAGCAGCGGGACCATGTTCTAAACGCAGTCTTTCGCGGACTTTGGGTGGATCGATAACAGTCCGTAGCTGAAAGCCTGACTTTAGAGCATCAGCTGAAGACATGGAGAAGATCTTGGAAATCTGAAAATACGAGGGTCAAAATTTAATAGACGACATCAACATGGAGCTCACGTTTCAAAGGTGAAAAGCAAATGTGGAAGCAGCCTGGGCAGGGTCAAGAAGATGAAAGCTGTAAGAGACAGCGATTCATACCACGTGTGGATGGTAGTGTTTTATACACAAATTACAGTTTGATCTTGCTCACCAATGGCATACTTAGAAATGTCGAGGAGTAGTCACTTAAGTACGACTCCGGAATGGGCAAAGGATAACGCGCTGTCATGGGTTTTCACCATCAGCATTTGGGTCCATCGGTTGACGCTCAACAACAATCAAAGACAGAATGTTTTTGTTGGGTACCTATTCAGTGAGCCAGTACGAAGTTGGCTTGGATGGTTTGATGCACTTGAGAAGCTGCCACGGCTGCACAGAGAGATGAGAACTGTTCTGGACCGGTTTTTATTCTGGACGATGTACATCCGTAGAATAGACACACCAAAGTCACCTTGAGTAGCGGCCTAGACGCGTTCATCGACCGATAGCGCTTAACAATGTAGTCAGGAACAGCGAATGCAAAGAGATGTTCGTGTTATCGATATCGTGATAGACGCATAGAATGGTCGGCACGGCTCTGTGGGGAGATCCATTGAAATTCTACAACAACAAAGTCAGTCTTGATTGCGAGCGAAGCGAAGTATTAAAAAGGGCTTAAGTGGCAGTCGCGCACTCTCCCACGAGGTCGGATGTTCCGCGGCCTACCCGCTTAGGACCGTGCAGGGGGTGCCACGAAGGAGGCTCATACGCGAATGCATGTTACAAGAAGGAAGCTCCTTACCTGAGGCAATGAAAGCTCGTTGACCGCAAGTAGTTCGGGGGAGCTTATGAGCATTAATATGTTAGTAAAGTAGAGTGCCTCGGAGGTGACCACTCGATCTCATTCCCTCCTCTCATCCATTGTACCCTCGTCAGCATCGATTTATCCTTGGAAATTCTGCAGCAATGTGGACGCAGCTTACATGTTGCTCATGCGAAAGATAACTATCGCACGCTTTGAATTTCCATCTCATGATTCTCATCTCTCTTATTCTTCGACAGTGTCCACTCTCTGCTTGTTCTCAGCCAGTTCTCTACCAACAACAAGCCCAGTGTGGCAGGTACTATCGAGTGCAATTTTTTCCAGGCACGAACTCTGAGTTTATTTATTTAACTTGAAAGTTCACACTGTCCACGTCCGACGAAATCATTTGATGGCTTTCCACTCTTCCAGTTTCCTCTCACATCCACGCTCTAGTTCTTCTTGCCTGCTGTATGCCCGTCGCTCAAGAAACAATGGAAGCAGCAGAGTAAATAGAGGTGTAGAACGAACATGGACTTGAAAGGATCCATATTGTTCAGAGGGGTTTTGACTCTCCTGTTCCTTCTTTCTCTAACACTTCGAACAGTCGATGGATGGATTCTGGATCGAACGTGGAAAGCTGGGATGCCTCCATGTACCTTGAACACTCGAAGTTCAATGGAGGCAAAATGCGCGGCAGATATCTATTCCCTTCTCCCTCGTGAAGCATTGGGCTCATCGGCTTCATTGGTCAACTCCCCTCTCACTTTCTCGTTGACAACCGACTCTACGTTCATGCCGACCACTACTACTTCCACTACTACGGCGTCATCCTCTTCTAGTAATACTGTAGTGCCGCCACCATCGTTCTCAACCACGTTAACGAGGAGTGCGCCGTCCTTTACGCCGACAACAACATCTACGACATCTTCAACTACTATACCGGTGTCAACTTCCACGCCATCTTCATCGTCCGAGACTCAGTCTTCCTCAAGCACCTCGATGTCTTCTTCCTCGGACACTTTATCATCTTCCCAGAGCACGAGCACACAGAGCATGTCTTCATCTACCACCTCTGCTTCTAGTTCAGCCTCGAGTCTGACATCTACATCTTCAACTCCGCCGCTATCAACTTCCAGTCCTCCGCCCACCTCTAGCTCGAGCTCAACCGCTACTGAGAGTCAAACATCTTCGTCTTCGTCTGTCCCCTCATCATCTTCGACCCAATCTATGACCGGTGTGAGCTCAACCGCAACTCAGAGCCAAACAGGATCACCCAGTCTCTCACCATCTTCAACTCAATCTGAGAATAGTTCCGGCTCAACTGCGATTCCGAGTCACACGTCGTCATCATCTAGCCGCCCTCCAACGGCTACAAGTTCAAGTCCAAGCTTGACTTCGCCGGTATCGCATGCATCCTCGATGACATCTCAGTCTTCGAGTGGAGGATCAATTACTAGCATAACTTCCAGTGCAAGTCATTCGTCTTCGACTGTTAGCGGACCCTTGAGCGATTCTAGCTCCTCAGGCACCATCTCGTCTTCTCTCCCCTCACAGTCCACTCAAACATTTTCAACTGCCATGAGTACCACGGGTACCACCGGCTCTTTTTCGGTTACAAGCAGTGGGTCATCTGCACCTCCACAGTTCCCTACTACAGGTACGGGTACAGGTAAAGACCGCAGTTCGTCTATCACAAGAAGCACAAGTAGCGCTCCTGGGTGAGTATTATATATATATTCATATTCATATCAGCAAGCCAAAAATCCAATTTTCCCATAGTTCAAGTTCCTCGGCACCAGCGTCGAGTTCCTCAGGTTCAGGTGGGACTGGGAGTGGATCTAGTGCAGCATTGTCTAGGCAAGTTAATTACAATTTCTTCATCATATTTATATCCATCAATCTCATATTTTTTTCGAAGACACACCAATCACCTTTCTACCATCTTGTCCATTCTACTTCCTCTTCTATTCCTTTTACTTCTTTTAAGTGCCTATTACCTATGTCGCCGAAGACAACTCAGGAGAGGCATGAACGTATTTGGACAGAGATTAGAATTGGGTGAAACGCCAGCCGCTTGGTGGAGGCTTGCTGAGCCTGGAAATAATACTCAGAACTCTTATAGCCGCGAAGCAGGACTCGGTAGAACGCACGAAGAGGAGAAACAGCAACATCAAACCCGGACTCAAACCAATGATGATAATGTCCCCAGTAGTTCTGAGAAGAGGTCGGTGTATGCAATCGCAGCCTCTATCGTAGGTCGGGCTAGAGCATCTAGTAAACCTGTGAACTACAACAAGGAGTCTAGTATCCCATTCTCGGATGAGGAAAAAGAAGGTCTGAAGAACAATTTTGAGGACATGAAACGTATTCGAAGTGGCCCGATTCTCAACTTTGCTGCCTCTGTAGTGAAACACACGTACATGTCCACCAGAAGGTCCAAATATCGAAGCGGAAGCGATGACAATGAACTGCGAACGTCTGAATATCCTTTACCGTCATCCTCATCTTCGACCCATCCATCTCCTCCGTCCTCTCATTTTTCGCCTTCTAGAAATCATACTCCTTTCCCATTCACTTTCTATTTTGCTTCCAATTCATCGTCTGACGACCTGTCCATATCTCCTGTACAAGACGTTCCTGCGACAGCGTCTGTCACAGCTACAGACAATAGTGACGAAAATTCTTATGTCGAGCCCCCCTCTCGTAACAGGGTGGATCTGGACCTTGACACCGAGGGACAGCGAGGATATATTCCTATCATGCGTACCGATACTCATATCACGACGGACAGTAGCTCTTCCAGTGCCAGTGGGATGGAGTACATTTCCTTTATGCGTCGTGACACGGATACGGATTCCTATATCCAAACAGCTCCGAGAACTCCTTCTACCAGGTCTCTCGATTTGACTCGGACACACACGCCTCAATCAGGGAACTCGGATGCTGTCGTCTCACCACCGCCTTCTTCCCCTCCTCCCACTTGCCGTGAAAACGCGTTTGAAACATCTCGTGTTTCACTACATTCGCGGCACACTCAGGACACGCATGATACTCGGAACACTAGGAGTACATATGACACAAGTACTGTAGAGACAACGAGCTCGCTATCGTTTGCGCAACCCAAGGTTATACGTACGCCTGCTTCGCATGGTAACGATACCACATCGAAGAGTCAAATGAGGGAAGTCCCTTTGATTACATCGACGTTCCATTACTCGCCTGATCCCGAAGACGAGGACGATATCGCCTTGAACTTAAGTTCGAGTGCGAACTCAAGCGGCTTCTCGTCGTCGTCGTCAGCATCAGCCTCAAAGAACCCTTTCCATCCTTCCAACCCACTCTTCCCCTCTGGTCCCCCGTATTCAAATCAAAACCAAGAGAAGGAAGAAAGAGATTCGTTTTTTAGGACTTTGGAGTGGAGACGGAGAGCAATGGCGTATGCAGATAGTACAGGACAGATACCGTCGTTGATGGAAGCGGTCGAGGTATATTTCTCGTCTTCTTCCAACTCGAATACGGACTCGAGTCCGGGTTCTCCAGCTGTGGACGTACATACGCTATTGAACCGAGGATAGGTACATATGTTCACGTTCCTGCATCCTTAGCAGTAAGATAGAGTAACATACTGTATAATCCGGGTATCAATTGGTTTGCAATGGTATGACATTGGGTAGAGATGGGAATTATGAGCGTGTCTGCTAATATCGGATGCTTCGGAATTGGATTCGGATGCCTTCCGAATGCCTTCCACAACCCTTGGTTGTCTCTTTTCCCATAACACATTGACATTCAATCCAAGAATATAACCTAGATTATGGACGATACACCTGAATTATCGACATCTGCCTGGATAATACGCCCTCCAAAAAATTCCACCGACCCGCTGCTGAGTACATACTCCTACGAGCGTCTTTTGGGCCCAAACGAACTTGGATTTTATTGGGACAGTGCATATCAGGGTACAGCAGATACACTACAGCATGCTATCGTTGAAGAAATCTCTCAGTCGCAATCACAGTTGAATGTAAATTGCTCTGATCGTTTCCCCGATTGCACTTAAACTTCGTCTGTAGATTCAGTGTGAAGAAAACGTCCGCGCAGCGTGGGTGACTCTCAAGACCCGTTACCCTCTCCTCGGTGCGACTATTGAGGAGCGTCTAGCCCCTGGGACCCTTCCAAGGGCTCATGTAGCCCAAGACTCGCCTTCTGGACTCTCGAAGGAGCAAGTATATTTTGTTGTAGATCCAGCGCGCCTGTATACAAGCGAACCTCCACATGCGCACCTGCAGGAGGTAGTGTTTCTCTCCTGCGGGTCCGAGGCAGAGATTATTACACTAACGGAGGGAATCATCAACGGATTCGGATGGCGGGACATACAAGCTTGGGGAGGAAGAGAACTCCTTGTACATGGGGAACCTTCGTCGTCGAGGCTTCTGTCCAACACTCTCCCTGCATGCATTCTTTTCATTCGCCGTACTGATTGTCCTTCGACGTTCCATGTCATAATTCATGTCGCACATTTGATAACAGATGGCATCGGAAACTCAACTTTACTATCAGAGTTCTTGGACATACTTGCTTTTGCAAAGAATCCGAACAGCTTAGTTGATATGTCAGCGGACAAGGGGGCTTTAGAGAAACGCCTTAGGTTGAGTGTTTCCTCTGAAGGACTTTATCAAGATGAAAGACCCTGCTACTCCAGTGCCAGGAGAAGATGGCATAGGGCACTAGGAAGAGTACTTCTTGCTTTGAGGAACTCCAACTTTTCGGTTAGTATCCTTACATCGAAATAGATCCTATTTTGTTTTCTCACTTTTGTTTCATCCAGGGCGGACATACCCTCCCTCGCATTCTACGACCTTCCACAGCTTGCACACCAGCTAAATCTTCCTACACTTCATACACCTTTGACCCAGCTCAAACGACCAACATTCTTCGCAAGTGCAAACAACTCGGAATCACTTTCGGAAATGCGCATCCTGTTTTGGGACAACTCGCCGTCACTCGCGTTCTGTTGCGCAGACGGCTACGCACATTGTTCAAAAAACAACAAGGAATGCAACTGAGCACAAATGAAGATGTTGATGACGATGAATGGACTTACCGTCGTCGCCAGCCCATGATGACTGGGGGACCCGTGAATCTCCGGCCCTATCTCGACCAGGATTGGTATGCGAAAGGCGGAGCAGGAAATGTTTGTCTAAGTATCAGTTATTTCTTTTTCACTTTGCCATTCATGCCGCTTGGAGAGGCAGGGGATTTAGCAGACGGAAAGTTTGTCCAGGGAATCTTGTCCAACGACATCGAAATGCCGCCGTTCGAGAAGATGTTTTCCAGGAAACGGTTTCTTCTAAGATGCAATAGCATCAGAAAACAGTCATCGCAATTCTTCCGTCACCCGAGATTTTTGGACGTGCATGCCGCAAGGATACCTTTCCGTATTCAAAGATGTAGGACATGGGCCCTTGTGTGGAGAAAGGATATTGCTAGACCTGACGTTGGACACGATGCACCGATCCCAGTGGTCAAGCAACCAGAAGCTGAGGGAGGCGCGGTGATGGCCCATGGCGGTTCAAGTTTTGGCAATGTGAGTATACTTTACATAGCAAGTTTCCCACTTTTTACTCATCCTCCTGTACTTTTCTTTTCAAGTCCGACCATCTGATACCACCATATTATCCCCGTGATATCACAGCCTCCAAGTCAACGCCGATACTTCACCTCGTCAGATCCACGACACGTCTCCGCTGTCGCCCCACAGAGCTTTATCTTGGTGCTACCACCGTTCGAGGGCAGCTCAGCCTCTACGTGTTCTGGGATGAGAATGTCTATAAGAGGGAAGTTGTAGATGAGTGGCTGACTGAAGTGAGAAGAGCAACAGAATGGTTTTTGTGTACCAGTGCGGAAGAGGACAATGCTCAATTTGGGATGGGAGGTGTTACTCCTTCGGAGGTCGTTATGGCGAAGTTGTAGCAGTTTACAACCAAATTTATTTTCTCGGTAGAACATCCTAAATATGGGCTGCTCAAATAGCTTGTCGAGTTGATTGGACCACGGTATGTACAGCTATCTATGCATCAAATATGAGTATCTATAATGGACTACTACTACAGCTGATTTCAAAAGTCTAGAAAGTTTTCGACCTCTTCACATCGTTGGAGTGTTGCTTATTGTAGTTTGTGGAGGAGCATAAGCGAAATTTACTATACCTTTCTGAGTACCAAAACTCTGAGCGTATTTTCAATCTTGAGATCTCACCTCGATTGTTTACTGGATAATAGTGAATACAGTAATGCGATTTGTATTGAGTCAAAATCTGAGGATTGAAAATAGGTGTACTCAGAAAGGTATAGTAAATTTCGCTTACGCTCCTCCACAAACTACAGTAAGCAACACTCCAACGATGTGAAGAGGTCGAAAACTTTCTATACTTTTCAAATCAGCTGTAAATATGCTTCAAATTTCCTTCACTTCCCACTTTTCAATATCAGCCTAATAGATCGAGCCAAAGAGTCTAATAGGTTATCATAGGCGTATACCTGCATACTTTGCTGATGTTCACATTTGCTCAACACTGAACGATTTACCTTTTCCACATTGTTGCCAGCTTTTAACTTTGTCGAGGTTTCAAATTCAGATTGAGCCTGCCTCTGTGTATAGGACCATGGCTAAACTGGTGGTTCAATGGTGTGGAAACAGCAATGAGAACAGGCAGCAGAAAAACCTAAAGACCCAGAGATGATTTACACCAGGACCTGGCAATAGTCTTTCCCTTCCTATTGCGACGCTTCCTTTCAAGGCCATCAGACTCGTTGGCTGCATTTCCATCATCAAAATCATTCTCGTACATACTGAGATTAAGCAAGTTAGACAAGATCAAAGAAGAGGACTGGTCCAAGGGAACTCAATGATCTCTTTTTGTCTGACTGAGATTGGGAGGGAATTCAGAACAAGTCTGAAGTCATGCATAGTAGGAGTAGGCGATCAAAATGGGGAGGATGATGGGGAATAAATGGAACCTCTGGAAGGTAGAGCCATATCATGCAATGCACGAATAAGTTCCGCTTTGGCTTCACCAGCGGTGTGGGCTTTCAAAAACACGTGTTCAATAATGATGTTTGGTGAGATTCAGATGGTACTACAAACAAGACTGGTTCTAAATCCAGATTGGCTGTTCCGCAAACCCCAGACAGATTTTTCTTTGTCAGGCCTAAATCACTCAAGTCTGTGAGAACACCGGAAACCAAAAGACATCTGTCTGTTTGCCCAATCTAACATCCAAGAATGAAAGACTTGTGTGGGTATACTTTGTTATACAACGTTAAGGTGCTCAGTCGGTATGTGTATGAACGACTGAGGGGACTCGATGCGATAAGGGAAACTATATAAGCTAATCCGATATGCAGTAGGTAAACAATGAGCAACAGTGTCCGGAGGTAAATGATAAGAACGGAGGTATGTGTTGTTTGACGGGAGTCAGTGCACATCAAATGAGGGCACAGACTATGGTAGTCTCCTAACAATCCTAACATACTTCACATCAGCATGGCTGTCCTTATCAGGAAGAAACAACACACTATCCTTCCTTCATCTCCATCATCTTTGCCCTTTTGAGCTTCTTTGAATAGAGCGGGTACAGGCTTGGAGCCACATCTCACCCATTTGCCACATAAGTCGCAGTGTTAGGGATGCAGATGGTAGTGTCAACATTTCGACGATGCACTGAGCACTGTGGATTGACAAGAGACTTTGTATAAGTCATATGTCCATGGTGAAAACTCCTAGATAGAGGATGTTTATTTATTGCACGGTACTCATATAGGATAGCTCACTTCATAAAGTCTTGTCTTATCCCAAGTTCTCTTCGTGGAAGCACTGGACTCTGTAAACTTGAGCATTTTATGCAGAACGAGTAGGAAGGAGAAAAATGCCAGTGTCAAATGAATGATGCAAGTTCATGCGCACTAGAAAATGTAAAGAGCATGATAAGTTCAACCGTAATGATACACACAGGACTTTTACATATACATACTAAGGTCGATATTAGGATAGGAATTCATGTTGAGGTGACCAGGGCATAATAACTATACACAACAAACACTTGATCAATGATAGCTTGAACTTTTGCCAGGGATGATAATCATGCATTGAGATGTGGGCAGATTTCAATTTGGAAAGAATAAGAGATGCATCGACAGAAGGGAAGTGGGCAAAACATACAATGTGATGTGTTTTTATAAGAGCATGATATTGAGGCATTGCCAACATAGATTATACTTGAATTCTTTGAGGTGAAGTGTATTTTCTAGCTATCTTGTTTTTGCAAAAATATGTACATTTCTGCACTGAGATAGAAATTTCTGGCACTGGTATATCCAGGATATATCTGCAGTTCAAACTCTTCAATCCTTGCATGTCATGCAAACAGGTCCCAGAAGCTCTACCAAAACCTTGTCCAGGCTGATGTTGTAATCTATGCAATGATTTTGGTTCAAATACACAATACTGGGATTTACCATGTGATGACCAACAAATATGTCAGCGACTCGCTAGCTCTCACAAGAGACAACCAGGTGTCACATGAGAATTGATGAGCAAGAGGATGAGAAAGCGATGAGGATGAATAACCCAACTACAGGTCTAGCTACCGAGGAGTATAGACGAGAATAGAGCTAAGGACTATAACTACAAAATACCTACTAAATGGGATATGAAACTGTGAGGATCTACAATAAGAGTCGCTTGTATCCATAAGTAAGGCTGTAGGTATTCAGTGAGTAAACAATAAGGTAATATAAAAAGAAGCATGAAAGTGGAACAATAATGACATCGTCCTGTCAATGAGCTGACAGGCACGAGAGAGTCACACATGGATGAAACGACAATGCGAGAACAATAGGGTTGATGCATGTAATCTAGATGATAATGAGAATATAATGAGTGCTGGTGTAAGCACTTTAATAATTAGGTAAGTAATGTGAATGGTAGGAATATGATAGAGACACTTACTTCGACCCCGAGACACATTCGGTAGATGGAAACTCCTTGATCGTTCTAGTCTCTCTTTACATCTAGATCTCTCTTTGTCTTGGTCTCCGCTGATTCGGAATGTCTTGCACTCGATTACTCCTTGCAAATGGACTGCGCCTGTACTAGGATAAAATAACATAAATATGATCATTATAGGTTTACACTCTCAGATTCTGCACCTTCGGTGTTGTTATATCTATGCAAGCTAAGTCTTTACGAAGCTTTGCGATCCATTCCGCTACTTAGATATTACTTATATCCTTTTACTACCATGCAATTACTTCGCGAAGGAATTCCAATGCGAAGCAATTACTCTCTATCTCTTATCATTCTTATCAGATTCACACTATCCCTTTTATATCCTTTCCTTTGTTCTTTACTTACGAGCTAACCCATTCGGGCATGGCATGGCATCGCGATCCTGACTTACCTTTAGTATAAAGCTATGGTATCGAATAGGTAGTTCCTTAGTTTAAATATCAACCTTGATAGCACTTCGATAGTGATACCAATTAATCCTCTATCTGTATCATCGTTTTAACATCCTCGCTGTCAGTATGTTCCGCGATAGTCATCGTGAACGGAACACATTTATCTTTCTTCTCTTGCGGACACGCGAAGTGTCGAGGACTCTACTAATAATGGAGTCAAGGGCTGACTACATTGTCTAGGATCGTATTACCTCGCAAAGTCTTTCACTTCGTACTTCCTCGCGATCATCCCGCGATCATTCCTGACAATCCCTTTGTGCACGATCATAACAGGTGTGCTCTGAGAGTGAGTACTTATATTTCCTTTCTTACCTGTAGAATACTAATCTTTGATGACTTAGATTCATACTTATAAGTGTTTTACAGGTAGTTACTTAAACAGAGATTCTGCACCTTCAGTGTGCTCTGAGAATTCATACTTATAAGTGTTTTACAAGTAAATAAAAGAAACGGAAAAGAATAATAAAAGCAAAGAATAATAAAAAGAGTGTTTCATGACAAAATACAGCCTTTATCAAGTGATATCAGATCAGTCACATCGTTCATGCTCAAAAATTATTTGAGCAGATTACTCAGATAGAGTTGGATAGGGCTTACGAGATGTCATCCCAATGTACTTCTCCATTCCTACCAACCTCAGTATCTAGTCATGAAGGATTTAAAGAAGATATGGTTTTCCAGAATCCTAGAAATAGTGAAACTCTGAGATCTGAAGTTTTGTGTATTCCCATCATAGAAATTTTGCTTGCTATGGAAAGCTGTAGAAATAATTCAGTTTGTTTGAATAGATCTTGTACATTCCTCTGGTCATACTTACAATTTAAATTTTTTTTTAACGAACTAGAAACATGTTTGCAGAGTAGCAGTATGGGATAAAAGAAGTAATAAGAAGCAATATAAGGTGTCTACAAATCATAGCAACAGTTTTGGAGATGAATTGCCCTCGTACTTGCTAACTTGTTTGTATTGTGTATTCAAATTTTTGACATGTATGATGTAACTATCTGTATATGTATAGAATGGCTGCTCTGACTTCTCCCAAGAGCTAGAGTGTGCTTCCATTTTTTAGAAAGAGAGACACATATCTGGGGTACATCTATATCAAAATGATTCTAACTATATTGAACTATGCCTGAGATAGGGTGAAGGAGTTGGAGAAATGCAACAAGAGTACCAATGAGCAAATCTGGGATCCATTCAGGTATAAAGAAAAGATTTCAATGTACATGTAGTGATATAGGGTCTTGCATAATTTCTGCCCCTTCAATTTCTGCACAGTGAATTATTTGTATTTGTAGAATTTATATCAATCAGTTGGATGGATATGGATGCTTGAAGGCACCCACAAAGGTTTCAGGAGGTTCTAGGCTGGCCTGATCAATAGAAATAATAACACTAACAAACAATTGTGGAGAAAATTGAAGGGGCGGAAAATTATACAAAACCCTTCAAGGTGCCCATTTGTCCACACCGGGACACAGATTTTTCGCACAGATCTGGATTTTTGGGCGAGAAAAAAGTTAAAATTGAAAAAATATCATTCCGATGTCAGAATAAGCTTTTCCCATTATCAGGACCAGTATACTGTATAGGGATAGGTAAGAGTAAGTACGGAGGAGATAGGATTGAGAGGAATCTGGGTGAAGGGATTGAATCTGGAAAGGGATCATCGACAAATTGGAGGGAGTGGAAGACGACATATAAAAGAGAGGACAAGGAAGGTTATACATTACCCCCCTCCCTAAAAGTCTGAAAGAGTCGAGAACAAAATGAAAGAGAAAACTGTCGTATTATTGACCATCTCTCAAGAGTCGAAAGACTCTATCCTGCCGGAGTCCTTCATCTTCATTGACCCTGCAATTTTAGACGTCTTTGCTCTCGAAGTATGTACAGTTGACTTCGATGGATCAACTAATTATTTGACGATACACACGTTACATTGCTATAGTTGAACATGCATAAGGCCCCAGAAGAACACATCGGAACTTCTGCGAAGATCACGTACTATTTGATACTGCAACACTTGCTCTTGGACTGTGGAATTGGGTCTGGAAGAGTAACGGTAAGATAATCAATAGTATTCAATGTCAACACTTACTCTATGATCATTTCCATTCATATTGATGTAGCGAACAGTTTCGCAGAAAGGCCTAGTGAGTACAGTGTTTGCAATTTCCATTGATCCCCACGACGAAATTCTGATTTGCGTGTTCGTTCTTTTCAATGATAGGTGCTCGAAAAACCTCGCGGACGAGCCTATCCTCTACCAGGATCTTTCTGAGATTCGACTGGAGAGACAACATCCTGTCGTGATCAGTGGAATAGAGGGTTCGACTTGAGAAAGTGAGATAAGTAGGATGAATAGCAGGGAAATAACAACTCCAAAATCGATATCGTCCAGTCATTCGGAGGTGATATAAGGTTCAAGAGCGTAGTCGAGGTGGTTTTCCGCATCGTCTATGAGCGCGCGAGTGTCGAATTGTTGTACATATCTGCTGTGTTGTACTCGAACGCTTTGGGGTGAACTGTACATACCTTTTCTACCTGGATTCAATACTCGGTATAAGACCTGTGGCTTCAAATTACCTCACAATGGACCGGTCATACGACTCGGTAGGAAGAGAAAATCGACATAGTCGCGTTGGAAGTATTATTGGTTTACGAAGTGGTGGAAAGCATGGTGTGCGATTGAGGATATCTAGTTACACATTGATTCTGCCTATCGTTTGATCCGGGTTTATTTATACTCTGACTTGCTAAGAGGGTTCACTGAACGAGAACCTTTGCAAAAGAAGGGGTTAAGGGTGTGATAAGACGAAAGATGATTAGGAAAGAACGTTGGTATTATCCTCCCTAGGTCATCGCAGTTGGCAAAGTGACCAGCATGGGTATTTCTTCCGTTGGGCGTTCAATTTGTGGGTCGTAAACCATATTGAGTGCGTCTGTGGCAGACCGAAGATTCAGAAGAGCATGTGAGAAAGTTACGATCACATGGTCGGACCAACGATGTTGAATCAAAAACTCTGACTCTGACTACAACGTTGTAACGATGAGTACACAACCTGTACAAATCGTCGCTCGAATACGACCTCCGCTACTTAACGAGCAGACAGACGACGCCATTTCCGCAGTTCCGATTCCCGCTGGCCACGCCTTGACTGTCGCTCGCCCAATTCCGTTTACTTCCTGGGTGTCAGTATCCTCAACTGGAACAAAAACCGGGACAACCCAAGTACAGAACTCGCAAACAGCCTTCCACGCTGCTTTTGGACCTGTTACTACACAGTTAGAGCTGTTTGACACGGCTGTAGCACCTCATCTGGCACCTTTGCTGAAAGGACACACTCTCACCATTCTCGCTTACGGCCCTACATCGTCCGGGAAGACACACACGATGGAAGGATCGCCTACGGAGCCTGGAATTATACCTCGGTCGGTGAAGGTGCTGTTTGAAATGAGCGAGGAAGGGAAAGAGAGTGGCAAAATTATCAAGTTCGACGTTCATATGACTTATCTAGAGCTGTACAAGGACGACGCGTTTGATTTGCTTGTGTCACAACGAACCCACGAGAAGCTGCCGATTAGAACGAATGCGAAGGGCGAGACGTTTGTCGTAGGGTTGACCAGGATTCCGATCAGGTCTTTTGACGATTGGAAGAATGTATTCCGGTAAGGCGAGTTTCTAGTCCTAATACCTTTCGCCTGGCCTATCTATTTCACAGTACCGCGTCTCAAAATCGTACCACTGGCGCAACCCTTCTCAATCGAGCCTCGTCTCGCTCACACGCAATGCTGTCAATCGAAATTGAACTAGTTGCCGCACCTACATCCGAAACTCGTGAAACAAGTACGTTCATCCGTCTTTTGTCTTCGGATCCTTGTTCACGATCTTATCTTAGCCTACAATGGCAAGATGAACCTGGTCGACTTGGCTGGATCCGAAAATAACAAGGTCGGTACTCAGGACCGTTGTTGGTGTAGTCATACCCATTCGCTTTACAGCACACCGGAAACTCGCTCGCTAATCCTACTCGTCTCGCTGAATCCGCAGCAATCAATAAATCCCTTTCGACGCTTGGACAAGTCGTACATGCCTTAAACACTGGTGCCGTATGTATATCTCTTCTTTATGTACCCTGCTTCTTACTCATTCAGGCCCATGTTCGGATTAGTCCAGGATACCCTATCGCGATTCCAACCTCACTCGCCTACTGTCTGCTTCTCTCGGAGGCAAAGCTTTGGGGAAGACTATATTGCTGTGTAATCTGGCTCCGGGCGTCAAGTTTCGCTCGGACGTGCTCAATACGCTAAAGTAAGTTTGATGTATTCTTTTCGAGGACATCAGCTCTTCTAGTCTCGAATTTCTGTCTATCGTCAGAACGCTTGCTGATTTCATCCTATCTACTCCATTCATCATCATCATCTAATCAGTTTTGCCTCACGAACGAAGAATATCGAAACCAAGACTGTGGTTAACGAGCGCGAGAAACCTGCTCCTGTAGAAAATGTCAAAGAACTCCCGCCAGTTGGATCCCTTATGCGACGCACGTCAATACAGAGCCGACGCGTGTCTGCATCGCATATTCCTGCCCCTGGTTCGAGAATACCTTCCTATGGAGCTGGAGGTCACTCGAGGTTGAGTGGTTTCGGGCTTGGACTTGGTGGGGCTGGTATGGGCGTTGGCGGAATAGCGCCCGGAAGGCCTGCTGGTATCGACGATGCGGACTTAAATGAGAGGATTAATAAAGCTGTTGAAGCGGAGGTGAAGCGGAGGCTGGAAGAGAAGGAGGCGCAGAGGAGATTGGAGGATGAGGAAAGGGAAAAGAAACTTCAGCACGCTCAACAGCAAGAACAGAAGTCAGGAAAGCGCAACATTTCTTCGTCTTCCTCGTCCTTGACCCCTTTCAACCAAGAGACCCGACCGACTGACATCAATATGGAGTCGTATGAGACTAAGGGTGCTGAAGAAGATATTATAGAGGTAGAAGTCGAGGAAGCAGAAGTTGAAACCGAATTGCGGGTTGTGGAAAGCATGGATTTCGACGAAAGGCATGCTGTAGTCGGTGGCAGTGTAATGGATTGTTCGCCGATGAAAGTTGATTCCATTGAGGCGGAGGTTCCTACAATACCCGAAGATGAACTTGATCACGACGACAATGTTGGCGATAATCATGACAACGACAGGGAGAACGCAAATATGGATGATTTAGAACGTAGATATAGAGAACATGTAGCTCAGTTGGAAGCTCAGTTGGCTGCTGCCTCCTCGTCTACTTCCATTTCCGCTGCTGCTGTTGCTAATACCAGTACCAGCGCTACTGCTGATAGCTCAGCCTCGATGTTCTCTGCTCTCACTTCGTCGTCGCTGTCAATGTCGGGATCTGGATTGATGCCTTCATCTGTGCATGATTCGGGGACCTCGCACAATGTTGGCAGCTCGTCTGCTCTTGCGACCTCGCATACTTCTCTCACTGCGGCTGCTGCGGGCTTGTTGAACTCTACAAACGACGCACAATCGATGGAGCACATGAATCTTGCCGAGAGGAAGAAGATGGGGAAGATCTACGTGGATCTTGCTAGAGGGTATAGTGCGAAGTAAGTTATATGATTTGATTTTTTTGAAAATTTCGCTTTCGTCTATTTCTTTTTCATATCTTGACCACTGTCCTTGTACGCCATCTGTAGGAACGATCTTGCCACGGCGCTGTCCCTCTATCGACATGCTGCCCTATTTGTTCCGGATAATACGAGGCTGAGGGAACGGTATGTACTACTTTTCTTCTTCATGACTGCTACGTCCATAATCACCAAAATACCTAATTTCCAGGATCATCGACGTTGAATGGGCAGTCAAGAACGGTAAATCCTACGTCCCGACACCGAAGAGACAACACCCACGAGAAGGGGAGGAGAAACCCAAATCGAAATCTTCCAGGTCATCCAAATCGCATCGTCCTTCCCATTCCTCTTCTTATTCATCGAGACATACCGATGAGATCAGCAAGGAAAACTCTCACTCTCACTCCACTCTAGAGAGTCCTCGAAAATCAAACTCTACAGATTCAAAACTGGACGCTCAGCTATCTCTGAAGGGCTCAAAACGAAAACGCAGTGTCAGCCGAGAGCCTACAGACCCGTCTGATTTGGATTATGTTTTCGTCCCTCTGGCCACCAGTACAAGCCAGGGGCATGGATTCGGTCAAGACCTAGGAAACATCGACGAAGAAGTCGAGGCGGAAACCGAGTCTGCAGAAGTAGATGAATTCGGAGTAACGAGGGTGGCTAGAATGTTGCGTCGTTCACCTAGGAAGAAACAAGCTTTAGCTTCTCTTGGGATAAAGAGTCCTTCTACGGTTGTGGATAAACGAAAAATGCTCGGTATGAGCTTGAGCGGACATGGGGATATGGATTCGATTGGTTTTACGTATCGTACGCCTTCGGGAGGGATAGGAGGAGGAGGAGGAGGAGGGACGAATACGCCGATAAGAGGAATTGCGAATGGAAGTGAGAGAAAGACGAGGAAGGTATCGGATTTGGTGTATAGTGGGCTTGGAGGGCTTGGCTTCTCAGGGCGTGGGCTTGGGCGTGATGAAGATGGGGGCGGGGATGCGGATGGCGATGTCGAGGTTCATGGGAAGCAGAAACGGGCTCGGCTCGATTGATTGGGCTAATCAGTTTGTTTTTCATGTATCTGATCACTCTTTTTCGAGCGGTTTTTCTCTCGCTTTCCTCTCCTATTTTTGCATTTGACTATGGACTGGAATCTTTTGTATAGCGTGTATTCTATATTCAACGTTCGTGCCCACTCTACCTTGTTATCTCGTATGTCGCTATGTCTTGCTATACTTCGCTGTGTTTATCTCGCTGTCCCCTACTAAATATATTCTTACATGGCCGAGATTTGTGTTGTGGAAGATTAGTTCATGGGATCCAGGATTGTACCTTACAGCTAATTCCGAAAGTCTAAAAAGTTTGTGACCTCTTCTCAACATTGGAGTGTTGCTTACCATTGTTTGTGAAGGAGCATAAGCAAAATTTACTATACCTTTTTGAGTATATTGATATGCTGACTTGGGGGTGAATGCAAAATGCAGGTGTAGAAATACTAACACCAACACCAACACACACACACACAAAACTAAGTCAAACACTAAGTTCAGAGGGGTGCAGAAAAGATATAAAGATTAATGTTTGAATCAAACTCTGTCTAGTAGAGTAGGAGTTTTGTAATAGATTTTCTTTCACAAGTTCTATAAAACTTGGGCTTGCTATGGCTAACTGGTTCTTTAATCAGACTTTGACTGAATAACTTTACTGAACTGCACTTTGAATAACTTTACTTTCTTTCTGAGTTAAAAGTACAATCTTTCTTTGTTATACAAGTCTGTCTGAATCTCGGAACTGTTTCTCTCTCTTTCTCTTTGTGCTGAAACTCTTTCTCTTTCTGTAGAATTAGCAGTCACTACAAAAGTGGGGAGAAAGAAAGCTCCCTCTTGCTGGCTCTGGCTTGTCCTATTTATGTCTTTGAGGAAGAGTCTGGACCTTGGGCAGTGCTGAGGGATTTATTCCTTTGCACATGGTTACTACTCCCTTGGTCTGGGACACCATATGATTTCCCTGTGCTACTACATGCTCAAGTTATTTAATCCATATGGCTTTCCTGTGCTTCCACATGTTTGAGTTATTTAATTCATATGGCTTTCCTGTGCTTCCACATGCTCCTTGAGCTGTTATTGCTTCTATTCTAATCATTCTAGTCTTCCTGAATGGGACTGCAGATAACTTGACAGCTCTTTTATTGACATTACTATTCCCTGATCTTACTCTAGGATAGTTAATTCACACACAGGATGGGGTTTAAGTGTTTCTATAATCACTTTTAGACACTGTGCCTGATCAATGAGCATCTGTTTGATTCATCATTAACCAGGAGCTGGACATCATGACTATTACACAATGTACAGGTGCTTCCTATGTAGAGTTGTTTCACTGGGTTATGCACAAAACCCAAAAATTTGGATTTTTATGCACAGTTCATTCTAAGGCTTATCAATATGTATTTTCAATTCTGAGATTTCAGCTCAATACAAATCACATTACTGTATCCACTATTATCTAGTAAACAATCAAAGTGAGATTTCAGGATTGAAAATGCTTTGATTTTTGGTACTCAAAAAGGTATGGTAAATTTCACTCACATTCTTCCACAAACAATGGTAAGCAATACTCCAACATTGTGAAGAGGTGCAAAACTTTCTAGACTTTTGAAATTGGCTGTAATTAAGACTCTTCCTCCTCATCTCTGTCAAAATCATTATCCAATCCCTACAAACCCAATGATCTACAATGGTTGATATATTTATGCATTTTAACATATTGTTAAGGCCGTGCACTGGAAGGAAATAGATCAAGGTTCTGGATCTCTGTTTGAAGCTTTGAAGTCTGGAAACTATAATAACAGCAAAACAAAGTAATGGAAAGGCTACACAGGCCTTGGGAAGTGATGGGACTTCAGCGAAGCTTTTGGCAATGCTCCCTACACATTATCTGGGTGTCCCTGCGAAGTGTGAAGAAGAATGAAGTTCCAGAGTGTCGGAAGGGTCCGATCAATTGATCCGTACGTGATTAAGCGTAATAGAGAAGGAGTATAGAAGGTAACTTTTATTTCAAGCTGGGGAACCAAACTAAACAAGTTGACCTAAGTACTAAACTGCCTAATTGTTAAATAAAAGACAATAAGTGAGAAGGATTCGGAATAATACAATAACAGTGTTTTCCAAGAGCCGACAGGCGTGGGAATGCATCGGTCATGACGACCGAGTGTCATGTGATGTATCCGAGGTTGTTCCGAAGTTATTGAGCCAAGGAATGGAGTACGAAATCAACTGAGATTCGAGTTGGACTTGGTCACAAACACGAAATGGATCGAAAGGATGATTGATTGACCGGAAGATCGGCCAGAATGCCGGAATGTTCATATAGTGATTGATGACCTCGGAAATTGTCCGGAAAGCATAGTGGAGCTTGGCATATATATAACACATATTCATCAATTCCATCCTGCCCATAATCTCCTGTACCACTGTCCCTACATCAAATCTGATATGTCTTGTTATAAATCCAAATCACTATACAATATTAGTATAGACTATTGTTAGTAATGTAAGTAATGTAAAGTGCATATATGAAATGTAAAGTCACCCTCTACTTGGTGGTACAAGATAGAGAGTAAAGCTGTCAAGCAGATGCTATAAGTGAATAATTGAACCAAACAAGTACAATTTCAAACGTTGAATTGTCTCAGTCATATCACCATTCCCTGACTTGTATCATTGTCTACTGAGCCCCATTCCCAACAAGTTTGTGTAGCTTGGAATTGAATCATTAATAAGTTACCCTTGAGTAGTGTGGAACATCATGTCAAACAAAACATGCTTAGAACCAACCACAGTGACCAGTTGTTAACATCATGCAACTCCAGAATTGCGGAATTGGTTAGGAATGCAAGAGAGGAATGATTCACAGAGTGTATAAGAGCTAGTTGGACATTGACACTACTATCAGTAGTGCCCTCAACATGTCAATGGTCCAATGTGAAGGGTAGTAGCAGCATCAGTTTGCAAAGGTTGCTTTGCAGAACATCAGAGCAGTGTTGAGAATGTATCATGGAGAGTGAACATCTATAATATGAAGAGAGGCAGATCTAAGTTGATATTAAAACTACTGAACTACCTATTCAATATCATAGCTTTATACTATGCACTACATAAGCATTGCAAAGTGATACTAACTCCAAATAGACTAGTTTGTAGTGTAAAGAACAAAGGAAGGATATAAAAGGATTAGTTCTCATCTGGTAATGATGAGGAAAGATAATGAAGGAGTCCTTAGCTTAGGAACTCTTCAAGAAGGATATAATTGTATTGTGGAATAACTTGATTCACATGCATTGAGCAACAGTAAGATTTATGGACCAGTCAAAGCAATTTGACTGAGGTCTATGCAATGAGTGGACCCTTTATGCCCATCAATGTTGGTGGCCCTTGTTCTTCGTGGCCTCAATGGACTATGCATGCTTGGCTGTGGCCCATAAACCCTTTCATCATAGAATTGGACATTGTCCATGAATCCCCTTTTTACTGCTTGGACTTCGATCAAACTCATATATAAGAAGATGAATCTATCTTCCAATTCTTCATCCACTTCATCTCCCAACATTATCACTACAGTAGCTTGATACAGAGCTTAGTTTCTATTTCTCATCTCTCCCACCCTTACATACCGCTTTCCCTATTTCTCTTACTAGTGTATTCTCATGTGCTATCTATGTAGTTTAGTATATTCGCCAGTGCTGGCTTGAGCTAGGCATCCCATTTTCATCTGGGTCCCTCGGGAGAGAGCATGGGTGTCCAAGCATGACTCTGTTTGCACCCAAAACCCTCGCATCTATTTCTTCTCACCTCACTTCATCCTTTCAAGATGAGAAAGCATAGATGAGAAAATAATTGTACTCACTTTGATTGTTAGCCATGACCACTGTGGTCTGACTATACTCATATACAAAGTGGATTGAATGTTAGCTATGACCACTGTGTTCTGACTGTACTCATACACAAAATGGACAAATGAAGTTAAAACATTTATAACTAAGTTTTTGTTGTGAGATGGGTATTGGGTAGTACCAGCCCATTTCTTGATGCTTTTTTCCCAATAGCTATGCCATAAAATAGTAAGAGCTCTCATTGTACCCAAAGTCTGTATCTTGCTTCCAAGTGTCTTCTGTGGTTACTCCTGAGACTGGGGAAGGACTGATATCTTTCTCCACAACCTCCAAAGCAAGAACAAGAAACTTCCAGATTTCCAAATCATTGGGTCATTCAGGTATATATCTAACACTCAGATCTTACTTTTCCATTCTCAGGGACAGCTGACAGTGAGTGGGTGTTGCTAATAGTTGTGCTCAAGTCCCACACTGTGCACCAATGGCTCAATACATGGTTTCCGGTCACCCTTCCTCCAACTTCTTTGATATTGACTTGTAGAAACAATTCTGTCAGGTAGCCTATACACAAGTCTGTGTATTTATGCCAGTCTCCGAGCTGAGGCTAACAAACTTGGACTACGCGTACTATGTCAATAACAGACAGATTGTCTGGGGTTATAATTGAACAAAAACATTCTACAGATCAATGTATATGACCCCGACCCGGATTGAACGGATGACCTTGAGGACTGGAATCTCACGCTCTACCACTGAGCTACGGGGTCAGCATTAATGAATCCCAATTAAATATTCAGATTGTGCAAAGATTATTCTCCTAGGTGCAACGAGTTTTCATAACTTTTACTGCATGCAAATCCCTGCAATTTTCTGTAACTTATGGAATACTTATGAAACCAATAGAAATTTCCCAATCAAAAAATTGATAACTCATCTTTGATTTTGTGCTAAATTTATAAGTAAAAGGAAATAAAATTGTGTAAGTTACAACATAAGTTTTGGATACTTATTGTATGTTAAATTTTTCTGCTTTTGCCGATGTATTTTACACATGTCCTTCTCTCAAGTAGGCGGTCATGCAAACACAATCCGATCCACTGAAGATGGCTCACTTCTTATGAAGCCGGTCACAACGTTGGAACATGAATTCTATTTAATCATCGCACAGGCGAGGGCTATGGATACAACGGGAGGATTGGAAGGAGGTGGAACAGGAATTGAAGGGGGGATTGGTGACGGTAAAGCTGCCGGAGATGCTTTAGACGAACGAACTCTACGCGCTCTCAAGAACCTCAAACGGCTGAGTAGATTCGTTGCAGAGTTTTATGGGACGTTGGCAGAGACAAGTATTGATGCAGAAGAACTGAAGGTAGATGCGGACGCCGGTCAAGGTGGACACTCTACGACGATGTCACAGGATGCGACGAATGTTGTAGTCGACACGACGGATCGCCATCCTGTTGTGAATACACCTTCGCAACAGTACCTTGTACTTTCAAATCTACTTTACTCTTTTACTAAACCCAACGTTCTTGATCTCAAGCTCGGTACCGTCTTTTACGATAAACGAGACCTGGGCTGTAGTGAGGAGAAGAAGGCTCGGATGATCAAGGCGGCCAGGGAAACAACCAGTGGAGAATCCGGCATCCGATTGACAGGATTTCAAGTGAGTGTAACCTAAACTTTAGTTGCGCGTGGGGAGCTTGTTCGGTTTTTCGAACTTTTCATCCAGTCTTCAATTTGATTGATGTCTTTATTTTGGTTTGCTCGAGTCTCTCTTCCGTTCATTCTATCTACGCATCTATTCCTTTCTATCCATATAACTGAGATATGACTTTTAGGTCCATCCTCAACCATCCTCCTCTCTAAACACAGAGACAGCTGTTCACCGGCTCGCTCCATTACTCACCCTGAAATCATATGGAAAATCGCTCAAGAAAGAACAGCTTCCCGAGGGAATCAGGAGAGCATTTCCAGTTCTCGGTGAACTTGTTCCCGTCTACGTCTCTGGTATCGAGTCTTCTGCGAGTTCTGCCTCTACTTCTGGAACGTTCACCCCATTCGAAGCCTTCATTCCCTCCACCGCTTCAGGATCGTTGGATGTGATGTTCCCTACACCTGCATCAAGACGCCCTGCAGTTGAACCCCGCACAGACCTCGGTCTCCCTGCTATTGTCCTTCTCCCGATCTTGCGCTCGATACATACTTCGGTCTTGCACCTTCATTCAATCTTGAAGGAGGTTGAAATACGCATAGTTGGAGGGAGTTTATTGGTCGTTTGGGAGGGAGATGAGCAGAGGGCCAGGGATGGCGTTCAGTGGATGGAGGAGAAGGAAGCTAGGATCAAGGAGAGGGAGCGAACGCGCTCGGAGACCGATGAAGATGGAAACGACGATGAGTATATGGATAGCGACGACGACGAAGAAGATACGTCTAGTGAAGAAGACGAAGGCAGCGCATCCCCAAACGAAAGCAATTCCGACCAGAATCCTGAGCGGACAACTCGTCGCAGAAAGCCCTCTGCACCGTATACTCTCTGTCTCATCGACTTTGCGCACACACGATTTGTTCCTGGTCAAGGTCCTGATGTAGGAGTGTTGTTGGGTTTGGTCACATTTGCTAAGCTTGTCGAGGGACGGATCCGGGAAGTTAAAGAGGCAGTTAAGCAATAGGATAGGAAGCCTTATCAGATTGTTACTTCTTAGGAATACACTTTACGAAGGATAGGTAACGCCGTTGAGCGTTATTGATTGAATCATTCCGCATAAGGGTGATGACCATAATTAATAGATCTTAACGTGAGGAACATTAGATGAAGGACTGAGGCCGTACAGGCATGAGGCCAAGTCAAGTTCACCTTCGTTCGCCTCCTCTCCTGCAGCGCTCGAACACCTTTTCCATTACTAGCGAAGCGACCTACTGTACGGCAATGGACAGGCTGCAAAAAGTTCTCATCAAGATGTTAAAAGCTAAGCCTTGTCCACAAAACTCGTAGGGGAAATCGTCTATTGTGCTGGAGAACGACGATGACCTAACGCTAGAGGGGGGTTACTTTGTTTTGTGATATTTGGAAAGTAAATGACAGATCACAATCCGATGGCTTGTGATCCCTACCACAGGAGAACTCAAAGGGCTCTCTCAGGGCTTTCAGCTGCCAACTTCACTAAAGCGTGAAAATCCGCCGCACTTCCAGAATCCATGATAGCATTTCGGTCTGAGAGGACAAGACTGCTCAGGATTGCAAATAGGTTAATGAAAATCGATCAATAGTTTAGGAATGTACGTACAACTAGAATGTTATCGCGGAAGAAATTCGGAAACACACACAGGGTGCAAAACCCCATAAGGTTTTCTACTTAATTGGAAATTTGGTGAAAATTTTCTGGATGCCAAAAATTTCCCAATCTTCCGATGATTTTTTGACTTATCAAACACATATGTAATGAACAAAATTTTTTTTTGCCTAGCATAAGTTTCAGAAACTTTTCGTAAACTTATAACAGACTTGTGATATAATATGTTACCACATAAATATAATGAAAATTATGTCAAAGTTTCTGCCAAGTTATGGCATCTTATGTAAAACCTTTTGGATTGTTGTTATATAACAAACTAGATGGAATGATTTCTATTAATACTTATATTTATTGAAAACTTCTGATATTGTGACACCTTATAAGAGTATTCACTTATAAGTGACTTCTTGGGAAATTATGTGATTTTGAAAAATTCAAAAGTCTTTCTGAAGTTTTTTAACTTACAGAAAATTTAATCAATTGACAGTTTTTTAATCAGCTGTCATATGTATGTGAATCAAGTTATTCCGCGATTCTGTGATCCATTTACCTACTTCACAAAGAGTTCCTAAGCCCAGGGATCCTTCATTATCTTTCTTCATCATTATTGGATGAGTACTTTACCAATTATATTCCTTCCTTTGTTCTTTACACTACAAGCTAGTCTATTTGGAGTTAGTATTGCTTTGTGACATGTATGTAATGCATAGTATAAAGCTATGATATCAAATAGGTAGTTGTTATATCTGTGCAAAGCTAAGTCCTTATGAAGCTTTGTGATCCTTTCTGCAACTTAGGTATATTACTTACATCCCTATATCACTACATATTTCCTTTGCAAAGGATTTCCAACATAAAGTATTCCTTTGTTATCTCTTCATCCTTATTGGATCTGTACTATCCCTTTTATATCCTTTCCTTTGTTCTTCACTTATGAGTTAACCTATTTGGGCCTGACATAGCTTTGCAATCCTAACTTACCTATAGTATAAAGCTATGGTATCAAATAGGTAGTTCCTTAGTTTAAATATCAACTTTGATAGTACTTTGATAGTGATACCAAATTAATTTACTATCAGTATCATTGTTTTTAACATCCCTCTTGCCAGTACATTCCATGAAGGTCATTGTGAACAGAAAACATTCTATCTTCTTCTCTCTTGGACATGTGAAGTGTCAAGGACTCTACTAATAGTGGAGTTGAGGTCCAACTACAAGTTTTAGGATTGTTACCCTCATGAAGTATTCTCCTTCACATTTTCCCATCATTAACCCTGGGACCCAATTCTGATGATCCGTTAGTGCATGATCATAACAATAGTTCAGTAGTTTTAATATTAACTTAGATCTGCTCTATTCTTGTATTATGGATGTTCACTTTCTGTGATACATTCTCAACACAGCTCTGATGTTCCATGAAGCAACCTTTGCAAACTGATGCTGCTACTACCCTTCACATTGGACCATTGACATGTTGAGGGCACTACTGATAGTAGTGTCAATGTCCAACTACTTCTCTGAAACTCTGCAAATTGTTCCTCCCTTTGCAAGGGAATAATTCCCTTGCATTCCCATACAATTTCGCGATTATATCATGATTATTCCATGATTCTGGAGTTGCACAATCTTAGCATCAGCATAATATAAGTTTTGAAAATTTATATAAAACTTACTTGAAACTTATGAGGAACTCTTAATGTAATATTCTTTCATATGAAGGCCTCCAAAGTTTTGTGAAAAGTTTCTGGCAAGTGAAGCCATCTTATAAGAAATTTCTGGAAATCTGGAAAAAGCACAAATCACCAATAAGTTATGTATCAGAATTTTGACTTGCTAGTAACTTACACTGGGTGCAAAATTCAATAAATTATACTACTTATGGATAACTTTTGGTGAAATTTTCTAGAAACTTACAGTGGCTTATACATAAGTTTTCACTATGTTACCATTCTCTTTATAGAATTTGAGTAAATCTCCTGTAAGTTTACCAGAAGGGGTAAAAACTATGTACTTTTGTATCCAGTGAAGGTAGCAGAAAAAAATTTCACCAGCATTTATATAACATCATCAGCTTGTCCATTCAAATACCCAGTAAATATTCCTATGATTCTCACTTTCAATGTTCAGATGGAAGGTGTTTACAAATTATCATTGAATGATTCCACAGTTAATGAGATGAGCTCTACCTCTACAGTATCCTGAAATTTACCAAGCCCATGTGTTAAATTGTACTGTACATTTGTTATGATCATGCAGGTGGGGATCGTCAAATTTAGAGTCATAAATATAATTGTGGAAGGTTGAATATGCAAAGGACAATACTTTGCAAAAGGAAATGATCCAAAGGGTAGTTGGACCTTGAATCCACTATTAATGAAGTCCTCAACACAACACATGTCTGTTAAGATCATGCAACTCTGGAATCAGGGAATAATTACCTTGCAAAGGGAGGAACAGTTTGCAGAGTTTCAGAGAGGTAGTTGGTCATTGACACTACTATTGGTAGTGCCCTCAACATGTTGATTGTCCAATGGTAAAGGGGTAGTAGCAGCATCATTTTGCAAAGGTTGCTTCATGGAATGTCAGAGCAGTGTCAAGAATGTATCATGGAGAGTGAACATCTGTAATACAAAGAGAGGCAGATCTAAGTCAATGTTAAGACTGTTCCGGTAATATTCCATGAGGTCTAGGGTGAATATGATAGTATAAATGGTTCTAATAGTTTCCGGGTTGGTATGGTAACTACCAATCAGTAGAAAAGTAGAATGGTAAAGTTGAACAAGAACCTTAGCACCACTTTCAGTAGTGCTCCTGCTATGCCGTAGTGGTTCCGTGGATGTTCGTAGATTTCGGACGTCCGGAAGTTGACCGGATAAGTTCAGACAACTACAAGGTAAGACTGGAAAGCCTGGACAGAGTTATAGTGATAATCTCTCTAGATTGGAATGATCTAAGTTGATATTTAAACTGGAGAACTATCTACTGGACACTAATGCTTATATACCAGTAATCCTAATTGTTAAAAGAAGAACAATGAGTATCTGGGATAAGACAATAAGTATTGTAAAAAGTTCCCAATAATATAAATAAAAGATAATAATGTGGGAATTAAAAGTAATCGTATCTGTTAACATCAGATGTCGTTGTACGGTCTGGTGCCAAACCGATAAGGAAAGGAAAGGAATGAATTATAACTGTTGGTTCCATAACTTCCGGATGTTCCATATGAGGTAGCGGAAGCATACCTGTAACAGTCAATATTAAAACTACAGAACTACCTATTCCAAATAGACTAGCTTGTAGTGTAAAGAACAAAGGGAGGTGTTATGATCATGCACTAAGAGATCATTGGGATTGGGCTGCAGGGTTAATTGTGGGAAAAGGCAAAGTTGTTATATATATGCCAAGCTCCACTATGCTTTCCGGACCGATTTCTGAGGTCATCAATCACTATATGAACATTCTGGCATTCCGGCCAATCTTCCGGTCAATCAATCATCCTTTTGATCCATTTCGTATTTGTTACCAAGTTCAACTCGAATCTCGATCGATTTCATACTCCATTCCTTGGCTCAATAACTTCGGAACAACCTTGGATACATCACATGACACTCAGTCGTCATGACCAATGCATTCTCACGCCTGTCGGCTCTTGGAAAACACTGTTATTGTATTATTTCGAATCCTTCTCACTTATTGTCTTTTATTTAACAATTAGGCAGTTTAGTACTTAGGTCAACTTGTTTAGTTTGGTTTCCCAGCTTGAAATAAAAGTTACCTTCTATACTCCTTCTCTATTACACTTAATCACGTCCGGATCAATCAATCGGATGCTTCCAATGCTCTGGAACTTCATTCTTCTTTGCACTTTGCAGGGACACCCAGATAACATGTAGGGAGCATTGCCAAAAGCTTCGCTGAAGTCCCATCACTTCCCAAGGCCCATGTAGCCTTTCCATTACTTCAATTCACTGTTACTATAGTTTCTGGACTTCAAAGCTTCAAACAGAGCTCTGGAACCTTGATCTATTTCCTTCTGGTGCATGGCCTTAACAGTACCATAAGTTGTCATAGCCTGGCATTTTTTGCAACCTTCAATGTACTTCCCAGCATCCCTCATAACTCCTGGCCACCAGTAGTCCCGAGTGATCAACTCTGGTTTTATACTGTCCAGGATGTCCCACTAGTGGTGTATCATGGTACTGAGTAATTATTTTGCACCGGAGTAGGTGGTTTTTTGGTACATAAACATGCCCTTTCCATGTAATAATTCTTTCAGTTTCAATCCACTCGGGATCCTTGGCAGTCAGAGCGTCCTGTACAAGCCGATCTACCTGGTTTCTGCTTTTCTGAATTTCCAACAGTAAGAGGGTCTTCAGGAGCTGATAGGTCAAGAGCATGGATGAAAAATTCCGGTTTCAGGAGAACAATGTTCTTGTTGTCCTTGTCCCCATTCTCAAGACCTGTCATCCTCAACAGGGCATCAGCTTTTGTCATCAATTTACCAGGCTTATGGATGAGATCGAAATTATACTCCGCTAACTCCAATACCCAGCGTGCTTGTCGACAATTAAGTTTCTGTGGCTTCTTGAAGTATTGGAGATTTGTGTGATCCATAAAAATTTCAATCTGTTTCTCCGCCCCCAGCAAATACTGTCACTAGTTGTCAAGTGAGTCCATAATTGCCATGAGTTCTTTGTTGTAAATCTTGTAATTGCGCTCAACCTCATTGAGGGAACAGGAATGAAAAGCAATGGGGTACCACCTGTTATCAACAAACTGGGACAAGACGGCATCATTAGCATAGTTGGACGAATCAGCTTCCACTCGGAACTTCCCATGGTTTCGAGGGATAAGCAGAACTACTTCCTTACAGATGTGGTGTTTCAATTCTTCGAATGCTTCTTCCTGTGCCTTCTCCCATGTCCAAGTTCCATTCCCAGTAAGCTGTGTCAGTGGCTTTGCTACAAGACTGAACCCATGAATAAAGCGTCTGAAGAAGTTGCAAAACCCTAAGAATTGCTGAACATCGTGCTTCTTGCGGGGAGTAATCCATTCGTGGACGGCTTGTACTTTCTTCGGATCCATGTGAATAGTTCCGTTACCAATGATAATACCAAGGTAGTCAATTACCAGCTTCTCGAAAGCACATTTTTCAGGTTTAAGAAACAGTTTGTGTTCCCATAGAATATCGAGTACTTGCTTTACAATCTGTCAATGTTCTTCTATACTGTTGGTAAAAATCAGTATGTCATCCATGTAAATGATAACATGACCTCCATTGATGAGGTCTCACAGGATATGGTTCATGAACCCTTGGAATGTTGCAGGAGAGTTTGTGAGTCTAAAGAACATGATGGTTGGTTTGAATAACCCCTGGTTAGTTCGAAAAGCTGCCTTCCACTCATCACCTTTTTTTATCCAGATGTTATTGAAGCCCCATTGGATGTCCATCTTCATGAAGACCTTAGCACCCTTCAAACAATCAATCAGTTCCTGAATGAGGGAAGTGGATACCGGTTTTTAACCATCATCTCATTCAGTTTTTGATAGTCTTGCACCGGTTGTAAAGTACTGTCTTTCTTTTTGACAAAGAAGAAGGGTGATACCATCTGCAATGTGGAGGGTCAAATTTGTCCAGTTCAAAGATTTTCTTCAAGAAACTTGTCGAGCGCTTCTTGTTCTTTCAGGTTCAGTGGGTATACCTTGCAGTCTAGAGGCTTGAGGCCTGGCATCAGGTCAATAGTGTGGTTCCACAGACATCTCTGCAGTAACTGGTCAAACTCTTCCTGGCTAATCACATCAGGATACTCCCTGACATAGAACTCAGAATTGTCAAACTCCTTCGCTGTCTCCTTCTTCACCTGTTCCTCCATCCATTTCCTCAACTGTACTTGTTCATGGACATACCTATCCCAGTCAAACAAGAAGAGTTGTTTGCCTTCTTCTAATGTGGCTTTGGAGTGAGTATCTTCCAGTGTCCAGAAGTGTGGGTTTTAACCACATCGTGTTGGACACCTGTTGAAGGTTAGTTCAGACGTCTCCCAATCGATACTTGGGTTGTGGTGTCATAGCCAGTCTAGTCCTAGAAAGATATTATTCTTTCCTAGACCTACTACTCCGAATTGTATGATCTCTGAGTGATTGCCAATAGTCATCTGTATCTCGACATACTTATCTATTGAGCCGGCATCATTGAGTGTGCTGTCAGCATTATAGATGAGTGTCTTAACTGGTAAGTCTTTGGTGACAAGGTTGTGCCGTTTGACAAATTCTGAGTCGATACAGGAGCCGGTTGCTCTGCTGTCAAGAAGTCCTTGTGTGACAATCTGTCGACCATCCTCCAGTGTCTTGAGTATTGCCGGAAGCTTCAGGCTCTTGCCACGTGTCCCACAAACATAGCTCCTTTTGTTCTTGAGACTTCTAATGGCCATGACTGCCATTTTCCAGTTCTGTTTTCATATGTCCATGACAATTTCTTCTGAGGCTTCCTTCTCCTGAGAAGAGGGCATCCAGGTTCGTAACAATCCCATTGCTCTTGGGATTTGATCTTCTCTGACTCTCTGAGTCAGCCACTCGGTAGTGTCGGGTTCATATTGAATAGGTTTTTTGGTTTTTTTGGTTTTGTGTGTGAAGGCAGATGTGTTTTTCTGTCTAGTACCTGTACTAATTATATAATCAACGCCATTATTGTCATGAAGTGAGCCCACCCCCTATCATTTTCCTTTCTTTACGATACACCATCCAAGCCCTCCTACCTACAATAATCATTCCGGAACATTCCATTCCATTCTATTAGTTCCATTCCTTGTGCCAGAGCTATACAGTATTACCTCATAGTTCCCACGCTCCACCTTGTATATATAAGCCAGCCCCCACAACCTGGTCCCTTATCTTGACCTCTTTGTCGTTGGGACCAGGTATGTCTTGAACTTACTTACTTGTATTTATTATCAATATAACTTTGTCGTTGGGACCAGTGTCCGCTTTCGCCTAAGTCTCCGCTCCGCTCCGCCACCGTCGTCACCTCTTTGTGACATTAGGTCAAGATCCCTTACTGCACTGATAGCCTACCGATTAGGTTATCCTTGCAGGCTCCGCTTCCACCACGTCTACAGACACCTCCGCACCAAGCCTGCCCGCCCAAGCTATCGACTGTTCTGCCTACCCACACGCTTTTGATACTAAAGACCAAACCCACATCCACCGCAGCAAAAGCAGCTCCTGGGCTGATTGCAGTTCTCAACCCTGTCCAAACGCTGCTGCCAACTCCATCAGTGAAGAGGAGAACCTTTCCGACGGTACCGTGATCACACCCATCCTTATCCCTACTCCCACTGCACCCCCATCCATTATGTCGACCTCTGAAGTCAACACAAACCAGCTCATGGCACAGCTCATCGAGCAGGTGGCCCAGCTCACGGCCAACCTCCACAAAGCCTCAGCCAAGTCCAGTATGAATAAACCTGAGCTCTTCAAAGGCTCTAGTAGTGCAGAAGCACGTCGCTTCATTGCTCAGTATCAAAGCTGGGCAATGGAACAACCAGATCTGAGTAGCAACGAAGGGAAGCTGATCAAGGCAGCGCTAGGATTCTTCTCAGGCAAGGCTGCTGACTGGGCCACACCATACCTCCTAGAATTCAGCCATAACCAACAACCTTTCAATGGACGATGGGAAGACTTCAAAACAGCCTTCACCCTCCGATTTGAATCCATTGATGCAGGTATGGAGGCCCGGAATGCAATCCAGCATCTCAGGCAGGCAAAAGGTCAAACGGTAGCGGAATTTGCACAGAATTTCAAGGACATTGGTGATCGGACCGGGCTTTCAGACGTCGACCTGCGAGAACGCTTCCATAGCGGCCTCAACCCAGAGATCCGACAAAATCTCATTGTGGTCAATATAGCCCAGGGACTGGCTCCCACCCTGGAGGAGGCTATCAGGCGAGCAATTTCAGTGGATGTGTTCCTGCACGATCCCACCATGACAGGTCGCAACCCAGGCACCTCCCATATCTCCTCCCCCCCTGCCAACTCCCATGCTATGGATGTCGATGCCACACACACTAGTGGTAACAGCAGAGAAAGCTTCGTGGCCCAGATGAGAGGAAGGTGTTATGGGTGTGGCTCGCAGAGTCACGAAAAGAGGAACTGCTCATACAAGGAGACAGTTTGCCGCTACTGTGGACGACGAGGCCACCTAGAATCAGTCTGCCAAGACAAGTTCATGGGTCTAGAACGTGGCCGGGGTAAGCGCCAACAACCCCGCCGTCAACAAGTCTCTGCTTCTGCTTCGACACCGTTCACCCTCTTCCCCAATGAACCTGTCCAAATTGCCGCGTCCATTCCAGCTCCCACTGCTCCGTCTCCACTTACGCCTGACCTCTCCACCCAGATTGCCCAGCTCCAGGAGCTCCTTAACAGAGCCAATGCCATGGCCCCAGCACCAGGTTCTCAGGAGGGTTTTTAAAGTGGGTGCCCGTCTCGGCTGCATCGAGAGTACCCGTAAACCAGTTCGCTATACATTCCACATCTGCGTATGATTCTCTCCCATCTTGTAAAATATCTACTATTTCGGAATTGAACTTCAATTCATCTCACTTCCGAATTAACGCAAAACTAAGAGGAAGAAATCACAGTATAGCAACTGCAGCCATGGTTGATTCTGGAGCCACTGCTCTATTTTTGAACCAAGAGTTTGTCACCCGTCACCGCGTAAGGACCTTCCCACTCAGGAAACCCATTGGCGTCTTTAACATTGATGGGTCTGCTAACCGAGCAGGGCAGATCACACACTTTGCACACCTAGCCCTGACTGTTGATAACCAAGAACGGTGGACAGACTTGCTAGTAACCAATCTGGGAGGCGAAGACCTAATCTTAGGACTCCCCTGGCTACGTAAGGCCAATCCAGATATTGACTGGGAGAAAGGACGACTCACAGTCAGATCCCAACAAACAACGATAGAGGAGGTGGAAGAGCAAGACACGGCGGAGGAAATTGAAACTGTGATCACCCCTGAACCACCACTTGACACACTGGATGAGGAGACAGAAGAGTCGCCCATACACCGCATTCGAGCAAACCGACGAACCCGACGTGCATGGGTGAAGTCAGGAATCTTACACGAACAAACAGATGAAGTCTGGTGTGCTGCAGGGTTCACCTACTCCCAACAGCTAGCGGAACAAGCCCACAAAACAAAACCCATGAAAACCTTTGAAGAAATGGTCCCAGAACCCTACCGCGATTTCGAAAAAGTATTCTCTGAAACTGCTTCAGAGCGCCTCCCTGACCACCAACCCTGGGATCATGCTATAGAATTGATCCCAGGTGCACCGGAAACCATGCGCACAAAAGTCTATCCAATGTCATTGAATGAACAAGGTGAACTCGACCGCTTCCTGGATGACAACCTCCGAAAAGGCTACATTCGCCCCTCAAAATCGCCACTGTCTTCACCCGTCTTCTTTGTTAAGAAGAAAGATGGGAAGCTCCGCTTCGTACAGGATTACCGGAAACTCAACCAAGTAACCCTAAAGAACCGCTATCCTCTCCCACTGGTCGCTGACATTGTCAGCCGTCTACAGGGGGCACGGTACTTCACCAAATTTGACGTCAGATGGGGCTACAACAATGTCCGGATTAAGGAGGGTGATGAGTGGAAGGCCGCTTTTGCAACCAACCGAGGGTTATTTGAACCCAGTGTAATGTTCTTCGGTCTCACCAACTCGCCAGCTACCTTCCAAGCGCTCATGAATTCCATCTTTTCAGACCTAGTGGCGGCTGGTAAGGTAGCAGTCTACCTAGACGACATCCTCATCTTCAGTAACAATTTGCAAGAACACCGGCAGGTGGTGCGAGAGGTACTAAAGCGGCTAGAAAAACATGACCTCTACCTGCGACCAGAGAAATGCGAGTTTGAGGAGCTTCAGGTTGAGTATTTGGGACTAGTGATATCAGAAGGTGAAGTGCGCATGGATCCAGTAAAAGTAGCTGCAGTCCGCGACTGGCCTACCCCAAAGAATCTACGAGAACTACGGGGATTCCTAGGCTTCGCTAACTTCTACCGTCGATTCATACGGAACTTTGCCCGCATAGCACGCCCTCTGAACGACCTAACAAAAAAGGATACAGGCTTCAGTTGGGGGACACACCAACAACAAGCATTCGATACCCTAAGGGAAGCATTCATCACAGCACCGGTACTGGCACTCTGGGACCCTAATAGGCTCACACAACTTGAGGTAGATGCATCAGGCTTTGCTACGGGAGGAGCCCTAATGCAGAAACAAGACGACGGCCAGTGGCACCCAGTGGCATTTCGATCAGCCTCCATGCAACCAGCTGAACGAAACTACGAAATCTATGACCGAGAGATGCTCGCTATCATCGAAGCATTAAAGGACTGGAGAAGCTTCCTGGAAGGTTCACCACAACCGTTCGAGATTCTCACCGACCACGCAAACCTGGAATTCTGGCGTTCTGCTCAAGACCTCAGTAGACGGCAGGCGCGATGGGCACTATGGTTGTCCCGATTCGACTTCCAGCTCACTCACCGCCCGGGCAAGTCCAACACTCAGGCAGACGCTCTCTCTCGTATGGCAGCACATCAGGTTCTGGATAGCGAAGATAATCGACAACAGATTGTTCTGAAACCAGCCCATTTCATGCAAGTGGCAGCTACCTCACTACAAAACCCACTGGAGGACCGCATCCGACAGGCGTCTCAAAAGGAGGCCCAAGTACTGGAAGGACTGGAAGAGCTTAGGAGAAGCGGTCTCAAACGCTTGGCCAATGGGATAGCAGAATGGGAAGAAGACAAGGGACTAGTATACCACCGAGGAAGAGTATATGTCCCACCAGATGATGACCTCTGGAAAGAAGTACTCAAGCAATGCCACGATAACCCCTCTGCTGGCCACCCTGGACTTCACAATACCCTTGACCTCGTCAGCACCCACTTTTGGTGGCCCACCCTGCGATCCTTTGTAGAAAAATATGTTGAAGGATGCGAGACTTGTGCAAGGAAGAAGATACAGAGACACCCACGAGCAGTAACACTACCTCTAGACGTCCCAGCAGGCTTGTGGGAAGAAGTGGGAGTTGACTTGATCACACAGCTGCCCAACTCGCAAGGGTATGACGCGATTCTAGTCTGCACGGACCTTTATGGTAAACAAATCCATGCAATTCCTTGTACAACTTCAATCACAGCAGCAGGTGTGGCCGACATCTACTATCGCGAAATTTTTCGCCTCCATGGTCTTCCCCTCCGCTTTGTATCAGACCGGGGACCCCAGTTTGCAGCAAAACTCATGCGATCATTACTCTCCCGCCTAGGAATCAAATCAAACCTCACCTCAGGGTACCACCCCCAAGCAAACGGACAGACCGAACGGGCAAACCAAGAAGTCGAAAAATACCTCAGACTCTACGTGGGACGCCGCCAGGATGACTGGGCGGAGCACCTACCTATGGCGGAATTTGTGATTAACTCTCGCACCCACTCTGCACTTGGAACGTCCCCATTCGAACTCACCTATGGTTATCTGCCTCTATTTAACATTCCAGTTGGACAACGGAGTGGGATTCCGGCGGTGGATGATCGCATCCAGATACTGCGGGATGCACGACAGGATGCTGGGGCGGCGCTACACCTGGGGAAACGACGGCAAAAGGAAAACTACGAACGGGGAAAACGAAAGGCACATCAATTCCAAGTTGGAGATCAGGTCTGGCTAAGCGCAGAGGACATCAAGCTCCAACTTTCCAGTGAGAAACTTGGGGATCGACAGCTAGGACCTTACACCATTTTGCAGAAGGTTGGGCCCCTGGACTACCGTTTAGACCTCCCATTATCCCTGGACCGCATCCATCCTGTGTTCCATGTTGATAAATTGTACCCTTGGAGAGGGAACACCGTAAACGGCGAAATTGCAACACCACCGGAACCAGTATATCTAGAGGATGAGGATGAGCCGGAGTATGAAGTCGAGGACATCTTGGATAGTCGGATTAGGTGGAAGAAGCTAGAATACTTGGTAAAGTGGAAAGGCTACGATGCAGGACACAACTCATGGGAACCTGCACCAAATCTTGAACACGCCCCAGCAACTATCCGAAAATTCCACAAAAAGCACCCTCAGGCGGCAAAAGCTTGACCATTGAGGGCAATGGTCATAAGGAGGGGGGTAATGTCATGAAGTGAGCCCACCCCCTATCATTTTCCTTTCTTTACGATACACCATCCAAGCCCTCCTACCTACAATAATCATTCCGGAACATTCCATTCCATTCTATTAGTTCCATTCCTTGTGCCGGAGCTATACAGTATTACCTCATAGTTCCCACGCTCCACCTTGTATATATAAGCCAGCCCCCACAACCTGGTCCCTTATCTTGACCTCTTTGTCGTTGGGACCAGGTATGTCTTGAACTTACTTACTTGTATTTATTATCAATATAACTTTGTCGTTGGGACCAGTGTCCGCTTTCGCCTAAGTCTCCGCTCCGCTCCGCCACCGTCGTCACCTCTTTGTGACAATTATCAACAAAACTCAAAATGACCATGTTTGAAGGCTCTTGCAGACCTATATCTACTGTGGAGCCTTTGGAAAACCAAAATTGTTAATAAAATCCACTCGTTCCTGCTCACTCATATTCAGCATAATACCTCGGACTACTGCCTTTCTCCTATGCGGGCAATTCCTGCTCATGTGGCCTGGTTCACCACAATTGAAGCAAAGTCACTTCTCCCTCACCTGGTCAATATCCATTGGCCTGCCCATTCCTCCAAATGTGGTGCTGGTAGCATCTCTTCTCGGCGCTGCAGGATATTCTGTCTTTGGAGTTACCTTTGGCTCTTGCTGGTTCTGCTCAGTGGATGACTGTCCATGACTCTGTCCCTGTGGGTGTCATGAATCGATCTTTTTCCATTATTCTTTTCTTTTATTATTCTTTTTCTTTTCTTTACTTATCTAATCACCAAAGCACTTACACTAGCGCTTATTATATTTTCATTATCATTTAGGTTACACGCGTCAACCTTATTGTTCTCGCGTTGTCGTTTCACTTAGGCGCGACTCTCTCGTGCCTGTCAGTTCATTGACAGGACGACGTCATTATTGTTCCGCCTCCATGCTTCTTTTTATATTGCCTTATTGTTTACTCACCGAATACCTACAGCTTTACTTATGGATACGAGCGACTCTTATTGTAGGTCCTCACGGTTACGGTGCGAGACGTCTCTCACGGTTTCATATTCCATTTTGTATATAAGACTAGATATTTGGTAGTTATATTCCTTAGCTCTATTCTCGTCTATTCTCCTCGGTAGCTAGACTTGTAGTTGGGTTGTTTTATCCATCCTCTTTTGCCTTTTCATCCTCTTGCTCATCGTCTATCGTGTGACGCCTGGTTGTCTCTTGTGAGAGCTAGCGAGTCGCTGACAGAAGAATAGAGCTTCTACCACATACCACCCGTCACAACAAAAACTTTTACAAACTTGCCTAGGATTCAACACACCGTTGGAAACTAGTTTTCTCGATACGTTACACATTTTCATTTCTACCAAACACGCTCATCTTTTCCCCTACTATAACTCAACATGACTGACCGGTCGATACATGCACCCGACCCAGCGGAAGCCGCTGCTATCACGTCTAGTCCACGCCGGGTGTTTGTCAATACACCAGGGAACTACGATGGCGACCCCGCCACCTACCGGCCATGGAGACGACGAATGATGGCTTATGTCTCCGAGCTAACGGAGACAAAGCAGGTCGACAACTCCCACCGAGTCACGACCATCATCATGTCCTTCCTGGTCGGAGGAAAAGCCGATGAATGGGCTCAGGTCTACTCTGATGACCACTTCAACATCGACAATGGGTCATGGGACATTACGGGGAAGCAGTTAATTGACGATATGGACAGGGAGTTCACGAACGTCGCGAAAGAGAAGGAAGCTCGCGATAAACTAACTTATATCCGACAGGGGAAGTCCTCGGCCAGCGACTTTTTCAAAGAGTTTGAATTGTTGTTGAAGGATGCCGGATACAAGAAGGACGAGTCGCACGTCCTTACCCTAGCGGAGAGGGCGGTCGATCACACCCTTCTCTACGACATCATCAAAGGACGAACGGAGCCCTTTGAAGACTACAAGGAGTTGAAGAAGGTAGTCACAGGGGCTGACAATGTAAGGCGGCAGTGGGCCGAACAGAAGAGAGGTTACGGGTATGCGGGGTGGTGGAACGCTAACCCACAGGGACAGAGTCGTGGACAGTCGTCCACTCAGCAGAACCGACAGGAGCCGAAAGTAGCTCCGAAGGCAGAATATTCGGCGGCACCGAGAAGAGATGCTACCGGCACCACGTTCGGAGGAACGGGCAGGCCGATGGACATCGACCAAGCGAGAGAGAAGCGTCTGTGCTTCAACTGTGGCGAGCCAGGCCACATGAGCAGGAACTGCCCGCACAAGAGAAAGGCGGTAGTCAGAGGTATTATGTTGAATATGAGTGAGCAGGAACGTACGGACTTTATTAACGATTTGGGTTTTCCAAAGGCTCCGCAGTAGATATAGGTCTGCAGGAGCCTTCGCACACGGACATTTCGGAGTTTGTTGATAATGGCGTTGACTATGTAATCAGTACAGGTACTAAACAGAAAAACGCCTCCACCTTCATCCACAAAACCGAAAAAACCGAAAAACCTATATGGTACGAACCCGACACTGCTGAATGGCTAACTCAGAGAGTTAGAGAAGACCAGATCCCGAGAGCAGTGGGATTATTACGAACTTGGATGCCCTTTTCCCGGGAGAAAGAAGCCTCGGAAGAAACCGTCATGGACATACGAAAACGGAACTGGAAAACAGCAGTCACCGCCATCCGGAGTCTCAAAAACAAAAGGAGTTATGTCCGTGGGACACGCGGCAAAAGTCTGAGACTCCCAGCAATACTCGAAACACTGGAAGATGCTCGACAAATCGTCACAGAAGGACTCCTCGACAGTGGAGCTACTGGTTCCTGTATCGACTCAGAATTCGTCAAACGGCACAACCTTGTTACAGAAGACTTACCGATCAAAACCCCTGTCTACAATGCAGACGGTACACTCAATGATTCCGGATCAATAGACAAGTATGTCGAGATCCGGATGACCATCGGTGATCATTCAGAGATCGTCCAATTCGGAGTAGTAAGTCTAGGAAAGAATGGTATCTTTCTAGGACTAGACTGGCTACGACACCACAACCCGAGTATCGACTGGAATACGTCTGAACTAACCTTTGACAGGTGTCCAACAAGATGCGGTTACAACCCACACTTTTGGACACCAGAGGATACCCATTCTAGAGCGGCATTACAGGAAGGCGAACAGCTTTTCCTGTTTGACTGGGACAGGTATGTTCACGAGCAGGTACAGTCGAGGAAGTGGACGGAAAAACAAGCCAGAGAGGAAACAGCCCAAGAGTTCGACACTTCCAAGCCCTACATCGAAAAGTACCCCGATGTTTTCAGCCAGAAGGAATTTGACCAACTGCCACAACGACGTCCTTGGGACCACGCTATCGACCTAACGCCAGGTTCTAAACCTTTAGATTGCAAGGTGTACCCATTAAACCCAAAGGAACAAGAGGCGCTCGACAAGTTTCTTGAAGAAAACCTTCGAACTGGACGAATCCGACCTTCGACTTCGCAGATGGCGTCTCCTTTCTTCTTCGTCAAAAAAAAAGATGGCACTTTACGACCAGTACAAGATTATCGCAAACTGAATGAGATGACAGTTAAAAACCGATACCCACTTCCTCTCATTCAGGAACTAATCGATCGTTTAAAAGGCGCTAAGATCTTCACGAAGATGGATATTAGATGGGGGTTCAACAACATCCGAATAAAGGAAGGTGACGAATGGAAAGCGGCCTTTCGAACTAACCAGGGGTTATTCGAACCAACCGTCATGTTTTTTGGACTCACTAACTCTCCTGCGACATTCCAAGGTTTCATGAACCACATCCTGCGAGACCTCATCAATAAAGGTCATGTTATCGTTTACATGGACGACATACTGATTTTTACCGACGATATAATAGAACATCGACAAATCGTAGAACAAGTACTCGACATTCTACGGGAACACAAGTTGTTCCTTAAACCCGAAAAGTGTTCTTTCAAAAAACCGGTTATCGACTACCTCGGTATTATCATTGGTAACGGAACTATTCGCATGGATCCCAAGAAAGTTCAATCCGTTCGAGAATGGATTACTCCACGAAAGAAGCGCGACGTCCAGCAGTTTCTAGGATTCTGCAACTTCTTCCGGCGATTTATTCGTGGGTTCAGCCTGGTAGCAAAGCCACTAACACAGCTCATGGGAAATGGAACTTGGAAGTGGGAAAAAGGTCAGGAAGAGGCGTTCGAGGAGTTGAAACGTCGAATCTGTGAAGAAGTAGTTTTACTCATTCCTCGAAACCACGGAAAATTCAGGGTAGAAGCTGACTCGTCCGATTATGCTAATGGCGCCGTTTTATCCCAGTTTGTCGAAAGCAAGTGGTATCCTATTGCCTTTCGTTCTCGTTCCCTCAATGAGGTTGAGCGTAATTACGAGATTTACGACAAAGAACTTATGGCAATTATGGACTCCCTCGATGACTGGAGGCAATATTTACTAGGTGCGGAGGAACAGATTGAGATTTATACGGATCACGCAAACCTCCAGTACTTCAAGAAGCCGCAGAAACTCAACCGACGACAAGCGCGCTGGGTACTGGAATTAGCGGAGTATAATTTCGATCTCGTTCACAAACCTGGTAAATCGATGACGAAAGCTGACGCCCTGTCGAGGATGACAGGTCTTGAGACGGGGGACAAGGACAACGAGAACATCATTCTCCTGAAACCAGAACTTTTTATTCAAGCTCTCGACCTATCGGCTCCCGAAGATCTCCTGTTATCAGAGATCCGAAAGAGTAGAAACCAAGTAGACCGAACTGTACAGGAGGCCCTCGCTGCGAAAAATCCAGAGTGGACTGAGACCGACAAAGTCATTACCTGGAAAGGGCGTGTTTATGTACCGAAAAACTGCCTACTCCGATCCAAAATAATCACTCAGTACCACGATACACCACTAGCGGGACATCCAGGACAGTACAAAACTACGGAGTTGATTACTCGGGACTACTGGTGGCCAGGGGTGACACGAGATGCAGGGAAATATGTAGAAGGTTGCGAGAAATGCCAGGCGACAAAGTCACATCGTACCAAACCAGTAGGACAACTTCATCCACATGCGGTACCGACTGAACCATGGCAAATAATCGGCACCGATATGATAGGGGAACTACCGGAATCGGGAGGATATAACGCCATATCGGTGTTTATCGATCATTTTTCCAAAAGACTACGACTTGTTCCATCGCACACTACAGTCACATCAGAGGGAATGGCAAAAATCTATCGGGATCGTATTTTTTCTATCCATGGCATTCCACGAAAAATAGTACATGATCGAGGACCGCAATATCATTCTCGTTTCATGAAGGAACTCTACCGTCTTTTAGGAATAGAAGCAAATTACACCACGGCGTATCACCCACAGACCAACGGCCAGACAGAACGAACAAATCAGGAGATAGAACATTATCTCCGTTTGTTCATTAGTTATCATCAAAATGACTGGCATGAGTGGTTACCGCTTGCAGAATTTGCCTATAACGATCGAGTACACTCTGCGACGAAGGTTTCCCCATTCTATGCTGACAACGGTAGACATCCCTATAAAGGCACGGCACCTCAAATGACTTCGGACAACCCCACAGCACAGGCGTTTGCAGATGGAATGAGGAAGGTTCGAGACGAAGTAGGAGCGGCCTTAGGAAAGGCCAACGAGGACATGAAGAAGTTTTATGACCGAAAGCGAAGAGTTGGAATAGAGTACAAGCCAGGTGATAAGGTCTGGCTTGAAGGAACTAACTTATCGACAGACCAGCCGATGAAAAAGTTAGGAGATAAACGGTTTGGACCGTTTACAGTTCAGAAGAAGATAGGTGCTAGTTCCTATAAACTAGATATTCCCTCTACGTGGAAACGTATCCATAACGTTTTCAACGAAGTCCTTCTCACTCCCTATAGAGAACCGCAATTTCCCTCTCAACCACGAAACACTCGTCCACCTCCTGTCGTTGTAGGAGAAGAAGAGGAATTCGAAGTCGAGGAGATTCTCGACTCACGAAAGGTAGGAAAAGGGATCAAGTACAAGGTCAGGTGGCGAGGTTACGGACCACATGAAGACACTTGGGAACCTCGGTCCAACATCACCCATTCCTCCGATTTGTTGAAGGAATTCCATGATAAAAACCCGAACAAACCCAAACCCGCCACCCTGAGTCGACTCGAAATCCCTATTTCCTTGTTCCCTACCGAGTTATTCCGCCCTATGCCTCCGCCAGATACCGAAAATACATCCTCACAATTACCCTCCGAAAATTTTGTTAGACGACAAGCGCTTCGTGGAACTCGCGCTCTAGGGAGGGGGTAATGTCATGAATCGATCTTTTTCCATTATTCTTTTCTTTTATTATTCTTTTTCTTTTCTTTACTTATCTAATCACCAAAGCACTTACACTAGCGCTTATTATATTTTCATTATCATTTAGGTTACACGCGTCAACCTTATTGTTCTCGCGTTGTCGTTTCACTTAGGCGCGACTCTCTCGTGCCTGTCAGTTCATTGACAGGACGACGTCATTATTGTTCCGCCTCCATGCTTCTTTTTATATTGCCTTATTGTTTACTCACCGAATACCTACAGCTTTACTTATGGATACGAGCGACTCTTATTGTAGGTCCTCACGGTTACGGTGCGAGACGTCTCTCACGGTTTCATATTCCATTTTGTATATAAGACTAGATATTTGGTAGTTATATTCCTTAGCTCTATTCTCGTCTATTCTCCTCGGTAGCTAGACTTGTAGTTGGGTTGTTTTATCCATCCTCTTTTGCCTTTTCATCCTCTTGCTCATCGTCTATCGTGTGACGCCTGGTTGTCTCTTGTGAGAGCTAGCGAGTCGCTGACAGTGGGCTAGTGCTCCACCACCCTGCATACCCATATCCTCTCTTCTGTTCAGCCCACTGACGCCTTACATTATCAGTGCCCATAACTACCTTCTTCAGCTCTTTGTAATCCTCAAAGGGCTCTGTTTGTCCCTTAATGATATTGTAGAGGGGGTTGTGATCTATGGCTCTCTCTGCCAGGGTAAGGACATGCAACTCGTCCTTCTTGTATCCGGCATCTTTCAGCAACAATTCAAATTCTTTGAAAAAGTCACTGGCAGAAGCCTTCCCTTGTTGGATATAGGTTAGTTTGTCACAGGCTTCCTTCTCCTTCACGACATTTGTGAACTCCCTGTTCATGTCATCAATGAGCTCCTTCCCAGTGATATCCCAAAGCCCTTTGTCGATGTCAAAGTGATCATCTGTGTAAACCTGGGCCCACCTGTCAGCCTTTCCTCCCACCAGGAAGGACATGATAATGGTGGTGACATGATGGGAATTGTCAACCTGCTTCATCTCTGTTAACTCAGAAATGTAGGCCATCATCCTTTGTTGCCATAGTCAATAGGTGGTGGGGTCCCCATCGTAGTTTCCTGGTGTATTGACAAACACCCGGCATGGAGTAGGGGTAGCATTGGTGACTTCTGGTAGGTTGGGTGCATGTATTGACCAGTCAGTCATGTTGGATTATAGTAGGAGGGGTAAGTTTGGTGTAAATGAAAAATGTGTAATGTATTGAGAAAAAACTAGTTTCCAATGGCATGTTGAATCCTAGGCAAGTTTGTAAAAGTTTTGTTGTGATGGGTGGTGTGTGGCAGAGGCTCTATTCTTCTGTCAGTGACTTGCTAGCTCTCACAAGAGACAACCAGGCATCACACAATAGACAATGAGCAAGAGGGTGAAAAAGCAAAAGGGGATGGATAAAACAACCCAATACAAGTCTAGCTACCAAGGAGAATAGACGAGAATAGAGCTAAGGATCATAACTACAAAATACCTAGTCTTATATACTAAATGGGATATGAAGCCATGAGAGATGTCTCGCACCATAACTGTGAGGATCTACAATAAGAGTTGCTCGTATCCATAAGTAAGGCTGTAGGTATTTAGTGAGTAAACAATAAGGCAATATAAAAGGAAGCATGGAGGCGGAACAATAATGATGTCATCCTGTCAATGAGCTGACAGGCACAAGAGAGTTGTGCCTAAGTGAAATGACAATGTGAGAACAATAAGGTTGACGCATGTAATCTAAACAGAAATGAAAATATAATAAGCGCTTTAATGATTAGGTAAGTAAATAAAAGAAAAGGAAAAGAATAATGGGAAAAGATTGTTTCGTGACAGATTGGACAAAGCTTCTGACTATTGTGGAATTTGTATACAACAATGCTCCTAACACTTCCACTGGGATTACTCTGTTCTTTGTGAATAAAGGTTATCACCCTAACATTACAGTGAAACCTGGAATTGACATCTGTTCTGATCACGTGATTGACTTGGTGATGAATTTAGATGAGCTTCATTCTTTCCTTTGCAAAGAAATTACTAATGCACAAGCTCATTACAAAGAGCAAGTGGACAGAAAACACATTACTCACCCTGAATTCTCTGTTGATTCACAGGTATTTGTGCTAGCAAAGCACATAAAAATTACTTGACCTACCATGAAGTTTTCCAAGAAGTATCTCAGACCTTTCAAAGTTTTCAAGCATGTAGGAACTCTCTCATACAAGTTACAACTTCCCTCATACCTTAGTCATATTCACCCTGTCTTCCACATATCCCAACTTGAACCTTATACTCCAAACTTGATTCCTAATTGTGAACAAACTCCCCCACCTCTGGTGGAAGTTGATGGCAAAGAGGAATACAACATTGCAGAGGTATTAGATTCAAATTTGGATTGCCAATACAAAAAATGTCCACTATGTTATTACATATGGGGGGCAGGATATGAAGGTACTGATGAAGAGTTCTCCTGGGTCGCTGCAGATGAGCTTGTTTGTTATGATTGTGCACAATGGGATCGTCAGAAATGATTGTGGGATGATCGCAGGAAAATTGCAAAGGAAAATACTTTGCGAGGTAAAACAATCCTATACAATGTAGTCGGACCTTGACTCCACTATTAGTAGAGTCCTTGACACTTCGTGTGTCCGCAAGAGAAGAAAGGGAAACATGTTCCATTCACGATGACTGTCATGGAATGTACTGACAGTGAGGATGTTAAAACAATGATATAGATAAGTGATTAATTGGTATCACTATTGAAGTGCTATCAAGGCTGATATTTAAACTAAGGAACTACCTATTCAATACTGTAGCTTTATACTAAAGGTAAGTCAGGATCACGAAGCGATGCCATGCCCAAATGGGTTAGCTCGTAAGTAAAGAACAAAGGAAGGGATATAAAAGGAATAGTGTGAATCCAATAAGGATAAAAAGAGATAATGAATAATTGCTTCATGTCGGAATTCCTTCGCGAAGTAATTGCATAGTGGTAAAAGGATATAAGTAATATCTAAGTAGCGGAATGGTTCGCAAAGCTTCGTAAGGACTTAGCTTGCATAGATATAACATTGTTCCAGCTTTCCATCTTCATTACCCTCACAAACCTGGACCATCATGATCCCTCAACCATTCCTTTCCTATTCAATTCTTGTTTTTTACTAATCTTTCCATTACTTAGTAAAGTTCTTTGTGAACCATTCCTTGCAAAACAATCGTGACCCATCACCATTCCATTTTGTTTCTATCTAATTCATTACATACTGATTTCCATTCCCTACACTAAAGAGCTTTGTGATTCATACCTTGCGGAACTAACTTGAACCCTCCCATTTTTCCTTCCTTCAATAATTGTTTGTGATTACTTCCTTGCAGAACATACTTCACTCATTATACCTTTACAAAATCTTCATGAAAAAACCCCATGATCTCACTATTACTTATGACCATTTCAAAAAGCAACCAAAAAAGTCAAAAACTACTTATATTAAACAAAACAAAAACTGACAAAAAACAAAACAACTACTCATTACAAAAAATATTATCTACAAGTCCTACTACTATTAAAATTTCTTCACAAACCATCCTTCTCCTTTCCTCTTCATCTTTCCTGTTATTTTCTTCATCTTTATCTACCTTTTCTCCTCCAGACTGTTGCTGGATAAAGCATACCACTTCTTCCATCATGAATGCAGCATGACTTGTGAACCCCAGAAGTGTTTGCAACTGCTTCTTCAGCTCCTTGTTTTGCTCTGTGAGCAAGTCCAGCTTCTCCCCTAACTCCACACCTACAAATCTCCTCTCCACAATGTGCCTTGTGGGACCCTGGTAAATTCCTTCTTCATTGATCCTCAGTTTTTTTCTCCTTGACCTTTGGGCTGTATTTTCAGTTGACCAACTACAGTGTTGACATTGGTTATGACAGATGAGGCAGGCTTGGGTCCGGGGTTTTCTGGGTTATGTGATACAGTTCTCAGTTTTTCCCTGCATAACACATCAAAGACAAGCTTTGTGGTTACATGAGGGGGGAGGGGGAGGGGAGATTTCATCATTGTCATTGTCCTCATCATCTTCATTGTGTCCTGGAGCTGGGTCATCATCAGGATCCAGGGCTCCACCAGTCTACAAGTCATTAACAAAGCAAAAACCAATTGTGAACAACTATTACTCACCTGAGGTACTTCACATTTCCTCTTTAAACCTGTTATTTCTACTTCCAGGGTATCGTGTACCACAGAGGCAGACTTGTATATTTTTTGCTTGGAGCCCAAAGGCTCCTGCAACATCTGATTGCTAGTCTGTCATGATGCCACTTGAGCTGCATGTTTTTGACACCCCTTCAACTCCTCCAATGCCTGCACTTTTCTTTTATTCTTGGCCTTTTCCTCTTCTGCCAATTTCTTCAGTGCATTGGCCTTTGCCTTTGTGATGCTTGCCTTGACAAGCTGTTCCTCCTCCCTTCTCTGCTCCACCCTTCATTCTTTGTTGATCCTCTTCTCCTCCTCTCTTCTTTTCTCCTCTGCCTCATGAGCAGCATCCTCCTCCAACCTCTGCATCTCCTCTGCAAAGGCCACCTCCTGGGCATCTATCTCAAGCTGTTGAAAGTGGGACCATTCCGCCTGCTCATGAACAAGCCTTGTATGACATTTGTGTATGGTTTCAGTAGTGGTGAGGGTGAATGACATCAAGAGAAGATAAGGACTTAGAAGAAACCAAGGGAAAAAATGCCTTGTTTTATACTTGTTCTTTATTAAGGGCAGGTTCAACTTCAAATTTTTCATTTACCTCAATCATAAATCACATGACATTTAAAAATTTTACTTTTACTTTTTATTTTCCATTTTGTTTATTTTTAGATTGTTGAAGACCAAGTAGGCTTTTGAGGGCAAAAGCCTAAGAGGGGGATACTGTTATATTTGTGCAAAGCTAAGTTTTTATGGAGCTTCACAATCTATTCTGCATTTTAGATACATCACTTACATCCTCTATCACTACACATTTATTTCATGAAGTATTTCTGATGCAAAGTATCCTTCATTATCTTTTCTCATCCTTATCGAATTCATGCTATCCCTTCCTTTGTTTTCACTTATGAGCTAACCCATTTAGGCATAGTATTGCTTTGTGATCCTGAATTACCTATAGTATAAAGCTACAGTATCAAATAGGTAGTTCCTTAGTTTAAATATCAACCTTGATAGCACTTCAATAGTGATACCATTTAATCAACTATCCATATCATCATTTTAACATCCCTCCTGTCAGTACATTCTGTGAAGATCATCACAAATGAAACACATTTATCTTTCTTCTCTATCAGACATGTGAAGTGTCAAGGACTCTACTAATAGTGGAATCAAGGTCCAACTACATTGTCATGAATCGATCTTTTTTCATTATTCTTTTCTTTTATTATTCTTTTCCTTTTCTTTTATTTACTTATCTAATCACCAAAGCGCTTACACTAGCGCTTATTATATTTTCATTATTATTTAGGCTACACGCGTCAACCCTATTGTTCTCGCGTTGTCGTTTCACTTAGGCACGACTCTCTCGTGCCTGTCAGTTCATTGACAGGACGACGTCATTATTGTTCCGCCTCCATGCTTCTTTTTATATTGCCTTATTGTTTACTCACCGAATACCTACAGCTTTACTTATGGATACGAGCAACTCTTATTGTAGATCCTCACGGTTACGGTGCGAGACGTCTCTCACGGTTTCATATCCCATTTTGTATATAAGACTAGATATTTGGTAGTTATATTCCTTAGCTCTATTCTCGTCTATTCTCCTCGGTAGCTAGACTTGTAGTTGGGTTGTTTTATCCATCCTCTTTTGCCTTTTCATCCTCTTGCTCATCGTCTATCGTGTGACGCCTGGTTGTCTCTTGTGAGAGCTAGCGAGTCGCTGACAGAAGAATAGAGCTTCTACCACATACCACCCGTCACAACAAAACTTTTACAAACTTGCCTAGGATTCAACACACCGTTGGAAACTAGTTTTCTCGATACGTTACATATTTTCATTCTTACCAAACACGCTCATCCCCTCCCTTCCTATAAACCAACATGACTGATCGGTCGATACATGCGCCCGACCCAGCAGAAGTCGCTGCTGTCACTTCTAGTCCACGCCGGGTGTTTGTCAATACACCAGGAAACTACGATGGCGACCCCGCCACCTACCGGCCATGGCGACGACGAATGATGGCTTATGTCTCCGAACTAACAGAGACAAAGCAGGTCGACAACTCCCACCGAGTTACGACCATCATCATGTCCTTCCTGGTCGGAGGAAAAGCCGACGAATGGGCCCAGGTCTACTCTGATGACCACTTCGATATCGACAGAGGGACATGGGACATTACGGGGAAGCAGCTCATTGACGACATGGACAGGGAGTTCACGAACGTCGCGAAGGAGAAGGAAGCCCGCGACAAACTAACCTATATCCGACAGGGGAAGTCCTCGGCCAGCGACTTTTTCAAGGAGTTTGAATTGTTGTTGAAGGATGCCGGGTACAAGAAGGACGAGTCGCACGTCCTTACCCTAGCGGAAAGGGCGGTCGATCACACCCTTCTCTACGACATCATCAAAGGACGAACGGAGCCCTTTGAAGACTACAAGGAATTGAAGAAGGTAGTCACAGGGGCTGACAATGTAAGGCGGCAGTGGGCCGAACAGAAGAGAGGTTACGGGTATGCGGGGTGGTGGAACGCTAACCCACAGGGACAGAGTCGTGGACAGTCGTCCACTCAGCAGAACCGACAGGAGCCGAAAGTAGCTCCGAAGGCAGAATATTCGGCGGCACCGAGAAGAGATGCTACCGGCACCACGTTCGGAGGAACGGGCAGGCCGATGGACATCGACCAAGCAAGAGAGAAGCGTCTGTGCTTCAACTGTGGCGAGCCAGGCCACATGAGCAGGAACTGCCCGCACAAGAGAAAGGCGGTAGTCAGAGGTATTATGTTGAATATGAGTGAGCAGGAACGTACGGACTTTATTAATGATTTGGGTTTTCCAAAGGCTCCGCAGTAGATATAGGTCTGCAGGAGCCTTTGCATACGGACATTTCGGAATTTGTTGATAATGGCGTTGACTATGTAATCAGTACAGGTACTAAACAGAAAAACGCCTCCACCTTCATCCACAAAACCGAAAAAACCGAAAAACCTATACGGTACGAACCCGACACTGCTGAATGGCTAACTCAGAGAGTTAGAGAAGACCAGATCCCGAGAGCAGTAGGATTATTACGAACTTGGATGCCCTTTTCACGGGAAAAAGAAGCCTCTGAAGAAACCGTCATGGACATACGAAAACGGAACTGGAAAACGGCAGTCACCGCCATCCGGAGTCTCAAAAACAAAAGGAGTTATGTTCGCGGGACACGCGGCAAAAGTCTGAGACTCCCAGCAATACTCGAAACACTGGAAGATGCTCGACAAATCGTCACAGAAGGACTCCTCGACAGTGGAGCTACTGGTTCCTGTATCGACTCAGAATTCGTCAAACGGCACAACCTTGTTACGAAAGACTTACCAATCAAAACCCCTGTCTACAATGCAGACGGTACGCTCAATGATTCCGGCTCAATAGACAAGTACGTCGAAATCCGGATGACCATCGGTGATCATTCAGAAATCATCCAATTCGGAGTAGTAAGTCTAGGAAAGAATAATATCTTTCTAGGACTAGACTGGCTACGACACCACAATCCGAGTATCGACTGGAATACGTCTGAACTAACCTTTGACAGGTGTCCAACAAGATGCGGTTACAACCCACACTTTTGGACACCAGAGGATACCCATTCTAGAGCGGCATTACAGGAAGGCGAACAGCTTTTCCTGTTTGACTGGGACAGGTATGTTCACGAGCAGGTACAGTCGAGGAAGTGGACGGAAAAACAAGCCAGAGAAGAAACAGCCCAAGAGTTCGACACTTCCAAGCCCTACATCGAAAAGTACCCCGATGTTTTCAGCCAGAAGGAATTCGACCAACTGCCACAACGACGTCCTTGGGACCACGCTATCGACCTAACGCCAGGTTCTAAACCTTTAGATTGCAAGGTGTACCCATTAAACCCAAAGGAACAAGAGGCGCTCGACAAGTTTCTTGAAGAAAACCTTCGAACTGGACGAATCCGACCTTCGACTTCGCAGATGGCATCTCCTTTCTTCTTCGTCAAAAAGAAAGATGGCACTTTACGACCAGTACAAGATTATCGCAAACTGAATGAGATGACGGTTAAAAACCGGTACCCACTTCCTCTCATTCAGGAACTAATCGATCGTTTAAAAGGCGCTAAGATCTTCACGAAGATGGATATTAGATGGGGGTTCAACAACATCCGAATAAAGGAAGGTGATGAATGGAAAGCGGCTTTTCGAACTAACCAGGGGTTATTCGAACCAACTGTCATGTTCTTCGGACTCACCAACTCTCCTGCGACGTTCCAAGGTTTCATGAACCACATCCTGCGAGACCTCATCAATAAAGGTCATGTTATTGTTTACATGGACGACATACTGATTTTTACCGACGGTATAGAGGAACATCGACAAATCGTAGAACAAGTACTCGACATTCTACGGGAACACAAGTTGTTTCTTAAACCCGAAAAATGTTCTTTCGAAAAACCGGTTATCGACTACCTCGGTATTATCATTGGTAACGGAACTATTCGCATGGATCCCAAGAAAGTACAGGCCGTTCGAGAATGGATTACTCCACGAAAGAAGCGCGACGTCCAACAGTTTCTAGGATTTTGCAACTTCTTCCGACGATTCATTCGTGGTTTCAGTCTGGTAGCAAAGCCATTAACACAGCTCACGGGAAATGGAACTTGGAAGTGGGAGAAAGGTCAAGAGGAGGCGTTCGAGGAACTGAAACGCCGTATTTGTGAGGAAGTCGTTTTGTTGATTCCTCGTAACCACGGGAAATTCAGGGTGGAAGCTGACTCGTCCGATTATGCTAATGGCGCCGTTTTGTCCCAGTTCGTTGATGGTAGATGGTATCCTATTGCCTTTCGTTCTCGTTCCCTCAATGAGGTTGAGCGTAATTACGAGATTTACGACAAAGAACTTATGGCAATTATGGACTCTCTCGACGACTGGAGGCAATATTTACTAGGTGCGGAGGAACAGGTTGAAATTTATACGGATCACGCAAACCTCCAGTACTTCAAGAAGCCGCAGAAACTCAACCGACGACAAGCGCGCTGGGTATTGGAATTAGCGGAGTATAATTTCGATCTCGTTCACAAACCTGGTAAATCGATGACGAAAGCTGACGCCCTGTCGAGGATGACAGGTCTTGAGACGGGGGACAAGGACAACGAGAACATCGTTCTCCTGAAACCGGAACTTTTTATTCAAGCTCTCGACCTATCGGCTCCCGAAGATCTCCTGTTATCAGAGATCCGAAAGAGTAGAAACCAAGTAGACCGAACTGTACAGGACGCCCTCGCTGCGAAAAATCCAGAGTGGACTGAGACCAACAAAGTCATTACCTGGAAAGGGCGTGTTTATGTACCGAAAAACCGCCTACTCCGGTCCAAAATAATCACTCAGTACCACGATACACCGCTAGCAGGACATCCAGGACAGTACAAAACCACGGAGTTGATTACTCGGGACTACTGGTGGCCAGGAGTGACACGAGATGCAGGGAAATACGTCGAAGGATGCGAGAAATGCCAGGCGACAAAGTCACATCGTACCAAACCAGTAGGACAACTTCACCCACATGCAGTACCAACTGAACCGTGGCAAATAATCGGCACTGATATGATAGGGGAACTACCGGAATCGGGAGGATATAACGCCATATCGGTGTTTATCGATCATTTTTCCAAAAGGTTGCGACTTGTTCCGTCTCACACTACAGTCACGTCAGAGGGAATGGCAAAAATCTATCGGGATCGTATTTTTTCTATCCACGGCATTCCACGAAAAATAGTACATGATCGAGGACCGCAATATCATTCTCGTTTCATGAAGGAACTTTATCGTCTTTTAGGAATAGAAGCAAACTACACTACGGCGTATCACCCACAGACCAACGGCCAGACGGAACGAACAAATCAGGAGATAGAACATTATCTCCGGTTGTTCATTAGTTATCATCAAAACGACTGGCATGAGTGGTTACCACTTGCAGAGTTCGCCTATAATGATCGAGTACACTCTGCGACAAAAGTTTCTCCCTTCTATGCTGACAACGGTAGACATCCCTATAAAGGCATGGCACCTCAAATGACTTCGGACAACCCCACAGCACAGGCGTTTGCAGATGGAATGAGAAAGGTTCGAGATGAAGTAGGAGCGGCCTTAGGAAAGGCCAACGAGGACATGAAGAAGTTTTATGACCGAAAGCGAAGAGTTGGAATAGAGTACAAGCCAGGTGATAAGGTCTGGCTTGAGGGAACTAACTTATCGACAGACCAGCCGATGAAAAAGTTAGGAGATAAACGGTTTGGACCGTTTACAGTTCAGAAGAAGATAGGTGCTAGTTCCTATAAACTAGATATTCCCTCTACGTGGAAACGTATCCATAACGTTTTCAACGAAGTCCTTCTCACTCCCTATAGAGAACCGCAATTTCCCTCTCAACCACGAAACACTCGTCCACCTCCTGTCGTCGTAGGAGAAGAAGAAGAATTCGAAGTCGAGGAGATTCTCGACTCACGAAAGGTAGGCAAAGGGATCAAGTACAAGGTCAGGTGGCGAGGTTACGGACCACATGAAGACACTTGGGAACCTCGGTCCAACATCACCCATTCCTCTGATTTGTTGAAGGAATTCCATGATAAGAATCCGACTAAACCCAAACCCGCCACCCTGAGTCGACTCGAAATCCCTATTTCCTTGTTCCCTACCGAGTTATTCCGCCCTATGCCTCCGCCAGATACCGAAAATACACCCTCACAATTACCCTCTGAAAATTTTGTTAGACGACAAGCGCTTCGTGGAACTCGCGCTCTAGGGAGGGGGTAATGTCATGAATCGATCTTTTTTCATTATTCTTTTCTTTTATTATTCTTTTCCTTTTCTTTTATTTACTTATCTAATCACCAAAGCGCTTACACTAGCGCTTATTATATTTTCATTATTATTTAGGCTACACGCGTCAACCCTATTGTTCTCGCGTTGTCGTTTCACTTAGGCACGACTCTCTCGTGCCTGTCAGTTCATTGACAGGACGACGTCATTATTGTTCCGCCTCCATGCTTCTTTTTATATTGCCTTATTGTTTACTCACCGAATACCTACAGCTTTACTTATGGATACGAGCAACTCTTATTGTAGATCCTCACGGTTACGGTGCGAGACGTCTCTCACGGTTTCATATCCCATTTTGTATATAAGACTAGATATTTGGTAGTTATATTCCTTAGCTCTATTCTCGTCTATTCTCCTCGGTAGCTAGACTTGTAGTTGGGTTGTTTTATCCATCCTCTTTTGCCTTTTCATCCTCTTGCTCATCGTCTATCGTGTGACGCCTGGTTGTCTCTTGTGAGAGCTAGCGAGTCGCTGACATACATAGTCTTAGGATCATTTTACCTCACAAAGTATTTTCCTTCACCATTTCCCATGATTAACCCTGTGACCCCTTTCTGATGATCCCTTAGTGCATGATCATAACAAGTCCTCAATGAATCAAAATAAAATCCATATATTTTTCAAGTGTTAGTAAGATTCTGTCATGCCTGTTACAATGACATCTTAAAGGCATAAAATTTTTTCATTTTTTCCCCCCTCTTTTGAATAGTAAGAAGAGTTGAGTTAAACTGAATGAAAATATTTTTGTATTTAATCTAAGATCACTTTGTGGTGATGAAGGGAGAAAGCACAGGCTCAAGCACAAGCCGAGGTGAGGAGTGGGGCTAGCACCACACACAAAGGCTGAAAAAGATAATGATCAAGACAACAGCGATAGCACAAGGGCCAATCGCTAGGGTTGCACAAGGAAAACTAGTTCCAAAGACCAAGAGGTCAAGATGGGGAACTAGGTGTCAACTACTGTACTATATATATGAGTGTCTGGATGAGTAAGCGACATTGCGGGAAACTGATAGAAGTATCTGGAACATGATAGAAAGCTCTGAATGATGATAAAAGGAAGTGGAGGGATACAGAAGGATGTAGAAGGATACGAACAGTAACAAAGATAAAGAAAGGAGGAAATGTAGGAAAAATGAAGTAAGTACTGTATCCTGTGTAGCACATCACGACACACTTCATTGGTTTGATGGTAGATGTTGGATACATAGTTAGAGTTTAAAATTGATTGTAACTTACCATATCAAAAAGTACAGAGGCACAACACACTAACTTTCAATATCCATGGAGTAAACACTGGATGCAAAAGTACATACATTTTATCCCTGCTGGTGAACTTACAGGAGATTTATTTAAAACTTACATAGGAAATGGTAACATAGTGTAAACTTCTATTTAAATCCCTGGAAGTTTTTAGATAATATCACCAAAAGTTATCCATAAGTTGTATGATTTATTGGCTTTTGCACCTGGTGAAAGCCCCAAAACTAAAGCAGGTTGGACATCCACAAGCTATGAACCTGGCTGCAGTCTTTTAGCACAAGTGAAGCATGGTCACCATGACAAAAGACATGTTTTTCCAAAGCATGTAGAAGTGTTATATATAAAAGTCTTCAGTAAGAAAAAAAAATTTTTTTCATTCTTTTTTTAAAATTTACATTTTCATGTAACTATCTATCCATCCCCTGTTCAAGAAATAGAGCCATCTGATCTGGGGGCTGTCTGGACAACGAGTTCCACAGGAGATTCTGGGGGACCTTGTTCAAGTGAAGTGTGTAATGTATGTAATTCAAAGTCCAAGTTCTCACGGCTAGTAGCTACAATTGCTAGTTCATTTTGAATGGCCATGGTTGACTGAGAAAGTGAAATCCCATGAGTGAGAAGAAGACCCATGAGTGAGAAGAAGACCCATGAGTAAGAAGACCCATGAGTAAGAAGAAAAAAAAATTGATCTCCTACTCAATACACCACATTCCAAAACCATAGTACAAGAGGGGTGGATGGTGAATGAATGAAGTGGTAAAGTGGATCTTTTATCATACCGGGTGTGTATGTGAGAGTGTACATATGGAGTGTGCATATGAAGCTACATGCAACAGAAAATGCATGGGCACAATGCACCCCCTCCATTGACATAACCACAGATCACACATCTTCTTCAAACATCTTCTTCCCAAACTTCTCCACACTTCTTCCTGTACCACTGAGTGTATTGTGAATTTATCATACATTCATATATACATACATACATACATTTATGATTTTTTCATGTTATGATAGGAATACTCTTAGAGGAGTAAGGGAGGGAGAGAGGGAGGGGAAATAGCACACAGATTCTCCAGATAGGAGGAGAGGGAAGGGAAGGGAGCAGGGACAAATTCAAGAAGAGTTGGAGAGAGGAGAGAAAAGAGAAAAGAAGAGAGGAGAGAGATAAAGAGAAAGATTTTCATAGAGGGAAAAAAAATGGTGTGTACAAGGTAAAGCGTTCATGTTTTTTTTGCTCTACTCTGCTCAAGTACAAGAAGATGAGAAAATGAGAGAAGTACGGAAAGGAATAAGTAAGTAGGTAGGTAGGTAGGTAGGAAGGTAGATAGGTAGATAGGTAGATAGGTAGGTAGGGCATAGAAAGAAAAAAAAGAAAAGCACGAAAAAGAAGGACCAAAAACAAAAGAAGAAAAGAAAAAAAGTTTGTATCACCTATCGCTTATCACCTGTCACCTATCGCCTATCAACAATAAAAATTGTCATCAACAGTAGAGAGAGAGAGAGAGAGTATCAACTCCCTCGAAATCAAATCAAATCAAGGTAAAAGTAAAATAAAACATCATGAGATAGTGTAATGACAGTAAAATAAGGAATGAGTAACGAGTAGTAAAATGAATCATGAGAAAATTTCAAAAGAACACCAATAAAGCCCAACATATACACACAAAAAACACACAAATACACACAAATACACAAAAACACAGAAAAAAAAGACAAGAAAACAGAAACAGAAAAACAAAGGAAAAAGGACATAATCCACAATCGCCGATGTGAACGTGGATGACGCGGACGATGTGGGGGAAGATGAGGGACAATGGAAAGAAAAACAACTGTGTATGACTTGAGAAGACAAGGGACAAGGGACAAGGTAGAGAAGGTAGAGAAGGGAGAGAAGGAGAAGGGAAAAAAGGTAGAGAGGGAGTAGGGAGAGAGGGTAATCGGGAATCGGTAATCGGTAATCAGGATTCGGATAAGGTGAAAAGAATCAAGGAGACGTGGGAGGACCTTTACGTTTAGGTTGGGGTTTACGTTCAGGTTGGGGTTCAAGTTCATTGGGGTTGGGGGAATATCCACGATATGACAGTGTTACGGTGTAACTGGGTGGAAAAGGAAAGTAGACGGATAGGAGATATAAAACACAGAAAACAACCACGTTGTGCGTCGTTGGAGAACAGAACGAAAGAATAACCCAATTATCGTTATGGGGAAGGGTTTACCGGTTATTAGGGGAAGCTTCATCGTTATTGGGGGGCAGGGAACTTTCAATAACCATACCCACCCGTCTGCTTTGCGGTGCCCGAAACGACACTTTGAACGAGAGGTGCACCTGTTTTACCAGAAGCAGATACTACACCCATGCTTATAGGAACTCCTTGAGATGTTGTTGAAGAGACTGATCCTGGAATAAAGTATAGTGCAAGATTTACGATTGAGCGGTTAATCGATGTGGAGAAGAGAGGAAAGTGTCAACGACTTACCCAAATTAATCAACCCCGCACCTGTTCCACCTACCCCAACTCCACCGATACCCGCTCCACCCACCAATGCCGAAAGACGAGATATTTCTTCTCTGGAAGAAACTAAAGCGGATGTCAATCGCTCGTTTTCCTGTGACAGATATTCGACTTTGGCTTGTAATTGAGCTAACCAGGCTTTTTTCCGTTGACGGCATTTCAAGGCAGCTATATGAGTTTATAGTGGGGGGGGGGGAGGGAATTTATTAATATTGAGATTGAAGGTTGAATGTGGGAAAAAAACAACGGCGTAGAAGGTGTTGATGACTTGCCTTGTCGATTCCTTTCTAAAAAGTTCTTTCTCTTCTCTTCCTCTGTCTCTGGTTTCTTGTTTCTCCCTCTTCCACCTGTCGTCGTTTGCTGTGGCATCTCCTTCATACCATCATCTTCGTCCTCATCACCATCATCATCAAGATCAAACTCCTCAAACTCCGGACTCGCTTGTTTCCTTCTACCACCCGTAGCTTTCGAACGTTTTGACGACCGGTTGTTACCATTACCATTCGTCGCAATGTTACCGTTGGTGATTTCGGAATTTTTCCGTTTAGACCCTCGTTTTCCGTTCGGATTTCCATTGCCACCATTTCCGTTTGCCTGAGCCGAGTTTGCTCTAGCTTGCTCTTCTTCTCTCTTAGTGAGCTCCTGATGAGCTTGACTAAGTAAGAAAAGGCCGTTAGCTGCTGTCGAGGCAGCGCTGTTGGCAGTTTCGAGGTAAGATGAGTTGTGTGGGTTTGCGTTTTCGTTGTTCGGATGTGTGTGTGAATGGTGGAGATGCGAAGGGACTGTGGGCGGGTTGGTGTACTGGTTCTGTTGATTTGATTGACTTTGGGCTTGAGCGTGTGCCTGAGAGTTATTCAGAACACCAGTGATGGCACTGAGCGTATTAGGTGTAATGGTGCCTCCAGAGCCCACACCATTAACGCCGTTCATGTTATTCATACCACTGTTATTCATCAAAGCAAGGAAGGCGGCGGTACCTGGAGAAGCAGGGAAGGATACAGGGCCACCGACGAGTGGAGTTAAACCTGTTCCACCACCAATGCCACTCAAGGCGGGAGTTAAACCTGTTCTAGGGGTCAGACCAGTACGTGGAGTAAGACCAGTACGGAAGGAAGAAGGATCAAATTGTAATCCCGGTGCAAGAGTCGAAAGAGGATTGGGAAGATTAGAGGAAGGAGCGTTGGGATCTTGAGGTCCAGTAAGCATAGCAGGGCTTAACGGACCACTTCTTAGACTCGAGTTGAAACCAGCTGCGGTCCATGGATGACCGAACGAAGATGAATGGTCAGCTGGCGAAGATATAGCTGCGAGAGGAGGTAACATAGGTCGAGGAGAAAGGCTATCATTGGAATTGGAGACAGCGGAAGCTCGGGATGCAGTACGACTTTGAGGACGATGGTCACGGTCGTCTGTTGCATCGAGGTCAACGGATGAAGGAGATTTAACAGTGAGGATGGATTCGCTGGAAGAAGGACCGCTGATGTTTTCTCGCTGGCTTTTCCTATCATCAACATCTTTTCTTTGAGATTTATTCTTTGCTGCTCGTTCGCCGCGGACATTGGAGTGATTAGCTGACCTTGGAGCAAAACTCTGCTCGAATGGATTTGGTTCAAGATCAAAGTCGGAACGATTTTGGCGTTGGGCTTGCTTTGATGAAGAGGAAGAAGAGGAAGGCGGTGGTGAAGTGGAAGTGCTTTTAGGTTTTGCCATTGTGCTGTGTTCGATGGAAGGAAAGAACTGTAGGAAACGAGAGTATTAACAACTAAATAAAGCATAGAATTGTGTGATTTGGTCGTAGTCACAAACATCGAACAACGGATTAATATTCAACGACAACGACGTCGAGAACGTCGAGAACGATGAGCTCGAGGAAAGGAAAAAAAAAAAAAAGTAAATTATAGTGTCGTCATTAAAACCTCCGACGAACAACACCGATTTTTGTTTCTCCGCTTTGACCAAAATCTAACCGATAATGGTAAAAATTCCAACAACTCACCTTTGGATACAACGTGACGCACTTGCTCGTTGAAAAGTGACGTTGTTACTCTACACCTTTTTCGACGTTGAGAAGAAAAAAAGAAACAGGAGGAGATGAAAGTGATGACGAAGGCTGACGTCGTTTCGTGCCTCGAATCGTGAATGGGTATATATGGTGTGTATGTAAGCAGCTCACTGAGACCAGGAGAAACAAATATCGACAAGCAAAGATCTGTAATTCATCCGACATTCTCACGCTCAATTATCAGATGACCGAATTTGGTCAGCGAATTTTGATTTCCGAATGCAGCTACTTTACAAGAGTCAACTGGTGCGTTTTCCTTGAGAAACAATCCATCTCAATTAAGACTTACTTGGCCACTATCAGGGAACAACTCTCAGGAAAGCCTCGAGGCAACCAAGTACATAGTTTCAAAAGAAAACTCTGACCCCGACCCGGATTGAACGGATGACCTTGAGGACTGGAATCTCACGCTCTACCACTGAGCTACGGGGTCTAATTCCCAGCACAGGAGATTTAGTGATTAGATGCTCACAGGTATATGAGTTCAGTGAATACTGTAAAGCTAGAAAACCAGCAGTTGGACTTTGTATTAGTACGCGCAAGTAAAATTCGGAGTTTGCCGATCATCCATCAATTCCATCAAATTTCCCATCGTTTCCAAAATAATTCTCCCTCTCTACTGTTTCCTCTCTGGCCTTAGTCGTCTCTTGGACCTATTCCTTTCGACGATTCTTTCTCTGGCCAACGTCGCTAGCTCTTTTTGCACACTCTTTTGCACAACCTACGTTCTTTGATTCGACCTTGTTACACGGTGTTCATTCTACCTCTATATTACATAGAAGACAGTATGCCTCGTCAACCTGGTGTGTCTCCGTCTACTCTATCCTTTCTATGGAGATATTAAATCAGATCGTTATTCTCCCTTCTAGCTCCCCGTCTTCACCGCCTACCACAACGTTTGGACTATACTCTCATACCTGCACCATTAGGTATGTGTCACCAGCCATTCATCATCAAACTCAACTTTGGCTTAATACTCATTTATCATTTATCATGACTAGACCTCTCCCTACCGCTCATGACAGAAAAGTCACCGTTACCAGCAATTATCGTTACCCCGTCATCACCTTCATCTGCGCATGATTATAGTATCGCTTTCCTTGCACCACCAAAGGTGCCTGGGTTTTTTGAGAGACTGGGAGCTAGGATGCAGTAAGCACCTTTCATCGATATACGATATACCGCGTTTTAGTTGATTTCTTATATCATACCTTTTTCTTTCTTTCTTTTTTTTTTTTTTCTTCTTTTCTTGTTCTTTCATTCATTCGTTCGTTCGTTCATTCCAGTTGGACCAAATCCGCTGCTGTTACCGCTGAATCATCCAATCCCAACACTCCACTACGACTCGGACTCGGACTCGGATTTGGCGCTCAAACTGCTAGGACACTACTCATCCTCTTCCTAGTCCTTTTCGTAATGCTCACACACCTCATCACCCACCGCATGGCTCAAACTTCCAGAAGACCGTTCCTGGATTTTTCAATCCAAGATCCTAATCCAGCTCCGGTGACAACTTCCTATATTTCGGGTGAGATTGGTGGTGATAATGTGCATGGTTTGCATGGTTTGCATGGGTCATTGAGTGGATTGGATAGGTTACTTGGGTTTGAGGAGGGAAATGATCATGATGGAATAGACTCTGTACCTTCTTCTGCGATGGAAAGTGGACGTGGACATGGGCATGGATTGGGAGGAATTGGTAAAGCTCACCATGGTCATGGACATGCTCATGGTGATTGGTTCGATCTGAGTCGTTATTGGGGTAATGCACAGGAAGAAGATGATGATGATGAGAAGAGGGATTTCATAGTTTTCGCTTGAGGTGTCTGCTTCGTACCCACCTCTCTGCCTCCATCCATACATCCACTCCTCTCCCCGCCTTATTTGCCCTTCTTATACTTACTTTTCTTTGGTCCGAGACCCCCCTCTAGACTTGCCTGGTTCGAGCTTCCTTTCCTACCCTATCTGCCTACCTATAAAACCTCTTCCTCCACTTACCTCTTCCTCCACTTACCTCCGTCCATGTAGTTCCCAATACAGAACTCATGCTACTAACTGCTGCTGCTTTTTTTCTGAGTATATATATTTTTTAAAATAAATTGAAATTTTTCTTTTCTTTTCGTTTTTTTTTTTTTTTTTTTTTTGGTTTTTGGTTTTTGTTTGGTTTTTTTAAAATTTTATTTTAGATATAGTTATACTGTTTGTTATTGCAGTATTTTTTTTGTCGTCGTTGTCGTGATCAACCCGTTATATTCGTGGTCGCGGCGCATTTAAGAAAATAACAACGGTATGATTTGTCTTCGTCTCCCTTATCAATGCATAATGTTCCCCGCCTTCTGTAATCCCATTAGATTATTTTTTTTGGGGGGGGGTTGGATGCAATTCAATGTATTTCATAATCAGTGCTTCTGAAATCCCCATTTCAACGTCTGTTGCTTTCCACCCACGGCGGACCCGTACAATTGAACCCAACAGAATCCACCACACTATCACATAAAAAGTTCACCGGCCTAGTCCCATTCACCGGATCCACAATCCCGTCCTCTACATCCACAATCTCAATCCCCGTACACGGACTCGCCGCACTACATTGCATACTCGCTGTGACAGCACTACTAGCAAAACCTTTCCATCCTTCCAACTTGATATTCCTCAAGTTAAACTTGGATGTATCGCAGTTTCCTGTGATGCCGTTGTATGATGTGCATTGAGTGATTAGGAATATACCAGTAGCGTTGTGGAGGGTGAAATTGGTGAAAGTGAGGTTGGAGGCGAAACCTAGGCCTCCGCCTCCACCGTTAGGTGGAGAACCAGTGGAAATACCGGTCCAAGTTTTAATGTAGGCGCCAAAAGGCATATTGGTGATAGAGATATTACGGGCGGTAACGTTTTCAATCGTTTCAAAAGCGCCGTCTGGAAACTCAAAAAATTAAATCAAAAAAAAAGAGGGTCCCAGGAAGAATTAACAAAGGGGTCGAAAAAAATCATTGAACCCTTTACCGTATTGACCAATACTACCGATAGCTACTCCGAGTCCTGTATAGAAATTGCAGTTTTCGATCAAGATATTCGTACTGTTTGCTTTCATTGCAATCGAATCGTCGCCATTTTCTACCGTCCATCCGCGGAAAGTAATATTATTGGCGTAAACCGTGTCTGCACCGTCCGTCTAAGAGAAGAGGCGAGGGGGGTGTGTGTGAAATTTTAATGCAAGAGGGGGTTGTGTAACCTCACATTAACGATGAGAGAATAATTGAATGCAGGACCATGTTCAGTATCGGTGTTATTGACATAGATGTTTTCAAGTAACACATTCTCCGAATGGATCACTGTCATCGTCCTTGGGTGGTGGCAACCAAAATTAAGATAATCGGGACTAGGATTAAGAACCAACCCTTACCACATCTGACTCTGTATAAATCGAATTCCTTCAAACACACTATCCTTCGTTCCGGTAATGGTGATTTGATGAGGCCGTCCAGGATAATTACTCGATCCGTTGTTGAAATCATACCACACTTGCCCATTCCCGTTCAATGTTCCATGTCCATGTCCATCCCACCTAATATCTTTCCCACCAAAGAGCCAAGCACTGCTCTGGTTTTGATATCCAACTGGTAACGAATTGCTCAGCCAGTACGAGATATCAGAATTATTCCAAGACAAAGTTCCTTGGAGATCAATATCAACGTTTGAGAGATTAGTCGTATTCATTACCGATGCGATAGTATAGGTAGTATTCGTGAAGACTACCTTTCCTCGCGATGCGGAGTGACGACCACAACGATTAAACGCGTCGATGATAGCTGGCGCAGAATCAGTTCCATTGGGTGCAGGGCTAACGATGCAGGTGTTTGGTTTATCAACAGAGGAGGAAAGGCGTTGTTGTCCTTGCGTAACCTGGGACAATACCAGTAGCAGGATGCTTGTTATTCGAACGAGTGATTCGAGCATGGATAACAGGATATGTCTGGAGAGATATACGTTGAATGGGGCCCTTATATGTATTTGTACAATTCCTATTCATTGTCCTCATGTCCTCATTGCCTGCATCATGGATGTACCTGTATAGAAGCAGTACCAGATGATTGAGGTCATGTCTGGAAGAAGAATGGCCAGATGAGCGTTGAAAAAGTATGATTGAAATGCGATGGAACTTCGGTGGGGATGGCATCAGGATTCGAAGGAGTTGGAGCTTGACGGAAAAGACAGGTGAACAGAAAAAGACAGATGACCACGAAATCGAGTCAATGGAATGGAAGAGTGTTGAGGCAACCCTTCTACAAACTCCTTGGTGAGTAGAGATTTGTTGGAACCGCTCGGTCCGGGAACTCATAGACCTCTTGACATTTTTTTTTGCTCTATTGCAATTTCTTTTTCTGTCTCCCATTTAATTTTGAAAAACAACTCCGTCGAGTGCGATTATCGCTTATGACTGTATAGATCTCATTTATAGACCTTTCGCATGAATCTAGGACAATCTTGGAAACTCCACATCGAAGGCCAGTGACTGACTCGCGTACTGACTACTGCGTCTACAGGCACCCCATGTTGAAGTGCCCACGTCGGTTCGTCGTTTTCACCGCAGCGAGAGGAGGGAACGAATATTCTTCTAAAAGTTGTCTAATGGCGTCGGAAGAGGGGATCCTCATCGATACCACATGATGACCGCGTCTGCAGCTTCACAAGAGTAAAGAGTTCGGATGGTTCCAGCCATCGTCGGCTCGAACATCTCGAGGAACTGCGGCCGGCGAATGAAGAGCGGCACAATCAGATTGAGCGTATCCGTTCGAAATTTAAGAACTACGTACCATTAGTTGCATCTACATATATTTTAATGGTCATATCAACCATTGCAAGAGGACAGTAGAGCGTTGAAAATTGTTGTCCGGATTCTTCATGTTTCCAATCGCGTTCAACTCAGTCATACCAGACTACAGAGAAAGAGAGGAAAAAACGCGAATCAGAACTCATTATTATGCGCCATTTCAAAGATGAAATTGTGTACCCGAGAAGGTTGCGACGCGTTGAAGCCTCTCTCTTTATCCGTGTTTACGAAGTATAGACAGTTTGCGGTCTGAATAACGCGTTATTCATCGAGCAACAAATTTAATATCGATGGTGCTAGACTCTAAGAACAACTTTACCACATCTGACTATATTAAGCGAATTCCTTCAAACACATTATCCTTCGCTCCGGTGATGGTGATTTGATGAGAACTCGTTTCAATCATATCACACTTGCCCATTCCCATTCGCAGGAAAGGAACGATGAAGAATAAAGAATAAATAACTACAATGTCGATCCAGACATGTTCGAACCTCAGCGGCCGTAGTACCACTCCATAATCTTAGAAACTTCACTGAGAGACGTAGTTGATTATACATTATGTATTTTCTTGAAAGAAACAAAGAGGAAAGACGTACGAAAATATCAGATAGGTATCAATAAACAAAGGCTTCACCTATAACGAAGGTGGTTGGAAAGGAACGATGAAGAATAATAACTACAATGTCAATTAGACATGTTCGAACCGTCGGCGGCGTAATACCACTCTTTAATTTCTGCTAGAGGATAGCTCGGATCTCGATTTGCTAGAATCAGATCCTGTGTACTTCGCTGTCGGTATGGATTTGGACCAACTGGCAAAGGTCCTGTCCTCCGAGAATCGAAAATTGTTTGATGAGTATGATGAGCTGGTCGATGAGCTTCTGCCTTTCTCGTTGGCAGAGAAACAACGCCTCCTCTAATCTCTGAATCTCACAATCCACCTGGTTACGCAGATCCCAGTATGGGCTCTTCGCACCGTCAGCCAAGGGGGGTAGGATAGGGCAGACGAAAGGAATGTGAGGGATAATTACAGGACCGCTATTTCCCTGGTCTGATTGGCCGCATGCCTTCCCAGTGAAAGGCGCAAAGTGCAATGCACCCCAGGGCTGAGTCCCGACCGGACCAATCACAGCAGCATGAGCCCATCTGCTGTCGTCGTAACCGACATCCTGGAACTTATCAGGAGGGGGGATATTGCCTGCAGTCAACCAGCTAGCGTCCGTCACAAAGGCAGTCTGTGATCCATCTTCATACCGAACGATACCGGTGAGAATGACTCCGTCGACACTGACAACATTGGTTGCGTTCACGGCGATGACGTTTTTTACATGACTCAGGGAGACACTGTAAATGTCTAGCTCTCGGAATGCGGAGCCTGCTGGGTCTCCTGCCTTTCGGATATTGTCACCGATTTCGACGCCGTTGACCCACACAGTGTAAGTATCGTCGCTTATGGTTCATCAAAGTTAGTACAACAAGAGACAAGAGAGGAGAAAATGACTAGCACTTACGCAGCGATAGCAAAGGTGACACACACTGCCCTTGACCTTCCCTCAGGAAGCGTCTTTCGGAAGGCTCGCATACCGGGAATGCCAGCAGGCTCTCCGGTCCATATCCAAAGGGCACTGTCGAGCGAAAGAGGCGGGATGGTGGTCGCGCCGGCTTGGGCATAAACTGTATCAACGCTACTGCTGAGCACACCAAAGAGGGTGAGCGCGCCAAAAAGAACTACACAGACAAATTGTAGTCAGAATGTAGTCTTCGAGAAAAGCGTTGCTTACATCTGGAACTGAATATCATGTTGAAAGGCTCGAAAGCTAGCTGCTTGAAGATTTCAGGAATAAATCGTCTGCTTTTAAACCTTTCCCCAGCGAGCAGGTTGTCAAAGGCATTTTAGACTAGTTCCATTCAGCGCGTTCAGTAATGTGATAGAACTTCCCTTCTAAGCAATATTCAGAACGATTCAGGAACCTTCATTGAAGGCCAGAATGAAAGGTGAATGGAACCATGATAGAAGTCTGATTAAATTCTTGATTCTGCTACGCCGGATATCAGTTCCCTGACAGTCCCGACTCCCAGTGCCTTCGCAGCAACCAATCCGGGACATAGTCGATGGTGAAAAACAGGATCCGATGTGAATTCACTATATGACTGATCAATGTAAGCAACGCGCCCACAACGAAGCGAGTAAAATTCTACCATTGAGCCTTTCTACGACGGAAATGCATAGAACTACTATGCTAAATTCATCGCAGTATTGTGTATTCAATTGAGAACGCCAATAGATTTTGCTAGTCCGAGGCTAGGATCAGAGAATGACACGATTTTTGCTGCGACCTCTCAATCCATGTTCCAGGTCTGCCTCCCATGAACTTGTACTCGTTGCCCGATCACGGGATACCAGTTCTGTCCGAGTACAAGTGAATGCCTACTACGCCATCCTTTGTCAAAATTCACGCCTCCAAGGTGTGGAAAGGTCGTTCGCAATTCTTGCATTAATAACGATCGGGACCGAACGTTGACATGGGCAAGTTCATCCGCAAGGATGTTTGGGGACTAGAAGTTCGTGATGAATGACTGAGAATGAGGAGCAGCCCTTTGCCGTCTGGTTGTACACGAGGGGCTCAAGGTAGATCGCCGGGCAAGTGGCGCATTGTAGTGCACCTCGTTCGATTGGAAAGAAGAAGTGTCGTCTGTTGACCATCCAATTTTTAATGACCACACCTCCACTCTTATAGCCTATGAGAAGAGAAGGAGCGAGATCCAATTCATCCAAGATCGAACTGATAGAGAAAGTGATAAGGAAATAGATTGGGACCAAAATGAAGACTCGCAGTAGAAAGAAAGCTATCTGAGAACGGGGCAAGCGCCGGCGAAGTTCCTGTCGTGGTCTATGTAGAGCTGGCAAAATTAGGCGTAAAAAATTCAACATCGTGTAGTTGTTGAGGTGGGATGTATTCTAACTCCCCATGTTCATCAACATAAGCTTCGTGACCGTCGTCAAATTCTGCGGTGTGAACGCCGTCCGCATTAACGTAGTCATAGAAGAATAAGATAGTAGCGATGAAAAAGACGAGGCAAAGTTGTTGTTGAGTGCAAGCTGTGACATCGTTATGGAATGAGGCCGAGGTGTTGGAAGTCGAAACGAAAGAGTGGTCAAAATAGAACCGACACAGTACGTATTTACATAACATAGGTTGGGTTAGGGTTTAGGAGCTCGCGCAAATAACAGTTTCGTGTACGAGAGGGGCTCCTAGTGTGTACGATACCCTTTTGCATTCAGCAATTATCGGGATTATCAGGATCTCACAACCAAGAAGATATCTTCGCGATGGCATCGAAGGAGCTGCGTTCAAAACTAAACAGACCATTGAAGACGTTTTTAGTGTATTCAGGTTCCTGCCCCTCTTGAAGAGGCCCCAGTTTGCCAATTTTTATTCCAAGACTCTCTGGACGTCACGTTTAGAGAAAAATAATATGTTGAGGAAGATTACTGTAATGAACAGTGGGACGTCCGACGAAAGCTATACTATGGATATCTGTGGTGAAAGGTAGGAGGTTATGCGCTGTCGCTTCAAACAACGACAAACATCTTTAGCAGAACGCTGCAGGTTATGACTAGTGGCAATTGTGAAGAACTTCTCGCTGTAAAAGAAGAAGCCTCAGCTAGTAAAAACCGTCGGTATATCCGCTATAACTCTGGGTGGGTTATCACAGTGACGCCGCAGAAAAGCGTAAGTACATAGGTACTTTATTTCGAGAATGGCTCTCGGGATGAATGTATAGAAGTGTAAGTAATCCCACCGCCACTCGCTCCTTTCTTCGCTCCGTTTATCCATGATTCCAGATATATATTATGTCAAGGGGGGGTCTTGCAATCGATGTCAAAACGAAACCCTCCTTCCCTTGCCAATATTCAGTGATCATCACCGTCAGGATCTCAAATGGCTGAACAGCTTGACAAACCAGGTTTAGAAAGATACTATGTCTCCACAGAGTATCTACTTCCCGCTGATAAAGCGGAGACTGTAAGGTTAGTTCACGATAGAGGGTAGCTGTACAGGTCGCTACGGGTTTGATTGTTCATTGACTATGGATGTGATAGGTTGAATGAGCAGCACTCAATGATAATCAAAGCATTTGAGAACAGACTCTTTCTGGCACCGGTGAACTTTAATAATGGTGATAAAGTTCTAGAAAGTGCAGCAGGGAGCGGTACGAAATCATTCAAGACCCGAAGCCTGATACCTGATATGCACCCTCATCTGATGACAGGAATATGGGCACTCGCGTTTGCCGCGGAGAATATGGTAAACAGTGTTGAGCTCGACATAGAATGCATCGATATCTCTCCCAAGCAGTTCCCTACTTCCTACCCATCTCATATCCACTTTTCCGTTCATTCAGTCGTGAAACTCCCTCTAGAATGGACAAACACGTTCTCGTACATTCATCAACGGTTCATAGGATTCGCAATGAATGACTTGCTCTGGAATTCAGCCATCAACGAGCTATTTCGAGTCACTCAATCGGGAGGATGGATTGAACTATTTGAAATTGAGACCAAGTCTCTGAGCTACTGTGATGTCGGCCCTTCCTCGAATGTATTATGTTCATTATGGGAAGCGGTGACCGCTCAGAAAGGAATTATAGGAAACGTTTCTGCTTACTTGTGTCCTCTGCTCGAGAAGACTGGATTTGTCCATGTCCATTGTGAAACTCGGGACATCCCCATTGGAGGCAGGCGAGGTTTTGAGGGTGGGAATGGATATAGCGGTGAGCTGTGGGGGGAAGGTTGGATGGCTATGAAGGCACCGCTGATCAAGAAAGAAAATTCTGATGCTGCGAGGGTATCGGAGGAATACAATGCACTCGTTCAAGGTGCAGTGCGTGAATGGAATGATTCGAAGAGTGTATATGCTAAATTCTATACTATTTTTGCACAGAAGCCTCTGACTACTTGACCCCCTACTACCGATATCTCTCTCTTTCATTTTGTTGTATTTTTTTGTTAAGCGTCATCAAGCAATAGCAAACCCAGATGTAGTGCATATTCGCTCTGGTCGGAGGTTATAGCTCGGTTCTTTCTCCCATCAACGACGCTACCTCGCTTCAGTTGGGCCCTCAATCCTGTCTATCACCAATTGGGGGGAACCATGGATCACTTCTAGACTAGAGCCGCCTAATCATTAAAGCTATGAAGTTGCTCCTTTCGAAGACTTCAAGCTCTCTAGAAGCCGAAAAGATCAGGAAAGCATTGCTTAGGGATTCAGTTATAAACTGCCCACGAATTCGATCCACTCCTCCAGCACCCACCAATGCTTAAATCTGAACAGCCGCGATACTATGCCTCGACACAATATATCCTTCCTGCAGACCAAGCAGAGACTGCAAGGTTAGTTCGGTACATCGAAGTTGAAGATTCACTCAATTAGCAATTCTCACACGAACCAGATTGAATGAACAACACATCATTATACTCAAGGCATTCGAGAATAGGCTCTTCTTAGCACCGTTGAATCTCAACACCGGTGACAGAGTTTTGGAGAGCGCTGCAGGCAGTGGTATGATTCCTTTTTCTTTTTTTCCGAGAACTCTGCTGAACCAACCGTATATAATCTTTTTTTTTTCGATAGGAATATGGGCAGTTGAATTCGCCGAAGCAAACCATGTAAATGGTAACGAGGTTGAAATTGAATGTATCGACATATCCTCCAAGCAATTTCCCACCACCCCCGGCCCACCTCATGTACACTTTTCCATCCACTCAGTCACTAGCCTTCCTCTGGAATGGGTAAACACATTCTCATACATCCATCAACGATTTGTTGTACTCGCGTTGAACGACTCACTCTGGAGATCATCTATCAAAGAACTGTTCAGAGTGCTTAAACTAGGAGGTTGGATTGAGCTAGTCGAGCTCGAAACCAAGCGTCTTCATTCCAACCTTGGTCCCTGTACTGATAAACTATGCTCCTGGGTGGACAAACTATATGCCGAGAAAGGAATTATCCAAGACATCTCTGTTTACTTGTGCCCCATCCTTGAAGAGGCTGGATTTATTGATGTCCACTGCGAGACTCGGGAAGTGCCAGTTGGAGGCCTTGTAAAGCAGGTTGGGAATGGGTATACTGGTGAGCATTGTGGTAAGGTTTGTATGGCTATGAAGGAATTTTTGATAAATAAAGGAGTCTCTGATTTTGTGACCGAGAAAGAGTTTGATGAACTTGTAGAAGGTGCAGTACCCGAGTGGAACAATTCCAAGGACGCGTATGTCAGATATTATACAATTTTTGCGCAAAAGCCTGTATTTTCTTAGAGTCATTGCTTGTATCTAGTCCTTGTGCAATGGATTTGCATATTTACTAGCGAATGCTTCAATGTTTCCAAAATGGAATTCAGGCAATGATGTTACGACTTGGACTTGAGGAAAGGCTGGAAGTGGGCGATAACTGGTGTTAATTCGATAAGGAAGTTCTACAACGCGGACATGTATATATACATAAGCAAAGAGGAATCGGAAGATAATTTTGAGTCGGTCTATGTATGACACAATAAGATGATGCGAGTACATTGAGGAGGATGAGATGAGACTGAGTGAACCGGGCTTTGAAGACGGAATAGTGGTGATTAAGGGAACAGGAGAGTGAAAGCGAGTTAGGAGTAAGGGTGAATCAAAGAAACCCTTATATTATCCCCTTTTCTAGGCATGAAATACAAAGATCGAGTTGACCCGGCGGCCCTGCAGTATGTCCAGAGCGAGTTGTTGTTGAAGGTAGTTTGTAGCGGATGCAAAGGTTTGGGTTGATTGGAACAGGAGATGACAAATTGCTGGTACAGGGTTGAGATGTTTCTGCGGAATCAATCTCTACGTTGCCAGGTTGCGGGGTAAACATTGGTGAGCAATTTGACAAGGATTGAGAAAATGGTGGTTGTTTAGAACAAGGGTGACACCAATGGAACCAACTTATCAATGAGTTAGTGTTTGCTATCTCTGGGAGCTCAACAAGGGGGAACCAAGAATTCTCAGAGTCAGGTTGTTTCTTTCATCGTTTAATAAAGTCTGATCAATCCTGCTTGCTCAAGTCCATCATTATTCCACAAACCATCACCTTCTTCTTATGCAGACAGTTCCTACTCATATGTCTTCATTCATCACAGTTGAAGCAAAGACCCTTTGCTCTTGTTTGGTCCAAATCCATAGGTTTTCCATTTCCTCCAAAGGTAATACTGGTAGCATCCTGTCATTGACCTACAGGAGATTCCCCCTTCTGGGTGGTTCCCCAATTCTTTGGCTCCTGTTAATTCTGTTGTGTGGATAATTGTCCACAGCTCTGTCCTTGGGTAGTGGTATTCCACTACCCCATGCATCCATAGCTGGACTTCTGTTCAGCCCATTGGCACTGTCACAAAGAGGTGACGACGGTGGCGGAGCGGAGCGGAGACTTAGGCGAAAGCGGACACTGGTCCCAACGACAAAGTTATATTGATAATAAATACAAGTAAGTAAGTTCAAGACATACCTGGTCCCAACGACAAAGAGGTCAAGATAAGGGACCAGGTTGTGGGGGCTGGCTTATATATACAAGGTGGAGCGTGGGAACTATGAGGTAATACTGTATAGCTCCGGCACAAGGAATGGAACTAATAGAATGAAATGGAATGTTCCGGAATGATTATTGTAGGTAGGAGGGCTTGGATGGTGTATCGTAAAGAAAGGAAAATGATAGGGGGTGGGCTCACTTCATGACATTACCCCCCTCCTTATGACCATTGCCCTCAATGGTCAAGCTTTTGCCGCCTGAGGGTGCTTTTTGTGGAATTTTCGGATAGTTGCTGGGGCGTGTTCAAGATTTGGTGCAGGTTCCCATGAGTTGTGTCCTGCATCGTAGCCTTTCCACTTTACCAAGTACTCTAGCTTCTTCCACCTAATCCGACTATCCAAGATGTCCTCGACTTCATACTCCGGCTCATCCTCATCCTCTAGATATACTGGTTCCGGTGGTGTTGCAATTTCGCCGTTTACGGTGTTCCCTCTCCAAGGGTGCAATTTATCAACATGGAACACAGGATGGATGCGGTCCAGGGATAGTGGGAGGTCTAAACGGTAGTCCAGGGGCCCAACCTTCTGCAAAATGGTGTAAGGTCCTAGCTGTCGATCCCCAAGTTTCTCACTGGAAAGTTGGAGCTTGATGTCCTCTGCGCTTAGCCAGACCTGATCTCCAACTTGGAATTGATGTGCCTTTCGTTTTCCCCGTTCGTAGTTTTCCTTTTGCCGTCGTTTCCCCAGGTGTAGCGCCGCCCCAGCATCCTGTCGTGCATCCCGCAGTATCTGGATGCGATCATCCACCGCCGGAATCCCACTCCGTTGTCCAACTGGAATGTTAAATAGAGGCAGATAACCATAGGTGAGTTCGAATGGGGACGTTCCAAGTGCAGAGTGGGTGCGAGAGTTAATCACAAATTCTGCCATAGGTAGGTGCTCCGCCCAGTCATCCTGGCGGCGTCCCACATAGAGTCTGAGGTATTTTTCGACTTCTTGGTTTGCCCGTTCGGTCTGTCCGTTTGCTTGGGGGTGGTACCCTGAGGTGAGGTTTGATTTGATTCCTAGGCGGGAGAGTAATGATCGCATGAGTTTTGCTGCGAACTGGGGTCCCCGGTCTGATACAAAGCGGAGGGGAAGACCATGGAGGCGAAAAATTTCGCGATAGTAGATGTCGGCCACACCTGCTGCTGTGATTGAAGTTGTACAAGGAATTGCATGGATTTGTTTACCATAAAGGTCCGTGCAGACTAGAATCGCGTCATACCCTTGCGAGTTGGGCAGCTGTGTGATCAAGTCAACTCCCACTTCTTCCCACAAGCCTGCTGGGACGTCTAGAGGTAGTGTTACTGCTCGTGGGTGTCTCTGTATCTTCTTCCTTGCACAAGTCTCGCATCCTTCAACATATTTTTCTACAAAGGATCGCAGGGTGGGCCACCAAAAGTGGGTGCTGACGAGGTCAAGGGTATTGTGAAGTCCAGGGTGGCCAGCAGAGGGGTTATCGTGGCATTGCTTAAGTACTTCTTTCCGGAGGTCATCATCTGGTGGGACATATACTCTTCCTCGGTGGTATACTAGTCCCTTGTCTTCTTCCCATTCTGCTATCCCATTGGCCAAGCGTTTGAGACCGCTTCTCCTAAGCTCTTCCAGTCCTTCCAGTACTTGGGCCTCCTTTTGAGACGCCTGTCGGATGCGGTCCTCCAGTGGGTTTTGTAGTGAGGTAGCTGCCACTTGCATGAAATGGGCTGGTTTCAGAACAATCTGTTGTCGATTATCTTCGCTATCCAGAACCTGATGTGCTGCCATACGAGAGAGAGCGTCTGCCTGAGTGTTGGACTTGCCAGGGCGGTGAGTGAGCTGGAAGTCGAATCGGGACAACCATAGTGCCCATCGCGCCTGCCGTCTACTGAGGTCTTGAGCAGAACGCCAGAATTCCAGGTTTGCGTGGTCGGTGAGAATCTCGAACGGTTGTGGTGAACCTTCCAGGAAGCTTCTCCAGTCCTTTAATGCTTCGATGATAGCGAGCATCTCTCGGTCATAGATTTCGTAGTTTCGTTCAGCTGGTTGCATGGAGGCTGATCGAAATGCCACTGGGTGCCACTGGCCGTCGTCTTGTTTCTGCATTAGGGCTCCTCCCGTAGCAAAGCCTGATGCATCTACCTCAAGTTGTGTGAGCCTATTAGGGTCCCAGAGTGCCAGTACCGGTGCTGTGATGAATGCTTCCCTTAGGGTATCGAATGCTTGTTGTTGGTGTGTCCCCCAACTGAAGCCTGTATCCTTTTTTGTTAGGTCGTTCAGAGGGCGTGCTATGCGGGCAAAGTTCCGTATGAATCGACGGTAGAAGTTAGCGAAGCCTAGGAATCCCCGTAGTTCTCGTAGATTCTTTGGGGTAGGCCAGTCGCGGACTGCAGCTACTTTTACTGGATCCATGCGCACTTCACCTTCTGATATCACTAGTCCCAAATACTCAACCTGAAGCTCCTCAAACTCGCATTTCTCTGGTCGCAGGTAGAGGTCATGTTTCTCTAGCCGCTTTAGTACCTCTCGCACCACCTGCCGGTGTTCTTGCAAATTGTTACTGAAGATGAGGATGTCGTCTAGGTAGACTGCTACCTTACCAGCCGCCACTAGGTCTGAAAAGATGGAATTCATGAGCGCTTGGAAGGTAGCTGGCGAGTTGGTGAGACCGAAGAACATTACACTGGGTTCAAATAACCCTCGGTTGGTTGCAAAAGCGGCCTTCCACTCATCACCCTCCTTAATCCGGACATTGTTGTAGCCCCATCTGACGTCAAATTTGGTGAAGTACCGTGCCCCCTGTAGACGGCTGACAATGTCAGCGACCAGTGGGAGAGGATAGCGGTTCTTTAGGGTTACTTGGTTGAGTTTCCGGTAATCCTGTACGAAGCGGAGCTTCCCATCTTTCTTCTTAACAAAGAAGACGGGTGAAGACAGTGGCGATTTTGAGGGGCGAATGTAGCCTTTTCGGAGGTTGTCATCCAGGAAGCGGTCGAGTTCACCTTGTTCATTCAATGACATTGGATAGACTTTTGTGCGCATGGTTTCCGGTGCACCTGGGATCAATTCTATAGCATGATCCCAGGGTTGGTGGTCAGGGAGGCGCTCTGAAGCAGTTTCAGAGAATACTTTTTCGAAATCGCGGTAGGGTTCTGGGACCATTTCTTCAAAGGTTTTCATGGGTTTTGTTTTGTGGGCTTGTTCCGCTAGCTGTTGGGAGTAGGTGAACCCTGCAGCACACCAGACTTCATCTGTTTGTTCGTGTAAGATTCCTGACTTCATCCATGCACGTCGGGTTCGTCGGTTTGCTCGAATGCGGTGTATGGGCGACTCTTCTGTCTCCTCATCCAGTGTGTCAAGTGGTGGTTCAGGGGTGATCACAGTTTCAATTTCCTCCGCCGTGTCTTGCTCTTCCACCTCCTCTATCGTTGTTTGTTGGGATCTGACTGTGAGTCGTCCTTTCTCCCAGTCAATATCTGGATTGGCCTTACGTAGCCAGGGGAGTCCTAAGATTAGGTCTTCGCCTCCCAGATTGGTTACTAGCAAGTCTGTCCACCGTTCTTGGTTATCAACAGTCAGGGCTAGGCGTGCAAAGTGTGTGATCTGCCCTGCTCGGTTAGCAGACCCATCAATGTTAAAGACGCCAATGGGTTTCCTGAGTGGGAAGGTCTTTACACGGTGACGGGTGACAAACTCTTGGTTCAAAAATAGAGCAGTGGCTCCAGAATCAACCATGGCTGCAGTTGCTATACTGTGATTTCTTCCTCTTAGTTTTGCGTTAATTCGGAAGTGAGATGAATTGGAGTTCAATTCCGAAATAGTAGATATTTTACAAGATGGGAGAGAATCATACGCAGATGTGGAATGTATAGCGAACTGGTTTACGGGTACTCTCGATGCAGCCGAGACGGGCACCCGCTTTAAAAACCCTCCTGAGAACCTGGTGCTGGGGCCATGGCATTGGCTCTGTTAAGGAGCTCCTGGAGCTGGGCAATCTGGGTGGAGAGGTCAGGCGTAAGTGGGGACGGAGCAGTGGGAGCTGGAATGGACGCGGCAATTTGGACAGGTTCATTGGGGAAGAGGGTGAACGGTGTCGAAGCAGAAGCAGAGACTTGTTGACGGCGGGGTTGTTGGCGCTTACCCCGGCCACGTTCTAGACCCATGAACTTGTCTTGGCAGACTGATTCTAGGTGGCCTCGTCGTCCACAGTAGCGGCAAACTGTCTCCTTGTATGAGCAGTTCCTCTTTTCGTGACTCTGCGAGCCACACCCATAACACCTTCCTCTCATCTGGGCCACGAAGCTTTCTCTGCTGTTACCACTAGTGTGTGTGGCATCGACATCCATAGCATGGGAGTTGGCAGGGGGGGAGGAGATATGGGAGGTGCCTGGGTTGCGACCTGTCATGGTGGGATCGTGCAGGAACACATCCACTGAAATTGCTCGCCTGATAGCCTCCTCCAGGGTGGGAGCCAGTCCCTGGGCTATATTGACCACAATGAGATTTTGTCGGATCTCTGGGTTGAGGCCGCTATGGAAGCGTTCTCGCAGGTCGACGTCTGAAAGCCCGGTCCGATCACCAATGTCCTTGAAATTCTGTGCAAATTCCGCTACCGTTTGACCTTTTGCCTGCCTGAGATGCTGGATTGCATTCCGGGCCTCCATACCTGCATCAATGGATTCAAATCGGAGGGTGAAGGCTGTTTTGAAGTCTTCCCATCGTCCATTGAAAGGTTGTTGGTTATGGCTGAATTCTAGGAGGTATGGTGTGGCCCAGTCAGCAGCCTTGCCTGAGAAGAATCCTAGCGCTGCCTTGATCAGCTTCCCTTCGTTGCTACTCAGATCTGGTTGTTCCATTGCCCAGCTTTGATACTGAGCAATGAAGCGACGTGCTTCTGCACTACTAGAGCCTTTGAAGAGCTCAGGTTTATTCATACTGGACTTGGCTGAGGCTTTGTGGAGGTTGGCCGTGAGCTGGGCCACCTGCTCGATGAGCTGTGCCATGAGCTGGTTTGTGTTGACTTCAGAGGTCGACATAATGGATGGGGGTGCAGTGGGAGTAGGGATAAGGATGGGTGTGATCACAGTACCGTCGGAAAGGTTCTCCTCTTCGCTGATGGAGTTGGCAGCAGCGTTTGGACAGGGTTGAGAACTGCAATCAGCCCAGGAGCTGCTTTTGCTGCGGTGGATGTGGGTTTGGTCTTTAGTATCAAAAGCGTGTGGGTAGGCAGAGCAGTCGATAGCTTGGGCGGGCAGGCTTGGTGCGGAGGTGTCTGTAGACGTGGTGGAAGCGGAGCCTGCAAGGATAACCTAATCGGTAGGCTATCGGTGCAGTAAGGGATCTTGACCTAATGTCACAAAGAGGTGACGACGGTGGCGGAGCGGAGCGGAGACTTAGGCGAAAGCGGACACTGGTCCCAACGACAAAGTTATATTGATAATAAATACAAGTAAGTAAGTTCAAGACATACCTGGTCCCAACGACAAAGAGGTCAAGATAAGGGACCAGGTTGTGGGGGCTGGCTTATATATACAAGGTGGAGCGTGGGAACTATGAGGTAATACTGTATAGCTCCGGCACAAGGAATGGAACTAATAGAATGAAATGGAATGTTCCGGAATGATTATTGTAGGTAGGAGGGCTTGGATGGTGTATCGTAAAGAAAGGAAAATGATAGGGGGTGGGCTCACTTCATGACAGGCACATTGTCTCCTCATGTTGTCCATGCTGACAACAACTTCCTTCAATTCTTTGTAGTTCTTGAAAGGCTTTGTTTGAGTCTTGATGAGATCAAATATAATACTACAGTCAACTGCCCTTTCTGCAATTGTAAGGACATGCAAGTCTTTATCATATTTGGCCTCTTTCAGGAGCAATTCAAGCTCCTTAGAGAGGAAGTCTTAGCCTTCAACTTCCCCTGTTGGATCAACATAAATTTATCCCATGCCTCTCTCTCATTTTTAGGCAACATTAGTGAATGCTTTCAGTTCTGCAAGGAACTGGCCATAGTCAATGTCCCAACATGAAACAACATCGAATTCTCCCTCATCGGCTCCGCCATCCCATCGCTCTTTATAACATTGATGGATCTCCTAACACTGCAGGACAGATCACACACTCTGTACATCTACTGTCCACCATAGACCAAAATCCACCCCAGCTCCTTGAATACCTTGTCACCAACCTTGGTTTGGAAGATATCATTCTTGGACTTCCATGGCTCTGAAAGGTCAACCCGGACATTGACTGGAGAGAAGGGCGATTGGCTATCACCCCTCCCAGAAAGGCTCCGCACCCCATGACCATCGAAGAAATCCCCGAACCCAAGGAAAGCAATGTGGGAGGAACTACTGCACGTATCGTAGAAGCGAACCCAGACTGGGATGCCACTTCAGCTCCCCGAGTTCACTTCTCCATTCCGGAGCCCGACGACCAACCCCAAATGCCCAAAGAAGTTCTCCCACTCCCCACGCCTGACCCAGAGATACATGAATACACTGAAAGCACCCTTCTGTATCGACTGGTAGGCAACAGGAAGCGGAGGAGAGCACTACTTTGAGCTGGAATCATTGGCCATACGTCGGAAGAACTTTGGTGTTCTGCAGGGTACACGTATTCTCAACAACTTGCAGAGGCTGCCTACAAAGAGAAGCCGTCGAAGTCCTTTGAAGAGATGGTCCCCTCGTCATACCAGAAACATGCAAAGGTCTTCTCCGAGAAAGAATCAGAGCGACTACCAGAACATAAACCTTGGGACCATGCCATAGATCTGAAACTGGACACTCCTGAAACCATGCGGACCAAAATCTATCCCATGTCCCCGAATGAGCAGGAAGAGCTTGATCAGTTCTTGGAAGAGAATCGGCGCAAAGGCTACATCTGCCCCTCCAAATCCCCATTGGCATCGCCTGTCTTCTTTGTCAAAAAGAAGGATGGTAAACTTCGATTTGTGCAGGATTACTGGTGACTCAACGAATACACAGTGAAAAATCGGTACCCACTCCCCCTCGTCACGGACATCGTCAGCCAACTACGTAAAGCCAAGGTCTTCTCCAAAATGGATGTTTGTTGGGGGTATAACAATGTGCGGATTAAAGAGGGTGACGAATGGAAGGGAGCATTTGCAACAAATCGAGGACTCTTTGAGCCCCTCGTCATGTTCTTCGGCCTAACAAACTCACCTGCTACGTTCCAAGCCCTCATGAACTCCATATTTGCTGACCTCATTGCGGCTGGGAAGGTGGCTGTCTATCTGGACGACATCCTGGTTTTCACTGAAACTCTTGAGGAACATCGGAGTATAGTCAACGATGTGCTTACATGCCTCAGCAAATATGACCTATATCTGCGACCAGAGAAATGCGAATTTGAACGACCTTCCATTGAATACCTAGGCTTGGTAATCAGTGAAGGAGAAGTGCAAATGGACCCAGTCAAAATAGAGGCAGTTAGTAATTGGCAGGCCCCTACAACGCTACGCAATCTCCGAGGCTTCCTGGGATTTGCTAACTTCTATCGGAGATTTATTGAAGGTTTTGCAAAGAAAGCTCGACCCCTAAACAACCTCACCCACAAGGACACTAAATGGGCTTGGGGTTCAGAACAGCAGGAGGCCTTTGATTCCCTAAGGGACTCCTTCACATCGGCACCAATCCTCACGCTATGGGACCCATCGAAACCAACTCAGATTGAAGTGGATGCATCAGGCTTCGCTACTGGAGGTACACTTTTGCAGCTACAGGAGGATGGACTTTGGCACCCTGTCGCATATCACTCCTCCTCCATGGATCCAGCTGAGCAAAACTACGAAATATATGACCGGGAAATGCTGGCCATCATCGAGGCATTGAAAGACTGGAGAAGCTTCTTAGAAGGATCCCCGGAACCCTTTGAAATCATAACCGACCACCAGAACCTCGAATACTGGAAGACAGCCCAGGACCTCAGTCGTCGACAGGCACGATGGGCACTATGGCTCTCTTGGTTTGATTTCCGCCTTAAACATCGCCCAGGCAAAGCTGACACTCAAGCTGATGCACTGTCCCGTATGGCGCAGCACCAGGTCACAGATGCGGAGGACAACAGGGAACAGATCATGCTAAAACTGGAACACTTCCTTAATGCGGCAACCATGGTCCTCCTCCACAATCCCCTCCTTGACTGCATTCAGCAGATCAGCAACTGAGAGGCCGAAGTACTGGATGGTCTGAAAGGTATCAAAGGTCCCCAGAGTCTCACCAGTGGTCCAGCCGAGTGGAGAGAAGAAAATGGTTTGGTTTACTACCGTAACAAAGTCTACGTTCCACCAGACACCGCGCTAAGGAAAACAATCCTGGAACACTGTCATGACGCACCTACCGCAGGTCATCCAGGGATGCATGGTACCCTGGAACTAGTCAGCAGACTCTACTGGTGGCCTGGGATGCGCTCTTTTGTAGACAAGTATGTCAATGGATGTGATCACTGCCAACGCAAATGCCTAAACCCCCACCACTCTTCACCCCTTCGACCTCTCCCCGTACCAGAAGGACCCTGGCAGGACATTGGTGTAGATCTTATTGGGGAACTGCCCATGACACAGGACGGCCATAACACAATCATCACCTTTGTTGACCATTACACAAAGATGGTTCACTGTTTCCCCTGTACAACCAAGATAACTGCAGAAGGAGTAGCAGATTTCTTTTATGAAGAAATCTTCTGCTTACATGGCCTACCTCGTCAATTCATCTCTGATAGAGGACCCCAATTCGTGGCAGACGTCATGCGCCAGCTACTGAAGCGACTAGGAATTGACTCCGCCCTGACCACAGCATATCACCCTGAGACAAATGGACAGACAGAATGCGCCAACCAGGAAATCGAATGTTACATTTACATGTACATAAGTTGCTGACAGGACGACTGGGACCTCTTAATTCCTACCACCAAGTTTGTCATGAATGCTCGCATCCACTCCGCACACAGCCACTCCCCCTTCGAAACACTTTACGGTTACACCCTGGAGTTCACCATTCCAAATGGCGTCGAGACAAAATACCCATCCATCGAGCATCGGCTAGAACTACTCCAGCATGCACACGAGGATGCAGAAGCAGCACTACGGATGAGCAAGGAGCGCATCCGAGAGGGAGTAAAGGGAAAAGTACAGGAATTCGAAGTAGGACAACCGGTTTGGTTATCCCTGAGCAAATTAAAAGTACGGCAAAAGAACCAGAAACTGGGGAGCAAACGCCTAGGTCCATTTGAAGTCGCAGAGAAAACGGGCCCACTCACATATTGATTACACCTACCTACCTGGATGAAAATCCATGATAATATCCATACCAACTGCTTGTCTCCCTGGAAAGGGAATGAAGTCAATGGAATCGAGCCACCACCACCGGAGCCTGAAATTGTGGAGGGAGAAGAGTTCTACGATGTGGAGGAGGTCCTGGACAGTCAGATCTTTGGACGGTGGAAAAAGTTGCAATTCCTGGTAAAGTGGAAGGGTTAGGACGAAGGCCACAACAGTTGGGAGCATGAAGAAAACTTAGTGGGCACAAGCGATGAGGCAATCACAGATTTTTATGCAAAACACTCAAATGCACCACGAAAAATTTTCAGTGGCCATCTTCAACTCTTTACCCTGGCAACCTTATGAAAACCTCACGGAAATAGTCGCTGGGACATCGACTGTAGAAGGGGGGTAATGTCATGACATGCCATACAGGATACGGTACTTACTTCGTTTTCTCCTACATTCCCTCTTTCCTTTACCTTTGTGACTACCTGAACCCTTCTCCATGTTTCCATATCCTTTTATTTCCATCTATCACTTGTCAGAACCTTCCATCACATTCCAGACACTTCTATCAGCTTCCCGCACTGTCGCTTACTCATCCGAACCCTTGTATATATAGTACAGTAGCTGACACCTAGTTCCCCATCTTGACCTCTTGGTCTTTGGAACTAGGTTAGTACCTGTATCATTGTTTACCTTCAATATACTTACTTGGTCTTTGGAACTAGTTTTCCTTGTGCAACCCTAGTGATTGGCCCCTGTGCTATCACTGCCATCTTGATCATTTTATCTTTCAGCCTTCGTGTGTGGTGCTAGCCCCACCCCTCACTTTGGTTTGTGCTTCGAGCCTGTGCCTTCTCTGTGCTTTCCCCCTTCGTCACCACATGGTCTGTCGACAAGTTAGTTCCCTCAAGCCAGACTTTATCGCCTGGCTTGTACTCTACCCCAATTTTCCACTTCCGGTCATAGAACTCCTTCATATCGTCATTGGCCTTACCTAAGGCTGCTCCTACTTCCTCTCAAACTTTCTTCATACCATCTGCGAACACCTGTGCTGTGGGGTTGTCCGAAGTCATCTGGGGTGCAGTGCCTTTGTGAGGGTTTCTACCGTTGTCAGCATAAAAAGGGGATACTTTTGTCGCGGAGTGTACTTGATCATTATAAGCAAACTCTGCAAGTGGTAACCATTCGTGCCAGTTATTTTGATGGTAGTTGATAAACAGACGGAGATAGTGTTCGATTTCCTGATTCGTCCGTTCTGTCTGGCCGTTAGTCTGTGGGTGATACGCCGTGGTGTAGTTTGCTTCTATTCCTAAAAGACGGTAGAGTTCCTTCATGAAACGGGAATGATACTGAGGTCCTCGATCATGTATGATTTTTCGTGGAATTCCATGTATGGAAAAGATACGGTCGCGATAGATTTTTGCCATTCCCTCTGATGTGACTGTAGTATGTGATGGAACAAGTCGCAATCTTTTGGAAAAATGATCAACAAACACCGAAATGGCATTATATCCTCCCGACTCCGGTAGTTCCCCTATCATGTCAGTACCGATTATCTGCCAAGGCTCCGATGGGACTAAGTGTGGATGTAGTCATCCCACTGGTTTAGTACGATGAGCCATCATAGCCTGGCATTTCTCGCAACCTTCAACGTACTTCCCTGCATCTTGTGTAACCCCTGGTCACCAGTAGTCCCGAGTGATCAACTCCATGGTTTTATACTGTCCAGGATGTCCCACTAACGGCGTGTCATGGTACTGAGTGATTACTTTGGATCGGAGTAGGCGGTTTTTCGGTACATAAACACGCCCTTTCCATGTAATAACTTTGTTGGTTTCAGTCCACTCCGGGTTTTTGGCAGCTAGGGCATCCTGTACAACTTGATCTACTTGGTTTCTACTCTTTTGGATCTCTGATAGCAGGAGATCTTCAGGAGCCGATAGGTCAAGAGCATGGATGAAGACTTCTGGTTTCAGGAGAACAATGTTCTCGTTGTCCTTGTCCCCTGTCTCAAGGCCTGTCATCCTCGACAGGGCGTCAGCTTTCGTCATTGATTTACCAGGTTTGTGAACAAGATCGAAATTATACTCCGCTAACTCCAGTACCCAGCATGCTTGTCGTCGGTTGAGCTTCTGAGGCTTCTTGAAGTACTGGAGGTTTGCGTGATCTGTAAAAATTTCGATCTGTTCCTCCACACCAAGTAAATATTGCCGCCAATCGTCAAGTGAATCCATGATCGCCATGAGTTCTTTGTCATAGATTTCGTAATTACGCTCAACCTCGTTGAGGGAACATGAACAAAAAGCAATTGGGTACCACCTATTGTCGACAAACTGTGATAAAACTGCACCATTGGCATAATCAGAAGAATCAACCTCGACTCGGAATTGTCCCTGGTCACGAGGAATCAACAAAATGACTTCCTCACAAATACGGTGTTTCAGCTCTTCGAACACATCTTCCTGCACTTTCTCCCACTTCCAAGTTCCATTCCCAGTAAGCTGTGTCAGTGGCTTCACTACAAGACTAAACCCACAAATGAAGCATCTGAAGAAGTTGCAAAACCCTAAAAATTGCTGAACATCACGCTTCTTGTGGGGAGTAATCCATTCGCGGATGGCTTGTACTTTCTTGGGGTCCATGCGAATAGTTCCATTACCAATGATAATGCCGAGGTAGTCGATAACCGGTTTTTCATGTTTTAGGAATAATTTGTGCTCCCGTAAAATGTCAAGTACTTGCTTTACGATTCGCCGGTGTTCTTTGATGTCATTGGTGAAGATCAGAATATCATCCATGTAGACAATAACGTGTCCTTCATTAATGAGATTTTGCAAGATATGGTTCATGAAACCTTGGAACGTCGCAGGAGAGTTAGTGAGTCCGAAGAACATAATGGTCGGTTTGAATAACCCCTGGTTAGTTCGGAAAGCCGCTTTCCATTCGTCACCTTCCTTTATGCGGATGTTGTTGAATCCCCATCTGATATCCATCTTCGTGAAGATTTTAGCGCCTTTTAAACGATCGATTAGCTCCTGAATGAGAGGAAGTGGGTATCGGTTTTTAACCGTCATCTCGTTCAGTTTATGATAATCTTGTACCAGTCGTAAGATGCCATCTTTCTTTTTGACGAAGAAGAAGGGGGATGCCATCTGCGAGGTCGAAGGTCGGATTCGTCCAGTTTGAAGGTTTTCTTCAAGAAACTTGTTGAGTGCCTCTTGTTCCTTTGGGTTTAGCGGGTATACCTTACAATCTAAAGGTTTGGAACCTGGCATTAGATCGATAGCGTGATCCCAAGGGCGTCATTGTGGTAACTGGTCAAACTCCTTCTGGCTGAACACGTTGGGATACTCTTTGACATAGGATTTGGAAGTGTCAAACTCTTCAGCTGTTTCTTTCTTAGCCTGTCCCTCTGTCCACTTCCTTGACTGTACCTGCTCGTGAACATACCTATCCCAGTCGAACAAGAAAAGCTGTTCGCCTTCCTGCAATGCCGCTCTAGAATGAGTATCTTCAGGCATCCAAAAGTGTGGATTATAGCCACATCATGTGGGACACCTGTTGAAGGTTAATTCAGATGTCTTCCAGTCAATACTCGGGTTGTGGTGTCGCAACCAGTCTAGTCCTAGAAAGATATTATTCTTTCCTAGGCTTACCACTCCGAATTGTATGATTTCTGAATGATCGCCGATAGTCATCCGGATCTCGACATACTTGTCTATTGAACCGGAGTCATTGAGTGTGCCATCAGCATTATAGACGGGTGTTTTGATTGGTAAGTCTTTGGTGATGAGGTTGTGCCATTTGACGAAGTCCAAGTCAATACATGAACCAGTAGCTCCACTGTCAAGAAGTCCTTCTGTGACAATTTGTCGACTATCCTCCAGTGTTTCGAGTATTGCCGGAAGTTTCAGACTTTTGCCGTGTGTCCCTCGAACATAACTCCTCTTGTTCTTGAGACTTCAGATGGCAGTGACTGCCATTTTCCGGTTCCGTTTTCATATGTCCATGATGGTTTCTTCCGAGGCTTCTTTCTCCCGGGAAGAGGGCATCCAAGTTCGTAACAATCCCACTGCTCTCGGGACTTGATCTTCTCTAACTCTCTGAGCTAGCCATTCAGCAGTGTCGGGTTCGTACCATATAGGTTTTTCGGATTTTTCGGATTTGTGTGTGAAGGCGGATGCATTTTTCTGTCTAGTACCTGTACTAATTATATAATCAACGCCGTTATCAACAAAGCTTGAAATATCCGTGTTCGAAGGCTCCTGCAGACCTATATCTACTGCGGAGCCTTTGGAAAACCCAAATCGTTAATAAAGTCCATTCGTTCCTGCTCACTCATTTTCAGCATGATACCTCGGACTACCGCCTTTCTCTTGTGCGGGCAATTCCTACTCATGTGGCCTGGTTCGCCACAGTTGAAGCACAGCTGCTTCTCCCTCGCTTGGTTGATGTCCATCGGCCTGCCCATTCCTCTGAAGGTGGTGCCGGTGGCATCTCTTCTCTGTGCTGCAGGGTACTCTGCCTTTGGAGCTGCTTTCGTCTCCTGCCGGTTCTGCTGATTGGACAATTGTCCATGGTTCTGTCTCTGCGGGTTAGCGTTCCACCACCCCGCGTACCCATAACCTCTCTTCTGTTCTGCCCACTGCTGTCTGACATTATCAGCGCCTATAACTACCTTCTTTAACTCCTGGTAATCCGTGAAGGGCTCCAATCGGCTTTTGATGATATCATACAGGAGTGTATGATTGACCGCATTCTCTGCTAAGGTGAGGACATGCGAATCATTCCTGTTGTAGTTAGCATCTTTTAGCAACAACTCAAACTCTTTGAAGAAGTCGCTAGCAGGAGTCTTTCCCTGTCTAATGTATGGCAGCTTGTCCCGGGCTTCTTTCTCCCTGGCGACATTTGTGAACTCTCTGTCCATATCATCGAAAAGGTCCTTCCCTGTAACATTCCAGGCACCCTTCTCGATATCAAAATGGTCATCAGTGTATACCTGCGCCCATTCGTCGGCTTTTCCTTCAACCATGAAGGACATGATGATGGTAATTAGACGGTGCGATCCTTCGACCTGCTTCATCTCCATCAGCTCAGCCGCATAGGCCCTCATCCTTTGTCGCCATGGTCAGTATGTAGCGGGATCGCCATCATAGTTCCCTGGTGTATTAATGAAAACCTGGTGAGTCAAGGAAGTGGGGTTATTGATTTCGGAGACGTCGGGGGCGGGAGCATGTATTGACTGATCAGTCATGTTGGATTTATAGTAGGGAGGGGTGAGTGTGTTTGGTAAAAATGAAAATGTGTAATGTATCAATAAAACTAGTTTCCAATGGCATGTTGAATCCTAGGCAAGTTTGTAAAAGTTTGTTGTGATGGGTGGTGTGTGGTAGAAGCTCTATTCTTCTGTCAGTGACTCGCTAGCTCTCACAAGAGATAACCAGGCGTCACATGATGAACGATGAGCAAGAGGATGGAAAAGTGATGAGGATGAATAAAACAACCCAACTACAAGTCTAGCTACTGAGGAGTATAGATGAGAATAGAGCTAAGGAATATAACTACAAAATACTTAGTCTTATATACGAAATGGGATATGAAACCATGAGAGATGTCTCGCGCCATAACCATGAGGATCTACAATAAGAGTCGCTCGTATCCATAAGTAAAGCTGTAGGTATTCGGTGAGTAAACAATAAGGCAATATAAAAAGAAGCATGGAAGCAGAACAATAATGATGTCGTCCTGTCAATGAGCTGACAGGCACAAGAGAGTCGTGCCTAAGTGAAACGACAACATGAGAACAATAAGGTTGACGCGTGTAACCTAAATGATAATGAAAATACAATAAGCGCTAGTGTAAGCGCTTTGGTGATTAGGTAAGTAAATAAAAGAAAAGAATAATGAAAAAGAATGTTTCATGACAACTATTAGTAGAGTCCTCGACACTTCGCGTGTCTGCAAGAGAAGAAAGATAAACATGTTCCGTTCGCAATGACTATCGCAGAACGTACTGACAGCGAGGATGTTAAAACGATGATAAAGATAGATGATTATTTGGTATCACTATTGAAGTGCTATCAAAGTTGATATTTAAACTAAAGAACTACCTATTCAATACTGTAGCTTTATACTAAAGGTAAGTCAGGATCGCGAAGCGATGCCATGCCCGAATGGGTTAGCTCATAAGTCAAGAACAAAGGAAGAGATATAAAAGGGATAGTGTAAATCCGATAAGGATGATAAGAGATAACAAGTAATTGCTTTGCATCGGAAGTCCTTCGCGAAGTAATTGCATAGTAGTAAAAAGATATAAGTAATATCTAAGTAGCGGAATGGATCGCAAAGCTTCATAAAGACTTAGCTTGCATAGATATAACAGTCTTCTACCTCGTCTCCTGCTTGTCCAGCACATTCACCAACTCTGGTCCACAATGAAGAGGAGGCGGAGCTCCAAGCATATCTTGCGGCGGCAAAGCAGGAGGCCCAAGAAAAGTGGAGAAGGTTACGTGAGGAAAAGGTGACGGGAGTCGAAGAGAAAGTCGTTGATGAACAAGAAGTAGCCAAAGAAAAGGAGGTCATCAAGCATATCATTGACGGAGACGTGGGGAGCGTTCCAGAAAAGGTTGAACAGGCTATAGTGCCCAAAATTGAGGCTCCTAGCAAGAAGCTAGTGACTCGTATGGTCCCCACAAGTCATGAGGTGATCCCGGTAGGTTTTCTTTCAACGCTCTTGAAGTCCACTGACTGATATAGATAATCCCAATTCCTAAGAAGCGTTGTATTGTTGCAGAACCGGAAGTTGCAGAATTGAGTCGAAAGAGGCGTAAGGTGGCCTCGGTGAGTTTTCTTTTGTTTTCCAGTGATTGATACTAACATTTCTTCCTAGGCGGCGATCATCGTCGATTCCGATTTGGAGGCTTCTCCGTTCCCTCATCCTTGTGAACATTGCGCCTGTGGTGACCAAGTGTGTCAACCTCAACCCAATGCGCCTGGTGTCACATTGCGCGGCAGAGTTGTTCATTCCTCCGAAAGGTGAAGAAAACACGGGCTAGGTCTCCGCTGAGTGAGTCCATAGCTAGCCCATCAAATGAAGTATCAAAGGGGGCATTGTTTGAATCTTCGGTCCATCTTCGAGTCCAAGACTTCGGCGATATAGTACTCTTCCTCGCCATCTACTTCGATGGGTGGCAGAGGAGTTTGAGTCCAGTGTGGAATGGAGTTCGGAATTGCCGGTTCAAGTTGAGAGATGTGGAAAACGGGATGGATGCGTTGTAGGTAGTTGGGAAGGCAAAGTTTATAAGATAGGGTGCCTGCACAATCGATAACTTCAAAAGGTCCTAGGTATTTCTCTGAGAACTTCTCCGTAGGACAAGTGGACTTGATGTGTTTCGCCAAAATGAATACGTGCGAACCAATCGGAAACTCCGGAGCTGGAATGTGTTTATGATCTGCTTGGTCCTTGTACTTTTTCTGTGCATTAACAATTTCGTCACGGAGGAATGTGTGAAGCTCATCGAGATTTACAACCAGGTCTCTTGCGGTATCAGAACAGACATCGACTTCGGGGCATACAGAAATATTTGGATGATATCCCTTGTTGGCATAGAAGGGAGTTAAACCCGTGGAAGTGTTCGGGGCATTGTTGTAGGCGAATTCAGCCATTGGAAGGAGTGCGGACCAGTTGTCTTGTTGATAGGTACAATAGATCCAGATGTACTGCTCCAGGGTCTGGTTGACTTGTTCAGTTTGTCCGTCTGCTTTGGGGTGGTAGCCCGAGGTATAATGTAGGTTCATCAATAACACTTGACCAAGTGCTCTGAAGAATGCGGAAACAAATTCCGATCCATGGTCGGAAGTAACATGGTTAGGTACACCATGCTTAGAGAATACATGAATAACAAAAAGCTCAGCTAGACGTTCGGAAGTAATGGTATTGTCTGTTGGGATGAAAATTGCTTGCTTCGAAGCTCGGTCAACTACAACAAGGATCGCAGTGTAGCCGTTCGAGTCTGGAAGTTGTTTGATGAAGTCCATAGAAATTGAATCCCAGGGTCGAATCGGAACTGGTAAAGGTTTCAATAATCCGTAGGGTCGATGTTGTCGAGGTTTGTTGCGGCCACAGGTGGTACATGATGAGATGTAGTTGCGGACAAATTCTCGGACCTTCGGCCAGGTGTAATGTTTACGAATATTGAAGAGAGTCCAATTCTGACCGAAGTGACCAGATAGTGGGTGGTTGTGGAAGTATCGTAGGACTTGTAGTTGGAGGTCGGAATGGTTTGGAACATAAATTCAGTCATCGAGGCGGAGTAATCCTTTGGGGTCTAGAGTCCAACAGGGTTTCGTATCGTCTTTAGCAAACTCCAATCCTAGGGCGGAGTCAGTGTCGAGAGGTAGAGCATTTCGGATGTCGGAGTGAAGGGTGTCGAAGTCCAGTATAACTGAAGCGCGAAGTATTGGTCCTTCTAGGAAAGTTGCTCATAACAAAGTAGTAAATTGCTTGTTAGTGAATATCAGTTGGAAGTTCTGTGGGTTTACTTGCGCGTAGCCGATATCCCCCTCTTTAAGATAGACGTCCCAGCATCGAGTGATCGAGTCTGGTTTTGCTCCGAGTTTTCCAGGGCGGAAGCGAATGGTCATGTTGAAGGTGTGAAGGAATTCGGACCAGCATACCTGTCGTCGTGTAAGAATCTTTGTCGTAGAGAAATATTCCAGGTTCTTGTGGTCAGTAACCACGTCGATCGGGGTTCCGGAACCTTCGAGGTAATGTCGCCAAGCTCTGAATGCTTCGAAGATCACCAACAATTCCTTGTCATGAGTATCATAGTTCAGTTCAGTGCCTTGGAAGGTTCGAGAGAGGAAAGCGACTGGATGGATTTCTCCGTTGTCATACATGATCGAGAAGATAGCTGCAAGAGCGTAGTCGGAAGCATCGGTTTCCACAATCATAGTGAGGTTTGGTTCCCAGTGCACAAGAATTGGTGCTGTCATGAAAGTGAGTTTGAGGTTGTCAAAAGCTTCTTGACACTCTGTAGTCCATAACCAATTGATGCCCTTCCGGGTAAGTTGATTCATAGGGTAGACGATGTCAGAATAATTATAAATAAAACGGCAATAAAAGTTCGCAAAACCTAAGAAGGACTGGATGTCCTTGACCTTCCTCAGAGTAGGCCAGTCCACGATTGCTTTAACTTTGTCGGCAGCCATCATGAGTCCTTCCGGGGATAAGATATAACCAAGGTATTCAACCGTATCAACTCCGAATTCGCATTTTGACAGTTTGCAAAATAGTTTGTGTGCACGAAGTCGTCAGTGTCATGAAACGATCTTTTTTCATTATTCTTTTCTTTTATTTACTTACCTAATCACCAAAGCGCTTACACTAGCGCTTATTATATTTTCATTATCATTTAGGTTACACGCGTCAACCTTATTGTTCTCGCGTTGTCGTTTCACTTAGGCACGGCTCTCTCGTGCCTGTCAGTTCATTGACAGGACGACGTCATTATCGTTCCGCTTCCATGCTTCTTTCTATATTGCCTTATTGTTTACTCACCTAATACCTACAGCTTTACTTATGGATACGAGTGACTCTTATTGTAGATCCTCATGGTTACGGCACGAGATATCTCTCACGGCTTCATATCCCAATAGTATATAAGACTAAGTATTTTGTAGTTATATTCCTTAGCTCTATTCTCATCTATTCTCCTCGGTAGCTAGACTTGTAGTTAGATTATTTTATCCATCCTCTTTTGCTTTTTCGTCCTCTTGCTCATCGTCTATCGTGTGACGCCTGGTTGTCTCTTGTGAGAGCTAGCGAGTCGCTGACAGAAGAATAGAGCTTCTACCACACACCACCCGTCACAACAAACTTTTACAAAACTTGCCTAGGATTCAACACACCGTTGAAAACTAGTTTTCTCGATACGTTACATATTTTCATTCTTACCAAACACGCTCATCCCCTCCCTTACTATAATTCAACATGACTGATCGGTCGATACATGCGCCCGACCCAGCAGAAGTCGCTACCGTCACTTCTAGTCCACACCGGGTGTTTGTCAATACACCAGGGAACTACGATGGCGATCCCGCCACCTACCGACCATGGCGATGACGAATGATGGCTTACGTTTCTGAATTAACGGAAACGAAACAGGTCGACAACTCCCATCGTGTAACCACCATCACAATGTCCTTCCTGGTTGGAGGAAAAGCCGATGAATGGGCCCAAGTTCACTCTGATGATCACTTCGATATCGACAGAGGGACATGGGACATTACAGGGAAGCAGCTCATTGATGATATGGACAGGGAGTTCACAAACGTCGCGAAGGAGAAGGAGGCCCGCGACAAACTAACCTATATCCGACAGGGGAAGTCCTCGGCCAGCGACTTTTTCAAAGAGTTCGAATTGTTGCTGAAAGATGCCGGGTACAAGAAGGACGAGTCGCACGTCCTTACCCTAGCGGAGAGAGCAGTTGACCACACCCTCCTATACGACATCATTAAAGGACGAACAGAGCCCTTTGAAGACTACAGGGAGTTAAAGAAGGTAGTTACAGGGGCTGATAACGTAAGGCGGCAGTGGGCCGAACAGAAGAGAGGATACGGGTATGCGGGGTGGTGGAACGCTAACCCACAGGGACAGAGTTGTGGACAGTCGTCCACTCAGCAGAACCGGCAGGAGCCGAAAGCAGCTCCGAAGGCAGAGTATTCTGCGGCACTGAGAAGAGATGCTACTGGCACCACGTTCGGAGGAACGGGCAGGCCGATGGACATCGACCAGGTGAGGGAGAAGCGTTTGTGCTTCAACTGTGGCGAGCCAGGCCACATGAGCAGGAACTGCCCACACAAGAGAAAGGCGGTAGTCCGAGGTATTATGTTGAACATGAGTGAGCAGGAACGTACAGATTTCATTAACGATTTGGGTTTTCCAAAGGCTCCGCAGTAGATATAGGTCTGCAGGAGCCTTCGCACACGGACATTTCGGAATTTGTTGATAATGGCGTTGATTATGTAATCAGTACAGGTACTAAACAGAAAAACGCGTCCACATTCATACACAAAACCGAAAAAACCGAAAAACCTATATGGTACGAACCCGACACTGCTGAATGGCTAACTCAGAGAGTTAGAGAAGATCAAGTCCCGAGAGCAGTGGGATTATTACGAACTTGGATGCCCTTTTCCCAGGAAAAAGAAGCCTCTGAAGAAACCGTCATGGACATACGAAAACGGAACTGGAAAACGGCAGTCACCGCCATCCGGAGTCTCAAGAACAAAAGGAGTTATGTTCGTGGGACACGCGGCAAAAGTCTGAAACTCCCAGCAATACTCGAGACACTGGAGGATGCTCGACACATCGTCACAGAAGGACTTCTTGACAGTGGAGCTACCGGTTCCTGCATTGACTCAGAGTTCGTCAAATGGCATAACCTCATCACGAAAGATTTACCAATCAAAACACCTGTTTACAATGCCGACGGTACACTCAACGACTCTGGATCAATAGACAGATACGTCGAGATCCGGATGACTATTGGTGATCATTCAGAAATCGTACAGTTCGGAGTAGTAAGTCTAGGAAAGAATAATATCTTTCTAGGACTAGACTGGCTACGACATCATAACCCTAGTATCGATTGGAAAACATCTGAACTAACTTTCGACAGGTGTCCCACAAGATGCGGTTACAACCCACATTTTTGGACACCAGAGGATACCCATTCTAGAGCGGCATTACAGGAAGGCAAACAGCTTTTCCTATTCGACTGGGACAGGTATGTTCACGAGCAGGTACAGTCGAGGAAGTGGACGAAGGAACAAGCTAAGAAGGAAACAGCCAAAGAATTCGACACTTCCAAACCCTACGTCGAACAATACCCTGATGTCTTCAGCCAGAAGGAATTCGACCAGTTGCCACAACGACATCCTTGGGATCACGCTATCGATCTAACGCCAGGTTCCAAACCTTTAGATTGTAAAGTATATCCACTAAACCCAAAGGAACAAGAGACACTCAACAAGTTCCTTGAAGAAAACCTTCGAACTGGACGAATCCGACCTTCGACCTCGCAGATGGCATCCCCTTTCTTCTTCGTCAAAAAGAAAGATGGCACCTTACGACTGGTACAAGATTATCGCAAACTGAACGAGATGACGGTTAAAAACCGGTACCCACTTCCTCTCATTCAGGAGCTAATCGATCGTTTAAAAGGTGCTAAAATCTTCACGAAGATGGATATCAGATGGGGATTCAACAACATCCGCATAAAGGAAGGTGACGAATGGAAAGCGGCCTTTTGAACTAACCAGGGGCTATTCGAACCAACTGTTATGTTCTTCGGACTCACTAACTCTCCTGCGACATTCCAAGGCTTTATGAACCATATCTTGCGAGACCTCATCAATAGAGGTCATGTTATTGTTTACATGGATGACATACTGATTTTTACCGACGGTATAGAAGAGCATCGACGAATTGTAAAGCAAGTACTCGATATTTTACGGGAGCACAAATTGTTTCTTAAACCCGAAAAATGCTCTTTCGAAAAACCGGTTATTGACTACCTCGGTATCATCATTGGTAATGGAACTATTCGCATGGATCCCAAGAAAGTACAAGCCATTAGAGAATGGACTACTCCACAAAAGAAGCGCGACGTTCAGCAATTCTTAGGATTTTGCAACTTCTTCAGGTGCTTTATTCGTGGATTTAGTCTTATCGCAAAGCCGCTGACACAGCTTACTGGGAATGGAACTTGGAAGTGGGAGAAAGTACAAGAAGATGCGTTCGAGGAGTTGAAACGCCGTATTTGTGAGGAGGTTGTTTTGTTGATTCCTCGTAATCAGGGACAATTCCGAGTTGAGGCTGATTCATCTGATTACGCCAATGGCGCAGTTTTATCACAGTTTGTCGACAATAGGTGGTATCCAATCGCTTTTCGTTCATGTTCCCTCAACGAGGTTGAGCATAATTACGAAATTTATGATAAAGAACTCATGGCGATTATGGACTCACTTGACAACTGGCGACAGTATTTACTAGGCGCGGAGGAACAGATCGAAATTTTTACGGATCACGCAAACCTCCAGTACTTCAAGAAGCCGCAGAAGCTCAACCGACGACAAGCGCACTGGGTACTGGAATTAGCGGAGTATAATTTCGATCTTGTTCATAAGCCTGGTAAATTGATGACAAAAGCTGATGCCCTGTCGAGGATGACAGGTCTTGAGACGGGGGACAAGGACAACGAGAACATTGTTCTCCTAAAACCGGAACTCTTCATCCAAGCTCTCGACCTATTGGCTCCTGAAGATCTCCTGCTATCAGAGATCCGAAAGAGTAGAAATCAAGTAGATCGAACCGTACAAGATGCCCTCGCTGCAAAAAACCCAGAGTGGACTGAAACCGACAAAGTCATTACATGGAAAGGGCATGTTTATGTACCGAAAAACCGCCTACTCCAATCCAAAATAATCACTCAGTACCACGATACACCGCTAGCGGGACATCCAGGACAGTACAAAACCACGGAGTTGATTACTCGGGACTACTGGTGGCCAGGGGTGACACGAGATGCAGGGAAATACGTCGAAGGTTGTGAGAAATGCCAGGCGACAAAATCACATCGTACCAAACCAGTCGGACAACTTCATCCACATGCGGTACCAACTGAACCATGGCAGATAATCGGCACTGATATGATAGGGGAACTACTGGAATCAGGAGGATATAACGCCATATCGGTGTTTATTGATCATTTTTCCAAAAGATTACGACTTGTTCCGTCGCACACTACAGTCACATCAGAGGGAATGGCAAAAATCTATCGGGATCGTATTTTTTCTATCCACGGCATTCCACGAAAAATCATACATGATCGAGGACCTCAATATCATTCTCGTTTCATGAAGGAACTCTACCGTCTTTTAGGAATAGAAGCAAACTACACCACGGCGTATCACCCACAGACCAATGGCCAGACGGAACAAACAAATCAGGAGATAGAACATCATCTCCGTTTGTTCATTAGTTATCATCAAAACGACTGGCATGAGTGGTTACCACTTGCAGAGTTTGCCTATAACGATCGAGTACACTCTGCGACAAAAGTTTCCCCCTTCTATGCTGATAACGGTAGACATCCCTATAAAGGTACGGCACCTCAAATGACTTCGGACAACCCCACAGCACAGGCATTTGCAGATGGAATGAGGAAGGTTCGAGATGAAGTAGGAGTGGCCTTAGGAAAGGCCAACAAGGATATGAAGAAGTTTTATGACTGCAAGCAAAGAGTTGGAGTAGAGTACAAGCCAGGCGATAAGGTCTGGCTTGAGGGAACTAACTTATCGACAGACCAGCTGATGAAAAAGTTAGGAGATAAACGGTTTGGACCGTTTACAGTTCAGAAGAAGATAGGCGCTAGTTCCTATAAACTAGACATCCCCTCTACGTGGAAACGTATCCATAACATTTTCAACGAAGTCCTCCTTACCCCTTACAGGGAACCGCAATTCCCCTCTCAACCACGAAACACTTGCCCACCTCCTGTCGTCATAGGAGAAGAAGAGGAATTCGAAGTCGAGGAGATTCTCGACTCATGAAAGGTAGGAAAAGGAATCAAGTACAAGGTCAGGTGGCGAGGTTACGGACCACATGAAGACACTTGGGAACCTCGGTCCAACATCACACATTCCTCCGATTTGTTGAAGGAATTCCATGATAAGAACCCGACCAAGCCCAAACCCGCCACCCTGAGTCGACTCGAAATCCCTATTTCCTTATTCCCTACCGAATTATTCCGCCCTATGCCTCCGCCAGATACCGAAAACACGCCCTCACAATTACCCTCCGAAAATTTCGTTAGACGACAAGCGCTTCGTGGAACTCGCGCTCTAGGGAGGGGGTAATGTCATGAAACAATCTTTTTTCATTATTCTTTTCTTTTATTTACTTACCTAATCACCAAAGCGCTTACACTAGCGCTTATTATATTTTCATTATCATTTAGGTTACACGTGTCAACCTTATTGTTCTCGCGTTGTCGTTTCACTTAGGCACGGCTCTCTCGTGCCTGTCAGTTCATTGACAGGACGACGTCATTATCGTTCCGCTTCCATGCTTCTTTCTATATTGCCTTATTGTTTACTCACCTAATACCTACAGCTTTACTTATGGATACGAGCGACTCTTATTGTAGATCCTCACGGTTACGGCACGAGATATCTCTCACGGCTTCATATCCCAATAGTATATAAGACTTAGTATTTTGTAGTTATATTCCTTAGCTCTATTCTCGTCTATTCTCCTTGGTAGCTAGACTTGTAGTTGGATTGTTTTATCCATCCTCTTTTGCTTTTTCGTCCTCTTGCTCATCGTCTATCGTGTGACGCCTGGTTGTCTCTTGTGAGAGCTAGTGAGTCGCTGACAGTCAGAGGACCTCGCGGACATGTTCGGAGTGTTTCGAAGGATCATTGGAATAGATGAGTATGTCATCGAGATAAACGATCACACAGACATCGAGTAAGTCTTTGAAGATGTCATTGACAAAATGCTGAAAAGCGGCCGGAGCATTAGTGAGGCCAAAAGGCATCACACACCATTCGAAAGAGCCGTAATGCGTTCAGAATGTAGTCTTCCATTCATCACCTTCCGCGATACATACCAGGTGGTACATGTGTGCTAGGTCGAGTTTGGTGTAGATCTTCGCTCGTTTTGGAGCATCGAGTAGGTTGGAAATCAAAGGTAATGGAAAGCGATCTTTCTTCATGATCTTGTTCAAGCCATGGAAATCCACACATAGTCAAAGCGAGCCGTCCTTCTTCGGAACGAAGAGTATGGGAGCGCCGTGTGGGGATGTTGAAGGTTGGATAGTACTGGTGGTGAGAGATTGATCAAGAAATTTGTGAAGAGCCTTGAGCTCTTTTGGAGAAAGTGGGTAAATTTGTCTGATAGGTGGCTCAGCACCTTCTTCTAAGTTGATCTTGAGGTCATAAGGGCAATGTTCCGGGAGGACTTCCGAGTCGAGCTCGTCGAATACATTGGTGAAGTCATGGTAGTCTTCCGGAATCTCATTTTTTAGTGGTGGGTCATCAGTGTCAGTTTTTGACAATCGTGCAGCAACTTCAGAGTGAATGGCATAGAGAACAAGTGGTTCCATACCTGATTGCTTGCAAGCATGGTGAAAGGGTACCGCACTTACCAGAGCGATGTCTACTTCATCATGTCGTAGACGCGATGCTATTTGCATGACTGATGGGTAGGAGTAAATGGGTTCGAAGGGAAACTTGTCGGAGAGTGGTCAAGCCTTATACAAGTGCTGTTTGGTGGAATGTGAGTTCCGTTTAGCGGGTGTCGGATCGGTGCGATTCGACGGTTCGAAGGTAACTTATTCGGAGACCACGAGGGGGTCAGGTGAAGAAGAGGACATCGGTGATTCAGGATGGTCGGTATTCTGGAAAGTAAATGTTTTTGATGCCCAGTTAATCGATGGATTATAGCGGGAAAGAAAACTGTAACCTAAAACAGCTTTGCATGAAGAATCCAAAGGTGTGACATAAAAGTCCAAAGGCATAAGGTCGCCGGAAGGGAATAGGATTGGTAGGGTACAAGTTTCAGAGATGGATTTCATAGCTAACGAATCATCGAAGAGTTGGAGGTTGATCGGAGTAGAAGTCGGAATGGTCAGAATTGAATTCAAGTATACAAACTTTGTATCTATGAAATTGTCTGTAGAACCTGAGTCGAGAAGTGTATCAAAAGAAATCGGAATGTGAGTTTTATCAAAGAGTACATGGATAGATAGATTGATCATAAACGACTTGGAGTGCAATGAAAGAGCAGACACATTGAGAATAACTTCCCCACTGCTGGTACGAACCGGGTCAACGCAACTCTCGCTTTGTACTGGGGTACAAGAGTTGCGGACTATTTTCCCGATCCTACTGTCGAGGCAGTCATTGGAGTCACTGAAGAAGTGGACTCTTGCGCAGGGTTAGTTTGCGCAGCTCTAACCTTAGCTTCCCGTGCCCTACGCAGGTTGCAATCAGCAAGTAGGTGCTTGTTTGAGCCACAGAAGTTGCATATGCCGAATTTTCATTGACGTTCCTTCTCCGCAGGTGTGATCTTACCATCCGCGCCCAGTCGATTGGCATAGGCGGGTTTCTGTTGGTTTGAGTTGTTGTTCGGAGTGCCCGGCTTCGAGTTCGAAGTCCAAGGTTGTTGGTTCGAACTCTTGCCTTGCAGTTTGGAGGATGTCGAAGTCGTCGAAGTCGAGGTGGATGGTGTGGCGGGGTTGTTGGATTTCTTCTGCTGGGTCTTCGTCTGCCCTCCAGAGTTCCTATTCACCTCACGCTTCTTTTCCTCCTCTCTTCTCCAGTATCGGTTGTCGATGCAAAGTACCTCTTCACGGAACTCTACAAGAGTCACAGGTTCCTTGGTGCGTGCGAGCTCATCTTTGATGCGGGGTGCTAGACCGCGACCGTAGGCCCATTGGAGGGTGCTATGGTCCTAGCTGGTCATAGAGGCTAGGGTGTTGAATCGGATGTTGTATTTTCGAACATTGTCACCATCCTTCATCCTCAAGTTGCTGAGTTTGTCTTCGGAATCACCCTGCGCATCGTAGAGACTGAAGTTGTCCTGCAGCTCCTTGACCAGAGCTTTGAATGAATGGGTCCACGTTGGCATGGCGGTGATGTCGGGGTTGAACCATTCCCGAGCCGTACTGCTAAGGTACGAGATCGTGTAATTGATCTTTTGCTGCTCAGTGAAGTATTTGGGATGGTCGAGAAATATGAGGGATAGGGATACCAAGAAGTTCTTGAGTTTCCTGGGTTTGGAGCCATCGAATGCATTGGGGTTTTTTACGATAGTCTTGCCTGGTTCTGTCTTCTTTGTTGACATACCAGCTAGAACACCTTTTAGACCATCAATAGACTCTTTAAAAGAACTGAACGTAGCAAGAGTCATTTGTCCTAACGCATCAGGGTTGGTTGGCGATCAAGTGTTACCTCGATTGTTGGGACCACCCGGACCTCCGGGACCTCCATGTCCATCACCATCATCACTACCATCATCTCCAGGTCCACCGGGACCGCTAGGTATGCTGGGGTTGTTTGGTGGTTGAGTGTCATCGCAATCGTCGAGGAAGTCGTCGTCTAATGTGACTTTGGCTCCAGTGGTGGTTGGAACTGTCACCATACAAGGAATTGGAGTACGATCCTTCTTTGGTGTTTGAACCACGATCTCCTGGCCATCTGCGGTGTACAGGATTTTGTAGTTTACGTTCGGGTTGTCGTTCCTACTGAGGACGTTCGGTGTCGAGACTGAAGACATTGTGCTCGTGGATGTCATGGGACCAAAACCTGGGTGTCATGCTCGTTGAGAGCCTAGTGCGGATAACAATGCAGTGTAAGGGCCAAAGGATTGCACATTGTTTGTGAATGGGTTTCCTTCGGGGATTTCCTGAGAGAGGTCGGGACTGATGTTTTGATTGCTTTGAGTTTGAGGGGCCATATAGATTTGAATGAAAGGATCAGTAACAGCATAGAGAGACAAGTTTTAATATACTGTTAGGAGCATGCAAGTCGAGTGGACCTTTGATACTGCTATTGACAATATCCTCGCTACGCTGCGTGGTCTGTGTTGAGTCCGTTCGAGATCGAAGTAGCGTCGACTGAAGATCGACGGGGTTGATTGAGGTTGAAAAGAGATAGAGAGTAAGTCGAGTATAATATTAGCATCATACCAATTCAATATTAAAACTGAGGCTTCTACCTATGACTGCAAGTCTTATATGCTAAGTTCGTTATCTCCGGTATCGCTACAGAATATCCTAAAGTAGTTACAGCGAATCGGGAGTAGAGATAACAAGTGCGGATAGGAAGACAGTGGACTAATGGGGAGAGGAAGGCGGTATGGTGTATAGCCCGTCCGAAGGGGGAGCGACAGGATAAGGAGGATAGGTGGATAAGTATCATGGAAGTAGATTACCTGATCCATATCATCGGTGCGTCACATCGATGATGGACTTGATCATGTATGGTTGACTGCATTGGTGCAGAGCGCTATGTGTGATGTATACGACTGGTTGTTATGGGTATGCTTCTGCTACCTCGTACAGAACATCCAGAAGTTACAGAAGCGACAATGGTAATTCGTTCCTATCCTTTCCTTATCGGTTCGGGACTGGACCGTACGACGACATCCGATGTTAACGGATATGATTACTCTTAATTCCCACCCTATTATCTTTTAATTATATTATCGGGAACTTTTTACAATACTTATTGTTTTATTCCAGATACTTATTGTTCTTCCTTTAACAATTAGGATTACTGGTATATAAGCATTAGTGTCCAGTAGATAGTTCTCCAGTTTAAATATCAACTTAGGTCATTCCAATCTAGAGAGGTTATCCCTATAACTCCATCCGGACTTTCCAGTCTAAGTTGATAGTTGTTCAAACTTATCCGATTGACTTCCAGACATCCAAAATTTACAAACATCCACGGAACCACTACGACATAGCGGGAGCACTACTGAAAGTGGTGCTAAGGTTCTTGTTTGACTTTACATTCTACCTTTCCACTTTTCTACTGATTGGTAGTTACCGTTCAAGCCCGGAAACTATCAGAACACTCTGTACTATACTATTCACACTAGACCTCACGGAACCTCACCGGAACAGTCTTAACACTGGTGTGCATGATCATAACACACTGGCCATTCAATGATAGCTTTTACCTTGTCCCAAGACATGGTAAGGCCGGTGGGAGATAGTATGTAACTGAGATACTCGACCGTATCAACTCCGAAGAAACATTTCGCAAGATTGCAGTAGAGTTGAGCTTGTCAAAGTCTTCGGAGGACTTCTCGGACATGTTCCTCATGATCTTCTGGATTATCGGAATGTACTAGAATATCATCAATGTAAACAATCACATAAACGTCCAGTAAATCCGCAAAGATAGAGTTAACAAATCTTTGAAAAGCAGCTGGGGCGTTGGTGAGTCCTTCTGGTATTACTTTCCATTTATAAGACCTGTAGCGAGTCCGGAAAGCAGTCTTCCATTCGTCACCTTCAGCTATTCATACGAGATGGTAAGCATGAGCTAAATTGAGCTTGGTGTATATGGCCACCTTTTGGGGTGCATCAAGTAGGTTGGATATTAGTGGTAATGGGTATCGGTCCTTTTTCGTGATGCGATTAATTCCTTGGAAGTCGATGCATAGTCAGAGAGAACCGTCCTTCTTTGGTGTGAATAGAACCGGTGCACCATATGGCAAAGATGAGGTTTGAATTATACTTGTAGCTAGTTGCTTATCCAGGAAATCGCAAAGGGCCCCCAATTCTTTTGGAGATAATGGATACAATCTTCCGAGAGGTGGCCTGACACCTTCCTCTAGATCAATCTTTAGATCATAAGATCGATGTTCCGGAAGCTCTTCGGATGAGCTTTTGTCGAAGACATCAGTGAATTCCGCATATTGATCTGGAAGGATAGATCCTCGTTCCTGAGATTCAAATTCTTCAGTACTAGAACCTTTAGCAGTGATTTCGGAAGGAATGTAACAAAATAGAATCGGCTCAATACCAGTGTCTGTCACAAAGAGGTGACGATGGTGGCGGAGCGGAGCGGAGACTTGAGCGGAAGCGGGCAGGTACTGGTCCCAACGACAAAGTTATATTGATAATAAATACAAGTAAGTAAGTTCAAGACATACCTGGTCCCAACGACAAAGAGGTCAAGATAAGGGACCAGGTTGTGGGGGCTGGCTTATATATACAAGGTGGAGCGTGGGAACTATGAGGTAATACTGTATAGCTCCGGCACAAGGAATGGAACTAATAGAATGAAATGGAATGTTCCGGAATGATTATTGTAGGTAGGAGGGCTTGGATGGTGTATCGTAAAGAAAGGAAAATGATAGGGGGTGGGCTCACTTCATGACAGTGTCCTTGCAGACCCGGTTGAAAGCCACTGCTCCTAGAAGTGCGATGTTGACATCCGGTTTTTCCGCTGATTTGATATGAGATCCCATTTGTGATACTGTTGGGTATGGGTAGATGGGTTCATATGGAAATTTGTCTGTGAGTGGATGGGGTGAAAGGCGAGAGCAAGGTTTAGAGCATGATGCATCTGGTTTTGCTAAAAGCTCCTGAGGTGGAGTGGACACTTCAGACCTTGAGATTAAAGTATCCGGAAGTGTAGACATCTGGTTGAAAACATCTCAGTCAGTGTTTTGGAAAGAAATTGTTTTTGTAACCTAGTCAATCAACAGATTGTAGCGGGACAAAAAACTATATCCTAATACAGCTTTGCAAGATGAATCCAATGAAGTGACATAAAAGTTAATTAAAAAAGACTCACCAGTCAGAAAGTGAACCAATAATTCGGCCATTTCCATTATAGAATTTGCAGTAAGAGAACCATTGAATAAACGGAGATTGATCAGAGGTATAGGTGTTGTTGGGATAGAATGTTTTTGTACATAAGAAAATTTGAGAAAAGAGTTTGTAGAACCAGAATCAAGTAAGCATGGAAATTCTAGTAAAGATAATGTACTGGCTGGTTTGTCCAGTGTTTGAAATTCAGTAGTAAGATTAAAACAAAGAGAACATTCATATTCGGAAAGAGCGGATGCATTAAGTATAACTTCCCCTGGGTGTCGTGACATGCTACACAGTATATGGTACCTACTTTATTTTCCCTACATCTCCTTGTTTCTTTATCCTTGTTACAGTTTGGATCTGTCCACATTCTTCCATATCTTTCTACATCATTCCATATCCTTCTATCGGCTTCCCGCGCTGTCGCTTACTCATCAAGACTCTTGTGTATATAGTACAGTAGCTGACACCTAGTTCCCCATCTTTACCTCTTGGTCTTTGGAACTAGGTTAGTACTTGTATCATTGTTTACCTTCAATATACTTACTTGGTCTTTGGAACTAGTTTTCCTTGTGCGACCCTGGTGATTGGCCCCTGTGCTATCACTGCTGTCTTGATCACTATATCCTTCAGCCTTCGTGTGTGGTGCTAGCCCCACCCCTCACTTCGGTTTGTGCTTTCTCTGTGCCTTCTCCCTTCGTCACCACACTGGGTAGGCACGAACCAGGTCAATGCAACTCTTGCTTTGTACCAGGGTACAAGAGCTGCGGACTATTTTTCCGAACCATCTGTAGTGGCATCATCAACCTCGGCTGCTCGACCGCAAGGTTGGTTTGATTTCCGATTAGAACAATCCTCTAGCTTATGCTTACTGCCACAAAACATACACAGGTTGAACTTCCTGTGTCTCTCCTTTTCTTCTGGCTTGACTTTTCCATCCAGTCCGAGATGTTTTGAGTACAGCTTCAACTGTTGAGAAGTTGAAGGATTTGATGAGGATTGACCAGATGGTCCAGTTCTGTCCGATTTGTTTTTGTTGCCAACCCAAGGCTTCTTCCCTTGATTCTGCCCAGTTGTCTGCAGGTTATTAGTACCTTTCGACTGATTTCCTGACACAGGAGAAGATTGTGAAGGAGGATTTTGATTACCCTTCTTCCCAGGACTCGAGGTCTTACCACCCAATCCTGATCCAGTTTGTCAAACTGACTCCTGTTTCTTTTCTTCTTCCCTATGCCAGTACTGGTTATCGATCTGTAGAACCTCTGCATAATATTTGGCAAGATTTCGAGCCTCCGGAACACAGGCCATTTCATCCTTGATTTGGGATGCGAGTGCATGCTGGTAGGTCCACTTCAAGGAACTTGAATTCCAATTGGTGAGAGCAGCAAGTGAATTGAATCAGATATTGAATTTACAAACCAATTTGTTTTCCTTCATCCTTAAATTCCTGAGTTTATCCTTGGCATCCCCTTGTGCATTGTAAAGACTGAAATTGTCTTGTAGTTCTTTTATGAGTGCCGAAAAAGATCTGGTCCACATTGGAAGTGCGACCGCATTGGGATCGAGGATATCTGGCTCGAACCATTCACAAGTAGATCCACTCAGGTAGGATAAGGTGTAGGTGATCTTCCTTTGATAGGTAAAGTAGTTTGGATGATCAAGGAATACAAGGGATAATGAAACAAGGAAGGTTTTCAGTTTTCAAGGCTCAGAACTGTCGAATACATCAGGTTCCCTGACTTTTGCTTTACTTGATTTGGAGGGTTCCGATCGCAGATTTGTGATGGCATTACCTAATCCCTCAAGTGTTCCTCAGAAAGCCTGAAAAGTTTGAAGGAACTCCCTTTCAGAAGAGTGGTTATTTGGTGGGAAGATTGGTCTTTTGGGGCTTCCCGGCTCCCAAGATCCTCCACCACCTGGACCTCCAGGACCTCCAGGACCACCTGGTCTATCATCATCCAATCCATCTGGATCAGCTGGATTTTCGTCGGCCCCTACTGGATCTTCTTCACCATCTTGATCCTCCCAGTTATCTTCTTTGGGATGATCTTCTTCCTGTCCTTCAGGAATTTGAGTGTTTCCTGGTGCATTACATGCCAAGAGCTGTCCAAAAATAGCTGCTGCCATTGGAGATGGAGATATGATTGCTGATGAAGCAGTAGCTATTCGAGTTACCATCCAAGGTGTTCTGACCTGAACCGGTATTCCAGTTGCAGTGTAAAGTGTTTGGATTTCATAGTCTAATGTTTTGGTATTTCTGCTGATTGCAAACTCCGGATTCACCTCCATAGTGGAGTGTGCAGTTGATGTTGTTGGTCCAAAAACATTAGCTCTCCTTTGACCTCCTAATGCCGATATAGATTTGGAGTATGGTGTGAATGATTGTGCATTAGTGAGGAAATGGTTTGGCTCTTCAGCCTGATTTGGTACATCCAAATTGTTAGTGGTTCCGGTGAGAGTTCTCATCCAGTTCCTTTGGGCTTGTCAAGTTATTGGAGGTGCCATGAATATAAATGAGTATGAATCATGACAATTGCGAGTGATAGTTTAAATATACTGTTAAGACTGTTCTGGTGAGATTCCATAAGGTCTAAGGTGAATAGGATAGTGTAGAGGGATCCGATAGTTCATGGTATTGTATGGTAACTACCAATCAGTAGAAATGGAGAAAGGCAAAGTCGAACAAGAACCTTAGCACCACTTTCAGTAGTGCCCCCACTATGTTGTGGTGGTTCCATTGATGTTCATAGATTTCGGGCATCTGGAAGTCAACCGGATAAGTTCGGACAACTAGAAGGTAAGACTGGAGAGTCCAGATGGAGTTATAGTGATAATCTCTCTAGATTGGAATGATCTAAGTTGATATTTAAACTGGAGAACTATCTACTGGACACTAATGCTTATATACCAGTAATCCTAATTGTTAAAAGAAGAACAATGAGTATCTGGGATAAAACAATAAGTATTGTAAAAAGTTCCTGATAATATAAATAAAAAGATAATAGGGTGAGAATTAAAAGTACTCATATCCGTTAACATCGGATGTGTCATATGGTCCAGTCCCGAACCGATATGGCAAGGAAAGGAATGAATTATAAATGTTGGTTTGGTATGTTCCATACAAGGTAGCAGAAGCATACCCGTAACATCGCGGAATTGCAGAATAACTCGATTCACATACATATGACAGATTCCAACTATGCATCCTGTATGGACTCAAGACAATCTGTCACTGGAATTCTCACCATGATGGCTGGCGGCCCTACATTCTGGGCATCCAAGAGACAGGATGTCATTGCTCTCTCAACTACAGAGGCTGGATATATTGCACTTGCGAAGGGGTCCCAACAAGCTAAATGGGTATGCCAATTCTTGTCAGAAATAGGACATGATACTCCCCTCCCTTGCCAACTTAGAGGTGATAACCAAGGGTCGATTACTCTCTCTCACAACCCAAAATTCCATGCTCAAGTCAAACATATTGATGTGCAGTATCACTTTCTCAGAGACAGAGTTGAGAAAAAAGAATTTCAAGTTGAATATGTCCCTTCTGAAGACAATTTAGCAGACATCCTTACAAAACCCCTTGGAGCTACTGTACATATGTTATGATCATGCACAAAGGGATCGTCGGGAATGATCGCGGGATGATCGCGAGGAAATATGAAGTGATATACTTCGCAAGGTAATACAATCCTAGACAATGTAGTCGGACCTTGACTCCACTATTAGTAGAGTCCTCAACACTTCGCGTGTCCACAAGAGAAGAAAGATAAATGTGTTCCATTCACAATGACTATCGCGGAACGTACTGACAGCGAGGATGTTAAAACGATGATACAGATAGGTGATTAATTGGTATCACTATCGAAGTGCTATCAAGGTTGATATTTAAACTAAGGAACTACCTATTCGATACCATAGCTTTATACTAAAGGTAAGTCAGGATCGCAAAGCGATGCCATGCCCGAATGGGTTAGCTTGTAAGTAAAGAACAAAGGAAAGGATATAAAAGGGATAGTATAAATCTGATAAGAATGATAAGAGATAAGAGTGAATGCTTTGTGTTGGAATTCCTTTGCGAAGTAATTGCATAGTGGTGAAAGGTTATAAGTAATATCTAAGTAGCGGAATGGTTTGCGAAGCTTCGTAAAGACTTAGCTTGCATAGATATAACAACATAGGAGACTGGCAAGCAAATTGGGTCTATTGAATTGAGGACAATGTAGCACCTAGGGGAGTGTAAGCGGTAGGACAACATAGAAGAGGCGCTTACATGGTCCCTTTATTGGTCTTCTGTTTACTGGCAGGTCCTGGTCTTCATTTGGCACCCATATGTCTTTCGATTTTCATTTCTGTTATTTGTCCTTTGGACTATCATGCTTTGCAGGTTGATCATCTATTTGTATATAGACTGCGACTGCTTGATCAGTTCTGATAGTAACTGTTTGAATACAACTTGTATTTCTTTCCTCACTCTCAGTTCTTACACCCATTCAGTGTGTTCTGAGAGTGAGTCTCACTTTTAAATAATACCTGTAGGATATACTAAATTACTGTTGAGATAGGTTATTTTACAGGTATTTTGTATTCAATATAGAGTTCTTACACCTGTTTGGTGTGTTCTGAGAATAGGTTATTTTACAGAAACAACAATGCAAGAACAATAAGATTGTCACATGTAATCTAGATGAAAATGAAATATAACCAGCACCGCTGTAAGCACTATAGTGCTTAAGTAAGAAAATATTAAAAGAAAATAAAATAAAAAGAAAAGAATAATAGGAAAAGATGTTTTTGTAACATTACCCCCCCTCTAGAGTGCAAGTTCCACAAAGCACTTGTCAACAAATGAAATTTTCGGAAGGTAATTGGAATGGTGTTGTTTTGGTATTTGGTTTGGGCATAGGCCAGAATAGTTCAGTAGGGAATAGGGAGATGGGAATTTTGAGTTGATTTAAAGTGGCGGGTTTGGGCTTGGTTGGGTTTACTTGCACTTATTTACACATTATAATCATAAACTCAACCTCACTCTCCCGTGTCCATGCTATATAGATATAGATATACATCAATCACTGCTGCTGTTGCTGTTGATTACCTCTTCTATTGTCATAGGTAGCCTAAGATAGGACATAAATATAAACTCTAGTTAGTGTGTAGTTAGTAATAGTGTGTGTGTGTGTGTGTGTTTACTTTTCATATAAATACATTGGAGATACATAAATACTGTAAGGATGAACACTAGCTGTACTGTATGTGGTTCATGGTGCAAACAAGATGGGGCCACTGTGACAGAGGATGGGTTCCTAAAGCTTGTGTAATGTGAAACAAAAAGCAAAAGATAATTATGGATGGTATTGAGTTCTACAAGGAACAAGTAGATGATGACTAATATTTGTAAGAGATGAGATGATATTTCTATAGGGACTGCTCAAGCCCTAACCCTAAAATAGTCATACGCCTTACTAACTTTTTCCCAATCAAGGACATCCCAAAACTTTTTAAGCCACTGCTCCTTGCCCCAAACTCCAAACCCAGCACTCATCCAATTATGCTCATATATAGAAATACAAAACAACGGATAAAGCGTTTCATTGATGTTATTAGTCGATGAGAGAACTTGAGAACGAGTTAGGGATTTGGGTTTGGAATTTTGAGTTGGATTGGAAGTGAGAAGGTTTAAAGCGGAATGATGATTTGTAAGCGTCGATGGTGATGCGGTATAACGAGAGATGATGTCATCGTTATCGTGATTGGTAGAATATGATCGAGTATGAGGTGGGGTGATCGGATTTTGAGATGGGATACCCGATGCGGGCGAAGTTCCAGGAAGGGTATTCGGATTGCCTCTTTCCTTTTCTCTTCCTTCCAAATCTTCTTTCCATTCTTGGTAATAAGGATTGTCCTCTGACAGTGGATCACCACGGTCCCATTGGCCCATTCTAATTCCAACATCTCCTACTCCTTCTCCACCACCTTCTCCTACACTTACACCCCCTTCATCACTCATCTTCAACCCTTTCACATGGGCCATATACGACTGACTCCTCATCAACAACGACCCAGGTCCAAATGTCGGTATAACACCCGTGTTACCAGCTGCATCTGTAACAAACCATACATATCCTGAGGTGAATAATCCACTTCCAGCTGCTGAGATGGCTGATTTTAGTTGTGCGAGGGAACTGTGCGATGAACGGATTTCTTGTTCCAGACGAGCACCGATGTGATGTTGGTGTGATTGGTGAGGTGCCGTAGGAGGTTTCTACACGCAGTGTCAGAAGGAGGAACAGGAGAAGCATAAGGAAACTCACCAGGTTTTCAAGAAAAAAATGATTATTCAATGCGAGACTAGCATAATTAAAAGCCAACACCCTCGAACGATCAGGTGATGATGATACAATAGTCTGTACAACAGACATTCCTTCCATATCAGTTCCTAAAAAGAAAAAAAAAACATTTTCAAATTTTCGTATCAGCATTCTTTCTTTCTTTCTCGAATGTAAAAAAAAAGAAACCTCTTTCTTGATAAACTCACCTCGTACTTCATCATTCAACCTATCCAAAAGACCTTTTTGATACTCCAATCCAACAACTCTTAATGCTTCCGGTGGTAAAAAATCTCCCAACCCTTTATGCACGTCGTAAGGTAATCCTTTGGCTACGTGCATACGTCGCATTCCTAGACTTTTTTGGCGTATTCCAAAGTTGGTTTGTCGGGGTCCTATACCCCTTTGCATACGCGCCGACGACGTAGACGACGTAGACAATGAGAATGAAGTATAGGAGGAGGTGCAGGAGGAAGAAGAAGAGGTGTTGGTGCTGGTGGACGATGAAAGAAACCGCGCCGACACATACGACGTAGTCGTCGAGTAAGAACCACGACAACAGTTCTGCTCGTTCAACCGCGTTAGACGTATTCCAAAACGATACATTCTTTTCTTCTTCTCGTTTTTCTTCTACTTCTCGTTTTTCTTCTACTTCTCGTTTTTCTTCTACTTCTCGTTTTTCTTCTATTTCTCGTCTCTTTTATTCCTTCTCGTCTCTTTTATTCCTTCTTCTTCTCCTTCTTCTTCTTCAACAGAACGAGTGGACGAACGGAGTAGTCGAGAAAGCAAGTAGTCGAGTCGAGTCGAGTCAAGTCAAGTCTCCTCCAGAAAGTGAGAAAGAAAGAAAGAAAGCAAGACAAATGATACTCAAGGTTTTACTTCAAAACCCTGAAAATCCTAGTCGGTTCGCGTTCGTGTAAAGCCTGCGGTTCGTATTCGTCCGTACGTGCACGCGCGCGCTCTTCTCAAAGAAATTTTTTCTTTTAATCTTCTTTGGCCCGGGATTCCGGTGCCGGGACTCCGGTTCCGAGCTCCGAATTATATACCGTCTCTTATTGTGGGTAAATTAGTCTACATGCTATGAAGTAGCATCGACGTCCAGCCGAGCGGCAAACGAGCACAGCAGAAAGAGCACGTCGGTCAGCGGGCCGGACAATTTACATATCTCTATTTTCTAACTACACGACCATCACCGACACGAATTTTACTGCATAGACGAAGAATATTACTTCGGTTTTTATTTCCCCACCCGATACCCATCCCTCTTTCTTTTGTTCGTATTTACAATACAGAATCACACAAACGAGAATTTTACACACCAGTACTTACAAATAGCGGCAATGCCAATCAGGACATATACATTAAACCGATCGCACGGACACTGCAGAGCAACCACAGGAGTGCCATTGGCGAGGCAGAGACACACCAGAACCGATAGACGAAACTAGCAGAGATCCCGCCCACCCGAGCGGCGGAATCTTCTGCGATTTATCCGAGCTAACGCTCGGACCCCCCCAAACCTACAGTTTCGTTCATTCGGTATTTGACTGGGCGGTGTCAGACGAGGCTGGAGGTAAGGTAAAGTAAGATTCAGCATATATATATATACAAATAAGATAAGATAAGATATTTCATAGTTACATTCCTTATCTCTAAGCTCATATCCAGGTTATTCCCCACATTATCTTATTATCTCATTATCTCATCCTCATTTTCATTCTCATCCTCATTTTCATTCCCATTCTCTTCACTCTTGTATCTACTGTGTAACACCTGGTTATCATTTGTAACAGCTAACAATCCACTTGACATCATAACTTACTCGAAAACTCACTCTTCCTTGACCCTTCCTGATTTTTTTTGTTCATTTGAGAGTGACTGTTTAAGAAAGACTGCTTAAGAAAAACTGTTTGAGAGAAGACTGCTCAAGTGTCAGGCCATACTCAACTGCATAAAAATTAAAGATCTCAAATTTCTAGGTCACATAAATAACCCACTGATGCTGTATGGCTATATGGCTGTATGCTGTTAAGTGGCAGACCCTTCTGATGCATACTTGGGTATAATTTATTACTATCACTATAATTTAAAGGTTATTGCTATTATCATCTCATCATCAAAAGTTATTATTTCATTATTATGAGGTTTCACAACCCTCCTCCTCCCTCTCATCTACACTCCCCTTTTTTGTTCTTCCAACATTTATCCCTACTCAATAAAGTATGCATTCACCATAGAAAGGTAGCAATGTTGAATCCCATTGTAGTTATAATTGAGTAGTGTTATGATCATGCACAAAGGGATCATTGGGAATGATTGCGGGATGATCATGAGGAAATACAAAGGAGAATACTTCGCGAGGTAAAATGATCCTATACAATGTAGTTGGACCTTGACTCCACTATTAGTAGAGTCCTCGACACTTCGCATGTCCACAAGAGAAGAAAGGTAAATGTGTTCTGTTCGCAATGACTATCGCGGAATGTACTGACAGTGAGGATGTTAAACCGATGATACAGATAGATGATTAATTGGTATCACTATCGAAGTGCTATCAAGGTTGATATTTAAACTAAGGAACTACCTATTCGATACCATAGCTTTATACTAAAGGTAAGTCAGGATCGCGAAGCGATGCCATGCCCGAATGGGTTAGCTTGTAAGTAAAGAACAAAGGAAAGGATATAAAAGGAATAGTGTGAATACAATAAGACTGATAAGAGATAAAGAGTAATTGCTTCGCGTCGGAATTCCTTTGCGAAGTAATTGCATAGTGGTAAAAGGATATAAGTAATATCTAAGTAGTGGAATGCTTCGCAAAGCTTCGTAAAGACTTAGCTTGCATAAATATAACAGTATCCCCCTCTTAGGCTTTCACCCTCGAAAGCCTACGCGATTGATAACGATTGACGAATCTAAAATTAGATAGAATGGAAAAGTAAAAAAAGAAAAGTAAATTTTCAAAGTACCACGCGAGTTATGATCGAGGTAAACGAAAAATTTTTGGAGTCGAACCTGCCCTCAACTACAAACGCATATAAAACGCGAGGGTTTTCTCTGTTTTTTCCTAAGTCCTCATCACTCCACGATGTCCTTGACCGTCACCGCCACTGAGACCATGCGAGAATGACGGGCGCACCTTGTTCGTGAACAGGCGGAGCGAGCCTGCCTTTGTCAACTCGAAATCGCTGCACAGGAGGCCGCCTTCGAGGAGGAGATGGTGAGGTTGGAGGAAGAAGCTGCTCATGAGGCTGAGCACAAGGCAGAGGAGAAGAAACTCGAGGAAGAAAGAAAGCTCGAGGAGGAGAAGCAGGCTGCAAAGAGGCGGGAAGAAGAAAGGCTCATCGAGGAGAGCATTGCAAAGGTGAAGGCTGATGCCTTGAAGCAGCTCGCGGAAGAAGAGCAAGAACGGGGTCAATGCAGGGCACAGGCTCTGCAGGAATTGCAGGAGCGTCGTGATCATGCAGCTCGAGCTGCATCGCGACGTTCAAGTGGTCTGGTGTCGCGGGAGCCTTTGGGTTCCAAATCAAAAACCTACAAGTCCACCTCGGTTGTTCACAATTCTCCGGAAGTGGATGTGATGACCTTGAAACAAAAACGAGTGGATTCACAGGTGAGCTGAGTTTTTCTTCGCGATGGAATAGTTGATTAACGACATCTAGGTTGGTTCGGCTCCTGATCCAGATGATGGAGACGACAATGACAATGACAACAACAACACCCCTCCCCCGACTCCTTTGCGTAACCGCGAAGCTTGTGTTCATTGTGTTACGCAAGGTAACACCACCAATTGCATCGCACAACCTGGGAAACTGTGTACCCAGGCCTGCTTCCATTGTCATCAGCAACGACAATGGTGTAGTTGGTCTGGAGAAAATGCTGCTCGGAGGTTGAGGAGAAAAAAGCCGAGGGTCAATGAAGGAGATATGTATCAGGGTCCCGCGAGGTGCATTGTGGAACGGAAAATTGGAGTGGTTGATGTAGGAGAGAAGTTAGACGTGATCACAGAACAGAACGAGGCCTTGAAGAGGCAGCTGGAGACTCTTCTCGGGTTTGCAAGTCGCACCGCATTCACAATCGAAGAGCTTGTTTGTATTGTGTGGCAACCACTGGACAACAAAGTCATTGCGGAAGAGGATGATGAGGAAGACAAGGAAAAAGAAGAGGCAGAAGAAGCGGAAGATGAAGAAGATGAAGGAGAAGACAAGGAAGAGAGAAAGCGAAGAAAGGTTCGCCAAGGAAAACAATGCACGACGTGATTCCCGCGAAGGGTTATAGTAGTTTTTTGGACTTGTAAATAATTTTATCTAATTTTGTAATAGTTTCTTTATTGGTTTTTTGTTGTCTGTTGTTTTTGGTGTTGTTGCTTTGTTTTGTTTTGTTTTGGTTAATTTTATAAGTTTTTGCCTTTTTTGGTGGTTTTGGATATGTAAAGTTTTGGTTTTTTAATAAGTGTAAGGAGTTAAGATTCATTCCGCGAGGAAGGAATCGCAATGGTTTTGGAAATAAGGAAATGTGAGAAGTAAGGATTTGTTCTGCGAGGAAGAATCACGATGGTTTCCGAAGGAAGGGAATGTGAGAGTTTGAAATTAGCTTCGCAAAGGATGGATTGCGGAACTCCTTAACATGAAAGTTTGGAATTTAATAGGTAATGTAGTAGGTAGTACGGAATGTAATGGTGATGAACTACAAAGGTTTTGCGAGGAGTTGTTGAACTAGTAAAATAAACATTAGTATTTCCAATGAATGAATAGTAAAAATTAAGTGATCGTTAATCATAATGGTCCAGGTTTGTGAGGGTAATGAAGGTGGAAAGCTGGAACCAGCTCGTCCGCGTGAATTTCATTCGCGGCAACCCAGGAATACTCTTCATCTGTACCTTTGTATCCTGCCCACTGGATGTAATACCGTAGTGGACATTTCTTGTATTGACAATCCAATTTCGAATCCAATACCTCCGCGACGTTGTATTCCTCTTCACCATCGACTTCCACCGGAGGTGGAGGAGTTTGTTCGCAATGTGGGATCAAGTTTGGAGTATATGGTTTGAGTTGGGATACATGGAACACTGGGTGGATACGACTGAGGTAGGAAGGGAGTTGTAACTTGTACAAGAGAGTTCCTATGTGCTCCAGAACTTTGAATGGTCCGAGGTACTTCTCGAAGAACTTCGCAGTAGGTCGAGTGGTTTTTATGTGCTTTGCTAGTACAAATACCTGTGAATCAATGGGAAAATCGGGGTGAGTAATATGTTTTCTGTCCGCTTGCTCTTTGTCTCGAGCTTGTGCATTAGTAATTTCTTCACGGAGGAAGGAATGAATCTCATCTAAATTCGTTGCAAAGTCAATCGCATGATCAGAATGGATGTCGATTTCAGGTTTCACTCTAATGTTAGGATGGTAACCTTTATTCGTGAAGAACAGAGTAATACCAGTGGAAGCATTAGGAGTGTTGTTGTACGCAAATTCTGCGATAGGCAGAAGCTTTGCCCAATCGTCCTGTTGATACGCACAATACATACGAATGTATTGTTCCAGAGTCTGGTTAACTCGTTCCGTTTGTCCATCCCCCTCAGGATAGTATCCCGAGGTGAAGTGTAGTTTGATTGAGAGAGCTTCCCCTAAAGTGCGAAAGAAAGCCAAAACAAATTCCGAGCCTCAATCAGAAGTGACGTGACTAGGAACTCCGTGTTTCGAGAAAACATGATGAATGAACAATTCCGCGAGCTCTTCAGACATTATTTTGTCATGTGTTGCAATGAAAATGCCTTGTTTCGAGGCTCGATCCACGATTACTAAAATAGTGGTATGTCCTTTAGAGTCCGGTAGTTGTTCAATAAAGTCCATCAATATAGAATCCCAAGGTCGGACGGGAACCGGAAGTGGTTTGAGTAGACCATAAGGTCTATGTCAACGAGATTTGTTGCATCCACAAACTGTGCACGAATTAATATAATTGCAAACAAATTTGCGAACCTTTGGCCAAGTATACTGTCATCGAATGGCTTCCAGAGTCCGATTTTGACCAAAATGACCTGAGAGTGGATGATCGTGAAAATAACGTAAAATTTGAAGTCATAAATTAGAAAGGTTAGGAATGTAAATGTGATTGTCAAGTTGTAACAATCCATCAGACCCTATCATCCAACGAGTGTTCGTACCGTCCTTCGCGAACTTCAATCCCGCGATTGATTCCGGATCCAGTTTGATTGAATCGCGAATAGCGGAATGGAGTGCCTCTGTATCCATAACAATCGAGGTGCGAAGTGCCAGTCCTTCTAGGAATGTAGCTTGAAGGGAAGTAGTTAGTTGTTCATTAGTGAAAATGGGTCTGAAGTTATGTAGGTTAACTTGTGCATAGCTGATATCCCCCTCTTTTGGATAGACGTCCCAGCGTCTAGTCATTGAATCAGGTTTTTCACCTAACTTACCTGGTCTGAATCGGATCACCATGTTAAATTGATGCAGGTACTCCGACCAACGAACTTGTCATCGCGTAAGGATTTTCATTGTCAAGAAGTATTCGAGATTCTTGTGATCGGTAACGATGTTGATAGGATCTCCCGATCCCTCGAGGTAATGTCGCCAGCCTTTGAATGCTTCGAAGATCACAAGAAGCTCCTTATTGTGAGTGTCATAGTTGAGTTCCGCAGCTTGAAAAGTCCTCGAGAGGAACACGATGGGGTGAATTTCTCCGTCAGGTAGTAGGATCAAGAGGATTGCTGCTAATGCGTAATCCGAGGCGTCTGTCTCCACGATTAGATGTTGGTTTGGTTCCCAATGTGCCAGAATCGGAGCATGAGTGAAGCTGTATTTGAGCTTCTCAAAGGCTTCCTGGCAGTCGGTATTCCAGTTCCAAGGTGTATCCTTTCGCGTAAGTCACGTCATCGGAACTACGATATCGTTATAATTATAAATAAAACGTCAATAGAAATTAGCAAATCCAAGAAAAGACTGGATGTCTTTGACTTTCTGAGGTACCGGCCAGTCAATGATAGCTTTTACTTTGTCTTTTGACATTGTTAAGCCCTCCGGAGAAAGAATATAATCAAGATACTCTACCGTATTGATCTCCCATTCGCATTTCGCGATGTTTGCATAGAGTCAATGTTTACGAAGGCGACGGAGAACCTTGCAAATGTGTTTGCGATGTAATGTCTTGTTGTCAGAGTAGATAAGTATATCGTCGAGGTAGATGATAACATAAACATCTAAAAGGTCAGTGAATATATCGTTAACAAACCGTTGGAAAGCTGCTGGAGCATTAGTGAGTCCGAATGGCATAACCTTCCATTTGTAAGAACCCCAACAAGTTCTGAATGTCATTTTCCATTCATTGCCTTCCGCGATTCGAACTAAATGATATGCGTGAGCAAGATCGAGTTTAGTATAAACCTTAGCTTTCTTCGGAGCGTCTAGTAAATCAGAAATGAGAGGTAAAGGATAGCGATCCTTTTTCGTGATGTTGTTAAGACTGCAAAAGTCTATGCAAAGTCGAAGTTTTCCATCCTTTTTCGGTACGAATAATACCAGAGCTCCATGAGGAGAGGACAAAGGTTGAATAGTGCCAGATTCGAGATGCTTATCGATGAAATCGCGTAGAGCCTCTAATTCCTTGGCAGAAAGAGGGTAAAGGCGACCGATAAGTGGTTCAGCGCCTTCCTCCAATTCAATCTTTAGGTCGTAAGGTTGATGCTCAGGCAACACTTCAGATTTGACTTCGTCGAAGACATCCGCGAAGTCCGCATAATGCTTCAGTAATGAGGAAGGTGTCAGGAACGACTAACACTACGAATAACTCTTAGCGCGTAGGCGCCTGTTGTAAGGGCACTTGGGTATACTATTTCTTCGTTTGTTTTCCTTTACGCATTCTATGTTACTCATTGGGTCCCGTACTCAGTTACAACCCGACGCTGACATCCTGTCAATTACTCATACTCGGTTAGCATCCGTATTCGTATCTATCACGGACTTGTTTGTCATAGCGTTTGACCCATGACTCTATTGTAGATTAGATTTGTACTTTTGTATATAAGGTCAGCTAAGGTCTTGTAGTGACCTTAGCTTTGTTATTCAACTTGACTTCTGGGTTTACTCTCTAAGACATCTGAGACACTTAGCTGCTTGTGGTTTTGTGGGTCGACATTGACCTCTGACAAGTTCCGCGTTGACAAGAGCAATGTCGATCTCTGGGTTTTCAAGTCGCGAAGTGGCCAATTGAGCCACTGAAGGATAGGAGTAGATGGGTTCATGGGGGAAAGAGTCTGATAAAGGACGAGGTGAATGGCGAGAATGAGTTCACGAAGAGGATCGTGAAGGGACCTCTTCAGAACTAATGGTAGGCTGACCCCGCAAGGGGACAATTTCTTCCGGAACAAATGTTCACAGAAGTGAGGACATCAAAGGAAATTCAACTTGCTTGGTGGAATGGAATGTAATGTTTCTCGATGCCCAGTCAATCAACGGATTGTAGCAGGTCAAGAAACTGTAACCTAATACTGCTTCACAAGAGGAATCTAGTAAAGTAACATAAAATGTTAGTAGTAGTAGCTCGCCAGAGGGAAACCAAACATTAAGAGATGTAGTCTCGGAAATTGGTTTCGGAGATAAAGAACCATCGAAAAGTTGGAGATTGATTGGAGGGATCGAAGAAGTAGGAAGTGAATGTTTATATACAAATCTAGAATCAATAAAGCAATCGGTAGAACTGGAATCGAGTAAGGAGACAAAAGAAAGCTTCGCGGAAATGTCGCGAAGTGAAAAATCTATTGTAAGAGGTATAGTAAATGATCGTTCATCATAAGAAAGAGTGGATGCGTTTAATTTAACTTCCCCGGTAGTACGAACCTGGTCAACGCAACTCCCGCTTCGTACTGGGGTACAGGAGTTGCGGACTATTTTTCCGATACCAAAGAGGTACTTGCCGCTACTTCCTGTGTTTCCGCGGCATGTCCACGAGTTTTGCGAGCCTTTTGTTTCTCGCAGTCGTCGAACTTATGACTTCCCCCACAAAACCCGCACAAACCCAACTTCTTTCGACATTCTGACTCCTTTGTGAGGAGCTTTCCGTCCGAGCTGAGGTTGCTTGCATATGCAGGTCAAGTCACCGCAGAACTCATCGATGACGAGGAATTTCCACCTCCACTCGACTTACCTTTCTTCCCCGAGTTGTTCATCGAGGTTGTGGTTGTGGTGGTGGTGGTAGGAGATTGTGAAGAACCTGGCATGTTCTTCTTCAATGTATTTGATGCTTTCCCTCCCAAGGAAACACCTGTCGATCTAGCAGCTTCTCTTTTCCACTCTTCTTCTCATCTCCAGTACCTGTTATCTATGCGAAGTACCTCGTAACGGTATTCCGTGAGCGTCTTCGGTTCCGGAAGACAAGCCATCTCATCTTTGATACGGCTTGCCAAGCCGCGTTGATAAGCCCACTTAAGGGCATGCGAGTCCCAGTTAGTAGATGCCGCGAGGGTATTGAAACGGATATTATACTTCCGTACATTATCGGATTCCTTCATCCTTAACATGCCGATCTTATCCTCGGCTTCCCCCTGTGCATTGTACATACTGAAATTGTCCTGTAATTCCTTCACCAATGCCGCGAAGGAACTTGTCCATGCCGGCATCACAGAGAGGTTCAGATCCAGAATGTCTGGTTCGAACCATTCCTTCGCGGAACCACCGAGGTATGACAATGTATAGTTGATCTTCTTTTGATCAGTAAAATATGATGGATGATCAATAAACACCAAAGACAAGGAAACTAAGAAACCTTTCAGTTTCCGTGAGTCAGATCCGTCAAATACTTCAGGATCCTTAACCTTTGATCTTCCGGATTCCGCGGGGCTACTAGCGTTCATGCCCATGAGGACTGTTCCAAGGGTATCGAGCGAACCCTTAAACGCGTGAAACACATCTAAGATGTGTTGTTCAGTAGGGTCCAGATGGACACTACCTACCCATTCCACTGGACTCCTAGAACGACTAGGAATGTGAGAACCTCAAGGTGCCCCGGGACCTCCAGGACTATTGGGATCAGATTCCCCTGGTTCTCTGGGATTTCCTTACTCATCGGGACCTACCTCTTTGTCAATTTCCGCTTCTTCAATGTTCTCCTGAATTTCCATCGTGGTAACTGGTATCCGACCTCGTGAAGGGCCGGGAGTGTTTGCTAGCTGCTGACACATTCTGTCAGCAAGGGTAAATGTGGTAGGAGATGGTGGGATTTCCATCTCTGTTGTTGGTATCACTGTGTGATTTCTTCATGGTGTTCGTACAGTAACAGGATCACCGTTTTCTGTATAGAGTACTTAGTACTGGAATTCGGAGTGGTCTGGTTGACCAAGGGCATGATGACTAGAAACCCGCGCACTAGCAGGTTGTCCTGGGGCTGGACTGAAGACATTAGATCGACATCAAGAGTGTCCGGCTCCTGATATTGATTCCACGAAGGGCGCGAAGCCTGTTGCATTCGATGCGAAAGGATTGACCGTTTCCGGTTCCTCTCTTACCGACTCATCAGACCCTCCAGTGTTGGTGCGATTTCTTCTGCTCCTTGTATAGACCATTGTTGAAGGAAGTGAAATTGTTGAGTGTAATGGAAAGGGTAATGAGGATGAATGTGCCGAGTGTCAGTTTAAATATACTGTTATGATCATGCACAAAGGGATTGTCGGGAATGATCGCGGGATGATCGCGAGGAAATTATGAAGTAAAATACTTTGCGAGGTAAAACAATCCTATACAATGTAGTTGGACCTTGACTCCACTATTAGTAGAGTCCTCGACACTTCGCATGTCCGCAAGAGAAGAAAGGTAAATGTGTTCCATTCACGATGACTATCGCGGAACGTACTGACAGCGAGGATGTTAAAACGATGATACAGATAGATGATTAATTGGTATCACTATCGAAGTGCTATCGAGGTTGTATTTAAACTAAGGAACTACCTATTCAATACTGTAGCTTTATACTAAAGGTAAGTCAGGATCACAAAGCGATGCCATGCCCGAATTGGTTAGCTCGTAAGTAAAGAACAAAGGAAAGGATATAAAAGGAATAGTGTGAATACAATAAGACTGATAAGAGATAAAGAGTAATTGCTTTGCATCGGAATTCCTTCGCGAAGTAATTGCATAGTGGTAAAAGGATATCCTATACTATAAATTAGGGTGGTGCGCCTAAACCAGCGCTTTTTCTTATTAGTCATTATTTATGTCAGTAAAACTGTCAACATTTTAGTGCTGCGGCGGCAGCGGCAACTTAAGTTTTTCCCACACATTACAATACACAATCTTGCGACGTGTTTGCTGCATGTTTGCTGAGTTGACTTAGGTTTTTCTCACACATTACTTCAAGCTTGCAATGTGTTTGCTGCATGTTTGCTGCATGCATTGCATGATAATTATGCTCTCCTTTGTTTCCCTTTCCCATCTTCTACTATAATTTCACACTATAATTGAAGTTCCTGATAGAGGAAATTTGACTACAGATAAAATGTTTGGTTTCTTACAAGCTATTGACCTGTGTGCAGGCTCTGACTACTATTCTCACTTTAAGGGATTCTGAGTCACCTCCCAATACACCTCAACATTGACAACAAAATGCTGATCGTGAGAGGGAACGACAAACACATACCCTAGGCAGCCCTGAAAATCGACGTACACCTCAACCATCACCACATGGTGGACCAATACCATTCCAACTCAATATACCTCAAAATTATGTACCTTCCCAGCATTCACAAGATGATCTATTTCAAGTAATCAACCATAATGGCCAAGAGTTTCAATTGACTCAAGGAATTGCTAATCAACTCAGAAATTTACCTCCACTACTACCAACACGGGGCCGTGGCCGTGGCCGTACTTCAAATCAAGCAGTTGTAGGTGTAAAAATTCAAATACATAGTGCTGTGGCCACCAATCAATATCTTTACCTTATAGTCTCTTCATAATCAGAATCAGAATGCCCATGCAGGACCATCAAATTTGGCATATCAAAATCAGGTATTAGCATACTTATTTAGAGATTTTAAGGCTCATTTATTCTCTTGGTAGTTTCCTCACTTACCTGCTGAGCTACAAGCTCAACTAGCATTTGTACAGCCTCACCCTGCAAGACCAACATTGAGACAGAATCATAGAAGAGCCCAAAGTCATATCCGTAATACATTCTTTTCTATATTACACTATTTATTGCTGACTATCTTTACTTTCAGAATCTATATCATTTAATCCAGAAAGGCTGACCCATGAGCATGAGAATAATGATCCTCCACAAGATGACTTTGAGAATAGCCAGAGACTTCCACCAGGTCCTGGCTATCTCACACCAGAAGGCCATGACATGCACCAACAACATGAACAGTTGCAAAATGTGATGCACAACTCCCAAGAGGTGCATGAGCAGCACTTGCAACAGCAAGAAATTGATGTGGGAGATCATGAACATCAAAATGATGCTCCAGATGAGCCTATTCCAATAGGTCTACAACCTATTGAGAATGATCGGATTTATAACTTCTGTTCTTTGGGAAAAATGGATATAGAGTGTCCATTTTGTGGTGCATTGCATTGGCAAGCAGAGAGACTTACACATTCCTCTGTAATAAATCCTAAATTTGGAGCATGCTGCAAATCAGGGAAGATTCAGCTACCTATGTTACAAAGTCCACCTATTGAAATCAGGAATCTCTTTACTGGAGTTGATCATAACTCAAAGCACTTTTTAGACAACATAAGGAGTTATAATTCTGCTTTTGCTTTTGTATCATTGGGCCTTAAGATTCAACCACAGAATGATCCTGAACTTCCAAATACTGGGCCAAGGCAGTTTAAAATTAAGGGTGCACTTTGGCATTCTCTAGGCTCCCTTTTGCCTGAGGGTGACAAACCCCCAGTATATGCACAGCTTTACATAGTTGCACCTGAGACTGCTTTAGAGCAGCGCTTAGCCAATAACAGACATCATGGTACTGGGTTACTGTCATCTGTTATGCAAACAATATCTGATTGCCTTCACCGCAATAATAACTTTGTGAATCTCTACAGATCAGCATACCAGAGAATACAAAACCTTCAGGCACAGGCTCCAAATTCCCTAAATGGTGCTTATATCAAACTGCATTTCAGTGATACAAATGATCCTAGGAGATATAATATGCCATCAGCTGATGAGGTTGCAGTTGTTCTTCCAGGCCCAGGTACTGCCACAGATCATCGAGATATTATCCTTCAATGTAAGGAGGGGCCACTGAAACGTATATATGAAACCAATCCTGCATATGCACCTTTACATTATGTTTTACTGTTTCCCAGAGGTGAACTAGGATGGCACCTAAATATCAAATATGCAGATAGACCTAATGAACCAGCCTCTAATGATGATCATGTTACCCAGATGGAGTACTATGCATATCGCCTTCATCAACGCAATCTAGAGATTGAATCAAACCATCTGTTCTATGCCAAAAATCTTTTTCAGCAATATATTATTGATGCATGGGCCCAAACTGATCAGTCACGCTTATCCTGGCTTGCACGCAATCAGAAGAAACTCAGAGCTGAGGTTTACAGTGGTTTAGTAGATGCTGTTCATTCAGGAGATATTCAGCTGCAAGATATAGGGCAACGAGTTATCTTACCCTCTTCTTATATTGGAGGATCAAGACATATGTTCCAGCTCTATCAAGATTCTATTGCCTTAGGAAGAGCATTTGGAAAACCTGATCTATTTCTGACAATCACTGCAGATCCAAATGCACCTGAGATTAAAGAGGCTCTCCTTCCCAGACAGACAGCACAAGACAGACCTGATTTAGTTGCCAGAGTTTTTCGTGAAAAAGTACGGATCATCTTGAGGGCTATTGACAAAGGGTGTTTTGGAAAGTGTAGAGGCCGTGTTTACACAATTGAATTTCAGAAGTGAGGACTACCTCATATACACATTCTTATTTTTCTCTATCCCCAATCACAGTATCAAGAGGCTCATCAGATTGACAAAGTAATCTCTGCTCAGTTGCCTGATCCTGAAACACATCCAAATTTATTCATGTTGGTTGAAAAGCTGATGATTCATACACCATGTGGTGATCTCAACCCAAGTGCATCCTGTATGAAGGATTCAAAATGCTCCAAGGGTTATCCTAAGGTATTCCAAGAGCATACTGTTTTGTCAGAGGATGGCTATACCCTTTATGCTAGACCCAAGAATGGAAGGCTTTGCAAGAAAAAGGTCAATGGCATAGAAATTGATATTGATAACAGATGGGTTGTACCTCATAATCCTTGGGCTTTGATGGAGCTCAAATCACATGCCAACTTAGAGTGTTGCATTTCCATAAAAGCTTTCAAATACCTTCATAAATACATTTACAAAGGCCATGATTGTACAACCATGGCAATTGGGAAAAATAAAGATGAAATACAGCAATATATAGATTCCCGTTATGTATCTGCCTCTGAATCAGTTTGGAGGCTTTTTCATTATGATATGCATGAAGAAATCCCAAATGTTGTCCGCCTTGCAGTACATACAGAAGCTGGGCAATTTGTAGTGTTTGATGCTGATGCACCAGTAGAGGAGGTTCTTCATGCTGTTGGGTCAAAAGACAGCACACTTACAGCTTACTTCAAAGTTAATGCAGCAGAGAAGAAAAAGGCTGAGGATGATCCTGAACATGCAGTAATGGTTGCACAATCACTTTTGTACCAGGAATTTCCTACAAAATGGGTCTGGGTAAAAACTACAAAAAGATGGAAGATTCGTGAGGGTAAAGCTGCTCTTGGGCAGATGTATTTTGTTCACCCTGCAGCTGGCGAAAGGTTTTATATTCGACTGCTGCTTACAGTTGTCAAAGGTGCTACATCATTTGCAGATCTACGTACTTATGAAGGAGTGGAATATCCTACACACCAAGAAGCATGTTTGGCCCGTGGGCTTTTGCAGAGTGATTCTGAGTGGAAGGACTGCCTAGAGGATGCAAGACATATGCAATCTGGATCTGCACTCCGTTCACTCTTCGCAACAATTCTTAAAGATTGCCGTCCTGCTCAACCTTTTTTACTGTGGGAGCAGTTCAAAGAACACATCTGTGATGATATCAACCACCATTTACAGACCTCAGGGATTATTGCCAACCCAACACAGGATCAAATTGAAGATTATGGTTTATATCTTATTGATAAAATCCTTTTCCATGCAGGAGTACATGATGGATTAAAAGGTTTTCTGGGCATGCCAGTTCCTAATTATGAATTTTGGGCAGGGGTTGAAGGCAATAGGTTGATACGAGAGCAGCGTGCCTTTCATGCTGAAGAACAACAGCAAAGAGCATCAGAGAATATTGCAAAGATGAACAGAGAACAAGCAGAGGCCTTCAATACAATTAAAGCTGCAATATATGAGAATAACCCTCAGATGTTCTTTCTCCATGGTCCAGCTGGAACTGGAAAAACATTTACATATAATACACTCTGTTATGCATTGCGTGGAGATGAAAAGATTGTATTGTGCTGTGCTTCATCAGGGATTGCTGCTCTTTTACTCCCAAAGGGGCGAACTGCTCATTCCACATTTAAGATTCCTATTGAAATATATGAAGGAAAATTATGCTCTGTCAAGAAGAACTCTGATCTGGGTGAACTACTGCATGAGACCAGTCTTATTATTTGGGATGAAGTTCCAATGCAGGACCGGTATTGTCAAGAGGCTGTGGATATAACTATGAGAGACATTAGGGACACCCCTAGCAAGCCATTTGGAGGTGTTACAGTTGTTTTTGGAGGAGACTTTCAGCAAATACTTCCTGTGGTCCGGAAAGGACACCGAGAGCAAATTGTGGGTCAGTGTATCCAGCAATCTTATTTATGGCGTGACATAAAGATACTTTATCTAAAAGAAAAGATTAAGTAGTGGTACAGCAGAGGACAAAGAGTATGCAGAGTGGTTACTGAAGGTTGGACATGGTTCAATTAATGGTCCAGAAAGCCAAATAAAGCTTGACCCTATTATGAAGTGTGGGGACTCTGTTGACTCCTTGATCTCTGCCATTTATCCAAATCTCAATGTTATTGACTGTGCAGCAGATAATGTTGATTCATGGTTTTCAGAGCGCACTATACTCTGCCCACGAAATGATACTGTTGATGAAACCAATCTCATGTGTTTAAATACATTGAGTGGCAATATCAATACTTATCATAGTGCAGACAAGGCTGTCATAGATGAAGCAGCAGATGGGGATTCTCAGTCTCCTGAGGAATTCCTTCACAATATCAATGGTTCTGGCCTGCCACTGTCACAACTACAGTTAAAGATTGGTGCACCAATTGTCAGCGACTCGCTAGCTCTCACAAGAGACAACCAGGCGTCACACGATAGACGATGAGCAAGAGGATGAAAAAGCAAAAAGCGGATGGATAAGACAACCCAACTACAAGTCTAGCTACCGAGGAGAATAGACGAGAATAGAGCTAAGGAATATAACTACCAAATATCTAGTCTTATATACAAAATGGGATATGAAACCGTGAGAGACGTCTCGCACCGTAACCGTGAGGACCTACAATAAGAGTCGCTTGTATCCATAAGTAAAGCTGTAGGTATTCGGTGAGTAAACAATAAGGCAATATAAAAAGAAGCATGGAGGCGGAACAATAATGACGTCGTCCTGTCAATGAACTGACAGGCACGAGAGAGTCGCACCTAAGTGAAACGACAACGCGAGAACAATAAGGTTGACGCGTGTAACCTAAATAATAATGAAAATATAATAAGCGCTAGTGTAAGCGCTTTGGTGATTAGATAAGTAAATAAAAGAAAAGGAAAAGAATAATAAAAGAAAAGAATAATGAAAAAAGATCGATTCATGACATTACCCCCTCCCTAGAGCGCGAGTTCCACGAAGCGCTTGTCGTCTAACAAAATTTTCGGAGGGTAATTATGAGGGTGTATTTTCGGTATCTGGCGGAGGCATAGGGCGGAATAACTCGGTAGGGAACAAGGAAATAGGGATTTCGAGTCGACTCAGGGTGGCGGGTTTGGGTTTAGTCGGATTGTTATCATGGAATTCCTTCAACAAATCAGAGGAATGGGTGATGTTGGACCGAGGTTCCCAAGTGTCTTCATGTGGTCCGTAACCTCGCCACCTGACCTTGTACTTGATCCCTTTTCCTACTTTTCGTGAGTCGAGAATCTCCTCGACTTCGAATTCTTCTTCTTCTCCTACGATGACAGGAGGTGGTCGAGTGTTTCGTGGTTGAGAGGGGAATTGCGGTTCTCTATAGGGAGTGAGAAGGACTTCGTTGAAAACGTTATGGATACGTTTCCACGTAGAGGGGATATCTAGTTTATAGGAACTAGCGCCTATCTTCTTCTGAACTGTAAACGGTCCAAACCGTTTATCTCCTAACTTTTTCATCGGCTGGTCTGTCGATAAATTAGTTCCCTCAAGCCAGACCTTATCGCCTGGCTTGTACTCTACTCCCACTCTTCGCTTACAGTCATAAAACTTCTTCATGTCCTCGTTGGCCTTTCCTAAGGCCGCTCCTACTTCGTCTCGAACCTTCCTCATTCCATCTGCAAACGCCTGTGCTGTGTCACAAAGAGGTGACGACGGTGGCGGAGCGAAGCGGAGACTTAGGCGGGAGCGGACAACTGGTCCCAACGACAAAGTTATATTGATAATAAATACAAGTAAGTAAGTTAAAGACATACCTGGTCCCAACGACAAAGAGGTCAAGATAAGGGACCAGGTTGTGGGGGCTGGCTTATATATACAAGGTGGAGCGTGGGAACTATGGGGTAATACTGTATAGCTCAGGCACAAGGAATGGAATGGAACTAATAGAATGGAATGGAATGTTCCGGAATGATTATTGTAGGTAAGAGGGCTTGGATGGTGTATCGTAAAGAAAGGAAAATGATAGGGGGTGGGCTCACTTCATGACATTACCCCCCTCCTTATGACCATTGCCCTCAATGGTCAAGCTTTTGCCGCCTGAGGGTGCTTTTTGTGGAATTTTCGGATAGTTGCTGGGGCGTGTTCAAGATTTGGTGCAGGTTCCCATGAGTTGTGTCCTGCATCGTAGCCTTTCCACTTTACCAAATACTCTAACTTCTTCCACCTAATCCGACTATCCAAGATGTCCTCGACCTCATACTCCGGCTCATCCTCATCCTCTAGATATACTGGTTCCGGTGGTGTTGCAATTTCGCCATTTATGGTGTTCCCTCTCCAAGGGTACAATTTATCGACGTGGAACACAGGATGGATGCGGTCCAGGGATAGTGGGAGGTCTAAACGGTAGTCCAGGGGCCCAACCTTCTCCAAAATGGTGTAAGGTCCTAGCTGTCGATCCCCAAGTTTCTCACTGGAAAGTTGGAGCTTGATGTCTTCTGCGCTTAGCCAGACCTGATCTCCCGCTTGGAATTGATGTGCCTTTCGTTTTCCTCGTTCATAGTTTTCCTTTTGCCATCTTTTTCCCAGGTGTAGAGCTGCCCCGGCATCCTGTCGCACCTCTCGAAGGATCTGAATGCGATCATCCACTGCTGGAATCCCACTTCGCTGACCAACGGGAATGTTAAATAGGGGGAGGTAGCCGTAAGTGAGCTCGAATGGGGAGATTCCAAGTGCAGAGTGGGTACGTGAGTTAATCACAAACTCCGCCATTGGCAAGTGCTCTGCCCAGTCATCCTGACGACGTCCCACATACAGCCGGAGATACTTTTCGACTTCTTGGTTTGCCCGCTCGGTTTGCCCATTCGCTTGGGGGTGGTATCCCGATGTGAGATTGGATTTGATTCCCAGGCGGGAGAGTAGTGATCGCATGAGCTTTGCTGCAAACTGGGGTCCTCGGTCTGATACAAAGCGGAGGGGGAGGCCATGGAGGCGGAAAATTTCGCGGTAGTAGATGTCAGCGACACCTGCTGCTGTGATTGATGTGGTACAAGGGATTGCGTGGATTTGTTTCCCGTAGAGGTCGGTGCAGACAAGGATGGCATCGTATCCTTGTGAATTGGGCAGCTGTGTGATCAGGTCAACTCCCACTTCTTCCCACAGACCTGCTGGGACATCTAGGGGTAGTGTTACTGCTCGTGGGTGTCTCTGTATCTTTTTCCTAGCACAAGTTTCGCATCCTTCCACATACTTTTCTACAAAGGATCGCAGGGTGGGCCACCAAAAGTGGGTGCTAACGAGATCGAGGGTGTTGTGAAGTCCGGGGTGACCAGCGGAGGGGTTGTCGTGGCATTGTTTGAGTACTTCTGTCCGTAGGTCATCCTCTGGTGGGACATATACCCTACCTCGGTGGTACACCAGTCCGTTATCCTCCTCCCATTCTGCTATCCCATTGGCCAAGCGTTGGAGGCCACTCCTCCTGAGCTCTTCCAGTCCTTCGAGTACTTGGGCCTCTCTTTGCGAGGCCTTCTGGATGCGGTCCTCCAACGGGTTCTGTAGTGAGGCTGCTGCCACTTGCATAAAGTGGGCTGGTTTCAGAACGGTCTGTTGTCGGTTGTCTTCACTGTCCAACACCTGATGCGTTGCCATGCGAGACAAGGCATCTGCCTGTGTGTTTGCCTTGCCTGGGCGGTGAGTCAGCCGGAAGTCGAATCGGGATAACCATAGTGCCCAACGCGCTTGTCGTCGGCTAAGGTCCTGTGCAGAGCGCCAGAATTCCAGGTTTGCATGGTCGGTGATGATCTCGAAGGTCTGCGGTGATCCTTCCAGGAAGCTTCTCCAGTCCTTTAGTGCTTCAATGATTGCCAGCATCTCCCGGTCATAGATTTCGTAGTTTCGTTCGGCTGGTTGCATGGAGGCTGATCGAAATGCTACTGGGTGCCACTGACCATCGTCTTGTTTCTGCATTAGAGCTCCTCCTGTGGCAAAGCCTGATGCATCTACCTCGAGTTGTGTGAGCCTGTTGGGGTCCCAGAGTGCCAGTACCGGAGCTGTGACAAAAGCTTCCCTTAGGGTGTCGAATGCTTGCTGCTGATGTGTTCCCCAGTTGAAGCCTGAGTCTTTCTTGGTTAGGTCATTCAGAGGGCGTGCTATGCGGGCAAAGTTCTGTATGAATCGACGGTAAAAGTTGGCAAAACCTAAGAATCCTCGCAGCTCTCGCAGGTTCTTTGGAGTAGGCCAGTCACGAACTGCAGTCACTTTTACCGGATCCATGCGCACTTCCCCTTCTGATATCACTAGTCCCAAGTACTCGATCTGAAGCTCCTCGAACTCACATTTTTCGGGTCGTAGATAGAGGTCATGTTTCTCTAGCCGTTTTAGTACATCCCGCACTATCTGCCGGTGTTGTTGTAGCTCGTTACTGAAGATAAGGATGTCATCTAGGTACACTGCTACTTTCCCCGCTGCCACTAGGTCTGAAAAGATGGAATTCATGAGTGCTTGGAAGGTCGCTGGGGAGTTGGTGAGACCAAAGAACATTACACTGGGTTCGAATAACCCTCGGTTGGTTGCGAAAGCAGCCTTCCATTCATCACCCTCCTTAATTCGGACATTGTTGTAGCCCCATCTGACATCAAATTTGGTGAAGTACCGTGCCCCCTGCAGACGGCTGACGATGTCAGCAACCAGTGGGAGAGGATAGCGGTTCTTTAGGGTTACTTGATTTAGTTTCCTGTAATCTTGTACAAAACGGAGCTTCCCGTCCTTCTTCTTCACAAAGAAGACAGGTGAAGACAGTGGCGATTTTGAGGGGCGAATGTAGCCTTTTCGGAGGTTGTCATCCAGAAAACGGTCGAGTTCGCCTTGTTCGTTCAATGACATTGGGTAGACTTTCGTACGCATGGTTTCGGGTGCTCCTGGGATCAGTTCAATGGCGTGATCCCAGGGTTTGTGTTCAGGGAGACGTTCTGAGGCCATTTCAGAGAATACCTTTTTGAAATCCCTATAGGGCTCTGGGATCATTTCTTCGAAGGTTTTCACGGGTTTTGCTTTGTAGGCCTGCTCCGCTAGCTGTTGGGAATATGTGAATCCTGCTGCGCACCAGACCTCTTCTGTTTGTTCGTGTAGGATGCCTGACTTCACCCATGCGCGCCGGGTTTGTCGGTTGGCTCGAATGCGGTGTATCGGCGACTCATCTGCCTCCTCTTCCTCTGCTAAGTTCAGTGGGGTTTCGGGAGTGATGACTGTTTCAATTTCCTCCACAGTGTCTTGTTCTTCTACCTCCTCTATCGTTGTCCGTTGTGGTCTCACCGAGAGTCGTCCCTTCTCCCAGTCAATATCTGGATTGGCTTTACGTAGCCAGGGGAGTCCCAGGATTAGGTCTTCACTTCCCAGATTGGTTATCAGCAAATCTGTCCACCGTTCTTGGTTATCGACAGTCAGGGCTAGACGTGCAAAATGCGTAATCTGCCCTGCTCGGTTAGCAGATCCATCGATGTTAAAGACCCCAATGGGTTTCCTGAGTGGGAAGATCCTTACTTGGTGGCGGGTGACAAACTCCTGATTCAGGAATAGAGCCGTGGCTCCAGAATCAACCATGGCCGCAGTTGCTATACTGTGATTTCTTCCTCTTAATTTCGCGTTAATTCGGAAGTGTGACGAATTGGAGTTCAATTCCGAAATATTAGATATGGTACATGAGGGTAGAGAATCATATGTGGACGTGGCATGTATAGCAAATTGGTTTACGGGTACTCTCGGTGCGGCCGAGACGGGTACCCGCTTTAAAAACCCTCCTGCGAGCCTGAAGCGGGGGCCATGGCATTGGCTCTGTTCAGGAGTTCTTGGAGCTGGGCAATTTGGATGGAGAGGTCGGGGGTAGCTGGGGACTGGGCAATAGGAGCAGGAGCAGGGGCCGGAGTGGAAGCCGCAATTTGGACAGGTTCATTGGGAAAGAGAGTGAAAGGCGTTGAAGAGGAGGCTGCGACTTGTTGACGGCGGGGTTGTTGACGCTTACCCCGGCCGCGTTCTAGACCCATGAATTTATCCTGGCAAACTGACTCTAAATGACCTCGTCGCCCACAGTAGCGGCATACTGTGTCCTTGTACGAGCAGTTCCTCTTCTCATGACTCTGTGAACCACAACCGTAACACCTGCCTCTCATCTGGGCCACGAAGCTTTCTCTACTGTTGCCATTGGTATGCGTGGCATCAACGTCCATAGCATGGGAGTTGGCAGGGGGAGAGGAGATGTGAGAGGTACCCTGATTACGGCCTGTCATGGTGGGGTCATGCAGGAATACGTCTACCGAGATTGCTCGCCTGATTGCCTCCTCTAGTGTAGGGGCTAATCCCTGAGCTATGTTGACCACGATGAGATTTTGTCGAATCTCTGGGTTGAGGCCACTGTGAAAGCGTTCTCGTAGGTCGATATCTGAGAGCCCAGTTCGATCGCCGATGTCTTTGAAGTTCTGTGCAAATTCTGCTACCGTTTGACCTTTTGCTTGCCTGAGATGCTGGATTGCATTCCGGGCTTCCATGCCTGCGTCAATGGATTCGAATCGGAGGGTGAAGGCTGTTTTAAAGTCTTCCCATCGTCCATTAAACGGTTGTTGGTGATGACTGAATTCCAAGAGGTATGGGGTGGCCCAATCAGCAGCCTTTCCCGAGAAGAATCCTAGAGCCGCCTTAATCAGTTTCCCTTCGTTGTCCTTCAAATCCGGTTGTTCCACTGCCCAGCTCTGATACTGAGCAATGAAGCGACGGGCTTCCGCACTACTCGAGCCTTTGAAGAGCTCGGGTTTATTCATGCTCGACTTGGCTGCAGCTCTGTGAAGGTTGGCTGTGAGCTGAGTCACCTGCTCGATAAGCTGTGCCATGAGCTGATTTGTGTTGACTTCAGAGGTCGACATAATGGATGGGGGTGCAGTGGGAGTAGGGATAAGGATGGGTGTGATCACGGTACCGTCGGAAAGGTTCTCCTCTTCACTGATGGAGTTGGCAGCAGCGTTCGGACAGGGTTGAGAACTGCAATCAGCCCAGGAGCTGCTTTTGCTGCGGTGGATGTGGGTTTGGTCTTTAGTATCAAAAGCGTGTGGGTAGGCAGAGCAGTCGATAGCTTGGGCGGGCAGGCTTGGTGCGGAGGTGTCTGTAGACGTGGTGGAAGCGGAGCCTGCAAGGATAACCTAATCGGTAGGCTATCAGTGCAGTAAGGGATCTTGACCTAATGTCACAAAGAGGTGACGACGGTGGCGGAGCGAAGCGGAGACTTAGGCGGGAGCGGACAACTGGTCCCAACGACAAAGTTATATTTGTCGTGACAACTAAGTACCTATATCATTTTCTTTATCACTTTCTTTCTTCCTTTTCACATGCTTTAGTAACCACATGACCGCGTTCGTTACTCATCGCTCAGATGACCACTCACTCCCGCGCTGTCATTAGTTTATTGTTCTTCCCTTGTTTCTCATTCGCTTTCCAGTATTTCACTCTCGCGTTCTTGTTCTTTGATATCTATTGTTCTTTGTTCTTTTACCCTTGTCCCTTACCTGGGTTCCTATTGTTTCAGACTCGTATATATAGTACAGTAGACAGCTACCAGTTCCCTATCTCGACCTCTTGGTCTTTGGGAACTAGGTTCGTGTTTGTATCCTTGTGCACACTCAATATTGACTTGGTCTTTGGGAACTAGCCTGCCTTATTTGACCCTTGTGATCGGCCCTTCGTGCTATCACTGTCGCTGAGATCACTTTTCCTTTTTGCCTTTGTGTGTTGAGCGTTACTCACACTCAGGTTTGTGCTTGTGCTGTGCTTTGATCACCTCCCATAGTCGCTTCCGCCTACGTCGCGACATTAGGTCGAGATCTATTACTCGTACCATCAGATCCATCACTGATCTTACGAGGAGTGGAAATCGGAGTCCACCGATTCTCCACCTGCTGTTATCACCACGCCGACTTTCGGAGTTAACTCTGACTGTTCAGACTACTATCACGCCTTTGACACCGTAGAACATCACGACATCCACTGGTCAACTGAAGACGAACACAACAGACACTGGGAGCCTTGTGACGAGAACCCTTGCCCCAATCGATACTTGCTTACAGTTGATCGAGACTACGATCCAACTGGTCGTCGCATCCACATCTCACGACCCGCCTCTCCAGTAGTACCTGAACCTACTGCAGCCTTCACTAGAGTTGGACGACCCTCAAATCCCAACTCCCGCGCATCTCCCACCTTAGTAACAACCACTATCACAGTACCTGAACTAGAATCAGAATCCGAATCAGAACCCGAACCCAGATCCGACTCCGATACCGAAATGACTCACAACTTCTCCGCCCAAGAACTCGGAAACTTGATTGGGCAGTTAGTCCAACAACAATCGCAACTCCAGCAGGTAGTATCTAGCATGGCGGGCAATATTAGCACCAACAAAGGGGTCAGCAAGCCTCAGCCCTACGACGGGAAAAGAAGCGATGATGCTCGTCGCTTTATAGCCGCATTTGAGCTATGGGCCAACGGAGTACAAACATTGCGTACGAACGAGGGGGAACGCATCAAATCCGCAATTTCATTCCTCGAAGGTGATGCGGCAATCTGGGCTACCCCAGTTTCCGAAAACATTAGCCAGGTAGCTAGTGGTGCTGTCGACACTCTTGTCTATCCCACCTGGCAGGAGTTCAAGGATGCCTTCAAAGCCCGCTTCGAGACAGTAAACCCGGTTGTAGATGCCAAGGACGCCTTGAAGGTCCTCTTTCAGGGAAAAACCACCGTCGCTGCCTATGCAGCATCGTTCAAACAGTACTCAAGCCGTACTGGATACTCAGACCCAGACCTCCGAGATCGTTTTTACCAACATCTAGCAGCACGTATCAAAGACGGTCTGGTCCTCTCTTCAGCTAACACAGACACCCTCGACAGCTTGATCAAAGAGTCCATCCGAATTGACAATAGACAGATTGAACGAGCCAGGGAGAAGGGACAAAACCTGGTAAACTACTCCTATTCCCAGAACACAAACGCCTTCCATCCAACTCCATTCACTCCGGCCCGGGATCCATTTGCCATGGACGTGGATGCCACTAGCACAGGGCGATCTGCGGAGGACTATCGAAGGTTCATGACAGGGAAATGCTACGGATGCGGATCCAAGAACCACCGAAAAGCAGATGGACACCACGAACGGGACATCTGCAGCCACTGTGGACTCACAGGACACATAGCCGTAGTTTGTCGAAGGAAATTCATGGGCCTCCCTAGACCGAACATGGTTCGTACTGCCGCCGCCACTTCTATCATTGCCGAACCTGCCACCTCTATTGCTGCTACACCCACCCCGCTCCCTGACTTTTCCTCGATTCTACAGCAGTTAACGGACAACCAGAAAGCGTTGGCGGACCAAATCTCAGAGCTCCGGCAGAATTTTTAAAGTGGGAACCTGACTCGGCTGCTGCCGGGTTCCCCAAACTGTACTCTAATTACGATTCTATCTCCTCATGTATCCTCGGTTCCACCCAATTTAGCGATGTTTCTCATTTTCGCGTACCGATTAAGTTACAAGGGAGATTCAAGAGTACCAGTAATGCAGCAATGATAGATTCCGGGGCCACAGGTCTATTCCTACATCAACGCTTTGTGGATAAGCACTACATCCACACACGTCCCCTCACTCATCCCATCACTCTCTACAATATTGATGGAACGCTCAACAATGCGGGCAAAATTACCCATTCTGCACGACTCCTCTCGACCGTAGATCAGAACCCACCTCAACCTCTCGAATACCTGGTCACTAACCTGGGCTCGGAAGACATCATCCTAGGACTCCCCTGGCTCCGGAAAGTGAACCCTGATATAGACTGGAAGGAAGGACGTCTAGCCCAACTAACCACCAAACGAGCACTCCCAGCCATGACTATCGAGGAGATCCCGGATTTGAAGGAAGGTAACATCGGAGGGACAACGGACGGACTCTTGGCAATTAATCCGGAATATGTTCCGCTTCCACCCATAAGTGAGTCTGAAGAACTACTGGGAATTCATGAATATGAGGAAGGCACACCCCTGTATCGACTATTGGGCAATCGAAAGAGAAGGAGAGCACTACTGCGGGCAGGTATCATCAGTCACACGACAGAAGAGCTTTGGTGCGCAGCAGGATACACCTACTCTCAACAATTGGCGGAGGCAGCACACAAGGATAAACCGGAGAAGACTTTTGAGGAAATGGTACCCACTATCTATCAGAAATACGCTAAAGTCTTTTCAGAGAAGGAATCTGAACGTCTTCCAGAGCACAAACCCTGGGATCACGCCATTGATCTTAGGCCTGATGCACCCGAAACTTTGCGCACCAAAATCTATCCGATGTCACCCAATGAACAAGAAGAACTAGACCGATTCCTGGATGAAAATCTACGAAAAGGATACATTCGCCCCTCCAAATCTCCCTTAGCATCTCCAGTCTTCTTTGTCAAAAAGAAGGATGGGAAACTTCGTTTTGTACAGGACTACCGACGACTGAACGAATACACTGTCAAGAACCGGTACCCACTTCCCCTGGTTACTGACATCATCAGCCGATTACGAAAGTCCAAGATATTCACCAAGTTTGATGTACGGTGGGGATACAACAATGTGCGGGTGAAGGAAGGACATGAGTGGAAGGGAGCATTTGCAACTAACCGAGGACTCTTCGAACCCTTGGTCATGTTCTTTGGCCTAACAAACTCGCCCGCTACGTTTCAAGCCCTCATGAACTCAATTTTCGCTGACTTGATTGCCTCAGGAAAGGTGGCTGTATATCTAGATGATATTCTCATCTTCACCGAAACCCTAGAAGAACACCGAACCGCAGTTCACGAAGTCCTCACCCGTCTGGCTCAACATGACCTCTATTTACGACCCGAAAAATGCGAGTTCGAACAAACGTCCATTGAATACCTGGGACTTGTCATCAGTGAAGGGGAAGTACGGATGGATCCGGTAAAGATTGAGGCAGTGAAAAACTGGCCAGTCCCTACTTCACTCCGTGACCTTCGAGGTTTCTTGGGCTTTGCTAATTTCTACCGACGGTTCATTGAAGGATTTGCAAAGAAAGCGCGACCACTTAACGACCTTACACGGAAAGACATCAAATGGCAATGGGGGACGGCGCAACAGGAAGCATTCGAATCATTAAGGGACTCCTTCACCTCAGCCCCGATTCTGGTCTTATGGGACCCAGGAAAGCCGACGCGGATTGAAGTAGATGCCTCGGGATTCGCTTCAGGGGGTACACTGTTGCAATTACAGGACGATGGACTTTGGCACCCGGTCGCATTCCGATCCGCATCCTTGAATCCAGCAGAACGGAACTATGAAATCTACGATAGGGAAATGCTTGCCATTATCGAAGCACTCAAGGATTGGAGGCACTATTTAGAAGGCTCACCCGAACCATTCGAAATCATTACCGACCATCAAAACCTGGAGTTCTGGAGGACAGCACAAGATCTTAGTCGTCGACAAGCAAGATGGGCCCTCTGGCTTTCCCGATTCGACTTTCGACTCAAACACCGCCCCGGGAAAGCGAACACACAAGCCGATGCTCTCTCACGGATGCCACACCATCAGGTAATCGATGCGGAAGACAACAAGGAGCAAACGGTGCTCCAACCACAACACTTTATCAATGCGGCGCACATGGTACTATTCCAAAACCCCCTATTGGAGCGAATCCGACAGGTTAGCGAACGAGAGGCAGAGGTATTGGAGGGATTAAAGAGCCTGAAGGGACCACGAGTGTTGACAGGGGGATTGGATGAGTGGAAAGAAGACAACGGTTTGGTGTACTATCGAAACAAGGTATACGTACCACCTAACCCGGAGCTCCGGAAGGCGGTACTGGTACAATGTCACGATTCGCCTACAGCTGGACACCCGGGGATGCATGGTACGTTAGAACTCGTTAGCAGGCAATACTGGTGGCCAGGGATGCGGTCATTTGTGGACAAATATGTAGAAGGATGTGACCTCTGCCAACGGAAGCGACTCAATCCACACCACTCCTCTCCGCTTCAGCCTCTTCCTGTTCCGGATGGTCCGTGGCAGGATATTGGCGTAGATCTCATCGGAGAGCTCCCCATGACCCAGGACGGACATAATGCTGTAATAACCTTTGTTGACCATTATACCAAGATGATCCACTGCTTCCCAACCACAACAGAAATCACTGCTGAGGGCGTAGCCGACTTCTTCTACCGCGAAATATTCCGACTTCATGGTCTTCCTCGACGGTTCATTTCGGACAGAGGCCCCCAATTCGCGGCAGATGTAATGCGGCAACTCTTGAAACGACTCGGGGTAGAATCAGCACTCACAACAGCATATCATCCTGAAACCAACGGTCAAACAGAACGAGCAAACCAGGAGATTGAACGATACATTCGCATGTATATCAGCCGACGACAAGATGATTGGGATCAACTACTACCTACCGCTGAGTTTGTTATCAACTCTCGAATTCACTCCGCTCACGATCATTCTCCATTCGAAACCCTCTATGGATACACCCCCGAATTTACGATTCCAATCCAAGTTTGGAACAAGTACCCAACAATAGATCAGCGGTTGACGTTGCTACAGCATGCCCGGGAGGATGCGGAGGCAGCTCTTAGGATGAGTAAGGAGCGTATTAAGGGAGATGACACGAGGGAGGTTCAGACATTCACAGTTGGACAACCGGTATGGCTATCACTACAGAACCTAAAGATTCGACAGAAAAATCAAAAACTTGGGAGTCGGCGACTCGGGCCATTCGAAGTAGCAGAAAAGACCGGACCTCTGACATATCGCCTTAACCTACCAACTTGGATGAAGATCCACGACAACATCCATGTTAATCGACTATCACCATGGAAAGGGAACGAGGTTAATGGAGTTAGGCCACCACCACCGGATCCGGAGATCGTGGAGGGGGAAGAGTTCTATGATGTGGACAAAATTTTGGACAGTAGGTTCTATGGGCGATGGAAGAAGCTACAATTTTTGGTACGATGGAAGGGTTATGATGAAGGACAGGACAGTTGGGAGAATGAGGAGAATGTGAAGGGATCAAGTGACGAAGAAATTGCAGACTTTTATCGGACACACCCCAATGCACCACGGAAAATCTCGGCGGCCATTTTTAATTCGCTGCCCTGGCAAGCCTATGAAAACCTTACGGAGCTGGTCGCTGGGACATCGACTGTAGAAGGGGGGTAATGTCGTGACAACTAAGTACCTATATCATTTTCTTTATCACTTTCTTTCTTCCTTTTCACATGCTTTAGTAACCACATGACCGCGTTCGTTACTCATCGCTCAGATGACCACTCACTCCCGCGCTGTCATTAGTTTATTGTTCTTCCCTTGTTTCTCATTCGCTTTCCAGTATTTCACTCTCGCGTTCTTGTTCTTTGATATCTATTGTTCTTTGTTCTTTTACCCTTGTCCCTTACCTGGGTTCCTATTGTTTCAGACTCGTATATATAGTACAGTAGACAGCTACCAGTTCCCTATCTCGACCTCTTGGTCTTTGGGAACTAGGTTCGTGTTTGTATCCTTGTGCACACTCAATATTGACTTGGTCTTTGGGAACTAGCCTGCCTTATTTGACCCTTGTGATCGGCCCTTCGTGCTATCACTGTCGCTGAGATCACTTTTCCTTTTTGCCTTTGTGTGTTGAGCGTTACTCACACTCAGGTTTGTGCTTGTGCTGTGCTTTGATCACCTCCCATAGTCGCTTCCGCCTACGTCGCGACAATATTGATAATAAATACAAGTAAGTAAGTTAAAGACATACCTGGTCCCAACGACAAAGAGGTCAAGATAAGGGACCAGGTTGTGGGGGCTGGCTTATATATACAAGGTGGAGCGTGGGAACTATGGGGTAATACTGTATAGCTCAGGCACAAGGAATGGAATGGAACTAATAGAATGGAATGGAATGTTCCGGAATGATTATTGTAGGTAAGAGGGCTTGGATGGTGTATCGTAAAGAAAGGAAAATGATAGGGGGTGGGCTCACTTCATGACATGCTGTAGGGTTGTCCGAAGTCATTTGAGGTGCCCTGCCTTTATAGGGATGTCTACCGTTGTCAGCATAGAATGGGGAAACCTTCGTCGCAGAGTGTACTTGATCGTTATAGGCAAATTCTGCAAGCGGTAACCACTCATGCCAGTTATTTTGATGATAACTAATGAACAAACGGAGATAATGTTCTATCTCCTGATTTGTTCGTTCTGTCTGGCCGTTGGTCTGTGGGTGATACACAGTGGTGTAGTTTGCTTCTATTCCTAAAAGACGGTAGAGTTCCTTCATGAAACGAGAATGATATTGCGGTCCTCGATCATGTACTATTTTTCGTGGAATGCCGTGGATAGAAAAAATACGATCCCGATAGATTTTTGCCATTCCTTCTGACGTGACTGTAGTGTGAGACGGAACAAGTCGCAACCTTTTGGAAAAATGATCGATAAACACCGATATGGCGTTATATCCTCCCGATTCCGGTAGTTCCCCTATCATATCAGTGCCGATTATTTGCCACGGTTCAGTTGGTACTGCATGTGGGTGAAGTTGTCCTACTGGTTTGGTGCGATGTGACTTTGTCGCCTGGCATTTCTCGCATCCTTCGACGTATTTCCCTGCATCTCGTGTCACTCCTGGCCACCAGTAGTCCCGAGTAATCAACTCCGTGGTTTTGTACTGTCCTGGATGTCCCGCTAGCGGTGTATCGTGGTACTGAGTGATTATTTTGGACCGGAGTAGGCGGTTTTTCGGTACATAAACACGCCCTTTCCAGGTAATGACTTTGTCGGTCTCAGTCCACTCTGGATTTTTCGCAGCGAGGGCGTCCTGTACAGTTCGGTCTACTTGGTTTCTACTCTTTCGGATCTCTGATAACAGGAGATCTTCGGGAGCCGATAGGTCGAGAGCTTGAATAAAAAGTTCCGGTTTCAGGAGAACGATGTTCTCGTTGTCCTTGTCCCCCGTCTCAAGACCTGTCATCCTCGACAGGGCGTCAGCTTTCGTCATCGATTTACCAGGTTTGTGAACGAGATCGAAATTATACTCCGCTAATTCCAGTACCCAGTGCGCTTGTCGTCGGTTGAGTTTCTGCGGCTTCTTGAAGTACTGGAGGTTTGCGTGATCCGTATAAATCTCAATCTGTTCCTCCGCACCTAGTAAATATTGCCTCCAGTCGTCGAGGGAGTCCATGATTGCCATAAGTTCTTTGTCGTAAATCTCGTAATTACGCTCTACCTCATTAAGGGAACGAGAACGAAAGGCAATGGGATACCATCTACCATCAACGAACTGGGACAAAACGGCGCCATTAGCATAATCGGACGAGTCAGCTTCCACCCTGAATTTCCCGTGGTTACGAGGAATCAACAAAACGACTTCCTCACAAATACGGCGTTTCAGTTCCTCGAACGCCTCCTCTTGACCTTTCTCCCACTTCCAAGTTCCATTTCCCGTGAGCTGTGTTAATGGCTTTGCTACCAGACTGAAACCACGAATGAATCGTCGGAAGAAGTTGCAAAATCCTAGAAACTGTTGGACGTCGCGCTTCTTTCGTGGAGTAATCCATTCTCGAACGGCCTGTACTTTCTTGGGATCCATGCGAATAGTTCCGTTACCAATGATAATACCGAGGTAGTCGATAACCGGTTTTTCAAAAGAACATTTTTCGGGTTTAAGGAACAACTTGTGTTCCCGTAGAATGTCGAGTACCTGTTCTACAATTTGTCGATGTTCTTCTATACCGTCGGTAAAAATCAGTATGTCATCCATGTAAACGATAACATGACCTTTATTGATGAGGTCTCGCAGGATGTGGTTCATGAAACCTTGGAATGTCGCAGGAGAGTTAGTGAGTCCAAAAAACATGACGGTCGGTTCGAATAACCCCTGGTTAGTTTGAAAGGCCGCTTTCCATTCGTCACCTTCCTTTATTCGGATGTTGTTGAACCCCCATCTAATATCCATCTTCGTGAAGATCTTAGCGCCTTTTAAACGATCGATTAGTTCCTGAATGAGAGGAAGTGGGTACCGGTTTTTAACCGTCATCTCATTCAATTTGCGATAATCTTGTACTGGTCGTAAAGTGCCATCTTTCTTTTTGACGAAGAAGAAAGGAGATGCCATCTGCGAAGTCGAAGGTCGGATTCGTCCAGTTCGAAGGTTTTCTTCAAGAAACTTGTCGAGCGCCTCTTGTTCCTTTGGGTTTAATGGGTACACCTTGCAATCTAAAGGTTTAGAACCTGGCGTTAGGTCGATAGCGTGGTCCCAAGGACGTCGTTGTGGCAGTTGGTCGAATTCCTTCTGGCTGAAAACATCGGGGTACTTTTCGATGTAGGGCTTGGAAGTGTCGAACTCTTGGGCTGTTTCTTCTCTGGCTTGTTTTTCCGTCCACTTCCTCGACTGTACTTGCTCGTGAACATACCTGTCCCAGTCAAACAGGAAAAGCTGTTTGCCTTCCTGTAATGCCGCTCTAGAATGGGTATCCTCTGGTGTCCAAAAGTGTGGGTTGTAACCGCATCTTGTTGGACACCTGTCAAAGGTTAGTTCAGACGTATTCCAGTCGATACTCGGGTTGTGGTGTCGTAGCCAGTCTAGTCCTAGAAAGATATTATTCTTTCCTAGACTTACTACTCCGAATTGGACGATCTCTGAATGATCACCGATGGTCATCCGGATTTCGACGTACTTGTCTATTGAGCCGGAATCATTGAGCGTACCGTCTGCATTGTAGACAGGGGTTTTGATTGGTAAGTCTTTCGTAACAAGGTTGTGCCGTTTGACGAATTCTGAGTCGATACAGGAACCAGTAGCTCCACTGTCGAGGAGTCCTTCTGTGACGATTTGTCGAGCATCTTCCAGTGTTTCGAGTATTGCTGGGAGTCTCAGACTTTTGCCGCGTGTCCCGCGAACATAACTCCTTTTGTTTTTGAGACTCCGGATGGCGGTGACTGCCGTTTTCCAGTTCCATTTTCGTATGTCCATGACGGTTTCTTCAGAGGCTTCTTTTTCCCATGAAAAGGGCATCCAAGTTCGTAATAATCCTACTGCTCTCGGGATCTGGTCTTCTCTAACTCTCTGGGTTAGCCATTCAGCAGTGTCGGGTTCGTACCGTATAGGTTTTTCGGTTTTTTCGGTTTTATGGATGAAGGTGGAGGCGTTTTTCTGTTTAGTACCTGTACTGATTATATAGTCAACGCCATTATCAACAAACTCCGAAATGTCCGTGTGCGAAGGCTCCTGCAGACCTATATCTACTGCAGAGCCTTTGGAAAACCCAAATCATTAATAAAGTCCGTACGTTCCTGCTCACTCATATTCAACATAATACCTCTGACTACCGCCTTTCTCTTGTGCGGGCAGTTCCTGCTCATGTGGCCTGGCTCGCCACAGTTGAAGCACAGACGCTTCTCTCTCGCTTGGTCGATGTCCATCGGCCTGCCCGTTCCTCCGAACGTGGTGCCGGTAGCATCTCTTCTCGGTGCCGCCGAATATTCTGCCTTCGGAGCTACTTTCGGCTCCTGTCGGTTCTGCTGAGTGGACGACTGTCCACGACTCTGTCCCTGTGGGTTAGCGTTCCACCACCCCGCATACCCGTAACCTCTCTTCTGTTCGGCCCACTGCCGCCTTACATTGTCAGCCCCTGTGACTACCTTCTTTAACTCCTTGTAGTCTTCAAAGGGCTCCGTTCGTCCTTTGATGATGTCGTAGAGAAGGGTGTGATCGACCGCCCTCTCCGCTAGGGTAAGGACGTGCGACTCGTCCTTCTTGTATCCGGCATCCTTCAGCAACAATTCAAATTCTTTGAAAAAGTCGCCGGCTGAAGACTTCCCCTGTCGGATATAAGTTAGTTTGTCGCGGGCTTCCTTCTCCTTCGCGACGTTCATAAACTCCCTGTCCATGTCGTCAATGAGCTGCTTCCCCGTAATGTCCCATGTCCCTCTGTCGATATCGAAGTGGTCATCAGAGTAGACCTGGGCCCATTCGTCGGCTTTTCCTCCGACCAGGAAGGACATGATGATGGTCGTGACTCGGTGGGAGTTGTCGACCTGCTTTGTCTCTGTTAGCTCGGAGACATAAGCCATCATTCGTCGTCGCCATGGCCGGTAGGTGGCGGGGTCGCCATCGTAGTTTCCTGGTGTATTGACAAACACCCGGCGTGGACTAGAAGTGACAGCAGCGACTTCCGCTGGGTCGGGCGCATGTATCGACCGATCAGTCATGTTGGTTTATAGGAAAGGAGGGGATGAGCGTGTTTGGTAGAAATGAAAATGTGTAACGTATCGAGAAAACTAGTTTCCAACGGTGTGTTGAATCCTAGGCAAGTTTGTAAAAGTTTTTGTTGTGACGGGTGGTATGTGGTAGGAGCTCTATTCTTCTGTCAGCGACTCGCTAGCTCTCACAAGAGACAACCAGGCGTCACACGATAGACGATGAGCAAGAGGATGAAAAAGCAAAAAGCGGATGGATAAGACAACCCAACTACAAGTCTAGCTACCGAGGAGAATAGACGAGAATAGAGCTAAGGAATATAACTACCAAATATCTAGTCTTATATACAAAATGGGATATGAAACCGTGAGAGACGTCTTGCACCGTAACCGTGAGGACCTACAATAAGAGTCGCTCATATCCATAAGTAAAGCTGTAGGTATTCGGTGAGTAAACAATAAGGCAATATAAAAAGAAGCATGGAGGCGGAACAATAATGACGTCGTCCTGTCAATGAACTGACAGGCACGAGAGAGTCGCACCTAAGTGAAACGACAACGCGAGAACAATAAGGTTGACGCGTGTAACCTAAATAATAATGAAAATATAATAAGCGCTAGTGTAAGCGCTTTGGTGATTAGATAAGTAAATAAAAGAAAAGGAAAAGAATAATAAAAGAAAAGAATAATGAAAAAAGATCGATTCATGACACCAATAATGGTTCTTAGGAATCTTGATCCATCAGCTGGAGTTTGTAATGGAACCCATGCAATCCTTACCCGATGTACAGCAAGAGTACTAGAGGCTAGAATACTGGGTGGAGATAATGCAGGCCAGATTATATTGATTCCACATATTACACTCAGCCCATCCAATCTTGATTTACCTTTTGTCTTTCAAAGACGCCAGTTTCCTGTGAGGTTAGCATTTGCAATGTCCATCAATAAGTCTCAAGGGCAATCAGTTAAAACAGTTGGGTTGAACCTTCAATCCCCAGTATTTACTCATGGTCAACTCTATGTTGCTCTTTCTCGCTCTACAACAAAGCAAGGAGTCAAAACAATTTTTCCTGAAGGTATGTTATATACTTATAAGTTTGTGTTTTATTTACTCAGAGCAATCTACAGGAAATACAGAGTGCATAACACAGAACATTGTCTATCCTGAGGTTTTGCTTGATTAGAGTTTAGTGCTGTTAAATTATATTGTATATTTGAATAATGTATTGGCTCAATACAATCAATATTATATGTGTTGTTAAAAGTCACTGTCCCCTGCCCGTGCCGAAGGCACGGGTCAAGCAAAGCTTGTAAGTAATATCTAAGTAGCGGAATGCTTCGCAAAGCTTCGTAAAGACTTAGCTTGCATAAATATAACAAGTAGATATCCTGTGCTTTCCAGAGACTTTGCCAAGGGGATTCCAGACAAGGAAATGACATGAACTGAGGCCAACAGAGGTGCTAGTGGGAGGTATTGCAGCAATATGTCTTATGCTGTTCATTTTCTATGATACCATTATGCAGGACTCCCAAGAGCACAAGGTGATGCATCTGCTATTCAGCATCTGCATCATCTTCCTGCTGGCTTGGGTCCATTGGTGAAATTATATGTAATGAACACGTCATGATCAATCAATCCTACAGGATGCCCATTTCTACAAGTACTGGAGATATCTACAAAAAGTTCTATAGAAAGTCACCAGTATTTTACATTGATACAAAGAAAAGAAAAGAAAAGAAAGCCACGTGACTCATTATATCTTGTGACCCAGTAACCTTGGTGAAATTCCACGTCACGACTTTGGTTTCTGTTCATTAACTATTGCAATAACCAACACAACGTAAATTTGCTTTCACCCCGACCTTTCGCTCTCACTCGAACACTGAACGCTGAACACCTCACAGGACAAAATGCCTCCGAAACTATCCACCCAATCTTCAGGCAACAAACCTTCCCTCTCCGTACACACTTCTCCTAATACACTCAACCCAACCACTTCCTTCTCCACCAAACCCTCCTCTTCCTCTGCCACCCTCTCCCTATCTTCTTCTTTACAAACCCTCCTCAAAACCTACACGACTCAAACGCCTCCCCAACTCAAATTCATCGATTCCTTCCTTCTCTTCCTCGTCCTCTCAGGAGTGATCCAATTCAGTTATGGAGTTTTGATTACAGGGTTTCCGTTTAATGCTTTTTTGGCTGGGTAAGTTGGTTTTGGGTTGCAATGTTTTTTTCAATGGGATTTTGGTGTTTTGGATTTGGTTTCGGAACGTGTTATCCTGGATATCGTTATTGCTGTTTCCTTTGTACTGACCTCTTCCTCCCATACTACAGATTCTCAAGTACCATAGGTCAATTCGTCTTAACCGCCTCTTTGAGACAACAAGTCAACCCAGAGAATAGGTTGGAGTTCAAAGAGGTTGGAAGGGAACGGTGAGTTTTGGTTCCGTTCGTTCGTCCATAGTTCATCCGTCGTTTCTTTCGTTCCCTTATTCTCGCGTTGAATCGCATTTCCCTAAATTCACCAATTCATCAATTCTTTCTTCTTCCCTCCACTCATACTTCATATCCTTCGAGTTTTCAATAACCTTCAAGTCGTTCCAGTCCTTCTGCTTCTGCGGTTTCGCTTTTACCGCCTATTGCTTCCCGTGCATACATATACATACTTCCTTCCTTCCTTCCCAATCCCCAATTCCTTCATTTTCCCAAATGCCCATTCCCTCTTTCATCATCATTCCTCATTCCACCGCATAAACAACCAACTAACTAACCTCCCTTCCTCCTCCTCCTCCCTTCTCATACTCATAATAATCATATTCATAACGTCATAATCACAGCGCTTTCGCAGACTTCGTCTTTGGATCCATCGTTTTACACTTTTTTGTGTATAATTTCCTTGGATGAAGGGATTCCAAAAGGAGTACGAAGGTTCGGGACGAGGGAAGGATTGGACGAAGAGAAAGGGGTATACGAAGGGAAGGAAGGGCGAGGGAGCTGGGTTCCGTGCGAGAATTGATATACCGTCCCCTATTCAACATCTACATTCCTGGTGTTGAATGTCAAATGTTTACCCTGGGATGTAGCTGGGATGTATACCTGGGATGGATATGTTAAGATATCCTTATAGTTATCGCGTTATCATGGCACCACAGTAACCCAGTTAGAAAACCCCGTCTTAGTTTATTCTATTTATTCCATTTCATTTTATTCTGATTTATCTATTAAGATCTAGTTTCGTGGTTTATGACTAAAGGGATGAAAAGGATGAAAAATCTATAAATCTATAAGCTTTCTCAGCTCCTTCCTCACAAAGAATTTGAACTATGAGGTGAACTTATAATCTCGACAACGCGGCAAAGTAGGATATACCTTACTTACTTTCGATGTGGAGAACATAATAATGTGATAATATGTCTTTATTGGATTTATTGAATGTATCGAGAAGAGATGACAAGACTGAGAAAGATTGGGAAACGATGTATAGCCTTGGAGAGAGAGAGAGAGAAAGGAATAAAGGAAGACAAAAGAGACAGTAAAAAAAGACAAAGTTCAAGGGAGCAAACCCATACGTATATTTCGTGGAAGTATATCTCTGATATACCCAATGTATGTTCGAGGATACGTTGACTGTGGTATGGTTGGTATGGGTAAAACCGAAAATGCAAGTCAGAATTGGGTAAGACCAGGATATAATAAGACTGTGTATGTATGGAGGCTCGAGGTGTCTAATGTGCTCGTTATGGAAGGATTGGTGTGGGCTGGGAGCAGTTGGACGTTTGGTGTATGTAGATGTAATGGAGTTTGTTCAGTCTCGATATCGGTGTATAGTTTTGAGCGGGACACTTCGTAGCGGAGTCGATGATGGATTTTGTTTGTTCGCGGTAACACTGACGTTAAAACGGAATCGACTTGTTGAGAGAGGTATGAGTTGATTGGTTGATTCTGATTCGAAGGTGCTGTATATATTTGAATGTACATATATGGTCTGAAGATAAAGAGGGGTGGCAGGTTAGTAATTAGTGAAAGGTCGAGTTGAGCTTATACTTGAGTGGATGAAAGATCGAATATAGGATAGAGCAATGAGATTGATGGTTTAGAAAAGGTATGTCGAAAACGCGGGGGAAAGCATGGAGAAACCGTCGAGGAAAAAAGGTCGGAATACAGGAATGAAGGATTAGGAAATTTAGGCGGGAGGAATAGAGTAGGAAGTCTGAAAATTCGACAAGCGAATAAATCACAAGGTGACGGAGACGGACACAGTGAGGGTAATGAGAACAAATAAGTTGAATAAGGAAGATCTAGGAAATGTAGTATAGGGAGGGGTGCAAAAGAAGTAGAGCATATGGAGGACGTGGAACGTACGTATTGAAGGTGTGTAGAAGGGATACAATTAGGCGGAATACACTCACGTTATACGAGAGCCTCAATAAAACCTCGGAACAGGCGTGTTCCTATTCTGGCTGACATCTTATCTCTTCCGTTCAAACGAGGCTGAGCGCTGGAAAGTGACAACATTGACGATGAGAGAAGGTGATGATGCGAGACGCGAGAGGAAAGATCAATAGAGGATAGGAATGCAAGTTAAAGTACATGATAGAACTCGTCAGATTTCAGATAGAACGAAGAAACGAGAAGGGACTTTACCCCAAAAAATACTACAGCCAGATCAAATGTGTATTCCCCTGTAAAAAATCCAGTGAGTCGAAGAACGTAAGTAGTAGAGAACATAGAAAGGTCGATGAAAGTCGAAGCCCTCGGCCGCATAGTTTGATTACACACCTATTTCGAGATAGGATCGGAGTAGCTCTATATCAAGATTACAAGTAGGAAGGCGATAGAGGAGGATCGTCAGCATGAACACTTCATTGTGAAAGAACAGAAAGTAGAGGACTTACGACGGACGTCTTTATTCGGTACTCGAGATAAAGCTGGTCTGTTCAAGTTGAACGGTCAGAATGCGCATTGTCTGAAACGATTAGAGGAAGCACGCACGTGAGCCCCGTTGTTCTCTTCACACCAGCAAGAAAAGCACTAATCAATAATGCGTCAAAGCCTAGATGGACTGTAAACAACCAACGAATCAGTCAAGTAAATCACAAGAGAATTCTAAGCATTTGTAACGCACTCAAGCTGCCAAACATATCACAATTCCTGCGTTTTGATTGTGGCTAAGCTCTTGAGGCGAAGACAGAGGTGTAAGACGTAGAAAGACAACGACGGGATAATTCAAGGAGGTCGAGAGGATAAAGTGACACGCTGAGGACGGACTATTTTCGGGCTACGGGAGAAATCCGGGGGAAATTCCGGCTGATCCGCTCCGAAAAACCCCAGTTCTTCGCTTAAAAAGGAAATTTACTGTCACGAATGGTTTGCGTCACCCGGTTCCACTTTGCAATTCCTTTCTATATATCGCCGACTCTTGTATCAGTTTACTTCAATTGTACACTGTTGTACATTATACTCGTCTGCATTCCGCTGTACTCAAGCTCACCAAAAAGCTTTATTAGACCATAGACTTCGAGTCTTCTGACCTCCCTCGTCGGATCTTCATTTCAACTTGGAAACGTATTTGCAAATTCCCCGGACCTCCCTGTTAGCGCAGTCTCTTCTCCTTCTCTCTAGACTTCGTTCTATCGATTCTATCGGAACCATAAAACAATACAAAGGTCGAGATCATACACCATACAGAAACATATCTCACAATCCACTGCACTTATACTGTAATCTACACTTCGAATTCTACACTCGAATCCAACACAATCAATCATGGCATCGACCTCTTCCTATTCATACCTACACAAATCCCCTCAAGATATTCTTCATGACATTGATTTCCAGTTAACTCTCGAGCCAGCGTTATTGACGAAGCTCACGAAATCATTTTTGGAAGAAATTCATGTCGGGTTAGGGAGGTATGGTGAGGATATGGCTATGGTGTAAGTGGAACTCGTCCAGTCGATTGTATATCTAATCATTAATTGTGTCGCCATCACAGACCATCGTTTGTCACTGGAGTCCCAGATGGCAGTGAAATTGGGTCAGTTATCCATTCATTCATTCTAGCTCCAATAATTGTTTTCCTATGTACACAGAACCTTTCTCGCTCTCGATCTGGGCGGAACCAACCTCAGAGTCTGCGAAGTCGTATTAAACGGTGATAAAACATTTCGTCTTCGGCAGCAGAAATACAAGGTATCGGATCAGTTGAAGACTGGTGAAGCAAGTGTGCTCTTCGGTGAACTTTTTCTCTCATTCTTCTCAAATCCGATTCATCTGATTGCTTTGTATAGATTACCTAGCCGACTCCGTAGACGCCTTCCTAACCACGCACCCTCCAGAGTCACCAGTAGACCCAACTTCCAATCTCACTTCAGATGTCCTCCCCCTTGGTCTGACCTTCTCTTTCCCCGTCGAACAAACCGCCTTGGGATCCGGAACCATCTTAACTTGGACCAAAGGCTTCTCCGCTAAGAACGCAATCGGTAACGACGTAGTAAAATTACTGCAAGATGCATTCGATAGAAAACATATGCATGTAAAATGCGTGGCGTTAGTCAATGATGTGAGTGTGGCTCCGACATCTGGGATTTGAGGTCCTTGGTCCCGTTCAATTCGTTCGTATGCTAATTTAGTATTTCCTTGCACTAATACTAGACTGTCGGCGCTCTGCTCTCAAGAGCCTACACCTCTGGCGGATGCATACTTGGCGCGATATTTGGTACTGGTACAAACGGTGCATATCTTGAAGAAGTTGGTGAGTTTTTATACAATGCTAACTCTCCATTCATTACTAGTCTCGTACTTGGTACCTGTCGTCCTCTTAAAACCCATCTTTTTCGTCATTTTCTAATTTCCTTCGCTTTCTTTTCTGCTTTCCCTTCACACCTCCCATCTGACTGCCTGGACTTGCACACACTAATTACAAACTCCGCAGCCAAAATCCCGAAACTCGCCAACAACCCCGCGGCAGCAAACGGTGGATATATGATCGTCAACACAGAATGGGGAGCATTCAACAACAAGGTAACGTTCGAACCTAATCCCTATTTATCTCTTCCATTCCGCTCATTCCAATCCAATCCCAGCGTACCAACCTCCCTACAACCCCCTTCGACTCCGCCCTTGATCGTACTTCCATCAATCCCCACTTCCAAGCATTTGAAAAATTCATATCAGGGATGTACCTCGGTGAAATCACCCGACACGTCCTACTCTCGTTGATCGATGCAGCGCCAAGATCCATGCTTTTCGGCGGCAAAGCGACGAAAGTGGTAAACGAACAGTGGGGGCTGGATACGAGTGTGATGAGTGAAGTTGAAGAAGCTTGGGAAGCTTTTGTTGATGAGGGTTATACTGTGGAGCCGAACCACAAAATGAATGGGAATGGAAATGAAACCACGAATGGCACGTCGAATGGTACCGTCCCCAACGAGATCGGGGAAAACCCTGCTTTGTGGGACGGAGATGACCATGATGTCCTACCCCGGTGGGATATTCTCTCCTCTCCAGAAGGTCTAGCGGGGTTGAATAGTAAAATTAAGGGAAAGCTGGAGAGAGTACGGAAGGTACTAGTGAAGAAGTTGGAGTATGCTGATGGAGAGATTGGGTTGAGGGACGCTGCTGTAAGTGGATATATTGCTTGTTCTTGGATTTTCGATTTTCGGATTATGAAAATTTGGACACGGTTTTTGATTCTCTGACCTCTTTTTCTGATATCGATATCTCAACCGGGTGGTGATTTCTTAGCAGTTATTTTAGTCAAGTTTTATTTTTCTTGGTCACACATGGTCCACAAAGATACCTTTTTTTCTCTCTTTGTCGTTGTTTACTCTCTCCTTTCTTTCTTTCCCGGGCGTTCCTTTTGCCCACCTTTCCCTCCCTTATTCTCGTCCCTGTTTCCCCTTCTTATCTTTTCTCTTTTCTAACCTTCTATCTTTCTCCTACAACTAGATTGTTCGTTGGGCATGCCATCTCGTTGCTCGACGAGCTGCACTCCTCTCGGGTGTGGCTGTCGCTGCAATCTTGCTACAAACCGGAAGGGCAAATTTCCTTCAGGACACTCAGGAAGCTTCGACAGCCGCAGAGGAAACAACAACCACTAGCACAGTGCCCAATGTAAATGGCTTGAATGGTGTCAGTCACGACACGAATGGGCGGAACGCGATAGCGAAACCGAGTCCAAAGGAAGAGAATATCGTTGTTGGTGTAGATGGAAGGTTTGTTTATTTCATTCTTCTTGCCCGTTAGCCTTTAATGGCTCTGGACATTGGTCCTTCCGTTTCGTTTGGTCGCCTTTGCGTATCTCTAGAATTCTTCTTCTTCACCTTAGTCACTCTGTTTCGTCACATCACCTTGGCGTATCTCTAGAATCTTTCTTCTTTCTTTATTTCTCCCGATATCCAAACTGACTAAACATTCAACCAACACAGCCTCATTCAATTCTACCCCCACTTCGAACGCACCATGCGTGAATCCTTACGGTCAATCGTCGGCGAGGACATTGAACGACGAGTCGAAATCGGGTTAGCTAAGGACGGGAGCGGTGTCGGAGGTAATGTTAATTCTTTACACTCGTCGCTGAATCGTGCTAACTTCTCATTGTGCCATTCTTCCTTTTTCTTCATCTCCTCTGTGTAGCTGCCCTCTGTGCACTTCAAGCCTTGAAGCAAAGCTGAATCAGAACCGAAGTGAAGTAGCGAGTGTAACATTATTCATATAGTTTCTAGTAGCCTGTGTACTGGCATCATTTTCTTTGCTTGGTTATTTTGGATTACTACATACCTTATCCACACTTATGCTCTGTCTTTCAAGTTTTAAGTGTCCTTCCTCCTTGTACACTCTAACCTTTGTTCAATTTCATAGTCTTCGGGTTGTCTTATAGCACCCTCTTTGAACTGAGTGATGACAGGGAAATATCCACACTCAACTGTAACGCCTAACACTGGATCACCACCTTGGTATTGTAGCCTCCCGAATAAAAAGAGCAATGCCAATTTCAGGGCTGGCAGTATCGGTTCGACCATTGGTATATGGTCAGTGGTCACCACTAGATTTTACTGAAGTTGACTCGAACCCAAATTTTACGTTCAATTGTGTACCAGTTGACTGCCCTGGCACTAGAAACATGTAGTCACTAGGTGTTACTCTCGAGATTCCCAAACGAAACATCAGAAGGGTAGCAAAGTTCTGGGCTAAACTAGGTAGATTAGATGAGATTGAAGCTAAAGAAAGACAATAAATTATTATAGCTTATAGACAAGTAAATACTTGAGCGAGGAATGTCCAAGAAAATAGAGAATATCTGAAGATAAGACAAGATGAAATAAGAGGAAGAAGACATTCTGAGCAGCGTACATGTGGATTAGTACCAATGGCAATGTTGCAACCACCTCTATAACTCCGAGTTCTTGATATTCTTATAGCCTCATGGGAGTGTTCGTGTATGATCACCCTCCGCACTAAATTGTGGGCATCACATTGATTGAAAAATGCAAGTCACCACAGTTGGACTAGTGCATCCAATGCTTGAGACCGACTACATGCCTTTGCTGGGATCTAAATTTGAGAAATGTACAAAAGCTTCGAAATCTGGTACAAAGTCACATAGTATAACGGACATAAGCCGTCTTGTAATGCAAAGCTTTTGGACATTTCCCTGAATGTCAGGTTTACATAGGAACCTTTGAATAAAATTTTTTTATCAAGTAGATTTCATGCAGCAGCAGCCCTCTGTGCCAAAAGCGGCCCCTTTCACCATATGTGACAGGTAACATTAACATCGCATGAGAAACTAAGCATTTTGTTCCAACCAATTTCAAAGATAGGCAATGTCCGTTACTTGTCTGCTATGAGAATTCGATATATATGTAACAAATAACAAAGTATTTTCCGAGCCAAATCGAGAATTGGACTTGATTACCAGTGAAATAGAACGAAAGCGCATCTGAGAGGCATCCTAAATATCCCCACTTTCCCCCTTTCCAATGGCTCTCAGCGGCCCCGACCGACCTATTATCTTACTTGCCAACTGTGAAAAACTCGCGGCAGAGGTAACTGTTTCCGCCGGAGAACAAGTGATACACCTGCAAATCGCTGAACTTCAACGATGCTGCCCAGATTGATGAAGACAAACCAAGCGGAACCCGAAAAGAGTGCCGTAGTCGAAGGGCATACTATTATATCTTGAATAAAATTCTGGAGGGTGGAGTTTTCTGTCCTGCTATCGAACGACTTATAGTGAGTCATCTTCAGTTTGTGACAATTCTCTGAAGCTTATAAGGCGTCTTAACAACGACAGGAAAAAGTCTTGGACCGTGGAATTGTCGGTATCTTGGTCAGGGATGGAATCTATTTGTTCACTCGCATTTGCAGGTTCTGAGGCGAAAGCGTGGACGTACTCATTGTGTACACTGATTCCAACTGCGCTTTCGGGGGTTTTACGCGTGCGAGCCTGCTCAATGGAATCTACCCACCTGGAAAGATGTGTCGAATCTCGTAAACTAGTGGCTGATGGCTCTTCGAGTTTCATCCTAGAATTTCATGAACTTTCTGTTTTATTTCAGGTTATCTATACAGGAGTCAAACGTATCGAGTCCTCAGTCTGAGACAATACAGATGTGTATCTAGACAACGTACCATACCCGAGAAAAGTTCCCTTTCAAAGTTATCTTGTTCTTTCGCTCGATTCTTTCACTTCAGGTGATGTGACTACCTGGCCATCGTGTACAAAATTCGCAGAGTCGTCGAAATCGATTGACGCGAAGTCTTAACGAGGTCCATCCATCAGGCAACCAACGTCTATGGTGACGGGTGAAGTAGGGCACAAGACATTGAGTAAAGTCTGCTTATAGACAAGTGGATCAGTATACATCGCACATAGAAGACAGACGGGAAAGCAAACGCACCACGTCATACTAGCTCTCCATCAACGTTGAACCGTTCCCAGTGTCCACACCCACGAATATCATGGCGCTCTTCCTCTGTCTTTTGTATAGACTTCTCGACCTCCGAGCCTGCGCCTTCTCTTTGCTCTCGCTTTTCTTGGCTTCCTGAGCTTTTTATGTATTCTGGACCGGATTTCAACAATAGCGCAGGTATGGCAGAGCACGACTTCATGTCCCACCACGCATTGAACGGTCCCGAAGGACCTTTGAGGAGAATCTTGGCTTTGTAGTACGCGCAGACGGATTGGGAAGGGAGTACTGAATATTGGTGGTCTATTTGTGTGTAGCAGGAATCAAAGAGTCCAGTCTTGACGTCGTGGTAAGAAACGATGCTATAATCAATCGACAAGGTTCAACAGGAGCATGGAGGAATGTGGAGGAAAATAGTCGAACCTGGGTATTTCGGTCCCATACACCTCCAAGTAAACCCTTGCGTACAGCTTGAAGATCGAGAGCTTGCTGAGTTTTGGCCTAAGGATATGATCAAGTATTTATGTGAGGAATCATCGAAATAAAAACTAACAGGAATTTGACATTATTCAACGTCGTTCGATGTTTGGGAGAAACACCTCGTTTGTAACCATTGATCAAGACTTGAACAGTCCCGGCAGACGAAGAATTGCTATGGTTCTGAGAACCGTTATCATAGGATAGTAGCGTTTTGGCTGTCTCCTCCTTCTCGGTATGTGAAACGGGGAATGAAGACGGCAGCAAGGGCCCAGGAGCGGGAGCTGCGTACCAGCAAAGAGCTATGTGAAGGATCGTTAGCACGAACTCAGGTGAAAGCGGGAGTAGTACGCACAGTCGTTACTCGATGTACTCGCCGTACCTAAACCGACAACAAGTCGAGAATGAACGAAAGGAATGGGTGTGAACGCGATCACAGGTTTGTGTAGTGAGTAAGGCTCTAGGTAATGCAGCGCTAAGCTGAAGCAAATGTCACTCAGCGGCTTACATACCTTTTCCGGTCGTCAAAAGACCATCTAATCTTCCGCTCAATGCCCGTTCGCAATCTCCGCTGACAGCTTCCACCAGCTCTGAGTCCTTCGACGAAAGCACTTCGCCAATAACAATTTTGCGGATATAAATTCCTTGAGTGAAGAATGTTGCGCCGAAGGCACCCTGAATCCCAAGCCACGACCAGCTTGCAATTTTATCACTACAGGATAAGGAGAGTGTCGGTGGAGAGTCAGCGCGGCCAGGCTTTGTGCGGAGAACGTTGAACAAGTTATAATTATTTCGACCACGGGCAGCAGTACCCTCGTCGTGTGATACGGCAGCTGAGTTCTTCATAGACGCCATCTCAGGGTCCTGGGATGCAGCAAGAAAGCGGGTAGACGCATCACCGCAAGGGACAGTTGAAATATACATGTGAAGATGAATTCCTTCTCTAAATCGATAAACGCCCGCCTGGCGCTCGATCCATTGGCTTCCTCCAACTCTGTAGTGGAGAATTTCCTCTAAAAGCCACCTAATTGCTCCACGACGAGCAAGGATCTCTGCATGACTATCGTGAACGGCCTCCCCTTGAATTGGCAGGCGGCACTTGGGCAGACATTTCGTTCCAGTACCAATCGAGATTATTTTGCAGTCGCGGCTTGTGCTAGACGTGAGATAGAACGCGGAAAGAACGGTATATTGTGATGATTGAGGATAAATTTTGAGTTGAGAGTACAATGTATGAATCGATGTGATATGAGTGTCATCGGAGGGAAAATTATTCATTTTGCGATGCTCGCAAGCACTGAAGTACTATAAATTATATTTTCTGCGTATAGATATGTAAAAGTTACTTACTTTGAAGATATTCTCAAATAGAAAAGTTCAACAGCATCTCGAGTTCATCGCTAAACTATAGCCGAGCTATGCGGATATAAAAAGCGCGCGTCGATTACAAAGCATAATTCATTCCGTTCTTTACCATTTATTATGTCTTCCTGGGCGAGTTTCTCTCCTGTCAACTCTCATCTGGCTCACTGCAGACAGAAACTTGACCTAGTAACACTGCAGAAAGCCCTCACAAAAACTGTCACAAAGATCTAAAACAATAGTTCCAACTATGGAGACAACGCCTCTGCCAAAATTCCAAATTTTTCTAACGCTGTTGATTCAGCTATCGGAACCGATCACAGCAATAGTCATATACCCTTTCATCACTAGAGCTGTACGACGGACGGGTATCACTGAAGGGGATGAAAAAAAGACTGGCTATTACGCTGGCGTCCTTGTGAGTTCTTCATGCTCGGTTTGAATCGTGTCCATAACCGTGTCAAATACAGGAGAGCACCTTTTTCCTCGCCGAGAGCTTCACCGTTTACCCCATAGGTCGTCTTTCTGATTTCTGCGGACGGAAACCTATACTTTTGATCGGTCCCCTCGGATTATCGTTAGCAATGTTGAGCTTCGGGCTTTCACAATCGTTTTGCTGGATGGTAATCTCGAGGGCAGCAATGGGCGTGTTCAACGGAAATATCGGTGCGTCTATCTTTCCTCCAGTAAGTATACGGTAGATAATCTTACTTCGGCCGCGGTAGGTGTATCGAAAACCGTATTGGCCGAAGTATATACCTCAATCATTTCTTGCGTTCGCGTAAGCTAAATGCCATCGTTCTCAGAACACGGATGCAACAAACAGAGCCGACGCGTTCACATTGATGCCCATCGTGTGGACAGTCGGTAGCACAGTTGGGTGAGTGTTCTTTACACGTGAACACTTTCATTCATTGAACGTATCCGTGAATTGATAGACCTACTATCGGAGGAATCCTTGCAGATCCAGCCACACGATGGCCTCATATTTTCGGCAAGCTTTCTTTCTTCAGGCAGTATCCTTGGTTTCTTTCGTGTGCTACCGCCGGATTCCTTGCGTTCATCGCCTTTGTGTTATCCTGTTGGGGGCTCAAAGAGGTGCGAAAGGTTGATTCGATTTTCAGTATAGATTCCCAATTATCATTTCACTGCAGACTTTACCAAGCAAAACAAAGCAGAACAGGATTGTGGAATCTTCGCCACTTCTCACCGATTCAGAAACGTCACCATCGTACGGCTCAATCGACGATCCGTCAGAGCAACCTTCTTCTATTTCTGAGGTTCCTCCCACTACTCGAGCGTTGCTAGCGGATCCAAAATTAAGGATCACCCTCCTTAGCATGGCTTTCCTAGCTTTCACAGACATGTCATATGAAGTCCTTATCCCTCTGATATACACCACTTCAATTCCGGTCGGTGGTCTCGGTCTCTCCCCTTACCAAGTCGGTTTGATCTTGGGTATCTTCGGGTTCGCAAACGGTGTCTGGAATTGGATGGTTTTGAGGAAGTTTCTGAAGAAGTTGGGTGCGAGAAAAACGGTTATCGTTTTTTATGCCTTCTTCTTGATACACTTCGTGCTTTTGTGGGTTCTTCGCGACGTTGCGGCATACTCTGGCAGAGTAACGCCTCTGATCTGGGCACTTCTCGTCTTCCAGCTGTTTGTTTCGACCGTGATTGTTACTGCTTTTAGTGAGTGAATGAATATTCATCTGGTTTTTGAATTATCTAACATTTTTTTGTAGACGCGATGTACCTCTTAGTTGTGGAGAATGCCCCGCCTAACGCTTTAGGCTCAATGAACGGGCTAACTCAGATGGTTTCCTCTGGTACCAGAGGGCTCGCTCCGATTTTCGCTTCATCGATATTCTCATTTTCTTTGGAGTCCCGCATCGCTGGGGGGCATCTGGTCGAGCTTGTACTTATGGGAATCACTGCTGTTGGTATATACTGCATTTCGCGGCTACCCCACTAAATGCATGCGACCCTTGTTCATTTTGCTCAGTGGGTTTCTTTTGTCATACCACGATGAATGAATCTGGAACTTCTTGGATCACCTGTAGCCTTGATGAGCTTTGATGCCAATTTTATCCAGTGCCAGGTCTTCGCCTCGTTTTGTTTTTGCTGTAACTATTCATTATCCACATCAGCAAGGTGCCGCCTCGCAAGTTTGACACACCCTTGCGGTGCATCCTGAGGGAGCCGAGCACCACTTTGGTGACTCCTTGAGATAGCATAAATGGATCCCGTATGTTGCAAGGGAGTGGAATGCTAACATGTCCTTACTACGAGACAAAACAAGGGATGCCGGGCTTCTGGAATGTTGCCTACCAGCACGAGTCAATACTTGACAAAACTTATCATCAAGCATAAAGATTATATTGTATATTTCATGTGAGTGCTTGTTGAAAGTATGTAGCTTATAAGCCATCAAAGATGCAGCTTCGAATAAAGAGGCTAGAAGTCCTTTTAAACCCCTGTCCGAAATTGCGTATTTTAGAGGTCAAAATCGACCAATACCTTGTCCAGATATTATGTAGATTGAAGCTAAAGGGCAACCATTGTTGAGGAGTGAAGTTAGGCGAGACACGATCGGCAAGGCCCGTCGGGGACGTATGGAGGACCGCCCCTTTGAAATATCATATGTTTCGAATGCAGTTTCATGTTCTGCATTCGTCGAGACGCTGTGCGTCTCGACGGATCTTATCCCGACCGGACACCCTACTTAACATGGACATACGTAGGAAATTTCCCCTCAGTCGTTCACACATCTAAGTGTGATCCTGAGGGTATGTCTATATCATTTGATACTACAGCTACAGATATCTGACTTGCATACGTAGTGTCGATACTTACTGTAGTTCAACAGGTAGTTATCGAATTCACAGAGTCGTTCACACATCTAAGTGTGATCCTGAGGTGTCGATACTTACTGTAGTTCAACAGGTTATGGGCCCCGCCCGCTGTTAAACCCATCACACATAAAGTTCGAGGATAACGACCAAGAAATCATAGACAAAAATGGCCAGTAGCGGAGCGCTACCGATACCTATACCCGAGGTCCCTGAAGACCAAAAATTCGATGGTGGTATCCGAGTCACTTGGAAACCCATCGAACGAAAAATACGAATCGCCCTAAAGTCCCAGGGCTTGATTAGTTACATCGACGGCACGACCGAGAAACCAGGCCTGACTACTGGATCCACTACAGTACGGGAGTCAACACCAGTATACTCCACGGCACCATCCAGAGCCGAGTGGACCTTCCGAAATGACCGAACGAAAGGGATTATTGAATCATACATCGCAGACCTACCCTCGTTCATTCCTGAGGTTGATGAGAAAGATGCCAAGGACCTATTCGATGCATTAACCCTTGAATTCGGACAGAAAGATGATATGAGGAAGGTACTCACCATGAGACGCCTTAGAAGCCACATCTTCCGCGAGACGGAATCACTAGACTCATACTTCAAAACGCTCCGAGAACTTCGAAAGGAAGCAATCGACATGGGAAATGAGGTATCTGACAAGACTTTCAGAGAGATCATCCTTGCGGCTTTCCCTACTGCAGCCTTCGACACCATCATGCAAAACATAAATGCAAATCCATTGACATTTAGCTCTTCCTCTGCCATTATTCAACAAATTATCTTCCAGTACTCCCGGTCCGAGAACCGACCAGATGCTCTAGTCTCTGGAGATCGTCTAGTGCAGGCGAATGAGGTTTCAATCCTCCTAGCCAGAATTGAACATCTGGAACGACAGGCAACTGCCTCAGCGAATGTGGTGAAGTTCCCTGACAGGAGATGTCGAAATTGCCAGAGGACCGGACACCTTGCTGAGGAGTGTTTCAGGAAGGGAGGAGGCAAAGAAGGAGAGTACCCAGTGTGGTGGAAAGGAAAAAGAGATATGGAGGCACCTAGAAATATGACGGCAAATGTAGCAGCAATGGGAGCAGTAGCCGAACTCCCTCAGCATTATGGCCTGGCAGCTTTCGTGGGTGTGGGGACAGGCGATGAGATCTATGCAGATACAGGAGCATCCGATCATTTCTTCAAAAAGAGGGAAGACTTTGCTGAATATACCCCATGTGCAAGACGAGCAAAATCGTCTGAGGCCTCAACGATACTCACTATTCTAGGCTATGGGAAGGTCAGGAAGACATTCTCAAATGAGAAAGGTGACGTGGTACTCACCTTCGCAAATGCTCTCCATGGTCCAGGGTGACCCATACAGCAATCAGGACCCGAAGAGATTCAAATCGAAGAACAGAGGCAAAGGTCTCAAAGAAGTCTATTCCTTCCGTCTGTCTCCCTCCATTTACTACCAATCGGGCCTTTTCGTCTACTATGTTTCCCATTCCGTCCATCTTGTGGGCAAAGACCCATAGTGGGTACAAGACGGTCGCTCCTCGGGGTGGGTCCTGAAGGGGTCCAAAAACCTCAAATTCTTTCATCCTTTGTCGCTCCTTCTCGATAGCTGGTAGCCAGCGTTCTGGATCCTCCATGGCTGTTGAGTAGGATTTTGGGACCTGTGGCAGCCCAATTGCAGACAGCGCAATGTTGAGTGTGCAATCAATTTCATTTGGTATTAAGTCAATGAGGGTGATTACGTTTGCATGGTGGGTTCTAGCTTCTGTCGCCCATTCTTCTCTCATCCCTCTTGCCTTTTCCTCTCTACTCATGAACTCTTGCATCTCCTTGGCCTTGAACGATGGTAGATGGTCGCGGGTTGATCTTCGGAGGGGTACTGCTGGGGCTGAAGCTTGTGGTGTCTGGTCTAGGTTGGTTTCCAGAGTTTCATCATGGATAGCCGGTGTGTTGTTCGTTGAGCCTTACAGTTTGGACAGGGATCCTGCAGACCCGACATAGCATTTGCTACGAATCTCTTGTCACGGTTCCTTCAAAACCCCGGACGGCCTCACTGGAATGCCCTCATGCATCTATGCCACTATTTATCTGGGACGAAGGAATATGGGATCACCTACCGACGAGGGGAGGGGAAGCTTCACCCTGAGACTTATGGGGATTCAGACTATGCGGCATGTGTTGACACCCGCCGATCTACTATGGGGGTCCTCACGAAGCTGGCGGGGGGTCCTGTGTACTGGATGTCTAAGCGACAAGATGTGGTGGCACTATCAACTACAGAGGCAGAGTATATAGCTTATGGGAAGGCTCTGACGCAGGCTAAGTGGATCCATAACTTCCTCGCTGAAATCGGTCACTCAGTTCCCTATCCCATGACCATTTATGGCGATAATCAGAGCGCCATCGCCATATCGGAGTACCCAAAATTCCACCAGCGTGTGAAACACATCGATGTAAAATACCACTTCGTCCGGGATGCAGTAGAGAACGGCGAGGTCAAGATACATTACGTCCCATCCCACGAAAACATTGCAGACATCCTCACGAAGCCGCTCGGAACTACATTGCATAGACATCAAGTGCGAATGCTTGGGCTCGACGGTACTGACCAGGTCTAGGGGAGTGTTGAGGAGTGAAGTTTGGCGAGACACGATCGGCAAGGCCCGTCGGGGACGTATGGAGGACCGCCCCTTTGAAATATCATACGTTTCGAATGCAGTTTCATGTTCTGCATTCGTCGAGACGCTGTGCGTCTCGACGGATCTTATCCCGACCGGACACCCTACTTAACATGGACATACGTAGGAAATTTCCCCTCAGTCGTTCACACATCTAAGTGTGATCCTGAGGGTATGTCTATATCATTTGATACTACAGCTACAGATATCTGACTTGCATACGTAGTGTCGATACTTACTGTAGTTCAACAGGTAGTTATCGAATTCACAGAGTCGTTCACACATCTAAGTGTGATCCTGAGGTGTCGATACTTACTGTAGTTCAACAACCATCCTTGTCTGGTATAGCGTAATTAAGAGTTTCCAAGCAGAAAATTTCTAGGTACAGGATATTCCTGACTTTCAAAAATTCCAAAAATGCAGAAATGCAAGTACACAAATATTTGTTTTTAAAAGTTTAGGGGACTAGAATAAGGATTTTCAGTGAGTTTTAAGTGATTTCTTTGATTTTTTTTTTGTCCTTTAAAGTGTGATTTCAGGGCTGAGATCATTGTATAGATTACAGTGTCAGCCCGGACAAGATTCTGGGAAAGCTTCTAGGGGCCTGATTATGGCCGTTGGCTGCTGATGAGCCTCACCAGGGGTGACGTAAGCTTTCCAGTTTTGGCTCAGAAGTTATGATCCCTTTGTGCTTCCAGAAATAAACCTAACCACCTGCCCACTTGATGAAGAAATAGGAAAAGAGGAATAAAGATGCAAGGAACGAATCAGCGAGATATCAACACTGACATTGACGACCAAGAGGTTAATAACACTGAGGAGTAAGTATATGCTGTTATAATCTATGTATGTGATGAAAAAAAAATATAATGCAAAATGCGACAATGTCCACGAAACAGTGAGAATCTAGTATCTAGTCTTGTTTCTGGAGATTTAAATGGAGCAGTGCGTAAGTGTATCATGTAAATGATAGTCCCAATTCGTTTCTTTTCGTCTTTCCTTGGCAAAATGTGTGTGTGTACTTTAGTATCACTTTGCCTTCCTTCATATGCTGAGACGTTAAAAGGGAGAAAATTCACCCATTCACCCATCTCCAGCTAATCCAACCATGACTTTCCTACTCTTCGTCTTCCTCGCTCTTAAATGTGAACCAACTAGACCCTCAGGAGGTGTGAACCCAAGCGCAGTCTTCAACCCACTTTCTTTCTCGCCTGCACCAAGCGCTGCAGCTGCCGCGGGCGAAATGTTATTCCTATCATCGACACCAGCGCCAGAACCACTACCACCATATACAATATCCACACCTCCATCTGGACCTGGTTCTACTTCGTATCCACCAGATCCTGACCATCCACCATAGCCTCCAGGCGAAGGCGGAGGAGGCATCGTACTATCATTGAAGACGTTGATAGCGGGAGAATCAGAAGCATTACTATAAACAATCGGTTGAGTAGATTCATAACAGAGAATACCGAGTTGACGAGTATAATGTTGGACAGCGGCGTGGAAAGCAGTTTTGCGGGCACAGCGGAGTCCCCAATCTTGCCAGGTTCTGTGGAATGAAGAAATAGGGCAGTAATTAGTAACCGATAAGACGGGAAAAAAAAAGATAAATATGGCGAAACGAGGAACATTTACCCGTTATGCCCAATCCCAATCGTAACCTCTAGATACCTCTGGAAATTGATACTTTGAAACATGATCGCTGTACTTGGTACAAACCAACGATTTTGCTCCGTCTGCAACCAGCTATTGAGATACTTTTCAAGAGCGTCGAGCTTGGCGATGGGAGTCCGCCAGTGGATTTGCAGAGTAACGTTTTCGTACATTTGGCCAGAACGACGAACATTGGTACTATAGTGAGATAGAGAGGGAGTGATTGTGTGTGTGTGTGTGTGTGTGTAGAGGAAGGACAGTGAGTATGAATATAAAAAGGCTAAGCAAGTAAAGCACTCACATAAACTTTGAGGAAAGCTGACTGTTAAAATAATACGTCTCTGTCCCGTCCACTCGTGCGAATATAGTAGCGAATAAGCCCATCTTTTTCACGACAAGGATTTCATCGTCGATGAAGCATCGGTCACCGGTGTCATAAGGACTAATGCAGGAAAGGGGGGTCGTTAGCTGAGAACCAAAAAAGATGAATAAGAAGAGGTAAGGGGGACTAACTCACTGCGTAACAAATAAAAACATGATCGCATCAAAGGCGTTACTCGCACTGGTCTTGAAAATAAAACTTGCTCCTATGCCCAGCGTGTACACACTACTGATCGAATCCCCAACTTGTACTCCAAACACCGACAAGCTAATGAAGAATATGATGACCAATGCGAAGAACAACAATATCCCATCCAAGCTCTGAAGTGCTATCCCCACATCTCGCATGGACCGAGCCAAAAACCTACGTTCTTTATAAACTTTGAGTAACGTAGTTTTGATTTCGGCTCGAGAAAGATCCCCGTTATTATCCTTATCAAATACTCGAAAAGCAGCTTGAGCTGTAGTCGAATCAGGAAAAGCAGGATAAAAATCCGATGGTAGGAGATACGTCCTTCCTTGCCCAAGTGGTCGGAATTTTAAATAAATCGCCCTCGCGAGTTTCTTAGCTTCCGAACTTGATCCGACATGGCCTAAACCTATCGCCCCGCCACGACTGTTATCGATTTGATCAGCATCTCCACCAATGTTACGCGCATCATGAAGGACGGCGGATTTTAGAGCCTTTGCTGCTGCTGCGAGAGTTTCAGAGGCTCCGGCTGCTGCGTTGTCGATTGATGGGCGTGGAGAGGCGGTATTTATGCCTGAGCCAGGAGGGTAGCGATGTGGAGTCCCACGACCTGTTTCCGAAGGGGAGATGGTAGCAGGGGAGGCTGTTTGATTCAACATGAATGGAGCAGATGTAGAAGGAGTCATAGGACGACTGGTTTCTGGTGAAGGAGAATGTGGAGATCGAGCTAGAGGGGATGTAGCAGAAGTGAATACACCCAATTCGTGATCACCAGACGGAGAAGGGACACCAGACTGAGGTTTATTCTTGTTCTTTCCCTTGGTTGATAACCCAAATGTGCTGCCGAAAGTAGATTTTCTAGACGAGGTACCGACCATAGTCCTATCGTCATAGTCATTATCCGCATCAGCGCCATATCCACCATCGTCTGGGCTTCGATGCGAATGTTGACGAGAAGAGGAGAACGCCTTATGATGACTCTTTCCGAACCCGAATCCCGCCTTTTCCAATACCGGGGTACCCCATGCCCAACCACTTGACCTACCGGACTGTCTTCCATGCTTGGGTCTATAATTCCGCAACTGCTCTATGACTTTCAAAGCCTGCTGCACCTCATCAAGACGTTCTTTGAACGCCGTTCGATGAAACGCGAAAGCGATCGCATGTGAGAGCATCTTCTGCGCACAAACTACGAGGACAAAGAAGAACAAAAATTCAACGACCTGATAGAGACGCTGGGTATACCCAGCCCTGCTCTGACTCGTGTCGACAGTGTCATAGAGGTTGAAAATATGACCAAAGATGATAACCCAGCTGGCCCAAGCACTAGCCGCGTACAAAACGGGTTTGAATGTGTTTTTAACGGAGTTGTATAGTTCGACGCGAGATTTGAATACCTCGGAAACATGACCCCAAGCAGCGGCGATTATGAATGTGGCAAGAGTCGGAACAAGGTCGACAATAACAGCGAGGTACCAAGATAAGAGAAGGTTGGCAGCAGCCCAAAATAACCATGCTTGAACGTTTTGTTCAACGTATTTTCGATGAGAGGTAGGATTATCGTTATACCAATAAAAGTGAATTAAGATCCCGGGTGTGACGAGAATACCGGCAAAGAGTGTGGAGCCAAGGAGGGAGGAAAACAGTAAAGTCACAATTCTTTTGAATCCCCATCCCGTTCTTTTAGGCTTAACACCCATCTGGTGCTCAAACTTGGCTTCCTCGTCGACCAAATCATCTTCTCCACTCCAGTCATAGTCGCTCTCATCCTCTTCGTCGTCAGTTCCAGCGAGCGAAATCGCATCAGCTGGACTGTTTGTTCCGGAACGGTTGAAATCTCTACTAGAAGGTATTTCGTCCAGTCTAAGGTTAGCCTTGTTCGCAGCAGGTGAAATGGCATCGCCCGAAACTACTGGGACCGGCTCCATATCGATCGACTCGGGATAATGAACTTTATGTTTGGTATCACGTAGCTCTCCCTCCCATTTAGCGTCTCCTCCTCCAGTGGTGTGCCGGTCACCTTCAAGGTGAACTTCGTCTGACATGTTTGCCTGAGATCTGTACGCAGGACTAGGAGGATAACTCGAATATGGATGATTGGGATTCAAGAACAAGTCTTGACCGGTCAAGCTGGTTGTACTGGCTTCTGGTCTGTACGGTGGTGATGCAACGTCGTGCTCGCGGTCGTCTATAGAGGACGTGGAGATAAACGTAGAGGGATTGTGAGAATTAGATGCCAAGTGAGACTGATTAAGAGAGTCGTTGGTGGTAATTTCTGGCCTTTTTCCCGCAGCAGTCAACGAAGTAGGAGAAGAGTTCGAGTCTGAGTTGCTCCCAGCCATATTTTTTTTTGCGTGGATTCTCCGCTGACCCTGTGATTTTCCTCTTGCCTCAATGCCTTCCCAATCAAGTCTGTCGTTGTTCCGGGATCTATCCGGTTTCCTGGTTGCCTGTTATCAAGGTCCCCAGCAAGTCCTATATACATAGCGTCGCCCCATTTAATTAATCAACAGTCAGTCAAACGTCGGAGAAGTGGAGCAGTTCAGAAGCGATAATACTCTTTATTAAATTTACTTACCGAAGGGTGTCGACGCGAACTCTACAAATTCCACAAATTCCAAATAAGATCTATTCTGGGTGTTTATTCTTGCTTGAAGCGTGACTGATGCACGCTGCTGTCGAAATACTTATGAGCAGAACAGAAGAAAAAGACCACAAAAAGTTTGAAATTTGAAAAGTGAAGGGAACGAAACGCCGCGCAAAGTATTCCGAATTCCGTAGCCACTTTAGGAGGCTGTGACATCATTTCTACTCCTCACACGCATGCAATCTAACAAATCTCAAAAAACATAAATTTCTCTACATAACCACATGTCAAAGTAAGAGAAAAAAAAAGTGGTTCGACCCGGTTTCGAACCGGGGACCTCCTGTGCACATGACATTATGTGAGACAGACGTGATAACCACTACACCACCGAACCTCAGCAACCACTAATAGCGCTTATTTGATGATGGACAAAACCTCTCAGTCAATGTAAAACGTGTTCGCAGTGCTCAAGTAGCTATTTACCGCAGATTACGAGTCTCAGTATGGAAGTTTGACTCGCTGATTGGGTTTTAGCAGCAGTGTACCAATGGCAATTGTATTATATTCACACAATATCACTATAATTTTAACCACCTTAGTAATCGTATACTTACAATGTTCAAAGTTGCAAACACGCGTTTGGAAGATCCCTTCGAGTCATAACATCTTATCGATGGACAATTATCACGTTGGGGTACAAAAAAAACTTTTCTGAGGACTCTCACGCTTTCACGCTTTCCCACTTTCATCTCAATCTCTCAGTTCTCATGCAGGAGTGAAGGCGAGTACTTTTTAAAATTATGGTATCGACAAATAGTTACTGATGCTTAGATACATAGATACATGACATGATTTTTAGAACAGTGTTCAACACATCGCAAAGAAAACAGGACATAGCGCATAGAATATTTAAAAAAGAGAAGGAAAGATGCTGCTTTTTACTTTGACTTATTCTTCATTAGCTTCAAAAGCGAATCGAGTACCATCACGAGAGATTTAAGTGGTTTCCCGGTCCAGCTGGGGGTTGCAATGAGACCTGGGCTCGGTTTCTTGGTACCCTGGTTGGAGTCTCCTTTCGTTGTACGTTGAGATGTTTTCTCAACGATTGGATCGCGTGGATCATGAATCCGGTGAGGTGCGGACCGGGCTTCGGGTTTTTGACTGATGTTGACACCAGTCTCAGGGATTCCGTGAGGCTTGAAGGAAAACTCGGGACTAGTTTCCCAGCAAGACAAAACGGTATCGGGGTTGGGCGACAGCGGCTGCTGAGTGGGATGGGATCCCGTCCGCTGCGCGTAATAATCGGTCTTTTCGTTTTTGTCCTAAAAATTAGAAGCATGATTATTAGGTGCTGTAGACGAGGAAACTTCAGTGGACTTACCATTAAAGCATAATGGACAAGGCCACCCCTCACCACTCGACGACGATCGTCGATGTGTGAGTGTGGTTCGCCTATTGTCAAAACAGGCCAGTCGGAGGGTCCGTGCGCGGGGCAGGGGCGCCATCTGGGATCCGTTTCCTGAATCGACGATGATCAACGATTAATCTACAGTGAGTAAGTCAAAGCACTTACTCTGAAACGACAACGACAACGTTTATTGCTTGTTTTCGCAGAGGGGATCATTGCGTTTGGAGGATATAAAAGCTTGTGAGGTGGATGGGTTACGCGGAAGCCTGGTGAGCTTTCAAAGAGTCAGTACGTTTATTTATACTTGAAGTCCAAGAACGTTAACTGATGTATGGTCTTAGAAACTTCTATGTGTAATGCATCATTGATCACTGGCCTGCCCCTGATAATTCGAGGTCGGAGTTCCGTAGAGCTTGTGTTTACCATGTTGCAATTGTATCTAACAAAAGTTTCCAAATGTCCTGTTATATCTCGAATGCTTATGGAAAGAATATTGAGAATTCATCGCTTAACGTAGGCCACGCTGGAGTCGTGCGCTAGAGCTTGTTATGATTGGATGCAGAACCTCACATTTTTGGTAGACTATGTCCGAACTAACTTTAGCTGTATTCATCCAGCCTCAAGGTAATGGGCGCATCTGCACCCACAATCGCCTACTAACAGAAGACTTGTCAGTAGCCCCCACAGGTCGTGTAATTTGATATTCACTGTCAAGTCTCGAGTTGCAGGAGATAGACCTAGGCTACATTCAGTCAAATTTTACGACCCAAGCAGTGTGCATTCCCAGATTGAAATGATTAAAAATACTATCCTTCGCCAATAGTAAGGGCTCGATATGAAAAGAAGAAATGGAAACACGGTGTCAATCACAGGACACTACAATTCTTTACCTCATCGACCTAGTGGTATCCGAATCCTGTCCAATATTTACCTCCTTCATATCCGCCTCATCAAGATATTTCGATGGCCTGTATAATCTCCTCACCCACGACGCGATGCGTTGAGTAGACGCTGGGCTATTATATGGAGTGACGACGACCGGAGTAAGAATTACACCGTGACCATTTCCATTACCAGGAGCACTGGTCTGTACGAAAGTCCGGCCATACTCTGGTATTTTGCTGTTGTTTCCTGTATAGTCAGAGAACCACATCGAAAATAATATCAATGCAGCTAGAAAAACCAAGTGCACCGATGGTTTCTCCGGTGACAGCCCCTGCATTAGATGAACTGGAATTAGAAGATGTAGACTTTGTGGAGGAAATGGTGGGCGTGGAGGATGCAGTGGGACAAGAGGCGCTGTATGAGAATATGAGATGATGAGCGAGAGAACGATATCAATAAAACGAATATAATCGTTGTTGCGATCGCTCTACGACAATATAGTTCAGCCCAGAGATCTCGACAAATAAAAGATAATCAACTCACGATGAACTCGAGCTTGGGCTTTGTCGCGAGACTTGATCCCTCCCGCCGTTCCATCGCATCGGCTTCGTTTATCATTTATCTACTTATCTGCCTCCGTTTCTTATCGTTTCGGACTCTTGTTTATATCTATCTTTACCTATCGCCCACCTCAGTCGTTTCCACCTTACTGTGAGACGCCTGAGGTGAGCTCTATATCTTCTTTGATGCTCTTCGTACTTTTACTGATTACTTCACATAGTATTGATTACCTATATTCTTAACAGGTAGTGTACCGACTCAATACAGTCGTTTCCACCTTACTGTGAGACGCCTGAGTATTGATTACCTATATTCTTAACAGGCTTGAAGTATTAACCTACCTCTTCATCCAAAGAGGCTATAACGGTGGTGAATATACCAATAATATCCAATTTTCAAATTTAGATCAGTAAAACTGACGCTTCATATTGCGCCTCAATATTCTATCCTTCTTCCGTCTTCGTAGGTTTGCTGACAACGTCTTCCCTAGCAAATTTCCAACACGAACCTCGGCCAACCAACAGACTTCATACTTCTCCGCGAGGATACTACTCTACTATCCTTGCCGACTCGCGGTTATGGATTCTTTGGTGGCTACAATGGAAGTCAAGCTTATGACGATGTTTTTATAGCGGATCTAGCTGGGGGGAGCTATTTACCGCAGGTTACGAGTTTCAGTGTGGAAGTTTGACTCGCAGGTTGGGTTCTAGCAGTAGTGTACCAATGGCAATTGTATTATATTCACACAATATCACTATAATATTTACCACCTTAGTAATCGTATACTTACAATGTTCAAAGTTGCAAACACGCGTTTGGAAGATCCCTTCGAGTCATAACATCTTATCGATGGACAATTATCACGTTGGGGTACAAAAAAAACTTTTCTGAGGACTCTCACGCTTTCACGCTTTCCCACTTTCATCTCAATCTCTCAGTTCTCATGCAGGAGTGAAGGCAAGTACTTTTTAAAATTATGGTATCGACAAATAGTTACTGATGCTTAGATACATAGATACATGACATGATTTTTAGAACAGTGTTCAACACATCGCAAAGAAAACAGGACATAGCGTGTAGAATATTTAAAAAAGAGAAAGAACGATACTGCTTTCTACTTTGACTTATTTTTTTTTCAGGTTCAAAAGCGAAGCGAGGGTCATCCCGAGAGATTTAAATGGTTTCCCGGTCCAGCTGGGGGTTGCAATGAGACCTGGGCTCGGTTTCTTGGTACCCTGGTTGGAGTCTCCTTTCGTTGTACGTTGAGATGTTTTCTCAACGATTGGATCGCGTGGATCATGAATCCGGTGAGGTGCGGACCGGGCTTCGTGTTCTTGACTGATGTTGACACCAGTCTCAGGGATTCCGTTCGGCTTGAAGGAAAACTCGGGACTAGTTTCCCAGCAAGACAAAACGGTATCGGGGTTGGGCGACAGCGGCTGCTGAGTGGGATGGGATCCCGTCCGCTGCGCGTAATAATCACTCTTTTCGTTTTTGTCCTAAAAATTAGAAGCATGATTATTAGGTGCTGTGGACGAGGAAACTTCAGTGGACTTACCATTAAAGCATAATGGACAAGGCCACCCCTCACCACTCGACGACGATCGTCGATGTGTGAGTGTGTTTCGCCTATTGTCAAAACAGGCCAGTCGGAGCGTCCGTGCGCGGGGCAGGGGCGCCATCTGGGATCCGTTTCCTGAATCGACGATGATCAACGATTAATCTACAGTGAGTAAGTCAAAGCACTTACTCTGAAACGACAACGACAACGTTTATTGCTTGTTGTCGCAGAGGGGATCATTGCGTTTGGAGGATATAAAAGCTTGTGAGGTGGATGATTTACGAGGAAGCCTGGAAAGATTTCAAAGAGTCAGTACGTTTATTTATACTTGAAGTCCAAGAACGTTAAATGATGTGTGGTCTTAGAAACTTCTATGTGTAATGCATCATTGATCACTGGCCTGCCCCTGATAATTCGAGGTCGGAGTTACGTAGAGCTTGTGTTTACCATGTTGCAATTGTATCTAACAAAAGTTTCCAAATGTCCTGTTATATCTCGAATGCTTATGGAAAGAATATTGAGAATTCATCGCTTAACGTAGGCCACGCTGGAGTCGTGCGCTGGAGCTTGTTATGATTGGATGCAGAACCTCACATTTTTGGTAGACTATGTCCGAACTAACTTTAGCTGTATTCATCCAGCCTCAAGGTAATGGGCGCATCTACACCCACAATCGCCTACTAACAGAAGACCTGTCAGTAGCCCCCACAGGTCGTGTAATTTGATATTCACTGTCAAGTCTCGAGTTGCAGGAGATAGACCTAGGCTACATTCAGTCAAATTTTACGACCCAAGCAGTGTGCATTCCCAGATTGAAATGATTAGAAATACTATCCTTCGCCAATAGTAAGGGCTCGATATGAAAAGAAGAAATGGAAACACGGTGTCAATCACAGGACACTACAATTCTTTACCTCATCGACCTAGTGGTATCCGAATCCTGTCCAATATTTACCTCCTTCATATCCGCCTCATCAAGATATTTCGATGGCCTGTATAATCTCCTCACCCACGACGCGATGCGTTGAGTAGACGCTGGGCTGTTATATGGAGTGACGACGACCGGAGTAAGAATTACACCGTGACCATTTCCATTACCAGGAGCACTGGTCTGTACGAAAGTCCGGCAATACCCTGGTATTTTGCTGTTGTTTTCTGTACAGTCGGAACTACATCCCAGAAATATCAATGCAGCTAGAAAAACCAAGTGCGCCGATAACTTCTCCAGCGATGACCCCTGAATTAGATGAACTGGAATTAGAAAATGTAGACTTCGAGGAGGAGATGGTGGGCGTGGAGGATGCAGTGGGACAAGAGACGTTGTGTGAGAATATGAGATGATGAGCGAGAAAAAGATATCAATAAAACGAATATAATCGTTGTTGCGATCGCTCTACGACATTGTAGTTTAGCCTAGAGATCTCGACAAATAAAAGATAACAAACTCACGATGAACTTGAGCTTGGGCTTGAAGTATTAACCTACCTGTTCATTTCAAGAGGCTATAACGGTGGTGAATTTACCAATAATATCCAATTTTTAAATTTAGATCAATAAACCTGACGCTTCATATTGCGCCTCGATATTTTACCCTTCTTCCGTCTTCATAGGTTTGCTGACAACGTCTTCCCTAGCAAATTTCCAACACGAACCTCGGCCAACCAACAGAGTTCATACTTCTCCGCGAGGATACTACTCTACTATCCTTGCCGACTCGCTTTTATGGGGTTCCGATGACTACAATGGAAGTTGAGCGCACGATTATGTCAAAGCGGATTTAGCAGGAGGTGGACTCGCGCTCATAAATGTTCAGAATGAATACGTATTCCATGTAACGATATCTAAGACTGTATAAAAATTACATGAGATTGAGGTCGCCGAACTTCTCCTTGTAGCCTATACGTATCATGAGCACTTCCAGTATCGAGGGAAAGAAGAGAAAACGGTATTCACCAGGTACACTCCATTTACCCTTCTTCATCATCGTCTCTACAGTCTCGATTATACGTGGGTGAGCTTCGCCAATGTCCATCACCTAGAATGGGAGAGACGGTACAGTGAGTTTTAATCCTTATATCACATCTGAGATAACAACTTACCGTAAGGTCCTGGAAAGGACGTGCTTCCTCAATGTTCGCTAGAGTTGCCTGCAGCTCCTTAAGCTCCACGTCAATCTTTTCCTCTGTCTCCTTTGCCTTGGCGACCTAGGATGTGACAGTTGATAGATAGCTTGAGCCATGTTTAAAGATTTCGTAGTGGAGATTGAACACGCACGGCTTTGGCCTCGAAAGCTTCAATCGCCTTGATGTGTTCGCTAACGTCGTATGACACAGGCTTAAAGTCCTTTAATAACTTCTCGGCCTCGTCTACGACAGCCTTGTTCTTCAATACGGAGCGATAGTGAGCAAAATCAACAGTGGTTGGTTGACTTGAATAGGTAGTCTGTGCGCGCTGAGCTTCACCGTGGCGTTTACGAAAAGCCTGTAGGGCAGCAATGGTCTCTGTTTTTCCATGATACTTGTCAGTGTCCAAAGCATCAAACTCAAAAAGCTTCCTAACACACCCTTTCCAAGACCTAGAGAAGCATAGATGCGAGTGAAATCCTAATTTCAAAAAACGATTTTCACAATGAATATTTTCGCGTCTTTGGGTCTTGCAAGCCTGCAAGTGATAGAAAAAGCGAATACTCACAACCACCGCTGCGGCTGTTTTGGATGCCATATCTTGATAAGCTAAAACCCAGTATTATTTCAGGCATCTCAAGAAAGTTGAAGCTTACAGCACGAACTTGGGAAGGAAAAATAGAATAGCGACGGTTGAAGTATGAGTTGGTGGAGTATATTAGAATAGGTCGGCGGATGCCGATTGGCTTTCCGTGACCTTCCGAGTATGCTGTTTTAGGATGGTCAAAGCTGTACTTAACTACCTTATTCAGTCCTCCATTGTGCTAGACTTCTGATAAAACTTTCAGCAGAAGTACAGGACTATCCTTGCTTGACACTTTGCCAGAGTATATTATCTGCTTTCAATCCTCGAATTACTGGAAATGTACGTAAAACACAAGTATCCGACGGCTCTAAATCAGACACTGTGCTTGAGTATTCAAGCGCTGCTTCCGACGCATCTCTAGCATCACAGTTTCGTACTTAGACCTAATTCCAAATATACCACCACCCTGTCCCTTCTTCCCCCTCCACCACCTTCGGACATCCTAGACGAAGGCTTTTTACCTACAGGAAGCTCATGTTGCGTTTACTGGAGCTAGCAATGTCTTCAAACGCTTCCTGGTGTCTTGCTCTACCGCTGTTCCTTCTCACTCTCTTATCTCAACACGTCCCTAGCCAAGTCTCTTGTCTTTCTATCGCTATTCCCTCAGACACCATCACGGACATCGCCTTCGATGTCTTCTGGATCCGGGATTCTACGGACCCGACAGTCTTTTCACTCACACGGGAATGGATGAGACCTTCGACGGGTGCGTTTGAAGGAGGGGGAATATTCGCAAACGTTAGTGGAACCCAAGGGGAGTCGCTTGATTCTCAATCAGTTACACTCTCGGTTACAGAGTTCGGGTAAGTCCATGATAAACCACTTATTTATTATTGCAAATATGCGCATCTGTTGAACTGCAATTCAACATTAGGACGTTTATCATGTATGGCCTTGTACTAGAGTGAGTTTCCTTTTTTTCATGTTCAGTTTGGATGGATGGATGGATGCAATAAATTAATATATGCGCCCCTCATACAGATCAACTACGACTAGCACGTTCTACACTAGTCCATCGTTCACCGTTTTGAGTCCTTCACAAGCTTCGCAAACGGCTCTGACAACGACTGAAGTAGTGTACGTGCAACCCCCTCCCCCAGGATTATTTGCTCGTTACATACAAATTCACCGTTTCGGTCATTTAGATATCTAGGAACATCATTTTCTGTACCCCCAATTTCGTCGTCAACTACTGCAACGTCGTCCTCCTCCAGTGTTACAGCGACTATTGGGGTTTCTAATCCATCAGTATCAGCAGACTCGGCAGTTTCTAGTGCATCTAGGTACGTTTATGTCTCCCTTATGTCGGTATCGACAGTGGATTAATTATGAATTTCAGCCACTCTTCAAATACCCCCGCCATTGCAGGTGGCGTTGTGGGAGGTGTCCTATGCGTGCTCATCGTAGGAGGTACATTACTCTTCCTATGTCGTCGACAACGTTCAAAGGATGAAACGAATGATATCCCAAAGGACACCGCTATTACCCCTAGCACTACCCAAGTTCCCCATTCTTGGCTCTTCAACTCGACACCAAACGCAGCAATTGAACCATTCCATCCTTCATCCTACACCCCTGCGCTGCCGAGAAGTGGTTACGCGACTAATACCACTAGTCATGTCAAATCAAGCGTGTATTCTCCAAGTCGTTCTTCGATTGATTTCAGGGGATCAATTATGGCGCAGTATTATGGTTCGGGTGCACCACCAAGTTCCATGGCAGCGAGTAGTACCATCGACCAATATGTCGTGGCGGCAGAAGCGCCTCCGAGTTATGACCAACCGCATTTTGTACTCACTCCGACCTTGGCTCGTAGTCCTGAATAATTATTAAATGGATTTACTTAGTGTCTACTGCAGTAGTAGCTGTTGTGCATTTTGAAATAAGTATGTACATGAATCAACTGTGGTGCTCAGATTATGAAAGTACAAGTGCCCACCTCCATTGGGAACAGAGCTAGGAAATAATTACAATATGAAGCCAGTTGCAGAGATAGCGTAGCGAGTTACCTAGAAGGGAGAAGGTGCACGTAGCACTTTGAACAAACCTCAGATGGCGAGAGGAGATGAACGGTGAAATCTTCAAAGTTCAATGGCTTGTAGACTCGACGCGAATTTCGAGGCGCTTACCTAAGCTACCCACAACTCCCTTGCAATCGCGTTCATTATAATTTGTTGGATCGTACTAGAAGTGCCCAAAATCAACACTTCAGTGGTAAGGTCTAATCTTACAGTACCACGTATCCTTCTGATCTTTTTCTTCAACGAACTCGTTGTAAAGTCGATTCAACCGCGTACGTGTTCTAACTCTTGGATGAGCAATATGGCATCTACCGACCTTTCCTCCATTCTTGCCGCCTCCAAGGACTTGACAAAACACCTTTTACATTCTAAACCACCCGACTTACCATCCGTGAACCTTTCCCTTGAGCAAATTGAGGCACAGTCGCGTAGATTGGTGTCAAAACATAATGCATCTGGAGATGCGGATAGGGCGTAAGTTCGTTGTGCTACCCATTGTATCCTCTTCTAATCTAGTCAAAAAGAAACTATCTTCTCGCACAGGCATCGGTAGATGGTTCAGCTCTAAGTCAATCTATTGCCCACCTCAACACTTCAACCACTTTTTCTTCTTCCACTTTACAACCTTTACAAGACACCGACGTTTCCTCTTTCCTTCGACACGCGCACGAGCAGAATCTAATTAGTACCATTGAACATGGCAGAAATGAGACTCAGGACAGTTTCTATCGTATGCTGGAAGACAGGACAGCAAGAGACTGGGAGGCAATGAAGAAAAGATTATTTGAGCAGTTGGGAGCATCTGTACCAGTGGTATCCAGTCTAATGACATCTTCCACATCCCTGGCGGCTTCAACCATGGGAATGTCGAGTTCAACAATGAAGAAACAGACTTCAACTTCTGCCCCGCTTTCACTGCAAATGCACTCCAAAATGCTTGCATACGACCGTACCATCGTCGCACTCAACTCTGCTCGACTTGGAGACACATCTTTCCCTATCATTCATGCTTTGATCGACGCGGCAGACGGCAATGGCCAAATAACGTTCATGTTCACCGTTCTCGCCAAAATCACACAAGAGCCACCAGCTTTACCACCTTTGGAACACGCGTCTGCTCACATACTCAACTCACCCATTTTCGAGCGGAAATACGCAAAGGCATATCTCGCTTCTCCCACTCCTGCGCTTTCGCTGAGAAAGCAAATTGCCACTGGGGCACGACAAGCCCTCGAAGAACAATACTTTTTCATTGTCCAGCGGACCGTTCACTCCCACCCGTCTGAAGCACAACTAGGAGGTGATCCTTCGACTGCTAACCTTATTCGAGCCTTTTGTGCCGTGAGGTTTTACCGACAAGGGGAATGGATGTCAGGATTGGAGTTGGTGAAAGGGGCTCCAGTATGGGCACAGGTGTTCTTCCTCGTTCGCGTGGGAGAAGTTTCGGAAGCGTTCCAGGTGCTGATGCGTATCAAAGATGCAGTGGACGCACGCGAACCAGGCTTTATCGACGTTTTCCGTATCTGGGCCGAGTCTACCGAACGCTCTCTCCCTCGATTAATACGTGATCAGTTTGCCGGGGTGTATAATGCTCACATGTTGCAAGCTCAAGCAACGGATCCATTCAAACTTGCTTTATACAAGCTCGTTGCGCGACTGGATGTTGGACGACGAAGTATAGCCAATGTCACTACCACAACGGAAGACTGGCTTTGGATGCAGTTCGCTATGGTTGACGAAAACTCAAGCGATGAAAATGACGAGAGTTCTCTAGCCTCCCTAACCAAGGTTCTACTGGCTTATGGCGAGCGGCACTTTGAACCGGCCACAGGATCTGGAGGACAGAAATCAGGGCTTTGGGCGAGTGTGCTATTGATGTGTGGCCAATTCGAAAGAGTGAGTATTTCTCATTAGTCCGCAATTAATCACGACCTTTTGGCATGGTTGTTTTCCAATGTGCTTGCGTCACTTACATTTTCCATAGGCTGTTGCATCCCTCTGGGACCATGATTCCGGAGGGAGCCTACAGGTTGAAGCTGTACACCTTGCCATCGCGCTTGCGTACCACGGGCTTTTAAGAGTATCCAGTAAGGCAGAAGGGAGTGATGTCAATATATGTAAGATCTCCATTTTCTTCTTCTCCTCTCAAGTTGATATGAATACCATTGGATTTCAGTAACGCTCTCTCCTTCTAACGCCGGAACCCAACCTACACCCTCTCTCGCTCTACATACTCTGATATGGCGGTATATCAGGCAGTTTGTCAAGATGGATGCAAAAGAAGGATTACAGGTGATCACACATCCTGTCTAGTGTCAAGTTAGCGCTCTGATAATCTACTCTAGTATGTTTATATCCTCCCACTCTCCAACGATCAGCCCTCGCCACCTGGTGTCGGCCGCGAACAACTGGAGGCAGCATGGGAACTTGTAAGGAGGATCATTGTAATGGCCAACGGAGGACCTATGTGGGAAGAACTCGTTGGCGGTGTAAGAGGAGATGGAACGCGGTTCGTGAGTATCTTCTCCAATTTCCTTCATTCTGTATCCACAATAATTTATGCGAAACGTTTAACGTAGCCCGGTGTGATCCCCACTCACTTGCCTCTCCTTCGCCTATCGCCTTCCTCCGATTTCCAACCCTCTACACAATCGCTTTCCTCATCATCATCTTTCAGACCTTCTTCTCTCCAAACTTCCGACTACAAATCACAAATTCTTCTTCCCGCTGCGTCATCCCTCCTTTCGAACGACCGTCTCCCCGAGGCGATAAAGCTGTATGATTTGGCAGGCGAATATGACACTGTCGTAGGCTGCCTCGCACAAGCGCTTGGCAATGTGGTCGCCTCAGGAAGCACATCGCTTGGTTTGGGTTCTGGAGGAGGAACAAGTTGGTCCGCGACTGGTGATCAACCAAATCGAACAAAGGAGCTAGAAAAGACCGCTCGTGAAATTCTCACTGTTTATGAACGCTTGGGTCGAGGCACAGGTGTTGGCGTTTCTGGGTCTAGTGGTGGAACCAACGCAGGCGGAAAAGACCGCGACGCGTGTGTGAAGCTGCTTAAAATATTAGAGGCAAGTGAGTGGGGACGCGATGGTCACGTAGAACGAGCTTTGGAGATTCTCGAATCCACCTCCTTGGTCCCGTTAGACGTTAGTGTCGCAGGGGGTAAAGAGGGGGATGTCGATGTAATGAAGGTAACGAGGAAAGCCGAAGAATTCACACAACAACACGAAGCATTGCAAAGATGTTTACCGGTGTATGTTGTTATGTGTATGGATGCGCTCTCTGGCGTTGCTTCCAAAATAAAATCCGGTTCGTATCGACTTTTTCACATTCCTATTGCGATTTGACATGGCAATTTGCTTAACCAGGTGGCGGAGTCCATGGAGGGGAAGCACAAAAGATCGCTACACTTGCGATTCTTCGGAAGAAAAGTCGGGCTTTGATGGTCTATGCTGGTTTGCTCAAATACCGGATGAGCCCGGAGGTGTATGGTTATCTAGCGAGGGGGGATGTGGAAGTTGCTTTATAGTTTGTATTGTAAGGGTGGATATGAACTGCTACCTCATTTCACTCTTTCGGAGCTCTGCAGTGCTTCCTGTCTTTGTACCCACATATCATGTTTGTAACAAGCACTGTTCACTTCTGTCATGGTGTGGCTCAACTTGAAGTCTACATGAGATCAGCCCTGGACAACTAGGGATTGTGCACGATCTTAACATAATATCATGTATGTTCCGGAGTATGTTCTAGTGGTCCATTTGCAATTTATTGATTCGTGTTCATTTTTCAGTCATTGGTGGAGGGGGTACTTTGCCAGGGCTAGTGGTTCAGTATAAATCCTTACAATGATTGTTGCATTAATGCCAGAAGCCATCGGTGAGCATTTTGTTGGTTGAAGACTTGGGAACATTCTGGTTGGAAGCCCGCAGGGGACAACATATTTCTTTATGCATTGAAGACCTGTTGCAGAAAAACAGATTCCAGAAGTTTATAACTAAGAGGTCTTCAGGTATGAAGGCACACTTCACTCCGCTCTTAATCTTTGGCAATCAATCTATTGAATTCTCTGAATCATACTTTCCCATTTTAATTTCAAGGTTGATGAGTTAATAGTCTACAGATGTCGAGCAGCTAGTATTTTGCCTATAGGAGATGGGTTGTGTGATAAGCTATACATTGCTTTGACTTCTGACTCGGAGCAGCTTCAAGTTGAGCATCTAATACTATATCAACGGGCGCCAAATTCAACCGCCGTGAGGGATGTGGGTCCAACGAACAGAGCTTTGTGATAGGATCTAATGGAGGCTGAAGATGAACGAGCCAGCGAGTCCGACGACTTGTATGAATCCTCTGAACCCGAGAAGGAGGCTTGGCAGGATGAAGAGGCTTCCGACCAGGACTGGGCTGTGAAGGTTGTGGGTGTAGAAGTAGTGAAAGGAGAGGAGATTCAGTGAGTACTGTTAATTATTTTCGTACTTCAATAATTTGGTCCATTTTATTCTAGCTACGAAGCCCGCTGGCCTGCCTGGTCGCGCCCAGATGGCACGACTAATACCTACCATCTCAAAGGCGACCCAGCTTCTCCTTTAACAGGGCTCACTGGTGATTGGGACGATGCTCGTAAAGACAGGATCAATAGCGTCCTTCAGGAATTCCAAGATGATAAGGATGGAACCGCAGGTACAGTGCTGGAGATTGATATTTGGGCAGATAACGATGTGATGAGCTCAAATACACGGTATCATGCCCAACTCTTCGATGAGAAACTGGCGATTACCGAGGGACGGTTCAAGAGAAAGCAAAAGCGCAAGGTTGAATATGATTTGGGAAAGACACTTGAGGCCGAAATGTTGAGATTGTTGACCAAGGAAATCGGAGAAAAAGATGCTAAGAAGATGCTGAAAGAGTATATTGATGAAGAGGAACTTGGTGATGATGATGAGAATAGTACTGTCAATGGCGACGGCGACGGCGACGACGACCAAGAGGAAGGAAACTCCCGGAGGAGAACGCGCTCGGAGACGAGAAGCAGTCGAACTCGGAGCACTGCTCCTTCCACTTCAAGTAAAACTTCAATTTCGAGAGTTCCATCTGCAGTATCATCGGGACCCTCGCGCTCGCAGCCGAACACGCTCAGTGACATACAATCAATACCCAGAATACCGCGCGCGCAAGGCCATGCTAGACAAGTAAGCATTTTCCCCTGAGCTGCAGCACTTTCCATTAATTATTTTATGTATAGGGCATTCAACAACAGGGCAAACAATCAGGAAAATCGTCTGCGTTGATTCCGCCTGCACGATCTGCCTTCTCTTCCCCTCCTCCCTCTTCTTTTGGTCCTCAAGCTTCTCAAAAAATACCTACTGCATTCTCCGCCCAATTCAGTTCCGCAATATCCCTTTCTGCTTCCGTTGAGTCTACTCTTCCCACAGGTTTAGCATCATTGCGGTCCTCAGCGGCAGCATCAAAAACTCCTCCTCTATCTCTGTCTCCCTTCTCAACGCCTGATTCGGCGTCGACAGCATGGGCAAGAACAACCGCTGCGCCAAAGATTATCTCTGCATCTCCACATACTTCGAATTTAAAGGTACCTACAGTATCGCCATTGTCTATCCCCCCAGCTTCATTTTCCTTCTCTTCATCGTCGATGTCGAAACCTCTCTCTGCCGCATCTTCCACGTCTACTGCATCTTTCTCGTCTGCTATGTCCACATCATCAACTTCTACCCTGGTCATTTCTGCTTCTACATTGTCCTTTCCCAGTCCCGAGAATAAATCCGGATTACTTGACTTGGATATGTTGAGTCTTCCCGAGTCTCGCACGATAAAAGCTCAGATTCGGTCGACAATAGTAGAAAGCACGACTTCGACTTTAAATTACACTTCCAACCTAGATTCCATTCTGCATTCAAGTGCCCAACCTGAATCAACTACCTCCAATCCAAAATGTACATCCAGCCGTTCGAGCGCACGTACTCAGACTAAGAGCACAACTCCGAACGGCAGAGCAACAATGACACCAGAGCAGGGATCAAGATCAAAATTGAGAACGTTCGCAAACTTGAAGCATGTCAGCCAAGATGATGATACGGGAACGAAGAAGAAACCTCTTGCTCAAGTCAAGTCGAAGAAAACAGGCATCGGAAAGGGAAAGGCCAAAGAAACGAGGAGGTCGGTCTTTCCTACCCCCGTACGTTTCATACGGTACTGATTCCCAGTATGCTCCTTCTTTCCCCTTAGTCGCCTCCAACTTCTCTCACTCGCCTGGACTGAAGCTGCTGCGCAAGCTGGGGCTGCAGCAGTCACGTTCGTGAACGAGGTTGATGATGAAGATGGACCGCCTGGTGTGGGGTTGGGTTCTGATACAACAGTGGGCGAATTCAGATATCTGGAAGCGTAGGTCTTCTTCCGCCCTTTATCTCCGTTCCTGTAAACCTTGACCTGCTTGATTACTTTATAGTGAATTGGAGACTCATTTAGAGGAACTCCTTGATCCTCCAGACGCAGAGATGTTTCTCAGGTGCAACTGTGGTGTAGGGGAGGAGGATGTGCATGAAGATATCGATATAGAGATGTTGTTTGAAGGCTTTGAATCGAATGAGAAGGTGAGTCTTTACATATGGAATCGAAAACAAATTGTCGTTTTGTTATTATTTTGATTTCGTTGATCGATACTTCTTACGCTTGTAGGATGAATCTAGCTCTAGAAACACCGCCCTAGAGAAGACATGTAGTGACTCCAGCGCATGTGGATGTCAGGGTATCTCCGAGCTATTAACTGAGAATGCCAGGGTGCCTGTGAGTGCGTATACGGAAGAGGTATGTATAGAATTTCCGCGCTTCTTCCATTTGGCTCTACACTTGTATCGCTCGTGGACACTCATTCTCGTTGTACCGCGACATGCGTAGGGTCTATTCAGGTTCGCCTCTCGTTCAAACCCACTCGAATCTGGCATCGAGATTATCGAGTGTAACCGATACTGCAAATGTACTTTGTATGAGTGTAGAAATCGGGTCGCGCAACGACCAAGGAGCGTGCCTATGGAGGTTTTCAAAACAGAGATTGAAATGCAAAGTGGGTCGGATGAAGATGAGGACGGAAAGGAATCTAAAAAAAGTTCTGGGAGAGGATGGGGAGTTCGATGCGGGGAACAGGCCGTCAAAAGGGGCACTGTGTTGGGATGCTATACTGGGTGGGTATCTTGCACTCTACTATCTTGTCATGTTTTTTGTTTCTATCATCCTCGTACTCAAATCTGAACCGCAGTGAGATAATCCACCGGCAAACTGCGAATGAACTTCAAGGAGATCACGGCACGTATGTGTTCGATCTAGATGGGAGAGATCCCGCAGAAGGCGATGAAGTGGATCCAAACTTTCAGATATATAGTATCGATGCGAGGAGGTGTGGAAACTGGACTAGGTTCTTGAAGTAAGTGGTATAAATTTACGTGGTACTCCCGCTTATCTACGAGAGTCAGCCATTCCTGTCTTCCCAACCTTGCCGTTTATACTGCCGTCTGGGATACTATCCCAGAACAAAACATCCCTCACCTCGTGTTTTTCGCGTTGGACAATATACCGAAAGGGACTGAAATGACAGTGGATTATCATGCTGGAATGCCTTTGCCGAAGAAAGGAAGGGCACGCAAGAAGAGACCGCCAGGAACTCATGAATGTTTCTGTGGTGCGAAGAGGTGTCGAGGATGGGTGTAATTTCAAAATAGTGACATTATACATACAGTACCATCAATGGTTTTCTTTCGAACTTAGTCTGTAGGCTGTTTGATTTCTTCACCTTTCCGAGGCTAAGGGCTATACGTAATTTATACCGAGTTTATGTACCCGAGCCTACTAACGTCGGTACGTTCTACAAACTTAGTCTTTCGTCGCGAATGAGAATATTTGATAGAAACTTTGTTGCCCTCATCCGTGTTCCCCGTCGGGTTATTTCAGATGACTACCGTCCCACCGGCCTCCCATTGACCTCCATAGGTTCAAAATTTATCCCCATCGCATCAGAATGCTTATATGGTGCCTTAGCAGCGCGTCCTAGCTCAATCCTAGCTCAGTCTTCAGCTCTCATCCAACTCTTCACATTCCTTTCTTTGAGCCCTGCCCACAACGCCCTCGCACTAGAATTGTTCCCAATGTTGGGCTTTCTAGTAATTTCGTTCTTGTGAGTTGACCACAAGGATCCCCTGAAACTTTACCTCACCCATGTCCTCTTGCTCTTCCTTCTCTAAAGTTTAACGCTCAATAGCTGTATTGTTCTCACAAATGGCCTTCAAATTACCTTAGAGGATACAATCACGCTTGGTGTAGCGACAACTATAACCTATGTGACAGGATCTAGTGATTCAACTGAGTGGCTTCTACGCAATGTCTATGCGAACGGAACCACACAAATTGGTGGGATACTGTCAGGAACAGGCGCAGTAAGCTTCACCTTCCAGTTAGCAGGGTATGTTTGGTTCGTATGTCTGTAAACCCAAAAGTAGAAGTATTGATCCTTCATCCCTCTTCGCACACCCTGATTCCTTGTAGACCGCATTTCCTTCAAGCAGTGGCCTAGTACGTTTAGACGATCTTTGTCCATCACTCTCCCCCGAAGCTAACTAGTTAAAAAGCAACGAGTCCACCTCGACAGCTATCTCTCAGCCTTTCTACACTGGAAATTTGTTTACCCCTGTTAATGCTTCAAGCCCGAGCTCAACTTCATCGTGAGTTTGTGATCTCATTTGTCAAGTTCTGTCGGCTAAACTCGCATGTCATAGAGCGACCGCAGCAACAGCCAGGTTTGTTCTGCGAATATAATTTTCTTGTTCACTATCTCATATTTCCGCACAGCGCCTCTTGTCCCACTGCATCCTCCACGCCCACCGTCTCTTCCGCAGAGTCTACATCTTCCAACTCCAACTCATCTAATGCAGGAGCGATCGCAGGAGAAGTCATCGGCGCACTTGGTTTTCTAGTTGCATTGATATTTTTTGGGATGTGGTTTCGACTATACAGGAAACAACAGCGAACACCAGAGTATGGCCAAACTTTCATACAAACCAGTGCTCCTGGTAATGGAAATGGTCACGGTGTAATTCTTACTCCGGTCGTCGTCACTCCATATAACGGCCCAGCGCCTACTCAACGCATCGCGTCGTGGATGAGGAGATTATATAGGCCATCAAAATATCTTGATGAGGCGGATATGAAGGAGGCTAACATTGGACAGGATTCGGATACCACTAGGTCGATGAGGTAAAGAATTGTGGTGCCCTGGGATTGACACCGTGTTTTCATTGCTTCTTCTCACCTCAAGTCTTTATCATTGGCTAGGGACAGTTTTTTAATTTATTTTTAATCTGGGAATGCACATTGCTTGGGTCGTAAAAATTGACTGAATGCAGCCTAGGCCTATCTCCTGCAACTCGAGACTTGACACTAGTCAATGTCAACCTACATGACCTAAGGGGCGACTAACAGGCCTTCCGTCAGTAAGCGATTGTGGGTGCAAATGTGCCTATTACTTGAGGCCGGATGAGTACAGCCATAGGGAAAAACTTGGTTCGGACATATGCCTTGGATTTTATGATATGGCATTTTCGCCTACAATCCGAGGCACTACACCATACTATGAGAAGCTCCAGCGCGCATTTTCAGCGTGGCCTACGTGAAGCGTTAAATTTTCAATATTCTTTCCATGAGATTCGAAAAATAACAGGACATTTGAAAAACTTTTGTCAAATACAATTGCAATATGATGAACATGAGCTCCAGGTAACTCCGACAGAAACACACTAAATTAATATGATTTGCATTTAAAGGGCAGGCCCTAAATGCATAATGGGTGAGCGAAGTATATTTTAGTACTGGTATACAAAGATAAATATTAAATATCGTCAAACACATATTCACTAAGATCAGTACCATAAGTATCTAATGTAAATACGAGATGTTCCCTTCTTTGATTGTCCTCCTGCAATATCTTACGTTGTGGACTGTCACCATTTAAGCCACAAAGTCGAGACTCGGGAAATTCTTCTTGAAATGCAATGCCTTTCAAAGATTTAACTCTGGATATAGCAACAAAAGATAAACCGGAAGCAAAATCCTTGTTACCAAGAACAATACTCGCCTCATCAACACCAATACCTTGACTCTTGTGAATTGTGATTGCCCAGGCAAGTGTCAAAGGAAACTGAGTGCAGGTCAATACTTTATCACCGCGGGTATACCAAGTTGCAGTAATAGAAATGATTGGGATCCAGTGTAAATTGATGCCATCCCATCCCTCATTATCAGGGCCTAGATTAGATGAGTTGAATGAGCCATCAGTAGAAAATACTTTAAAAGATACCACTGACCTGTATAAGTTGGACACTCAATAAACACAATAAATGGTAAGTCACCTTGTTGCAGACTTGCATTTGGATGGTACCATAATTTTTTTACAGTTCCGCGAGCACCATTTACTAAGCCCTTTGCAGTCCAGATATTTCTGGTGATCATAATTGAAGCACCTTCTGCCAAAAGAATTTCTCTTTCCAATCCTTCAGCATCTTCATCAGTTGCTTTTTTGGCCTCAACACAATTGTGTTTTGCTTTACATCGTACAACTGGATTTCCACATGCTGACAAGCATATAAGATTGAGCTCTTTCACTTGAGACTTTTGAGGGAGGAGATGCAATACATTGTTGAACTTTGTTTTTTCATCAGTGGAAAGTCGAGACCAAAATCAAGTGTGAAATTTTTCATAGTCCTGAGGAGTAGTTTGACATGATCTAAGACAGAGCAGCATATCTCTGAATGTCTGCTGCTCAATATCATCACCTGCTTGCCGGAAAACTTGTGTAAGAGTGATAGATTTGTCAAATGCATGATACACATGATATCCTTCAGATTTGAGTAGTGGAGCATGAGGCTTAAGCAAGTGAGAATTTGAATAGATTGCAGAATCTCCAACTGGCGGAAGTTGATAAAAGTCTCCAAAAATTATAGTAGGTATCTTGCCAAGCACTTCTTCATGAGATGAGGGTACAACTTGATGAAGGCGTCTGTCAATCCTTCCAAAGACCTGTTGTCCAACCATTGATTTTTCATCTATGATTAGTAAACATGCATGCTTCCAGCGAGTTTGAATGCATTTAAGTGCATTGGGACCAAGCTGTTCAAATCCACCTTGTGCATCCTTGATTGGAATAGCTAAACTATAATTCAAAGTCCATCCTTGAATACCAAATGCTGCAACACCAGTAGGAGCTGCTTGAATAACAGGGTCATAATTATTTTCTGAAAACATCTCTCTCAGAGCATGTGTAATACACCAAATTAGATATGTTTTTCCAGTTCCAGCTGTTCTATCTACATTTATACGCAAAACAGGAGGAGGATTAATCAAATCACTCCGTAATTTTTTATAGTATGCCACTACTTGTAAAAATACCAATCTTTGTGACCCTTTTAAACTGGCATAAGTAGCTTCTGGAAGTTCTTGTTTTTCATCATTAGGATATTCTTTAACTTGATCTGCCATCCACTTGGCAGCTTCTTCTCTAATTTCAGCAGATGGAGAGCCTGCATGCCAATCATGTTCAATATCCATATCTCTACATCCCAAACTTGATAGAGCGGTATGTAAATCTGGCTGTTGGCCAGGTGCTCTTGCAGCTTCAATCATCCATTGCAGATGCACATTATCCTCATCATCATTTTTGTCATAAATAGATTCACCATCATTATCATCATCATCATCATCAATCGGAACAGGCACAGTTGTAGGCAAAGAGTCCAGATGATTATGTCCAGCATCTATGCAATACTGATGGTATATATCTGCATAACAATCAGCATCTCCCAAAATTTCTTCAATTGTATGGAAAGGATGATGGAGTAAAAGTTTTGCATAGCAGTATTTTTCATATAGATCAGGTGAAGTCAAGTCAGGATGATAAGCAGGAAAGACATTGATAACATATGGTTTAACATTTGCGCTCTGTTTTTTATAGTGGCCACCCTTCCACTCCCATGTAGATGCAAATTCATATAGTAGCATTTGATCAAGCTCATCATGAGGACAGGGCTGTTTCATATAATGTTCAATCACTGATTTTTTTCTGTTGAAGCATTCTCAAAATTAATAAGTGCTGTTTGTTTGGTCTGGAGTGACACAAATGGAATGGAACAACTGTGATGAAACTGTCAAAGGACATCCTAACAAAATGTGACATGTTTCTTGTCCTGAAATATCATGCTCAGCAACAAAAGTGGATAGCATTTTTTGAAAAGCTACATGTGCCAGTGTTTCAGGCTCTAAATGTGAAATGGTAGTTTGAAGAATGCTTTTATAAGAAGTTGAAATGGGTTCTGCTTTGCCAGCATATTTTACTGCATAGGATTCTGTAGCTTCTTCATTGACAACAGGGTTGAAGTCTGTATTGGCTCTCCACCCTAGAGTCAGAGTGTCACGAAACACTCTTTTTATTATTCTTTTCCTTTTCTTTTATTTACTTACCTAATCATTAAAGCGCTTACACTAGCACTTGTTATATGTTCATTTGTGTCTAGATCACATGCGCCAACCTGATTGTTCTCGCGTTGTTGTTTCACTTGGGTGCAACTCTCTCATGTCTGTCAGATCATTGACAGGACAACATCATTATTGTTCTGCCTCCATGCTTCCTTTTATATTGCCTTATTGTTTACTCATCGAATACCTACAGCCTTACTTATGGATACAAGTGACTCTTATTGTAGATCCTCATGGTTACGGTGCGAGACATCTCTCACAGTTTCATATCCCATACGTATATAAGACTTGATGTTTTGTAGTTATATTCCTTAGCTCTATTCTCGTCTATACTCCTCAGTAGCTAGACCTGTAGTTGGGTTGTTTTATTCATCCTCATTGCTTTTCCATCCTCTTGCTCATCAATTCTCGTGTGACACCTGGTTGTCTCTTGTGAGAGCTAGCAAGTCGCTGACAGAAGAATAGAGCTTCTACCACACACCACCCATCACAAAACATTTTACAAACTTGCCTAGGATTCAACACTCTGTTGGAAACTAGTTTTTCTCGATACATTACCCATTTTTCATTTACACCAAACTTACCCCTCTGACTATAATCCAACATGACTGACTGGTCAATACATGCACCCGACCTACCAGAAGTCGCCAATACTACCCCTACTCCATGTCGAGTATTCGTTAATACACCAGGGAACTATGATAGAGATCCCGCCACCTATCGACCATGGCAACGAAGGATGATGGCCTACATCTCCGAATTAACGGAGACAAAGCAGGTAGACAACTCCCATCATGTCACCACCATCATTATGTCCTTTCTGGTCGGAGGAAAGGCTGACAAATGGGCCCAGGTATACACTGACGACCACTTTGACATTGACAAGGGGTTATGGGACATTACAGGGAAGCAGCTCATTGACAATATGGACAAGGAGTTCACTAACATCATGAAGGAGAAGGAAGCCTGTGACAAACTAACCTATATCTGACAGGGGAAGTCTTCAGCTGGTGACTTTTTCAAAGAGTTTGAATTGTTGCTGAAAGATGCTGGGTACAAGAAGGACGAGTCGCATGTCCTTACCCTGGCAGAGAGGGCTGTTGATCACACCCTTCTGTATGACATCATTAAGGGACAGACGGAGCCCTTTGAAGACTACAAGGAGTTGAAGAAGGTAGTTACAGGGGCTGATAATGTAAGGCGGCAGTGGGCCAAACAGAAGAGAGGCTATGGGTATGCAGGGTGGTGGAACACTAACCCACAGGGACAGAGTCGTGGACAGTCGTCCACTCAGCAGAACCAGCAGGAGCCAAAAGTAGCTCCGAGGGCAGAGTACCCTGCGGCACAGAGGAGGGATGCCACCAGCACCACGTTCAGAGGAATGGACAGGCCAATGGACATTGATCAGGCAAGGGAGAAGTGACTTTGCTTCAATTGTGGTGAACCAGGCCACATGAGCAGCAATTGCCCACATAAGAGAAAGGCAGTCATCCAAGGTATTATGCTGAATATGAGTGAGCAGGAACAAGTGGACTTGATTAACAATTTGGGTTTTCCAAAGGTTCTGCAGTAGATATAGGTCTGCAGGAGCCTTTGAACATGGACATTTTGAGTTTTGTTGATAACAGTGTTGATTATATAATTAGTACAGGTACTAGACAGAAAAACACATCTGCCTTCACACACAAAACTGAAAAAACCGAAAAACCTATTCAATATGAACCCGACACTGCCGAATGGCTGACTCAAAGAGTCAGAGAAGATCAAATCCCAAGAGCAGTGGGATTGTTGCGAACCTGGATGCCCTCTTCCTGGGAGAAGGAAGCCTCAGAAGAAACCATCATGGACATATGAAAGCGGAACTGGAAAACAGCAGTCATGGCCATCCGAAGTCTCAAGAACAAAAGAAGCTATGTTCATGGGACACATGGCAAAAGCCTGAACCTTCTGGCAATACTTGAAACACTAGAAGATAGTCGACAAATCGTCACAGAAGGACTTTGTCACAAAGAGGTGACGACGGTGGCGGAGCGGAGCGGAGACTTAGGCGGGAGCGGACAACTGGTCCCAACGACAAAGTTATATTGATAATAAATACAAGTAAGTAAGTTAAAGACATACCTGGTCCCAACGACAAAGAGGTCAAGATAAGGGACCAGGTTGTGGGGGCTGGCTTATATATACAAGGTGGAGCGTGGGAACTATGAGGTAATACTGTATAGCTCAGGCACAAGGAATGGAATGGAACTAATAGAATGGAATGGAATGTTCCGGAATGATTATTGTAGGTAAGAGGGCTTGGATGGTGTATCGTAAAGAAAGGAAAATGATAGGGGGTGGGCTCACTTCATGACATTACCCCCCTCCTTATGACCATTGCCCTCAATGGTCAAGCTTTTGCCGCCTGAGGGTGCTTTTTGTGGAATTTTCGGATAGTTGCTGGGGCGTGTTCAAGATTTGGTGCAGGTTCCCATGAGTTGTGTCCTGCATCGTAGCCTTTCCACTTTACCAAATACTCTAACTTCTTCCACCTAATCCGACTATCCAAGATGTCCTCGACCTCATACTCCGGCTCATCCTCATCCTCTAGATATACTGGTTCCGGTGGTGTTGCAATTTCGCCATTTATGGTGTTCCCTCTCCAAGGGTACAATTTATCGACGTGGAACACAGGATGGATGCGGTCCAGGGATAGTGGGAGGTCTAAACGGTAGTCCAGGGGCCCAACCTTCTCCAAAATGGTGTAAGGTCCTAGCTGTCGATCCCCAAGTTTCTCACTGGAAAGTTGGAGCTTGATGTCTTCTGCGCTTAGCCAGACCTGATCTCCCGCTTGGAATTGATGTGCCTTTCGTTTTCCTCGTTCATAGTTTTCCTTTTGCCATCTTTTTCCCAGGTGTAGAGCTGCCCCGGCATCCTGTCGCACCTCTCGAAGGATCTGAATGCGATCATCCACTGCTGGAATCCCACTTCGCTGACCAACGGGAATGTTAAATAGGGGGAGGTAGCCGTAAGTGAGCTCGAATGGGGAGATTCCAAGTGCAGAGTGGGTACGTGAGTTAATCACAAACTCCGCCATTGGCAAATGCTCTGCCCAGTCATCCTGACGACGTCCCACATACAGCCGGAGATACTTTTCGACTTCTTGGTTTGCCCGCTCGGTTTGCCCATTCGCTTGGGGGTGGTATCCCGATGTGAGATTGGATTTGATTCCCAGGCGGGAGAGTAGTGATCGCATGAGCTTTGCTGCAAACTGGGGTCCTCGGTCTGATACAAAGCGGAGGGGGAGGCCATGGAGGCGGAAAATTTCGCGGTAGTAGATGTCAGCGACACCTGCTGCTGTGATTGATGTGGTACAAGGGATTGCGTGGATTTGTTTCCCGTAGAGGTCGGTGCAGACAAGGATGGCATCGTATCCTTGTGAATTGGGCAGCTGTGTGATCAGGTCAACTCCCACTTCTTCCCACAGACCTGCTGGGACATCTAGGGGTAGTGTTACTGCTCGTGGGTGTCTCTGTATCTTTTTCCTAGCACAAGTTTCGCATCCTTCCACATACTTTTCTACAAAGGATCGCAGGGTGGGCCACCAAAAGTGGGTGCTAACGAGATCGAGGGTGTTGTGAAGTCCGGGGTGACCAGCGGAGGGGTTGTCGTGGCATTGTTTGAGTACTTCTGTCCGTAGGTCATCCTCTGGTGGGACATATACCCTACCTCGGTGGTACACCAGTCCGTTATCCTCCTCCCATTCTGCTATCCCATTGGCCAAGCGTTGGAGGCCACTCCTCCTGAGCTCTTCCAGTCCTTCGAGTACTTGGGCCTCTCTTTGCGAGGCCTTCCGGATGCGGTCCTCCAACGGGTTCTGTAGTGAGGCTGCTGCCACTTGCATAAAGTGGGCTGGTTTCAGAACGGTCTGTTGTCGGTTGTCTTCACTGTCCAACACCTGATGCGTTGCCATGCGAGACAAAGCATCTGCCTGTGTGTTTGCCTTGCCTGGGCGGTGAGTCAGCCGGAAGTCGAATCGGGATAACCATAGTGCCCAACGCGCTTGTCGTCGGCTAAGGTCCTGTGCAGAGCGCCAGAATTCCAGGTTTGCATGGTCGGTGATGATCTCGAAGGTCTGCGGTGATCCTTCCAGGAAGCTTCTCCAGTCCTTTAGTGCTTCAATGATTGCCAGCATCTCCCGGTCATAGATTTCGTAGTTTCGTTCGGCTGGTTGCATGGAGGCTGATCGAAATGCTACTGGGTGCCACTGACCATCGTCTTGTTTCTGCATTAGAGCTCCTCCTGTGGCAAAGCCTGATGCATCTACCTCGAGTTGTGTGAGCCTGTTGGGGTCCCAGAGTGCCAGTACCGGAGCTGTGACAAAAGCTTCCCTTAGGGTGTCGAATGCTTGCTGCTGATGTGTTCCCCAGTTGAAGCCTGAGTCTTTCTTGGTTAGGTCATTCAGAGGGCGTGCTATGCGGGCAAAGTTCTGTATGAATCGACGGTAAAAGTTGGCAAAACCTAAGAATCCTCGCAGCTCTCGCAGGTTCTTTGGAGTAGGCCAGTCACGAACTGCAGTCACTTTTACCGGATCCATGCGCACTTCCCCTTCTGATATCACTAGTCCCAAGTACTCGATCTGAAGCTCCTCGAACTCACATTTTTCGGGTCGTAGATAGAGGTCATGTTTCTCTAGCCGTTTTAGTACATCCCGCACTGTCTGCCGGTGTTGTTGTAGCTCGTTACTGAAGATAAGGATGTCATCTAGGTACACTGCTACTTTCCCCGCTGCCACTAGGTCTGAAAAGATGGAATTCATGAGTGCTTGGAAGGTCGCTGGGGAGTTGGTGAGACCAAAGAACATTACACTGGGTTCGAATAACCCTCGGTTGGTTGCGAAAGCAGCCTTCCATTCATCACCCTCCTTAATTCGGACATTGTTGTAGCCCCATCTGACATCAAATTTGGTGAAGTACCGTGCCCCCTGCAGACGGCTGACGATGTCAGCAACCAGTGGGAGAGGATAGCGGTTCTTTAGGGTTACTTGATTTAGTTTCCTGTAATCTTGTACAAAACGGAGCTTCCCGTCCTTCTTCTTCACAAAGAAGACAGGTGAAGACAGTGGCGATTTTGAGGGGCGAATGTAGCCTTTTCGGAGGTTGTCATCCAGAAAACGGTCGAGTTCGCCTTGTTCGTTCAATGACATTGGGTAGACTTTCGTACGCATGGTTTCGGGTGCTCCTGGGATCAGTTCAATGGCGTGATCCCAGGGTTTGTGTTCAGGGAGACGTTCTGAGGCCATTTCAGAGAATACCTTTTTGAAATCCCTATAGGGCTCTGGGATCATTTCTTCGAAGGTTTTCACGGGTTTTGCTTTGTAGGCCTGCTCCGCTAGCTGTTGGGAATATGTGAATCCTGCTGCGCACCAGACCTCTTCTGTTTGTTCGTGTAGGATGCCTGACTTCACCCATGCACGCCGGGTTTGTCGGTTGGCTCGAATGCGGTGTATCGGCGACTCATCTGCCTCCTCTTCCTCTGCTAAGTTCAGTGGGGTTTCGGGAGTGATGACTGTTTCAATTTCCTCCACAGTGTCTTGTTCTTCTACCTCCTCTATCGTTGTCCGTTGTGGTCTAACCGAGAGTCGTCCCTTCTCCCAGTCAATATCTGGATTGGCTTTACGTAGCCAGGGGAGTCCCAGGATTAGGTCTTCACTTCCCAGATTGGTTATCAGCAAATCTGTCCACCGTTCTTGGTTATCGACAGTCAGGGCTAGACGTGCAAAATGCGTAATCTGCCCTGCTCGGTTAGCAGATCCATCAATGTTAAAGACCCCAATGGGTTTCCTGAGTGGGAAGATCCTTACTTGGTGGCGGGTGACAAACTCCTGATTCAGGAATAGAGCCGTGGCTCCAGAATCAACCATGGCCGCAGTTGCTATACTGTGATTTCTTCCTCTTAATTTCGCGTTAATTCGGAAGTGTGACGAATTGGAGTTCAATTCCGAAATATTAGATATGGTACATGAGGGTAGAGAATCATATGTGGACGTGGCATGTATAGCAAATTGGTTTACGGGTACTCTCGGTGCGGCCGAGACGGGTACCCGCTTTAAAAACCCTCCTGCGAGCCTGAAGCGGGGGCCATGGCATTGGCTCTGTTCAGGAGTTCTTGAAGCTGGGCAATTTGGATGGAGAGGTCGGGGGTAGCTGGGGACTGGGCAATAGGAGCAGGAGCAGGGGCCGGAGTGGAAGCCGCAATTTGGACAGGTTCATTGGGAAAGAGAGTGAAAGGCGTTGAAGAGGAGGCTGCGACTTGTTGACGGCGGGGTTGTTGACGCTTACCCCGGCCGCGTTCTAGACCCATGAATTTATCCTGGCAGACTGACTCTAAATGACCTCGTCGCCCACAGTAGCGGCATACTGTGTCCTTGTACGAGCAGTTCCTCTTCTCATGACTCTGTGAACCACAACCGTAACACCTGCCTCTCATCTGGGCCACGAAGCTTTCTCTACTGTTGCCATTGGTATGCGTGGCATCAACGTCCATAGCATGGGAGTTGGCAGGGGGAGAGGAGATGTGAGAGGTACCCTGATTACGGCCTGTCATGGTGGGGTCATGCAGGAATACGTCTACCGAGATTGCTCGCCTGATTGCCTCCTCTAGTGTAGGGGCTAATCCCTGAGCTATGTTGACCACGATGAGATTTTGTCGAATCTCTGGGTTGAGGCCACTGTGAAAGCGTTCTCGTAGGTCGATATCTGAGAGCCCAGTTCGATCGCCGATGTCTTTGAAGTTCTGTGCAAATTCTGCTACCGTTTGACCTTTTGCTTGCCTGAGATGCTGGATTGCATTCCGGGCTTCCATGCCTGCGTCAATGGATTCGAATCGGAGGGTGAAGGCTGTTTTAAAGTCTTCCCATCGTCCATTAAACGGTTGTTGGTGATGACTGAATTCCAAGAGGTATGGGGTGGCCCAATCAGCAGCCTTTCCCGAGAAGAATCCTAGAGCCGCCTTAATCAGTTTCCCTTCGTTGTCCTTCAAATCCGGTTGTTCCACTGCCCAGCTCTGATACTGAGCAATGAAGCGACGGGCTTCCGCACTACTCGAGCCTTTGAAGAGCTCGGGTTTATTCATGCTCGACTTGGCTGCAGCTCTGTGAAGGTTGGCTGTGAGCTGAGTCACCTGCTCGATAAGCTGTGCCATGAGCTGATTTGTGTTGACTTCAGAGGTCGACATAATGGATGGGGGTGCAGTGGGAGTAGGGATAAGGATGGGTGTGATCACGGTACCGTCGGAAAGGTTCTCCTCTTCACTGATGGAGTTGGCAGCAGCGTTCGGACAGGGTTGAGAACTGCAATCAGCCCAGGAGCTGCTTTTGCTGCGGTGGATGTGGGTTTGGTCTTTAGTATCAAAAGCGTGTGGGTAGGCAGAGCAGTCGATAGCTTGGGCGGGCAGGCTTGGTGCGGAGGTGTCTGTAGACGTGGTGGAAGCGGAGCCTGCAAGGATAACCTAATCGGTAGGCTATCAGTGCAGTAAGGGATCTTGACCTAATGTCACAAAGAGGTGACGACGGTGGCGGAGCGGAGCGGAGACTTAGGCGGGAGCGGACAACTGGTCCCAACGACAAAGTTATATTGATAATAAATACAAGTAAGTAAGTTAAAGACATACCTGGTCCCAACGACAAAGAGGTCAAGATAAGGGACCAGGTTGTGGGGGCTGGCTTATATATACAAGGTGGAGCGTGGGAACTATGAGGTAATACTGTATAGCTCAGGCACAAGGAATGGAATGGAACTAATAGAATGGAATGGAATGTTCCGGAATGATTATTGTAGGTAAGAGGGCTTGGATGGTGTATCGTAAAGAAAGGAAAATGATAGGGGGTGGGCTCACTTCATGACAGACTTCTCAACAGTGGAGCTACTGGTTCATGCATTGACTCAAAATTTGTCAAATGGCACAACCTCATCACGAAGGACTTACCAGTCAAAACACTTGTCTATAATGCCAACAGCACACTCAACAACTCCGGCTCAATAGACAAGTACGTCGAGATCCAGATGACTATCGGCGATCACTCAGAAATCATACAATACGGAGTGGTAGGTCAAGGAAAGAATAATATCTTTCTAGGACTAGACTGGCTATGACACCACAACCTGAGTATTGACTGGGAGACATCTGAATTAACTTTCAACAGGTGTCTGACACAATGTGTTTATAACCCACACTTCTGGACGCCGGAAGATACTCACTCTAGAGCCGCATTAGAAGAAGGTGAACAACTTTTCTTGTTCGATTGGGATAGGTATGTCCATGAACAAGTACAGTCAAGGAAATGGACAAAGGAACAGGTGAAGAAGGAGACAGCGAAGGAGTTTGGCAATTCCAAGTTCTATGTCAGTGTTAAGACTGTTCCGGTGAGGTTCCGTGAGGTCTAGGGTGAATAGGATAGTATAAAGTGTTCTGATAGTTTCTGGGTTTGTACAGTAACTACCAATCAGTAGAAAAGTAGAATGGTAAAGTCGAACAAGAACCTTAGCACCACTTTCAGTAGTGCTCCTGCTATGTCGTAGTGGTTCCGTGGATGTTCGTAGATTTTGGATGTCCGGAAGTTGACCAGATAAGTTTGGACAACTATAAAGTAAGACTGGAAAGCCCAGACGGAGTTTATAGTGATAACCTCTCTAGATCAGAATGATCTAAGTTGATATTTAAACTGGAGAACTATCTACTAGACACTAATGCTTATATACCAGTAATCCTAATTGTTAAAAGAAGAACAATGAGTATCTGTGATAAAACAATAAGTATTGTAAAAAGTTCCCATTAATATAATTAGAAGATAATAGTGTGGGAGTTAAAAGTAATCATATCCATTAACATTGGATGTCATCGTATGTTCCGGTGCCAAACTGATAAGGAAAGGAAAGGAAAGAATTATAACCGTTGGTTCCGTAACTTCCGGATGTTCTGTATGAGGTAGTGGAAGCATACCCGTAACAGTCAGGGAGCATCCTGATGTTTTCAGTCAGGAAGAGTTCAACCAATTACCACAGCGACGTCCATGGGACCACGCTATTGACCTGATGCCAGGCTCCAAGCCTCTAGACTGCAAGGTATACCCACTGAACCCGAAAGAACAAGAAGCACTCGACAAGTTTCTTGAAGAAAATCTTCGGACTGGACGAATTTGACCCTCCACATCGCAGATGGCATCACCCTTCTTCTTCATCAAAAAGAAAGATGGTACCTTATGTGTCAGCGACTCGCTAGCTCTCACAAGAGACAACCAGGCATCACACGATAGATGATGAGCAAGAGGGTGAAAAAGCAAAAAGCGGATGGATAAAACAACCCAACTACAAGTCTAGCTACCGAGGAGAATAGACGAGAATAGAGCTAAGGAATATAACTACAAAATACTAAGTCTTATATACTATTGGGATATGAAGCCGTGAGAGATGTCTCGCGCCGTAACCATGAGGATCTACAATAAGAGTCGCTCGTATCCATAAGTAAAGCTGTAGGTATTAGGTGAGTAAACAATAAGGCAATATAGAAAGAAGCATGGAAGCAGAACGATAATGACATCGTCCTGTCAATGAGCTGACAGGCACGAGAGAGTCGCGCCTAAGTGAAACGACAACGCGAGAACAATAAGGTTGACACGTGTAACCTAAATGATAATGAAAATATAACAAGTGCTAGTGTAAGCGCTTTGACTATTAGGTAAGTAAATAAAAGAAAAGAATAATGAAAAAGATTGTTTCATGACATTATGACCAGTGCAAGACTATCAAAAACTGAATGAGATGATGGTTAAAAACTGGTATCCACTTCCCCTCATTCAGGAACTGATTGATCTTTTAAAGGGTGCTAAGGTCTTCACGAAGATGGACATCCAATGGGGCTTTAATAACATCCAGATAAAAGAAGGTGATGAGTGGAAAGTGGCTTTTCGAACTAACCAGGGGTTATTCAAACCAACCATTATGTTCTTCGGACTCACTAACTCTCCTGTGACATTCCAAGGTTTTATGAACCATATCCTGTGAGACCTCATCAATAGAGGTCATGTTATTGTTTACATGGATGACATACTGATTTTTACTGATGGTATAGAAGAGCATCGACAAATTGTAAAGCAAGTACTCGATATTCTATGAGAGCACAAACTGTTTCTTAAACCCAAAAAATGTTCTTTCAAAAAACTGGTTATCGACTACCTCGGCATTATCATTGGTAATGGAACTATTCACATGGATTCCAAGAAAGTACAAGCCATTTGAGAATGGATCACTCCATGAAAAAAGCGCGATGTCCAGCAGTTTCTAGGATTCTGCAACTTCTTCCGACAATTCATTTGTGGGTTCAGTCTTGTAGCAAAACCACTAATGCAGCTCACAGGGAATGGGACTTGGAAGTGGGAGAAAAACCAGGGGGAGGCATTTGAGGAGTTGAAGTGCCATATTTGTGAGGAAGTAGTTCTTTTGATTCCTTGTAACCACGGGAAATTCAGGGTGGAAGCTGATTCGTCCGATTATGCTAATGGTGTGGTCTTATCCCAATTTGTTGATGGTAGATGGTATCCTATTGCCTTTTGCTCTCATTCCCTCAATGAGGTCGAACAGAATTACAAAATTTACAACAAAGAGTTAATGGTGATCATGGACTCTCTTGACAATTGGCGGCAACATGTACTAGGTTCGGAGGAACAGATCGAGATTTATACAGATCACACAAACCTCCAATACTTCAAGAAGCCACAGAAACTTAATTGTCGACAAGCACACTGGGTATTGGAGCTAGTGGAGTATAATTTTGATCTTGTCCATAAACCTGGTAAATCGATGACAAAAGCTGATGCCCTGTTGAGGATGACAGGTCTTGAGATGGGGGACAAGGACAATGAAAACATCATTCTCCTGAAACCAGAATTTTTTGTTTGTGCTCTTGACCTATCAGCTCCTGAAGACCTCTTACTGTCAGAAATTCGGAAAAGCAGAAACCAAGTAGATCAGATTGTACAGGATGCCCTAGCCACCAAAAACCCAGAGTGGACCAAAAGTGACAAAGTTATTACTTGGAAAGGGCGCGTTTACGTACCAAAAGACCGCCTGCTCTGGTCCAAAGTAATCACCCAGTACCACAATACACCGCTAGCGGGACACCCAGGACAGTACAAAACAACAGAACTCATTACTCGAGACTACTGGTGGCCAGGAGTTACAAGGGATGCTGGGAAATACATAGAAGGTTGCAAAAAATGCCAGGCTACGACAGCTCATCATACAAAACTGGTAGGACAATTACACCCACATTCTGTACCAACAGAACCCTGGCAAATAATCGGCACAGACATGATAAGTGAACTACCGGAGTCAGGGGGGTACAATGCCATATCAGTATTTGTTGACCATTTTTCCAAACGATTACGACTAGTTCCCTCACACACTATGGTTACTTCAGAAGGAATGGCAAAAATCTATTGGGATCGTATTTTTTCTATCCATGGCATTCCACGAAAGATTATACATGATCAAGGACCTCAATATCACTCCCAGTTCATGAAGGAACTCTACCGTCTCTTGGGAATAGAAGCAAACTACACTACAGTGTATCATCCACAGACTAAAGGCCAGACAGAACGGACGAATCAGGAGATCAAACACTATCTCTGTCTGTTTATCAACTACCATCAAAATGACTGGCACGAGTGGTTACCCCTTGCAGAATTCACTTATAACAATCGTGTACACTCTGCTACAAAAGTTTCTCTCTTCTATGCTGACAACAGTAGACATCCCTATAAAGGTATGGCACCTCAGATGACTTCGGACAGCCCCACAGCACAGGTGTTTGCAGATGGAATGAGGAAGGTTTGAGAGGAAGTAGAAGCGGCCTTAGGGAAGGCCAATGACGATATGAAGAAGTTCTATGACAGGAAGCCAAGAGTTGGGGTAGAATATAAGCCAGGCGATAAGGTTTGGCTTGAGGGAACTAATTTATTGACAGATCAGCTGATGAAAAAGTTAGGAGACAAACAGTTTGGACCATTTACAGTTCAGAAGAAGATAGGTGCTAGTTCCTACAAACTAGACATCCCCTCCACATGGAAATATATTCATAACGTTTTCAATGAAGTCCTCCTCACCCCTTATAGGGAGCCACAATTCCCCTCTCAACCACGAAACACTCGACCACCTTCTGTCGTTGTAGGAGAGGAAGAAGAATTTGAAGTCAAAGAGATTCTCGACTCTGTTATAGGTATGCCTCCGGACCTCCATACGGGTCTTCCGGTTTCGGACATTGACTTGTTACTTTATAATTCCTTACGACTTCGACCGTCTCGGTCGAAGCATACGAAGCATTCGATTGTCGAATGCTAAGTATTCTCACTTTATTGTCTTTTTAATTATATTGATGTAACCGAATTATATTAGTTATTGTCTCTTACTTACAGCCATTATTGTTATAGATTTAACAATTAGGATTACAGGTATATAAGCTGTAGTATCTTGTACATAGTTCTTCAGTTTAAATATCAACTTAGATTGCTGCTGAACTCCGTCCGGAACTCTCTTCTCTAATCGCTCAACGTTCGCACTATAACCGAATGTTGTCCAGATGTCTTAACTCTCTTACTTGTCACTCTGAACATTCACCAAACCGTACGGTGAAGCGGGGGCACTACCGAAAGTAGTGTCAAGGTTCTAGTTCATCCATTAACTTCTTCCATTGCAATCGAGCTAACCAATTCTCTTCGATTACATCCTTGGAGACTTCGGTTCTAAACCATAGTCTCGATTCATCCCGATTACTCTCGGATCACTTCGATTCATTCTATACCTTCTAAGACTTTACGGAACCTCACCGGCACAGTTTTAACAGACTCATGGAAGGTAGGAAGGGGAATCAAATACAAAGTCCGATGGTGGGGATATGGACCACATGAGGACACTTGGGAGCCTCAGTCTAACATCACACATTCCTCCAATTTGTTGAAGGAATTCCATGATAAGAACCTGACTAAACCAAAACCCGCCACCCTAAACTGACTCGAGATCCCTATTTCTTTATTTCCTACCAAATTGTTCCGTCCTATGCCCCAGCCATACACCAAAAACACACCACCACAATTACCCTCCGAAAATTTCGTTAGACAACAGGCACTTTGTGGAACTCACACTCTAGGGAGGGGGTAATGTCACAAAACAATCTTTTCATTATTCTTTTCCTTTTCTTTTATTTACTTACCTAATCATTAAAGTGCTTATACTAGCACTTGTTATATGTTCATTTCCATCTAGATCACATGCACCAACCTTATTGTTCTCACATTGTCATTTCACTTGGGCGCAACTCTCTTGTGTCTGTCAGATCATTGACAGGACGACATCATTATTGTTCTGCCTCCATGCTTCCTTTTATATTGCCTTATTGTTTACTCACCAAATACCTACAGCCTTACTTATGGATATGGGTGACTCTTATTGTAGATCCTCACAGTTTCATATTCCATTTAGTATATAAGACTAGGTATTTTGTAGTTATGGTCCTTAGCTCTATTCTTGTCTATACTCCTTGGTAGCTAGACTTGTATTGGGTTATTTTATCCATCCTCTTTTGCTTTTTCACCCTCTTGCTCATCATCTATTGTGTGATGCCTGGTTGTCTCTTGTGAGAGCTAGCAAGTCGCTGACACAGGGTGATTGCAGGAAATAGCGAATATAATTACTTCGCGAGGTAAAATGATCCTAGACAATGTAGTTGGACCTTGACTCCACTATTAGTAGAGTCCTCAACACTTCATGTGTCTGCAAGAGAAGAAAGGGAAATGTGTTCTGTTCACGATTGTCATATGTATGTGAATCGAGTTATTCTGTGATTCTGCGATCCATTTACCTACTTCGCAAAGAGTTCCTAAGCTCAGGAATCCTTCCTTATCTTTCCTCATCATTATCAGATGAGTACTATACCTAATATATCCCTTCCTTTGTTCTTTACTCCACAAGCTAGTCTATTCGGAGTTAGTATTGCTTCGTGATGCTTATGTAATGCATAGTATAGTGCTACAACATCAAATAGGTAGTTCTATAGTTTTAATATCAACTTAGATCTGCTCTCTCTTTGTATTACAGATGTTCACTATCTGTGATACATTCTCAACACAGCTCTGATGTTCTGCGAAGCAACCTTTGCGAACTGATGCTGCTATTACCTTTATATTGGACCATCAATGTGTTGAGGGCACTACCGATAGTAGTGTTAATGTCCAACTACCTTTCTATAACTCCGCAAATCGTTCCTCCCTTTGCGAGGGAATTATCCCCTTGCATTTCCAACCAATTCTGCGATTATTCCGTGATTCCAGAGTTGCACGATCTTAACAGTGATGACCATTGTGGAACATACTGACAGTAGGGATGTTAAAACGATGATAGGGGTAAGTGATTAATTGGTATCACTATCAAAGTGCTATCAAGGTTGATATTTAAACTCAGGAACTACCTATTCAATACCATAGCTTGATACTAAAGGTAAGTTAGGATCACCAAGCAATGCCATGCCCAAATGGGTTAGCTCATAAGTAAAGAACAAAGGAAGGGATATAAAAGGGATAGTGTAAATCCGATAAAGATGATAAGAGATAACAATAAATGGCTTCGCATCAAAATTCCTTTGTGAAGTAATTGCATAGTGGTAAAAGGATATAAGTAATATATCTAAGTAGCGGAATGGTTCGTGAAGCTTTGTAAGGACTTAGCTTGCATAGATATAACAGCTGATTATTTATATCATCATCTTGAGGTGGGGGTGGCAAATTAGCATTCTGCTCTCTTGCCCTCTGTCTACGTTCACGTTGCATATTCCTACAATCTTCACATGTACTATAAGTACCAAATTTTGCTTCAGGCCTGAAATGCCTCCCACTGGTACACCATAATAAACCAACATGATAGCAATCTGTATATCTTGCATGAAGTAACAAAGTTTCACCATGAAATTTTAAATGACAGCCATTGCATATATCTCCATTTCCAAACAGCTCATTTGCTACCCAATGGCTTTTGTGAGAGCACCACTTATGATTATCTGAAGCTCTGGGCAGTTCAGGAGATTGGGGAGGAATTATTCCACTGAAAAGATCTAAGTCAAATTCATTTTCTTCCTCTTGGATATCACTGTCTGGAAATAGAGGCAGCTGAAACAGTCCCAGAGGAAACACATCTTCATTTTCTGCTGGCTGAAGATCTAGATCATCTAGCTCATCAACAAGCATATCAATCAGAAGAGGAAGATTTGAAAAAGTAGGACTTGGTGGATCCATAACTGTATCTCTCCTCTGAATTCTCTTAGATGACAATCTTTCATGAGTTGAAGGAGTCCATGTATAATCCATATGACGACGACTTCCACTGTTGGAATGAGTGGGAGTTCCAGCAACAAGCTGGGAATGTTGAAAAGGAAAAGGAAAAGCTAGAAATGTATTTATTCATCTCTCAAGTCAAAGAAAAAGAAAGATAACATTAACATACGGAGATTAACAGCCTGTAGATCTGTTACAGGTATGCTTCCACTACCTCATATGGAACATACGGAACCAACAATTATGATTCATTCCTTTCCTTTCCTTATTGGTTCAGCACCGGACTGTACAACGAATCTGATGTTAACGGATACGATTACTTTTAATTCCCACACTATTATCTTTTAATTATATTATCGGGAACTTTTTACAATACTTATTGTTTTATCCCAGATACTCATTGTTCTTCTTTTAACAATTAGGATTACTGGTATATAAGCATTAGTGTCCAGTAGATAGTTCTCCAGTTTAAATATCAACTTAGATCTTTCCAAACTAGGAAGATTATCACTATAACTCCGTCCAGACTTTCCAGTCTTACCTTCTAGTTGTCCAAACTTATCCAGTCAACTTCCAGACATCCAAAATCTACAAACATCAATGGAACCACTACGACATAGCAGGGGCACTACTGAAAGTGGTGCTAAGGTTCTTGTTCAACTTTACCATTCTGCATTTCTACTGATTGGTAGTTACCATACAAACCCAGAAACTATCAGAACACTATACTATCCTATTCACCCTAGACCTCATGGAATCTCACCAGAACAGTCTTAACAGTATATTTAAACTATCACTCACTATTGTTGTGTCTCATACTCAATTATATTCATGGTGCCTCCAATAACTCGACAAGCCCAAAGGAACCAGATGAGGACTCTCACCAGAACCACTAACAATTCAGATGTACTGAATCAGGCTGAAGAGTCAAACCCTTTTCTTGCTAATGCACAATCCTTTGCACCATACCCCAAATCTATATCGGCCTTAGGAGGTCAAAGGAGAGCCAATGTTTTCAGACCAACAATGTCAACTGCACATTCCACTACAGCAGTGAATCCGGAGTTTGTGATCAGCAGAAATACCAAAACATTAGACTATGAAATTCAAACACTTTACACTGCGACTGGAATACTGGTTCAGGTAAGAACACCACAGATGGTAACTCGAATAGCTACCGCTTTATCAGCAATCATACCTCCATCTCCAACAGCAGCAGCTATTTTTGGACAGCTCTTGGCCCGTAACACACCGGAAAACACTCAAATTCCTGAAGGACAGGAAGAACATCATCCCGAAGAAGATGATCGGGAGGATCAAGATGGTGAAGAAGATCCAGTAGGGGCTGATGAAAATCCAGCTGATCCGGATGGATCTGATGATGATGAAGGACCAGGTGGTGGAGGATCCAGTGGACCAGGAAGTCCCAGGAGACCAATCTTCCCACCGAACAACAACTCTTCCGAACGGGAGTTTCTTCAAATGTTCCAAGCTTTCCGAGGAACACTCAAAGGATTGGGTAATGCGATTGCGAGTTTGTGCCATCCAAATCAAGTAAAGCAAAAGTTTGAGAATCAGATGTCTTCGATGGTCTCAAGCCTTGGAAACTCAAATCTTTCCTTGTTTCCTTATCCCTTGTCTTCCTCGACTGACCGAATTCTTTCACTGATCAAAGGAAGATTGCCTACACCCTTTCTTACCTGAGTGGATCTGCTCGTGAATGGTTCGAGCTGGATATCCTTGATCCCAATGCGGTTGCACTGCCTATGTGGACCAGCTCTTTTTTGGCACTCGTAAAAGAATTACAAGACAATTTTGGTCTTTACAACACTCAAGGGGATGCCGAGGATAAGCTCAGAAATTTAAGGATGAAGGAAAACAAATCAGTTCATAAATTCAATATCTGATTCAATTCACTTGCTGCTCTCTGTTAAGACTGTGCTGGTGAGGTTCCGTAGAGTCTTAGAGGTATAGAAGTGAATCAAGATGTTCCAAGAGTAATCGGTTTTGATTGAGACTATAGTTTACAACCGAAGTCTCAAAGGAAGTAATTGAAGAGTATTGGTCAGTTCGATTGCAACAGAAGATGACGATGATGAACTAGAACCTTGACACTACTTTTGGTAGTGCCCCCGCTTCGTCGCACAGTTCGGTGAATTTTCAGAATGATGAGTAAGAGAATAAAGACGTCCGGACAACGTTCGGTTATAGTGCGAATGTTAGATGATTAGAAGAGAGAGTCCCGGACGGAGTTCAGCAGCAATCTAAGTTGATATTTAAACTGAAGGACTATGTACAAAATACTACAGCTTATATACCTGTAATCCTAATTGTTAAATCTATAACAATAAGAGCTGTAAGTAAAAGACAATAACTAATATAATTCGGTGACATCAATATAATTAAAAAGACAATAAAGTGAGAATACTTAGCATTCGACAATCAAATGCTTTGTATGCTTCGACTGAGACAGTCAAAGTTGGAAGGAATTATAAAGTAACAAGTCAATGTCCGAAGCCAGAAGCCCCATACAGAGGTCCGGAGGCATACCTGTAACACTCTCACCGATTGGAATGCAAGTTCCCTGAAGTGGGCCTACCAGCATGTGCTCGCATCCTGAATTAAGGACGGAATGGCCCATGTTCCAGAGCCTCAAAACCTCGCCAAATATCATGCGGAGGTTCTTCAGATTGATAACCAGTACTGGTGTAGGGAAGAAGAAAAGAAACGGGAGTCAGTTCGACAAACTGGGTCAGGATCGGGTGGTAAGACCTCGAATCCTGGGAAGAAGGGTAACCAAAATCCTCCTTCACAATCTTCTCCTGTGTTGGAAAATCAGTCAAAAGGTACTAATAACCCACAGACAACTGGGCAGAATCAAGGGAAGAAGCCTTGGTTCAGCAACAAAAAATCGGATGGAACTGGTTCATCTGGTCAATTCTCATCAAATCCTTCGATTTCTCAACAGTCGAAGCCATACTCAAAACATCTCGGACTGGATGGAAAAGTCAAGCCAGAAGAAAAGGAGAGATGCAGGAAGTTCAACCTGTGTATGTTTTGTGGCAGTAAGCATAAGCTAGAGGATTGTCCAAATTGGAAATCAAGCCAACCTTGCGGTCAAGCAGCCAAGGTTGAGGATGCCACTACAGATGTCTGAACATCTTCGGATGGTTCGAAAAAATAGTCCGCAGCTCTTGTACCCCAGTATGAAGCAAGAGTTGTGTTGACCCAGTTCATGCCTACCCAGGGGAAGTTATACTTAACACATCCACTCTTTCCGAATATGAATGTTCTCTTCGCTTTGATCTTACTACTGAATTTAAATCACTGGAGGAACTGGCCGGTACATTATCTTTACTACAATTTCCATGCTTACTTGATTCCGGTTCTACAGACTCTTTTCTTGATTTTTCCTATGTACAAAAACATTCTATTCCAACAACACCTATAGCTCCAATCAATCTCCATTTATTCAATGGTTCTCTTACCACAAATTCTATAAAGGAAATGGCCAAATTATCGGTTCGCTTTCCGACTGGCAAGTCTTTTATGATTAACTTTGATGTTACTTCATTGGATTCATCTTGCAAAGCTGTATTAGGATATAGTTTTTTGTCCTGCTACAATCCGTTGATTGACTGGGTTACAAAAACAATTTCTTTCCGAAACACTGACCAAGATGTTTTCAAACAGACGTCTACACCTCCGGATACTTTAATTTCAAGTTCCGAAGTGTCTGCTCCACCTCAGGAGCTTTTAGCAAAAACAGATGCATCATGCTCTAAACCTCGCTCTCGCCTTTCACCTTGTCCACTCATGGACAAATTTCCATACAAACCCATCTACTCATACCCAACAGTATTGCAAATGGGATCTCATATAGAATCAGTGGAAAAACCAGACATCGACATCGCACTTCTAGGAGCAGTGGCTTTCAACCGGGTCTGCAAGGACACTGGTATCGAGCCGATTCTGTTTCATTACATTCCTTCCGAAATTACTGCTAAAGGTTCTAGTACTGAAGAATTTGAATCTCAGGAACAAGGATCTATCCTTCCGGATCAATATGCAGAATTCGCTGATGTCTTTGACAAAAGCTCATCCGAAGAGCTTCCGGAACATCAATCTTATGATCTAAAGATTGATTCAGAGGAAGGTGCTGAGCCACCTCTTGGAAGATTGTATCCCTTATCTCCAAAAGAATTGGGGGCCCTTCACAATTTCCTGGATAAGCAACTAGCTACAGGTATAATTCAAACCTCATCTTTGCCATATGGCACACCAGTTTTATTTGCTCCAAAGAAGGACAGTTCTCTCTGACTATGTGTCGACTTCCGAGGAATTAATTGCATCATGAAAAAGGACCGATACCCATTACCACTAATATCTGACCTGCTTGACGTGCCTCGAAAGGCGGCCATATACACTAAACTCGATTGAGCTCATGCTTACCATCTCGTATGAATTGCCGAAGGTGACGAATGGAAGACTGATTTCTGGACTCACTATGGGTCTTACAAGTGGAAAGTAATACCGGAAGGACTCACAAACACCCCAGCTGCTTTTCAAAGATTTGTTAACTCTATCTTTGCAGATTTACTGGACATTTATGTGATCGTTTACATTGACAATATTCTAGTATATTCAGATAATCCGGAAGATCATGAGGAACATGTCCGAGAAGACCTCCAAAGACTCCAACAAGTGTCAGCAACTTGCTAGCTCTCACAAGAGATAACCAGGCATCACATGATGAACAATGAGCAAGAGGATGAAGAAAGCGATGAGGATAAAGCAACCCAACTACAAGTCTAGCTACCGAGGAGTATAGACGAGAATAGAGCTAAGGAATATAACTACGAAATACTAAGTCTTATATACTAATGGGATATGAAGCCGTGAGAGATGTCTCGTGCCGTAACCGTGAGGATCTACAATAAGAGTCGCTCATATCCATAAGTAAAGCTGTAGGTATTAGGTGAGTAAACAATAAGGCAATATAAAAGGAAGCATGGAAGCAGAACAATAATGACGTCGTCCTGTCAATGAGCTGACAGGCATGAGAGAGTTGCGCCTAAGTGAAACGACAATGCGAGAACAATAAGGCTGACGCATATGACCTAAACGGGAATGAAAATATAATAAGCGCTAGTGTAAGCGCTTTGGTGATTAGGTAAGTAAATGAAAGAAAAGGAAAAGAATAATAAAAGAAAAGAATAATGAAAAAGAATGTTTCGTGACAACAAGCTCAACTCTACTGCAATCTTGCGAAATGCTTCTTCGGAGTTGATACAGTCGAGTATCTCGGCTACATCCTATCTCCCACTGGCCTTACCATGTCTTCGGACAAGGTAAAAGCTATCATTGAATGGCCAGTGCCTCGAAAGGTCAAGGATATTCAATCTTTTCTCGGATTTGCCAATTTCTACAGGTGTTTCATTTATAATCATAGTGACATTGTTATTCCATTAACCCAACTCACCCGGAAAACAACGGATTGGATTTGGACTGCAGAATGCCAGTTGGCTTTCGAAAATCTCAAGCATGCATTCACCAGCACCCCTATTCTAGCCCACTGGGAACCGAATCGACTGCTCATCGTGGAAACCGATGCTTCGGACTATGCAATCACAGCTATCCTTTCAATTTGACTGTCAGATGGGGAAGTACATCCTATCGCTTTTCTTTCACGCATGCTTCACGCAGCAGAACTAAATTATGACGTTCACAATAAGGAGCTTCTAGCTATTTTCGAAGCTTTTAAAGCTTGGCGGCACTACCTCGAAGGTTCTGGAGACCCGATTGACATGGTCACTGACCATAAGAATCTCGAGTACTTTTCTAGAATGAAAGTTCTGACTCAGCAACAGGTCCGATGGTCTGAATATCTTCACCAATTCAATTTGGTTATCTGGTTTCGACTGGGTAAATTAGGGGAAAAGCCGGACTCCATCACTAGATGATGGGACGTCTACCCAAAAGAGGGGGATATCGGCTATGCCCAAGTCAATCCACAGAACTTCCGACCTGTATTCACTAATGAACAGCTATCTGCTTTGCTTCAGGCTACTTTCCTTGAAGGACCAGTTCTCTGGGCATCAATCGTAATGGACATCAATGCTTTACATGAAGCAATTTGACAATCGTTACCAATCGATCTGGAGTCTGCACTAGGTCTCACATATGCCCAAGACACTACTAAACCTCGATGGACTATGGGTGAAGATAATCTACTACACCTTGATAACTGAATCTATGTTCCGAATCACTCAGATCTACAATTACAAGTTCTACAGTATTTCCATGATCACCCTCTTTCAGGCCACTTTGGTCAAAACCGGACTCTAGAATCCATTTGTCAGCAATATACCTCGCCTAAGGTCCGAGATTTCATATGAGACTATGTTCCCTCCTGCACTACTTGTGGTAGGAACAAGTCACGTCAACATCAGCCTTATGGATTGCTAAAGCCTCTTCCAGTACCCACACGCCCTTGGGATTCCATATCCATGGACTTTATCAAAGAACTACTGATGTCGGATGGTTACAATTCCATTCTAGTCATTGTGGATCAATCATCAAAACAATCCATCTTCATTAAGTGTCATACTACAATCACATCTGAGCAATTAGCTGAACTTTTTGTCATTCATGTCTTTGTTATATCTATGCAAGCTAAGTCTTTACGAAGCTTCGCGAACTATTCCGCTACTTAGATATTACTTATAACCTTTCACCACTACGCAATTACTTCGCGAAGGAATTCCGACGTGAAGCATTTACTCTTATCTCTTATCATCCTTATCAGATTCATACTATCCCTTTTATATCCTTTCCTTTGTTCTTTACTTATGAGCTAACCCATTCGGGCATGGCATGGCTTCGCGATCCCTGACTACCTTTAGTATAAAGCTACAGTATCGAATAAGTAGTTCCTTAGTTTAAATATCAACCTTGATAGCACTTCGATAGTGATACCAATTAATCATCTATCCTTATCATCGTTTTAACATCCTCTCGCTGTCAGTACGTTCTGCGATAGTCATCACGAACGGAAAACATTTACTTTCTTCTCTTGCGGACACGCAAAGTATCAAGGGCTCTACTAATAGTGGAGTCAAGGTCCGACTATTTAGTCTAGGATCGTTTTACCTCGCGAAGTTATTCACTTCGTATTTCCTCGCGATCATCCCGCGATTATTCCCGACGATCCCTTTGTGCATGATCATAACATGATACCAATTAATCATCTATCCGTATCATCGTTTCAACATCCTCACTGTCAGTACATTCCGCGATAGTCATCGCAAATGGAACATGTTTAACTTTCTTCTCTTGCGGACACATGAAGTGTCGAGAACTCTACTGATAGTGGAGTCAAGGTCTGACTACTTAGTCTAGGATCATTTTACCTCGCAAAGTAATTTACTTCGTATTTCCCCGCGATCATCCCGCGATCATTCCCAACGATCCCTTTGTGCACGATCATAACAGCCTCGTTTATAATGGTCTTCCTCAGGCAAGGAAATTCCACCATGCATCCGCACAAAACCATTGGAATCCTTTTCCAAATATCCCTTTTCCAACCAGTGTTTCATTTCCTCGCACTCTTGCACATTCTTTGCTTCACAGGTGCTTTTACCACAAAACCCACACATTCACTCATGTTTTGGTTTTTGAGCTGTACCAATGCTAGAAGTGCTCTCGGAGGCTTTGGATTGATTGGTCACTAGTTTATTTACCAATAGAATCAGGGATGACACCTCCTTTCGTAAGGAATCAGTCGAGTCAGTGGTTTCTATTTTTGCGGGGATATTGGCTGTCGTGGAGGTTACAGGGACCGAGATGCGATCCCCTAGGCTAAAATTTCCCAAGGGAGCTGAGGCGTCCAATAAAAGGAAATCAACCGAGGTTTTAAGCTCAGTAAGAGTGTAGGCCTGTCCTTTATTCTTCGATGGATATTTAACCTGAAGGCGAGTATCGAGGCGAGATCGGACTGACTCTGGAAATGGTGAGACATAATAGTTTGCAATCTGTACAACTGATAAAATCCTATTTATTTCTAGCGAAGACAATACTGATTGGAATGATCTGTGGTACTTGGCAAGATCAACTGAGTTTGAAATCCCTTGGTTCCTATACCCCTCAATGACCTTCTTAAGGTCCTCGATGGTTGAAACCATGGGCAACAGAGCCTCGGGATAGTTCTCGAGGACTTCGGTTTTAAACTCTATCCACGTCTTCGTGGCATCAACATAGGTTCCTAATGACTACCAGAATCAAGTGGTCTTGGCATCCGTGTGATGCAGGGTGCCCTTCTTCTTCTCCACATCATTAGCATCAAGTCCATCCTTTTTTGGTACGAACAATACCAGAGCTCCGTGAGGATAGGACGAAGGTTCAATAGCGCCTGATTTGAGATGCTTATCGATAAAATCGTGTAGAGCCTCTAATTCCTTGGCAGAAAGAGGGTAAAGACGACCGATAGGTGGTTCAGCGCCTTCCTCCAATTCAATCTTTAGGTCGTAAGGTCAATGCTCAGGCAGCACTTTGGATTTGACTTCGTCAAAAACATCCACAAAGTCCATGTAATGCTTTGGTAATGAGGAGGGATTGCTTGCCGAAGTTGTCGAAGCAGCTCGCGCTGTAACTTCGCTGTGAACCGCTCGTAAGATTAACGGTTCACACTTGGCATTCTTGCAAGCATGGTTGAAAAGTTCCGCGTTGACAAGAGCAATGTTGATCTCTGGGTTTTCAAGTCGCGAAGCAGCCAATTGAGCCACCAAAGGATAGGAATAGATAGGTTCATAGGGAAAAGAGTCCGATAAAGGATGAGGTGAATGGCGAGAACAAGTTCGCAAGGAGGATCGCGAAGGAACCTCTTCAGAACCAATGGTAGGCTGACCCTGAGAAGGGACAGTTTCTTCCAGAACAAGTGTTCGTGGAAGTGAGGACGTCGAGGGAAATTCAACTTGCTTGGTGGAATGGAATGTAATGTTTCTCGATGCCCAGTCAATCAATGGATTGTAGCGGGTCAAGAAACTGTAACCTAAAACTGCTTCGCAAGAGGAATCTAGTAAAGTGACATAAAATGTCAGTAGTAGTAGCTCGCCAGAGGGAAACCAAACATTAAGAGATGTAGTCTTGGAAATTGGGTTTGGAGATAAAGAACCATCAAAGAGTTGGAGATTGATTGGAGAAATAGAAGAAGTAGGAAGGGCATGTTTATACACAAAATGAGAATCAATAAAGCAATCAGTAGAACCAGAATCAAGTAAGGAAACAAAAGAAAGCTTCGTGGAAACATTGCGAAGTGAAAAATCTATAGTAAGAGGTATAGTAAATGATTATTCATCATAGGAAAGAGTGGATGTGTTTAATTTAACTTCCCCGGTAGTACGAACCTGGTCAACGCAACTCCCACTTTGTACTGGGGTACAGGAGTTGCGGACTATTTTTCCGATACCGAAGGGGTACTTGCCGCTACTTCCTGTGTTTCCGCGGCATGTCCACAAGCTTTGCGAGCCTTTCATTTCTCGCAGTTGTCGAACTTATGACTTTCCCCACAAAAACTGCATAACCCCAACTTCTTTTGACGTTCCGACTCCTTCGCGAGGAGCTTTCTGTTCGAGCCGAGGTTGCTCGCGTATGCAGGTTTAGTCACCGGAGCACTCGTCGATGATGAGGAATTTCCACCTCCACTAGACTTACCTTTCTTCCCTGAGTTATTTGTCGAGGTCGAGGTCATGGTGGTGGTGGTTGTAGAAGTTTGTGAAGAACCTGGCATGTTCTTCTTCGACATATTTGATGCTTTCCCTCCCGAGGAAACACCTGTCAATCTAGCGGCTTCTCTTTTCCGCTCTTCTTCTCGTCTCCAGTACCTATTATCTACGCGAAGTACCTCATAACAGTATTCCACAAGTATCTTCGGTTCCGGAAGATGAGCCATCTCATCTTTGATACGGCTTGCCAAGCTGCATTGATAAGCCCACTTAAGGGCATGTGAGTCCCAGTTAGTAGATGCCGCGAGGGTATTGAAACAGATGTTATACTTCCATACATTATCGGATTCCTTCATCCTTAACGTGCTGATCTTATCCTCGGCTTCCCCCTGTGCATTGTACATACCAAAATTGTCCTGAAGTTCCTTCACCAATGCCGCAAAGGAACTCGTCCACGCTGGCATCGTGGAGAGGTTCGGATCCAGAATGTCTGGTTCGAACCATTCCTTCGTGGAACCACCGAGGTACGACAGAGTATAATTGATCTTCTTTTGATCAGTAAAATACGAGGGACGATCAATGAATACCAAAGATAAGGAAACTAAGAAACCTTTCAGTTTCCGCAAGTCAGATCTGTCGAACACTTCAGGATCCTTGACCTTCAATCTTCCGGATTCCGCGGGGCTGCTAGCATTCATGCCCGCGAGGACTGTTCCGAGGGTATCGAGCGAACCCTTAAACACGTGAAACACATCTAAGATGCATTGTTCAGTAGGGTCCAGATGGACACTACCTACCTGTTCCACTGGACTCCTAGAACGACTAGGAACGCGAGAACCTCCAGGTGCCCCGGGACCCCCAGGACTATCGGGATCCAATTCCCCTGGTTCTCCGGGATTTCCTGACTCGTCAGGACCTATGTTATATCTATGCAAGCTAAGTCTTTACGAAGCTTCGCGAACCATTCCACTACTTAGATATCACTTATAACCTTTCACCAATACGCAATTACTTCGCAAAGGAATTCTGACGCGAAGCATTTACTCTTATCTCTTATCATTCTTATCGGATTTACACTATCCCTTTTATATCTTTTCCTTTGTTCTTTACTTATGAGCTAACCCATTCGGGCATGGCATCGCTTCGCGATCCTGACTACCTTTAGTATAAAGCTACGGTATTGAATAGGTAGTTCCTTAGTTTAAATATCAACCTTGATAGCACTTCGATAGTGATACCAATTAATCAACTATCCTTATCATCGTTTTAACATCCTCTCACTGTCAGTACGTTCCGTGATAGTCATCGCGAACAGAACATGTTTACTTTCTTCTCTTGCGGACATGCAAAGTGTTGAGGGCTCTACTAATAGTGGAGTCGAGGTCCGACTACTTAGTCTAGGATCGTATTACCTCGCGAAGTAATTTACTTCGTATTTTCCCGCGATTATCCCGCGATCATTCCCGATGATCCTTTTGTGCACGATCATAACAACCTACCTCTTCGTCGATTTCCACTTCTTCGATGTTCTCCGGAATTTCCATCATGGTAACTGGTATCCGACCTCGCGAAGGGCCGGGAGCGTTTGCTAGCTGCTGACACATTCTGTCAGCAAGGGTAAAGGTGGTAGGAGATGGTGGGATTCCCATCTCTGTTGTTGGTATTGCCGTGTGATTTCTTCACGGTGTTCGTACAGTAACAGGGTCACCATTTTCTGTGTAGAGTACTTGGTACTCGAATTCAGAATGGTCAGGTTGACCAAGGGCGTGATGACTGGAAACCCGCGCACTAGCAGGCTGTCCGGGGGCTGGACCGAAGACGTTAGATCATCGTCGAGAATGTCCGGCTCCTGAAATAGATTCCGTGAATGGCGCGAAGCCTGTCGCATTCGATGCAAAAGGATTAACCATTTCTAGTTCCTCTCTTACCGACTTGTCGGACCCTCCAGTGTTGGTACAGTTTCATCTGCTCCTTGTATAGACCATTGTTGAAGGAAGGGAAATTGTTGAGTGGAATGTGATGGGTAATGAGGACGAATGTGCCGAGTGTTAGTTTAAATATACTGTTATGATCATGCACAAAGGGATCATTGGGAATGATCGCGGGATAATTGCGGGAAAATACGAAGTAAAATACTTCGCGAGGTAATATGATCCTAGACTAGGTAGTCGGACCTTGACTCCACTATTAGTAGAGTCCTCGACACTTCGTGTGTCCGCAAGAGAAGAAAGGTAAACGTGTTCCATTCGTGATGACTATCGCGGAACATACTGACAGCGAGGATGTTAAAACAATGATAAAGATAGATGATTATTTGGTATCACTATTGAAGTGCTATCAAGGTGTTATATCTATGCAAGCTAAGTCTTTACGAAGCTTCGCGATCCATTCTGCTACTTAGATATTACTTATATCTTTTTACTACTACGCAATTACTTCACAAAGGAATTCCGACACAAAGCAACTACTCCTTATCCCTTATCATTCTTATCGGATTTACACTATCCCTTTTATATCCTTTCCTTTGTTCTTTACTTACGAGCTAACCCATTCGGGCATGGCATTGCTTCGCAATCCTGACTTACCTTTAGTATAAAGCTATGGTATCGAATAGGTAGTTCCTTAGTTTAAATATCAACCTTGATAGCACTTTGATAGTGATACCAATTATTCCTCTATCTGTATCATTGTTTTAAACATCCTTGCTGTCAGTACGTTCCGTGATAGTCATCGCGAGCGGAAAATGTTTACCTTTCTTCTCTTGCGGACACGTGAAGTGTCGAGGACTCTACTAATAGTGGAGTCAAGGTCCGACTACTTTGTCTAGGATCATTTTACCTTGCGAAGTATTTCACTTCGTATTTTCCCGTGATCATCCCACAATCATTCCCAACAATCCCTTTGTGCACGATCATAACACAAGGTTGATATTTAAACTGAGGAACTGTCATGAAGTGAGCCCCCCCCCCCCCTATCATTTTCCTTTCTTTACGATACACCATCCAAGCCCTCCTACCTACAATAATCATTCCGGAACATTCCATTCCATTCTATTAGTTCCGTTCCATTCCTTGTGCCTGAGCTATACAGTATTATCTCATAGTTCCCACGCTCCACCTTGTATATATAAGCCAGCCCCCACAACCTGGTCCCTTATCTTGACCTCTTTGTCGTTGGGACCAGGTATGTCTTTAACTTACTTACTTGTATTTATTATCAATATAACTTTGTCGTTGGGACCAGTTGTCCGCTCCCGCCTAAGTCTCCGCTCCGCTCCGCCACCGTCGTCACCTCTTTGTGACATTAGGTCAAGATCCCTTACTGCACTGATAGCCTACCGATTAGGTTATCCTTGCAGGCTCCGCTTCCACCACGTCTACAGACACCTCCGCACCAAGCCTGCCCGCCCAAGCTATCGACTGCTCTGCCTACCCACACGCTTTTGATACTAAAGACCAAACCCACATCCACCGCAGCAAAAGCAGCTCCTGGGCTGATTGCAGTTCTCAACCCTGTCCGAACGCTGCTGCCAACTCCATCAGTGAAGAGGAGAACCTTTCCGACGGTACCGTGATCACACCCATCCTTATCCCTACTCCCACTGCACCCCCATCCATTATGTCGACCTCTGAAGTCAACACAAATCAGCTCATGGCACAGCTTATCGAGCAGGTGACTCAGCTCACAGCCAACCTTCACAGAGCTGCAGCCAAGTCGAGCATGAATAAACCCGAGCTCTTCAAAGGCTCGAGTAGTGCGGAAGCCCGTCGCTTCATTGCTCAGTATCAGAGCTGGGCAGTGGAACAACCGGATTTGAAGGACAACGAAGGGAAACTGATTAAGGCGGCTCTAGGATTCTTCTCGGGAAAGGCTGCTGATTGGGCCACCCCATACCTCTTGGAATTCAGTCATCACCAACAACCGTTTAATGGACGATGGGAAGACTTTAAAACAGCCTTCACCCTCCGATTCGAATCCATTGACGCAGGCATGGAAGCCCGGAATGCAATCCAGCATCTCAGGCAAGCAAAAGGTCAAACGGTAGCAGAATTTGCACAGAACTTCAAAGACATCGGCGATCGAACTGGGCTCTCAGATATCGACCTACGAGAACGCTTTCACAGTGGCCTCAACCCAGAGATTCGACAAAATCTCATCGTGGTCAACATAGCTCAGGGATTAGCCCCTACACTAGAGGAGGCAATCAGGCGAGCAATCTCGGTAGACGTATTCCTGCATGACCCCACCATGACAGGCCGTAATCAGGGTACCTCTCACATCTCCTCTCCCCCTGCCAACTCCCATGCTATGGACGTTGATGCCACGCATACCAATGGCAACAGTAGAGAAAGCTTCGTGGCCCAGATGAGAGGCAGGTGTTACGGTTGTGGTTCACAGAGTCATGAGAAGAGGAACTGCTTGTACAAGGACACAGTATGCCGCTACTGTGGGCGACGAGGTCATTTAGAGTCAGTCTGCCAGGATAAATTCATGGGTCTAGAACGCGGCCAGGGTAAGCGTCAACAACCCCGCCGTCAACAAGTCGCAGCCTCCTCTTCAACGCCTTTCACTCTCTTTCCCAATGAACCTGTCCAAATTGCGGCTTCCACTCCGGCCCCTGCTCCTGCCCCTATTGCCCAGTCCCCAGCTACCCCCGACCTCTCCATCCAAATTGCCCAGCTCCAAGAACTCCTGAACAGAGCCAATGCCATGGCCCCCGCTTCAGGCTCGCAGGAGGGTTTTTAAAGCGGGTACCCGTCTCGGCCGCACCGAGAGTACCCGTAAACCAATTTGCTATACATGCTACGTCCACATATGATTCTCTACCCTCATGTACCATATCTAATATTTCGGAATTGAACTCCAATTCGTCACACTTCCGAATTAACGCGAAATTAAGAGGAAGAAATCACAGTATAGCAACTGCGGCCATGGTTGATTCTGGAGCCACGGCTCTATTCCTGAATCAGGAGTTTGTCACCCGCCACCAAGTAAGGATCTTCCCACTCAGGAAACCCATTGGGGTCTTTAACATCGATGGATCTGCTAACTGTCATGAAGTGAGCCCACCCCCTATCATTTTCCCTTTCTTTACGATACACCATCCAAGCCCTCCTACCTACAATAATCATTCCGGAACATTCCATTTCATTCTATTAGTTCCATTCCTTGTGCCGGAGCTATACAGTATTACCTCATAGTTCCCACGCTCCACCTTGTATATATAAGCCAGCCCCCACAACCTGGTCCCTTATCTTGACCTCTTTGTCGTTGGGACCAGGTATGTCTTGAACTTACTTACTTGTATTTATTATCAATATAACTTTGTCGTTGGGACCAGTACCTGCCCGCTTCAGCTCAAGTCTCCGCTCCGCTCCGCCACCATCGTCACCTCTTTGTGACATTAGGTCAAGATCCCTTACTGCACTGATAGCCTACCGATTAGGTTATCCTTGCAGGCTCCGCTTCCACCACGTCTACAGACACCTCCGCACCAAGCCTGCCCGCCCAAGCTATCGACTGCTCTGCCTACCCACACGCTTTTGATACTAAAGACCAAACCCACATCCACCGCAGCAAAAGCAGCTCCTGGGCTGATTGCAGTTCTCAACCCTGTCCAAACGCTGCTGCCAACTCCATCAGTGAAGAGGAGAACCTTTCCGACGGTACCGTGATCACACCCATCCTTATCCCTACTCCCACTGCACCCCCATCCATTATGTCGACCTCTGAAGTCAACACAAACCAGCTCATGGCACAGCTCATCGAGCAGGTGGCCCAGCTCACGGCCAACCTCCACAAAGCCTCAGCCAAGTCCAGTATGAATAAACCTGAGCTCTTCAAAGGCTCTAGTAGTGCAGAAGCACGTCGCTTCATTGCTCAGTATCAAAGCTGGGCAATGGAACAACCAGATCTGAGTAGCAACGAAGGGAAGCTGATCAAGGCAGCGCTAGGATTCTTCTCAGGCAAGGCTGCTGACTGGGCCACACCATACCTCCTAGAATTCAGCCATAACCAACAACCTTTCAATGGACGATGGGAAGACTTCAAAACAGCCTTCACCCTCCGATTTGAATCCATTGATGCAGGTATGGAGGCCCGGAATGCAATCCAGCATCTCAGGCAGGCAAAAGGTCAAACGGTAGCGGAATTTGCACAGAATTTCAAGGACATTGGTGATCGGACCGGGCTTTCAGACGTCGACCTGCGAGAACGCTTCCATAGCGGCCTCAACCCAGAGATCCGACAAAATCTCATTGTGGTCAATATAGCCCAGGGACTGGCTCCCACCCTGGAGGAGGCTATCAGGCGAGCAATTTCAGTGGATGTGTTCCTGCACGATCCCACCATGACAGGTCGCAACCCAGGCACCTCCCATATCTCCCCCCCCCCTGCCAACTCCCATGCTATGGATGTCGATGCCACACACACTAGTGGTAACAGCAGAGAAAGCTTCGTGGCCCAGATGAGAGGAAGGTGTTATGGGTGTGGCTCGCAGAGTCACGAAAAGAGGAACTGCTCATACAAGGAGACAGTTTGCCGCTACTGTGGACGACGAGGCCACCTAGAATCAGTCTGCCAAGACAAGTTCATGGGTCTAGAACGTGGCCGGGGTAAGCGCCAACAACCCCGCCGTCAACAAGTCTCTGCTTCTGCTTCGACACCGTTCACCCTCTTCCCCAATGAACCTGTCCAAATTGCCGCGTCCATTCCAGCTCCCACTGCTCCGTCCCCACTTATGCCTGACCTCTCCACCCAGATTGCCCAGCTCCAGGAGCTCCTTAACAGAGCCAATGCCATGGCCCCAGCACCAGGTTCTCAGGAGGGTTTTTAAAGCGGGTGCCCGTCTCGGCTGCATCGAGAGTACCCGTAAACCAGTTCGCTATACATTCCACATCTGCGTATGATTCTCTCCCATCTTGTAAAATATCTACTATTTCGGAATTGAACTCCAATTCATCTCACTTCCGAATTAACGCAAAACTAAGAGGAAGAAATCACAGTATAGCAACTGCAGCCATGGTTGATTCTGGAGCCACTGCTCTATTTTTGAACCAAGAGTTTGTCACCCGTCACCGTGTAAGGACCTTCCCACTCAGGAAACCCATTGGCGTCTTTAACATTGATGGGTCTGCTAACCGAGCAGGGCAGATCACACACTTTGCACGTCTAGCCCTGACTGTTGATAACCAAGAACGGTGGACAGACTTGCTAGTAACCAATCTGGGAGGCGAAGACCTAATCTTAGGACTCCCCTGGCTACGTAAGGCCAATCCAGATATTGACTGGGAGAAAGGACGACTCACAGTCAGATCCCAACAAACAACGATAGAGGAGGTGGAAGAGCAAGACACGGCGGAGGAAATTGAAACTGTGATCACCCCTGAACCACCACTTGACACACTGGATGAGGAGACAGAAGAGTCGCCCATACACCGCATTCGAGCAAACCGACGAACCCGACGTGCATGGGTGAAGTCAGGAATCTTACACGAACAAACAGATGAAGTCTGGTGTGCTGCAGGGTTCACCTACTCCCAACAGCTAGCGGAACAAGCCCACAAAACAAAACCCATGAAAACCTTTGAAGAAATGGTCCCAGAACCCTACCGCGATTTCGAAAAAGTATTCTCTGAAACTGCTTCAGAGCGCCTCCCTGACCACCAACCCTGGGATCATGCTATAGAATTGATCCCAGGTGCACCGGAAACCATGCGCACAAAAGTCTATCCAATGTCATTGAATGAACAAGGTGAACTCGACCGCTTCCTGGATGACAACCTCCGAAAAGGCTACATTCGCCCCTCAAAATCGCCACTGTCTTCACCCGTCTTCTTTGTTAAGAAGAAAGATGGGAAGCTCCGCTTCGTACAGGATTACCGGAAACTCAACCAAGTAACCCTAAAGAACCGCTATCCTCTCCCACTGGTCGCTGACATTGTCAGCCGTCTACAGGGGGCACGGTACTTCACCAAATTTGACGTCAGATGGGGCTACAACAATGTCCGGATTAAGGAGGGTGATGAGTGGAAGGCCGCTTTTGCAACCAACCGAGGGTTATTTGAACCCAGTGTAATGTTCTTCGGTCTCACCAACTCGCCAGCTACCTTCCAAGCGCTCATGAATTCCATCTTTTCAGACCTAGTGGCGGCTGGTAAGGTAGCAGTCTACCTAGACGACATCCTCATCTTCAGTAACAATTTGCAAGAACACCGGCAGGTGGTGCGAGAGGTACTAAAGCGGCTAGAGAAACATGACCTCTACCTGCGACCAGAGAAATGCGAGTTTGAGGAGCTTCAGGTTGAGTATTTGGGACTAGTGATATCAGAAGGTGAAGTGCGCATGGATCCAGTAAAAGTAGCTGCAGTCCGCGACTGGCCTACCCCAAAGAATCTACGAGAACTACGGGGATTCCTAGGCTTCGCTAACTTCTACCGTCGATTCATACGGAACTTTGCCCGCATAGCACGCCCTCTGAACGACCTAACAAAAAAGGATACAGGCTTCAGTTGGGGGACACACCAACAACAAGCATTCGATACCCTAAGGGAAGCATTCATCACAGCACCGGTACTGGCACTCTGGGACCCTAATAGGCTCACACAACTTGAGGTAGATGCATCAGGCTTTGCTACGGGAGGAGCCCTAATGCAGAAACAAGACGACGGCCAGTGGCACCCAGTGGCATTTCGATCAGCCTCCATGCAACCAGCTGAACGAAACTACGAAATCTATGACCGAGAGATGCTCGCTATCATCGAAGCATTAAAGGACTGGAGAAGCTTCCTGGAAGGTTCACCACAACCGTTCGAGATTCTCACCGACCACGCAAACCTGGAATTCTGGCGTTCTGCTCAAGACCTCAGTAGACGGCAGGCGCGATGGGCACTATGGTTGTCCCGATTCGACTTCCAGCTCACTCACCGCCCTGGCAAGTCCAACACTCAGGCAGACGCTCTCTCTCGTATGGCAGCACATCAGGTTCTGGATAGCGAAGATAATCGACAACAGATTGTTCTGAAACCAGCCCATTTCATGCAAGTGGCAGCTACCTCACTACAAAACCCACTGGAGGACCGCATCCGACAGGCGTCTCAAAAGGAGGCCCAAGTACTGGAAGGACTGGAAGAGCTCAGGAGAAGCGGTCTCAAACGCTTGGCCAATGGGATAGCAGAATGGGAAGAAGACAAGGGACTAGTATACCACCGAGGAAGAGTATATGTCCCACCAGATGATGACCTCCGGAAAGAAGTACTCAAGCAATGCCACGATAACCCCTCTGCTGGCCACCCTGGACTTCACAATACCCTTGACCTCGTCAGCACCCACTTTTGGTGGCCCACCCTGCGATCCTTTGTAGAAAAATATGTTGAAGGATGCGAGACTTGTGCAAGGAAGAAGATACAGAGACACCCACGAGCAGTAACACTACCTCTAGACGTCCCAGCAGGCTTGTGGGAAGAAGTGGGAGTTGACTTGATCACACAGCTGCCCAACTCGCAAGGGTATGACGCGATTCTAGTCTGCACGGACCTTTATGGTAAACAAATCCATGCAATTCCTTGTACAACTTCAATCACAGCAGCAGGTGTGGCCGACATCTACTATCGCGAAATTTTTCGCCTCCACGGTCTTCCCCTCCGCTTTGTATCAGACCGGGGACCCCAGTTCGCAGCAAAACTCATGCGATCATTACTCTCCCGCCTAGGAATCAAATCAAACCTCACCTCAGGGTACCACCCCCAAGCAAACGGACAGACCGAACGGGCAAACCAAGAAGTCGAAAAATACCTCAGACTCTATGTGGGACGCCGCCAGGATGACTGGGCGGAGCACCTACCTATGGCGGAATTTGTGATTAACTCTCGCACCCACTCTGCACTTGGAACGTCCCCATTCGAACTCACCTATGGTTATCTGCCTCTATTTAACATTCCAGTTGGACAACGGAGTGGGATTCCGGCGGTGGATGATCGCATCCAGATACTGCGGGATGCACGACAGGATGCTGGGGCGGCGCTACACCTGGGGAAACGACGGCAAAAGGAAAACTACGAACGGGGAAAACGAAAGGCACATCAATTCCAAGTTGGAGATCAGGTCTGGCTAAGCGCAGAGGACATCAAGCTCCAACTCTCCAGTGAGAAACTTGGGGATCGACAGCTAGGACCTTACACCATTTTGCAGAAGGTTGGGCCCCTGGACTACCGTTTAGACCTCCCACTATCCCTGGACCGCATCCATCCTGTGTTCCATGTTGATAAATTGTACCCTTGGAGAGGGAACACCGTAAACGGCGAAATTGCAACACCACCGGAACCAGTATATCTAGAGGATGAGGATGAGCCGGAGTATGAAGTCGAGGACATCTTGGATAGTCGGATTAGGTGGAAGAAGCTAGAGTACTTGGTAAAGTGGAAAGGCTACGATGCAGGACACAACTCATGGGAACCTGCACCAAATCTTGAACACGCCCCAGCAACTATCCGAAAATTCCACAAAAAGCACCCTCAGGCGGCAAAAGCTTGACCATTGAGGGCAATGGTCATAAGGAGGGGGGTAATGTCATGAAGTGAGCCCACCCCCTATCATTTTCCCTTTCTTTACGATACACCATCCAAGCCCTCCTACCTACAATAATCATTCCGGAACATTCCATTTCATTCTATTAGTTCCATTCCTTGTGCCGGAGCTATACAGTATTACCTCATAGTTCCCACGCTCCACCTTGTATATATAAGCCAGCCCCCACAACCTGGTCCCTTATCTTGACCTCTTTGTCGTTGGGACCAGGTATGTCTTGAACTTACTTACTTGTATTTATTATCAATATAACTTTGTCGTTGGGACCAGTACCTGCCCGCTTCAGCTCAAGTCTCCGCTCCGCTCCGCCACCATCGTCACCTCTTTGTGACACTAACCGAGCAGGGCAGATTACGCATTTTGCACGTCTAGCCCTGACTGTCGATAATCAAGAACGGTGGACAGATTTGCTGATAACCAATCTGGGAAGTGAAGACCTAATCCTGGGACTCCCCTGGCTACGTAAAGCCAATCCAGATATTGACTGGGAGAAGGGACGACTCTCGGTTAGACCACAACGGACAACGATAGAGGAGGTAGAAGAACAAGACACTGTGGAGGAAATTGAAACAGTCATCACTCCCGAAACCCCACTGAACTTAGCAGAGGAAGAGGAGGCAGATGAGTCGCCGATACACCGCATTCGAGCCAACCGACAAACCCGGCGTGCATGGGTGAAGTCAGGCATCCTACACGAACAAACAGAAGAGGTCTGGTGCGCAGCAGGATTCACATATTCCCAACAGCTAGCGGAGCAGGCCTACAAAGCAAAACCCGTGAAAACCTTCGAAGAAATGATCCCAGAGCCCTATAGGGATTTCAAAAAGGTATTCTCTGAAATGGCCTCAGAACGTCTCCCTGAACACAAACCCTGGGATCACGCCATTGAACTGATCCCAGGAGCACCCGAAACCATGCGTACGAAAGTCTACCCAATGTCATTGAACGAACAAGGCGAACTCGACCGTTTTCTGGATGACAACCTCCGAAAAGGCTACATTCGCCCCTCAAAATCGCCACTGTCTTCACCTGTCTTCTTTGTGAAGAAGAAGGACGGGAAGCTCCGTTTTGTACAGGATTACCGGAAACTAAATCAAGTAACCCTAAAGAACCGCTATCCTCTCCCACTGGTTGCTGACATCGTCAGCCGTCTACAGGGGGCACGGTACTTCACCAAATTTGATGTCAGATGGGGCTACAACAATGTCCGAATTAAGGAGGGTGATGAATGGAAGGCTGCTTTCGCAACCAACCGAGGGTTATTCGAACCCAGTGTAATGTTCTTTGGTCTCACCAACTCCCCAGCGACCTTCCAAGCACTCATGAATTCCATCTTTTCAGACCTAGTGGCAGCGGGGAAAGTAGCAGTGTACCTAGATGACATCCTTATCTTCAGTAACGAGCTACAACAACACCGGCAGATAGTGCGGGATGTACTAAAACGGCTAGAGAAACATGACCTCTATCTACGACCCGAAAAATGTGAGTTCGAGGAGCTTCAGATCGAGTACTTGGGACTAGTGATATCAGAAGGGGAAGTGCGCATGGATCCGGTAAAAGTGACTGCAGTTCGTGACTGGCCTACTCCAAAGAACCTGCGAGAGCTGCGAGGATTCTTAGGTTTTGCCAACTTTTACCGTCGATTCATACAGAACTTTGCCCGCATAGCACGCCCTCTGAATGACCTAACCAAGAAAGACTCAGGCTTCAACTGGGGAACACATCAGCAGCAAGCATTCGACACCCTAAGGGAAGCTTTTGTCACAGCTCCGGTACTGGCACTCTGGGACCCCAACAGGCTCACACAACTCGAGGTAGATGCATCAGGCTTTGCCACAGGAGGAGCTCTAATGCAGAAACAAGACGATGGTCAGTGGCACCCAGTAGCATTTCGATCAGCCTCCATGCAACCAGCCGAACGAAACTACGAAATCTATGACCGGGAGATGCTGGCAATCATTGAAGCACTAAAGGACTGGAGAAGCTTCCTGGAAGGATCACCGCAGACCTTCGAGATCATCACCGACCATGCAAACCTGGAATTCTGGCGCTCTGCACAGGACCTTAGCCGACGACAAGCGCGTTGGGCACTATGGTTATCCCGATTCGACTTCCGGCTGACTCACCGCCCAGGCAAGGCAAACACACAGGCAGATGCTCTGTCTCGCATGGCAACGCATCAGGTGTTGGACAGTGAAGACAACCGACAACAGACCGTTCTGAAACCAGCCCACTTTATGCAAGTGGCAGCAGCCTCACTACAGAACCCGTTGGAGGACCGCATCCAGAAGGCCTCGCAAAGAGAAGCCCAAGTACTCGAAGGACTGGAAGAGCTCAGGAGGAGCGGCCTCCAACGCTTGGCCAATGGGATAGCAGAATGGGAGGAGGATAACGGACTGGTGTACCACCGAGGTAGGGTATATGTCCCACCAGAGGATGACCTACGGACAGAAGTACTCAAACAATGCCACGACAACCCCTCCGCTGGTCACCCCGGACTTCACAACACCCTCGATCTCGTTAGCACCCACTTTTGGTGGCCCACCCTGCGATCCTTTGTAGAAAAGTATGTGGAAGGATGCGAAACTTGTGCTAGGAAAAAGATACAGAGACACCCACGAGCAGTAACACTACCCCTAGATGTCCCAGCAGGTCTGTGGGAAGAAGTGGGAGTTGACCTGATCACACAGCTGCCCAATTCACAAGGATACGATGCCATCCTTGTCTGCACCGACCTCTACGGGAAACAAATCCACGCAATCCCTTGTACCACATCAATCACAGCAGCAGGTGTCGCTGACATCTACTACCGCGAAATTTTCCGCCTCCATGGCCTCCCCCTCCGCTTTGTATCAGACCGAGGACCCCAGTTTGCAGCAAAGCTCATGCGATCACTACTCTCCCGCCTGGGAATCAAATCCAATCTCACATCGGGATACCACCCCCAAGCGAATGGGCAAACCGAGCGGGCAAACCAAGAAGTCGAAAAGTATCTCCGGCTGTATGTGGGACGTCGTCAGGATGACTGGGCAGAGCATTTGCCAATGGCGGAGTTTGTGATTAACTCACGTACCCACTCTGCACTTGGAATCTCCCCATTCGAGCTCACTTACGGCTACCTCCCCCTATTTAACATTCCCGTTGGTCAGCGAAGTGGGATTCCAGCAGTGGATGATCGCATTCAGATCCTTCGAGAGGTGCGACAGGATGCCGGGGCAGCTCTACACCTGGGAAAAAGATGGCAAAAGGAAAACTATGAACGAGGAAAACGAAAGGCACATCAGTTCCAAGTAGGAGATCAGGTCTGGCTAAGCGCAGAAGACATCAAGCTCCAACTTTCCAGTGAGAAACTTGGGGATCGACAGCTAGGACCTTACGCCATTTTGGAGAAGGTTGGTCCCCTGGACTACCGCCTGGACCTCCCACTGTCACTGGACCGCATCCACCCAGTATTCCACGTTGATAAACTGTACCCTTGGAGAGGGAACACCATCAATGGCGAAATTGCAACACCACCAGAACCAGTATACCTAGAAGATGAAGACGAGCCAGAGTACGAAGTTGAGGGCATCTTGGATAGTCGGGTTAGGTGGAAGAGGTTAGAGTACTTGGTAAAGTGGAAGGGATATGACGCAGGACACAACTCATGGGAACCCGCTCAAAATCTTGAGCATGCACCAACCACTGTCCGAAAATTCCACAGAAAGCATCCCCAGGCGGCAAAAGCTTGACCATCGAGGACAATGGTCATAAGGAGGGGGGTAATGTCATGAAGTGAGCCCCCCCCCCCCCCTATCATTTTCCTTTCTTTACGATACACCATCCAAGCCCTCCTACCTACAATAATCATTCCGGAACATTCCATTCCATTCTATTAGTTCCGTTCCATTCCTTGTGCCTGAGCTATACAGTATTATCTCATAGTTCCCACGCTCCACCTTGTATATATAAGCCAGCCCCCACAACCTGGTCCCTTATCTTGACCTCTTTGTCGTTGGGACCAGGTATGTCTTTAACTTACTTACTTGTATTTATTATCAATATAACTTTGTCGTTGGGACCAGTTGTCCGCTCCCGCCTAAGTCTCCGCTCCGCTCCGCCACCGTCGTCACCTCTTTGTGACAGGAACTACCTATTCAATACTGTAGCTTTATACTAAAGGTAAGTCAGGATCGCAAAGCAATGCCATGCCCAAATGGGTTAGCTCGTAAGTCAAGAACAAAGGAAGAGATATAAAAGGGATAGTGTAAATCCAATAAGAATGATAAGAGATAATGAGTAATTGTTTTGCATCGGAATTCCTTCGCGAAGTAATTGCGTAGTGGTAAAAGGATATAAGTAATATCTAAGTAGTGGAATAGTTCGTGAAGCTTCGTAAAGACTTAGCTTGCATAGATATAACAGTATCCCCCTCTTAGGCGTTTGCCCTTGAAAGCCTACGCAATTGTTAACGATTGACGAATCTAAAATTAGATAGAATGGAAAAGTAAAAAAGAAAAACATAAAATTTTCAAAAATGCCATGCAACTTATGATCAAGGTAAATGAAAAATTTGAAGTCAAACCTGCCCTCAATGACAAACACGTATAAAATGTGATGGTTTTCTCTGTTTTTTCTTAAGTCCTCATCGCTTATAACAATGTCCTTCACTCTCACCGCCACCAAAACTGTGCAAGAGCAATGAGCAAGGCTCGTTCGTGAACAGGCAGAACGGGCTCGCCTTTGTCAAATCGAGATCGATGCGCAGGAGGCCACCTTCAAGGAGGAGATGGTTAGATTGGAGGAAGAAGCTGTTTGTGAGGCAGAGGAGAGGAGACTCGAGGAAGAGAGGAAGCTCGAGGAGGAGAGACAGGCCGCAAAGAAGTGGGAAGAAGAAAAGCTCATCGAGGAGAGCATCGTGAAGGCAAAGGCTGATGCCTTGAAGAAACTCGTAGAGGAAGAGCAAGTACGGAGTCAACGCAGGGCACAGGCTCTGCAGGAGTTACAGGAGCATCAGGATCGTGCAGCTCAAGCTGCATCATGATGTTCTAGTGACCAAGCATCACGGGTGTCATGAAGTGAGCCACCCCTATGATTTTCCTTTCTTTATGATACACCATCCGAGCTCTCCTACCTACAATAATCATTCCGGAACCTTCCATTCCATTCTATCAGTTCCGTTCCATTCCTTGTGCCTGAGCTATACAGTATCACATCATAATTCCCACACTCCACCTTGTATATGTAAGCCAGCCCCCACAACCTGGTCCCTTATCTTGACCTCTTTGTCGTTGGGACCAGGTATGTCTTTTACTTACTTACTTGTATTTATTATCAATATAACTTTGTTGTTGGGACCAGTATCTGTCCGCCTCCATCCAAGTCTCCACTCTGCTCCGCCACCATCGTCACCTCTTTGTGACAGCAGGAGCCTTTGGGCTCCAAGCAGAAATTTTACAAGCCGGCATCCATGGTACGCGATACCCCGGAAGGAGATCAATTGATTTTAAAGAGGAAACATCCAGTTTCTGTGGTGAGTGATAGTTGTTCACGAATGAGTTTTATACTTAACGCCTTGTAGATTGGTGGAGCCCCAGATCCTGATGATGATCCAACTCCCAGAGATGACGAGGAAGAAGACAATGATGATGACGATGAACCTCCCCCTACTCCTTTGCGTAACCGCAAAGCTTGTCTTCATTGTGTTATGCAAGGTAACATGAACCACTGCATCGCACAACCTGGAAAGCCGCGAACCCAGGCCTGCCTCCGCTGTCATCAGCAATGACAACGGTGTAGTTGGTCTGGAGAAAATGCTGCTCGGAGGTCGAGGAGAAAAAAGCTGAGGGTCGACGAAGGAGATATGTATCAGGGTCCTGCGAGGCGCGTTGCAGAACGGAAAATTGGAGTAGTTGATGTAGGAGAGAAGTTAGACGTGCTCGCGGAGCAGAACGAAGCCTTGAAGAGGCAGCTGGATACTCTTCTCAGGTTCGCGAGTCACACCATGTTCGCAATCAAAGAGCTGGTTCATATTGTGCAGCAACAACCGGACGACGAAGTAATTGCAGAAGAGAATGACGAGGAAGACAAGGAAAAAGAAGAGGGAGAAGAAGAGAATGAAGAAGAAGACGAGGAAGAGAAAAAGAGGAGAAAGATTCGCAAAGGAAAACAACACGCGATGTAATTCCCGCGAAGAGTTATAGTAATCATTGTACTTGTAAATAGTTTTATCTAATTTTGTAATAGTTTCTTTATTGGTTTTTTTTTGTCTGTTGTTTTTGGTTTTTGGTTTTTGTTTTAATTGTTATGAGTATTTGCCTTTTTTGGTGATTTTGGAATCGTAAGGGTTTTGTTTTAGGAATAAGTGTAAGGAGTTAAGATTCGTTCTGCGAGGAGGGAATCGCGATGGTTGTAGAAGCAAGAAATTGTGATAAGGATTCGTGCCGCAAGGAATGAATCGCAATGGTTTCGGAAGTAAGGAAATGTGAGAGTTCGAAGTTAGTTTTGCGAAGGATGGATCACAGAACTCGTTGGCATGAAGGTTTGGACTTTAGTAGGTAATTTAGTAGGTAGTACGGAATGTAATAGTGATGAATCACAAAGATTTCGCGATGGTTTGTTTAACTAGTAAAATAAAAATTAGTATTTCCAATGGATGAAATAGAAAAAATTAAGTGGTCGTTGATCATACTGGTCCAGGTTTGTGAGGGTAACAAAGATGGAAAGCTGGAACCAGCTCATCCACATGAATTTCATTTGTGGCGACCCAGGAAAACTCTTCGTCTGTACCTTCATATCCTGCTCACCAGATGTAATACCGTAGTGGTCATTTTTTGTATCGACAATCCAATTTTGAATCTAAGACCTCCGCGATGTTGTATTCCTCTTTGCCATCGACTTCCACAGAGGTGGAGGAGTTTGTTCACGATGTGGGATCAAGTTCGGAGTATATGATTCGAGTTGGGATACATGGAAAACTGGGTGGATATGACTGAGGTAGGAAGGTAGTTGTAACTTGTATGAGAGAGTCCCTATGTGCTCAAGAACTTTGAATGGTCCAAGATACTTCTTGGAGAACTTCGCGGTAGGTCGAGTGGTTTTAATATGCTTTGCTAGTACAAATACCTGTGAATCAATGGGAAAATCAGGATGATTAATATGTTTTCTGTCTGCTTGCTCTTTGTATCGAGCTTGCGCATTAGTAATTTCTTCGCAGAGGAAGGAATGAATCTCATCTAAATTCGTCGCGAAGTCAATCACACGATCAGAATGGATGTCGATTTCAGGTTTCACTGTAATGTTAGGATGATAACCTTTATTCGTGAAGAATGGAGTAATACCAGTGGAGGCATTAGGAGCGTTGTTGTATGCAAATTCCGTGATAGGCAGAAATTTTGCCCAATCGTCCTGTTGATATGCACAATACATACAGATGTATTGTTCCAATGTCTGGTTAACTCATTCTGTTTGTCCATCCCCCTCAGGATGGTTTTCTGAGGTGAAGTGTAGTTTGATCGAGAGAGCTTCCCCTAAAGCACAAAAGAAAGCCGAAATGAATTCTGAGCCTCAGTCAGAAGTGACATGGCTAGGAACTCCGTGTTTCAAGAATATGTGATGAATGAATAATTCCGCGAGCTCTCCGGATGTGATTTTGTCATGTGTCACGATGAAAATGCCTTGTTTCGAGGCTCAATCCACAATTACTAAAATAGCTGTATGTCCATTAGAGTCGGGTAATTGTTCAATGAAGTCCATTGATATGGAATCCCAAGGTCGGACGGGAACTGGAAGTGGTTTGAGTAGACCATAAGGCCTATATCAATGAGGTTTGTTGCATCCACAAACTGTACACGAATTAATATAATTGCAAATGAATTCGCAAACCTTTGGCCAAGTATACTGTCGTTGAATAGCTTCCAGAGTCCGATTTTGACCAAAATGACCTGAGAGTGGATGGTTGTGAAAGTAACATAGAATTTGAAGTTGTAAATTAGAAATGTCAGGAACATAAATGTGATCGTCAAGTTGTAACAGTCCATCAGACCCTAGCATCCAATGAGTGTTTGTACCATCCTTCGTGAACTTCAATCCCGCGATTGATTCCGGATCCAGTTCGATTGAATCGCAAATAGCGGAATGAAGTGCCTCTATATCCATAACAATGGAGGCGCGAAGTACCAGTCCTTCTAGGAATGTAGCTCGAAGGGAAGTAGTTAGTTGTTCATTAGTGAAAATAGGTCTGAAATTCTGTGAGTTAACTTGCGCGTAGCCGATATCCCCCTCTTTTGGGTAGATGTCCCAGCGTCTAGTTATTGAGTCAGGTTTTTCACCTAACTTACCTGGTCTGAATCGGATCACCATATTAAATTGGTGCAGGTACTCCGGCCAACGAACTTGTCATCGCGTAAGGATTTTTGTTGTTGAGAAGTATTCTAGATTCTTGTGATCAGTAATGACGTCAATAGGATCTCCCGATCCCTCAAGGTAATGTCGCCAGCCTTTGAATGCTTCGAAGATTGCGAGAAGCTCCTTATCGTGAGTGTTGTAGTTGAGTTCTGCAGCTTGAAAAGTCCTCAAGAGGAATGTGATGGGGTGAATTTCTCTGTCAGGTAGTAGGATTGAGAGGATCGCGGCTAATGCATAATCCGAGGCATCTGTTTCCACGATTAGATGTCAGTTTGGTTCCCAATGTGCCAGAATAGGAGCGTGAGTGAAGCTATATTTGAGCTTCTCGAAGGCTTCCTGGCAGTCGGTATTCCAATTCCAAGGTGTATCCTTTTGCGTAAGTTGCGTCATCGGGACTACAATATCACTATAATTATAAATAAAACATCTATAGAAATTAGCAAATCTGAGAAAAGACTGAACGTCTTTGACTTTCCGAGGTACCGGCCAGTCAATGATAGCTTTTACTTTGTCTTTCGACATTGTTAAGCCCTCCGGAGAAAGAATATATCCAAGATACTCTACCATATCAATCTCCCATTCGCATTTCGCGATGTTCGCGTAGAGTCGATGTTTATGAAGACAACAGAGAACCTCGTGAACGTGTTCACAATGTAATGTCTTGTCGTCGGAGTAAATAAGTATATCATCGAGGTAGATGATAACATAAACATCTAACAGATCAGCAAATATGTCATTCACAAACCTTTGGAAAGCTGCTGGAGCATTAGTGAGTCCGAATGGCATAACCTTCCATTCGTAAGAACCCCAATGGGTTCTGAATGTTGTTTTCCATTTGTCGCCTTCCGCGATTCAAACTAAATGGTACGTGTGAGCAAGATTGAGTTTGGTATATAACTTAGCTTTCTTTGGAGCGTCTAGTAAATCAGAAATGAGAGGTAAAGGATATCGATCCTTTTTTGTGATGTTGTTAAGACCACGAAAGTCTATGCAAAGTTGAAGTTTTCCATCCTTTTTTGGTACGAACAATACCGGAGCTCCGTGAGGATAGGATGAAGGTTCAATAGTGCCTGATTCGAGGGGCTTATCGATGAAATTGCATAGAGCCTCTAATTCCTTGGCAGAAAGAGGGTAAAGATGACCGATAGGTGGTTTGGCACCTTCCTCCAATTCAATCTTAAGGTCATAGGGTCGGTGCTCAGGCAGCACTTTGGATTCGACTTTGTCAAAGACATCCGCGAAGTCCGTGTAATGCTTTGGTAATGAGGAGGGATTGCTTTTATTTGCCGAAGTTGTCAAAGCAGCTCACGCTGTAACTTTGCTGTGAACCGCACGTAAAATTAATGGTTCACACCTGGCATTCTTGCAAGCACAGTTGAAGAGTTCCGCGTTGACAAGAGCAATGTTGATCTCTGGGT